>BMAU01017263.1:0-1200000 GCA_019973935.1 Trichonephila clavipes
GTTACACGTATTGCTATTCGAACTTTTGGCAACTCCTCTTATATTAAAGCACTAAAAAGAGTTTTTCCCGCCAAAGAGATCAGGAATTCGTCCTCAAGGGCTTATAGGAACTAAGATCAAGATTGAAATAGTGTTAAATAAAATGCCATGCATAGACATGTGTAATATCATGATAATACAAAAATGATTTAACTGAATACATAGCTACATGGATTATATAACACGTATATTTTAGAATAGAAAAAAGAACAAAAAAGTCAATTTCTGAATGCATCAGCCAAATATAATTTATTACATATGCATCTAGATTTATTCGCAGATATTTCAATAATATTTCATCAAGGCGACGGAAAGTCATGGAATACTTCCTAACTTCAAAAAGAGCTATCATACCCTTCAAAGTACAAGCTGCTACACAATAAAAATCAGTAGAAACTCCTTATAGAAATATTGACCCATGACTTTTATAGCCGCTTCAGTAATTACAAATCCTGCCACGAACTGACCTCTCTAATGTATCCATAAATGTCTTCAAAGAGATTCAATATTTGGCAATACTGAGGCAAATTCATTTTAAGCTTTAATTATCCATAATGTTTGAAACCAACGATCGTGCTGTAAAAAACTCTCCATCGTTGTTTGGTATACGAGTGATTGCAATAGTCTGCAAGTATCTGAACATAATCATTTCCACGGATGAACGTACAGTTAGATCACATGACCTGGGCTCGGCTCCGCGCAAGCAGAAGCCCACACATCATTATAAAGCCCCCACCAGCAGCACAATGATCTTATTATCACTCCACTTAAGGTCCATGGCTTATGGGATCTGTGTCACACCTGAACCCTACCATCAGTTCGTAAGAACTGGAATCAGCCCGAGCCCGACCGCTCACCCAGCAGTCGTTTAAGATGCAAACTGGCGGATACGAGCTCACTATACGTGATACAAGCGATGTCATGCATTAGTAAATGCACTCGAATTGATCTTCTGCTACCATAGCCCATTAAAACCAAATTTCGCCGCACTATCTTAACAAATACGTCTATTTTATGCAGCGCTATATTGATTCTTGCCAATATTGTTTCGACGCCGTATTCCTAGTCTGCAACACCCACCGACACTCCGGCACACTTGTTGCTTAACTCTGGTCATTTATTTGCACGAGGCCAGTTATGTTGTCCAGCGGTGGGGAGGTTATGCCCAAGATAGCTTTTCTGGCACACTCTTATTACCAGATCTCGTAATGAAATTCTCTAAGGATAGCGAAATAGAATGTTCCATGCGTCTTAATTTCAAAGTCCAAAGTCTGTCTTAATCACGTCAAAACATTTTTAACACGAATCAGTTAAGCTCAATCAATGAAAACCCATCCGGTAATTCACTGCGCATTATACACATCTTGCAATATTACTGTCATGTATACATTTGCAGTTTATATGCATGACTTTTTGTTACTTCAGTGTATGTCCAGACCAGGTCTCCATGGTAAAGAATGATTTAAAAACGGAAAAAAGAATGATTTCATTCAATTTTAATCCATGATTAAAGGTGCATTAATCTGTAGGAGGTCAAAAGCTGTACCAGGATACTCATCATGTATTTTTTATTCTCCCTCATATATTCCCTATAAACATCGAAACATCACAAAAACACTTTACGTGTATATAACTCATCTAGCTGCATGGTCCGGCGTTGCACGGGTTTCTCTTTTTCCTCACGACGCCAGCAATTATGTGTGTGTGTTTGTACGCGAAATGAGTGATAATAAAATTATTTCATTAAATTTCTTTTTCGAAATTTGTTCCACATATTTTCCATTTACATAAGACAAGTTTCTATTCCCCTCTCTCTAGCCCGGCATAGCACGGGTTTTTAGTGTAAAATTATTGTTCCCTCTTCCCTCCCCACAAATAAGATATAGCTTCAAATTTTGATGTATGGCTTATAAAAACAATATTGCGTTAGTTAAAAAATTATTAATGTGAAGCAATAAAAAAACGATTCTGATGCTAAAAGTAAAACAAAAAAAAAAAAAAAAATCATCATTTTTTAATAATTATTTTCTAAAAAACTAAAAATAATAAAAATAATTTTAGATTTTCATGAATTAATCAATCGTTACATATAGTTAGCTTAAGAATATCTCTGAAATATATGTTTTTATCCAAAATAATAGATGGTGTACTTTTTAATAACCAAATAATTAATTTAGTAATGAAATAATAGAAATAATCCTTTTGTAAAAAAAATATATATATATTAATTAAAATCCTTTTCTATCAGTAATAAATAAAAAGAAAATTTACAGATAGCTATTGAAACGATTGTTTTTAATTTTTTTTTGAATAAACATTATATATATATATATACTATGTAATATTCTAGCATCTTTTAATTAACTCTTTTAACAATATTGAAATATCTTTGATTATTTGGTTCAAAAACACCCTGATTTTAATCGTAATCGATGAATATTATTACATCAGAAATTCCTGTCCCGCACATTCTATCCATAATCGGAGTTTCGCGATTACGTAATCATCACGCATTTGCACTCTTGGTAAGGAACAAAAACACTTGTTCAATGGTGTCTTTCGTCGCTTTTCTTTTTTTTTCGCCGTCATCATGTAACATTGAACATAGCTGTTTCAGTGTTTTTGTGTTGTGTCCGTCAAGTCACTTCTGCTTGTCTCTTGTCCACTGTGCTTTAACATCATCATGAATTGTTTGTTCCATCGATGTGAAAATGTACTATACTCTTGTCCTAAGCTTTGATGTGTGCGCCACAATAAAAAGATATTCGTTCACTGAAGATGTCTTTTTAATGAAAACCTGCTCGCACTCGACAAAAATCTACCACTCGGCCAATACTTAACACATACACACACACATATATATATATATATATATATATATATATATGGGGGAGACTATGTATATATATATATATATATATATATATATATATATATATATATATATATATATATATATATATATATATATATATATATATATATGGGGAAACTCCTAGATATTATACTGATATAGTACTGAAAAAAACATCTTGCAAAGAAGAAAAACCTATCTGATAAAAACATTTAGATATTCTTTTTATTTTATCATATAGTTTTTCCTTCCACTGATATTGTTACAAATTTGTGTATTGAACGCTTAAAAATAGTGTAAATAATTTATATCTGGAAGTGTAATACATTAATATTGCTTTTGCTGTATTTATTTTATGTTGAAATCTTGCCACCGCCTCTCACTTCCAAATATAGTTTAATTATGAAATAAAAAAATAGGGCTTACACTGATGAACGGAATAAATTTAAAGCGAGCGCTTACTGGAGGCATAGCGTAGACGAAACAAAAAGGGAAAGCATTTTTTGCAGATGGCAGGCCTTTTCTCCTACTTTCTTGACAATTATCGCTATATTTTGAAACTTCACACAATATCTTTTTATAAATTACAGCCTATGTGTTTTTCTGATTTATAGGCTGTATTATTTATAGTTTCATTAAAATCCATTCAGTTGTTTTTCCGTGAAAGACTACCAAACATCTCTAAAAACACATTTTCACATTTATAATATATATCTTGATGAATCTTTTATTTAATGTTATTACAGTTTAAGAAAACAAAATCATAGGAACACCTGTGAAAATGAAAATTTTGAGCAGTCGCAGTTGGGCCACTTTTAGGTCTAAATGATAGCATGCATTCATCGTGGTATTGACAAATAAAGGTCTTGAACAAAGTTCGTCGGAATTGCACCCATTCTCACAGTTGCAGGGCCACCTCGATTTCAGATAGTGTATAGTTATGTCAGTCAACACACAATTACGAGGTATGAGTCATTTGACGAGGTATTTAGTCCAGTTATTAACTTTACTATTGTAAGATTATTTTTCACTATCTGTGTATGTTTGTGGAAATGGACGCATATTCAAGTAGATATTACTAATGCTTATTTATGCTAACTTAGATACTCCGTAATCTACATGAAGCAACCAACTGATATGAAATTGATAACAACAAAGTGTAAGTTACGTAAAGCAATATATGGACTCCACCAGAGTGGACGCCAGTGGTTTTTGGAATTAGAAAATAAATTAATTAAATTAAAATTTAAGAAGTTAGAGTGGGTTAATTGTGTATATATGTTTGAAGATAATGTAATTTTTATTATTTTATGTAGATGACATGATTATATTTGAAAAAAAGGAAGGAGAAACAGAAATATAAGTATGTGAGCGGGTTTTAACTCTAAGAGGGAGAGAAAGGCTGGTTGGCAAATGCACCGCAGGTTGCATCACCATTTTAGATTAGAAATTAATTTTACAATATTAGAAGACGGTTCGAATCGGATGTCTCTGGTAATGTTGATTTTTGAACTTATTTTTTTATCGCTCCAGTAACGAGCAGAGTGACTTTATGATTGATTATTAAAGGCCAATTTTAAGAAACTGTTTTTCGTCTTCATGCCTCCTCGACACATAAATTTCACTGCTAGCTTTGCAAAAATTTAAATTAGCTTTACCAATAAGTGTAAATTTGGCTATGGGCCCAGGCCATGTACTGTGTCGAGGCAGGCTGCAGTGCTGAACCAGGCCATGAACTTTGTCTATTTAAATACTGTTCCAGTCTAGAACTTTTTTTTATGAACTCTGTTGCTAGTACGCAAATCGAGTAGCAGGTATGGAGTTTAACAACCAGATATCAGTGTTGACTCCAAATAACTGGAACACATGGAAGCATGATATGCAAGTAATTTTAATGCATTATGGTTGCTGGCAGTTTATAATACAGACCAAGCCAGAGCAAACTTGATGAAGAGTCAACATATAAGGAAAATTAGATCTATTAACTTCGTAAGGATAGATGTTATACGTTGATCTATACTAACATCAGTTCAGATTTGAAAAATCTGATAACGGAAACAACTGACGGAGTAGCGGCATGGAAGATATTAAAAGATCACTTCCTTGAACCAGTCACAAAAGCAGGAGTAATTCAACTATTAGATCAATTTTTGGAACAAAATACCAACCAGGGGAAGATGTTGGAATCTTCATATCTCGTGTAAAGACAGCGGCAACCAGACTACAAGAAACGAGTCATAAATTGGACGACCTGTACATAGGATTTCAATTAATAAGGTGGCTTCCTCAGGAATTCCAGTCTACCGTGCAACAAATCTACAGATGGAAAGAAGAGGACTTCAGAGTTGTCAAAATTGAAGCAGAGCTGATATTAGAAGCCAATCGTCTTCAGTTGATGAAACAAGATTTGGAGAAAGCGGAGAATGCTTACTTGAGCAGTTTCCACTTCGAAGTAGTCGAAGACGTTACCTTGCGCTACGACTGCAGCTCATGGAGATCCAAATGGCAAGAATTATTACCAAAAGAAAGGTGGTAAGGTATTTAACTGTAAAACTATTAAAAATGTTAAACAATCTATTAAGACTATAGGTCCATGTTATGTATGTAATAAGTACGGGCATCTTAAAGTAAACTGTAAAGAGAAAAAAAAAGTCTCTACCAAAATCTCCTTCAACTGTAAATGAAACTTTTAACACAGAGTTTGATAAAGGTCTTTGGGTAATAGATACTGCTGCCACGAGTCATTTTTGTAATGACAAGAGTTTATTTTTAGATCTTAAGCCGATAACTAACATGAAAATGTCGTTAACAACGGAGGATAAAAGTTGTCCCGTGGAAGGAATCGGTACACTTAGATTTTCGGGTAAAATATAAGGGGAGTTTTCATGAAATAACTTTGACTGATGTATTATTTAATCCTAAGTTGAGGAGAAATTTATTATCCGGTTCCAGATTAGAAAGTAAAGGTGCGCATTTTGTGGGTACTAAAGGTAAAATTAATGTTTAATAAAGACTGATAAAATTGTTTATGACACGCCATGAAAATTTGTATTTTTTTGCCGGATCATTACATTATACCAAAGAGTAAAGAAATTAGTTTTTTTAGTAATGTAACCGCCAAAACAAAAACGGATCAATAGAAATATGGCATCAACGCTTTTGTCATGTTAATAACGATTACTTGGTAAAAACTAGTAAAAATGATAGTGTAAAGGTCTCCCACGCTTAACTGATAATGGTAAGACTCATTGTATACCGTGTAAATTAGCAAAGTCCAAGAGAGTGTCATTCAAAAAAAGACGGGGCCGTAAGATCAAAACGTCCATTGAATTGTTGCATATGGACCTCTGTGGTCCAATGCCAACTGAAAGCCAAGGCGGTAATAAATATTTCTTGAGTATTTGACGATTATTCAAGAAAGGTGAATGTATTTCCCATCCGAAATAAATCTGACGTATTTCATACGTTTATAAGATTTCAGAAACGAGCAGAACGTTTTCTAAGTAAAAGGTAATAGCAGTTAGAACTGATGGCGGACTAGAATTTTGTAATAAGGATATGGATAATTTCTCGGACAGAACTGGGTATAAAGCATGAGATAACAAATTCATATACGTCAGAAATGAATGGGGTCGCGGAGAGATTCAATTTAACCGCTCTAGATGGCATCAAAACATTGCTTAAGTCTAGTGAAGTTCCACATAAGTTTTGGGGAGAAGCATTACTTTGTTTCACTTATGCGTGGAATCGAATTTGTCACAAAAGACAGTAACAAAACGCCTTTCGAAAAATATTCAGGTAGAAAAAACCATCGGTATTGCATTAAAACCTTTTGATGTTTAGTATATGCTGGTGTGCCAAAACAAATTAGAAAAAAATTGATATGCGTGCGAAATGGGAATTATGATGGATACGCACAACGTACTAAGGGTTATAGAATATGGTTGATAGATGAAAATAAATTAGTCGAGACTATTAATGTAAGATCTGGATGAAAATAAGAGGAGAATTAATTTTAAACAGAAAGTTAATAGTAACCTTGGATATAATTTAAACCTTCCTGATTATTATGATGATGAGGATGATTTTGATAGAGTAAAAGATTCATTAACGAGTCGTTTAGTTTCAAAGACAAGTACGGAAATGCCCTCAACATCTGAAAAACCAGATGTATCTTCCGATAATCATAGCTTGATCCCATGTACGGAGGTTAATTGATTCGAAATATAGGTAGAAAGTAACTGGATCTAACGTATATTATAGTATAGAAGGGGAAGCAAAACCTGATTAAAATCTTTTAACGAAATAGAGAGATACTGTAAGAGGCATAATATTGAGTATGATCCTAGTTTATTTAATTTTAGAAAAGATAATACCGAATCCCAGGATTTTCAGACTTGTCAGAGCAACAAGAAGCTCTTATGGTTGAAGTAACTATTCCCAACTGTTACAAACAGGCGATAAGATCCAGAGACGCATCTAAATGGCATGATGCAATGGATAAAGAAATTAACGTAATGATGGAACGTAAAGTTTGGGATTTAGTTGATCATCCGGATAATATAAAAATTTTAGAAAACCGTTGGGTTTATACCATTAAATATGATGAAAATAATAAAATTGTTAGATACAAGGCCCGCTTAGTTGCCCGAGGTAACACACAATTACGAGGCGAGTCATTTGACGAGGTATTTAGTCCAGTTATTAACTTTTACTATTGTAAGATTATTTTTCACTATCTGTGTATGTTTGCAGGAAATGACGCATATTCAAGTAGATATTACTAATGCTTATTTATATGCTAACTTAGATACTGTAATCTACATGAAGCAACCAACTGGATATGAAATTGATAATAACAAAGTGTAAGTTACGTAAAGCAATATATGGACCCACCAGAGTGGACGCCAGTGGTTTTTGGAATTAGAAAATAAATTAATTAAATTAAAATTTAAAAGAAGTTAGAGTGGGTTAATTGTGTATATATGTTTGAAGATAATGTAATTTTATTATTTTATGTAGATGACATGATTATATTTGAAAAAGGAAGGAGAAACAGAAATATAAGTATGTGAGTGGTTTAACTCTAAGAGGGAGAGAAAGGCTGGTTGGCAATGCAACTGCAGGTTGCATCACCATTTTAGATTAGAAATTAATTTTACAATATTAGAAGACGGTTCGAATCGGATGTCTCTGGTAATGTTGATTTTTGAACTTATTTTTTTTATCGCTCCAGTAACGAGCAGAGTGACTTTATGATTGATTATTAAAGGCCAATTTTAAGAAACTGTTTTTCGTCTTCATGCCTCCTCGACACATAAATTTCACTGCTAGCTTTGCAAAATTTAAATTAGCTTACCAATAAGTGTAACAATAACCCATAAACACTCAATGATGTTCAGATCAGTTGACTGAGGATACAACGTTTGATGTTCCACTTAATCATTATATGCCCATGTAACCATGTTTGAACACAGTTAGACGTGTGAATAAGGCGGAAAACAGAACGTTCATTCTGAAAGAGAGTTTGAATCATAGGATGACAAGATTGCGAAGTGTTTGCGATAATCTTTCGATAATGGTTGCCTGCGATCATCCCCCTCCAGAAAATTAAAGACTAATCCACAGGGGGATATTGAACATCCAAAAATTACAGAACCCTTACATTTTCCCCCGATGAAACCAGACAGTCAACATGAAATTCTTCTGCCGGTGTTTGCCAGACGAACGCAAGTGCGATGCTTTGGAATATTTCAAATGAGGATTCATCAGATCAGAATACTTATTCTCATTGCAGTTGTGTCCAGTTTAGGTGGTCTCGGCTCCACTGTATTCTCTTCATAGTATTTCGCACCGAAACCAACGGTTTGGGAATAGCTACTGTGCCATGAATGCTTGCCGCGTGCAACTCCCGTTGAATAGTTTTTATGAATGCGGTGTTTTAAAGGTGGGTATTATCTGCGGCTGTGTAGTCTTGCGTTTTTGGGTGACTATTGTCTTCAACATCCGCCTATCACAGTACTTCAACTTCGACTTTCGCCCGCTGTTGTGCTTCGTAGAAGACCCCTTACCCAGGTTTGTGTAGGCTGTTGTATCCCTGAGCACAGTAGTCCTTGAAGCACTCAAAAGATTAGCTGTTATGGACGCAGAAGCTCCAGCGAGGTGAGCTCCAATTATCATACCTCGTTTCACGTAGAAGTTGGACATGATAACGCTTTGCTAGGTACATATCATTCCCATTCAACTGTCACTCAGCCAAATGCATGACGAATACCTTTCCTTTCGCCGCTACTAGATGGCACACTGTTGCGACTCGTGGCGGCCATTTATTGGGTGGTTGAAGGACGACTCGTTTTTAAATGGGTGTTTCTATTATTTTGTCCTATACCTGTATTTATCAATTTTTAACTCCTTAACGGATCCATGGGGTGGTAGATCAATATTTTTTTATTTAAGAAAATACATTTTAGAGCCTTATTTTGGTAAAAACTAAAATAATACAAAATTATTCAAAATTTTTATTTTAATTTTGGATTTTGATCCACATTGTAGATAAAAGCCTGATATTGCATCTTGCGCGAACATCGATTTTTATTATTTTTTACCTGCTGGTTCGAAAAAAAACATATTTTTATTCATAAAATTATTTATTTATACTTTTTCATCAATAATAATAACAAAAATAGCATTTATTTTAGAAACTTATTGAAAATATTATTTTATGTGATATATTTAGAAGCAAGGTACATTACATAGCCCTACACTGCGATTACTACACATGTAACGAATCTTTTCTTTTCCATTGCGATTCCTTTTTAGCTCAGCATATAGTGCAATATATCCTGCGAGAGCTTGTTTTTTTACTTTGGTGGAACAAAACTGGGAAAATGACGTTCCGTCAGTTGTAGAATTTGAGAAGATAATGATCTACTCAATTTTTTTAAGCGCAGTTATAGCGACACAAATATTTATATGTCTTTTTATTAATTTGCATCTAAAATCTTATTTCTCCCAATTTTTGATACAAAACATTTGCACTTTAAATGCTGATGTGTCTTACAAATAAAAGAATATTTTTTAATAATATTTATCTAAAAATTTGCTATAAATTTTATCTAAATTTACGACATTGCGACAACAGATCACAATCAGTCTCACGAGTGCAGACGGCAATCACTTATATTCGAGATTGAAAAATACAGCAGCATAAAATAAGTCACCACACAAATTGTCTCGTTTGTGTACAGTTTGGTCAGTTTAGTGCGATCGAAGGAACTCCATCATGTCCTTTAAAGGCTTAATATCAATTATAAGGATTTCCTTGGGCAAAATTAACCCCACGATTTAAATTTTTTCCATTATCCCACATAAATTTCTCAGCAAATTCATCATAAGCAACAACATTTTCATCTATTTTTTTAATTTGCTTTAATTTACTCTATAATCATTTGCATTTATTCGATATGCAGCGAAGGGATGTAAGGGAATTACAGGAATCCGCTATCGTGCTGAACGCCATTATCTACACTTATAGACCTGAAAAGCTTGATTTAATTTGACTTCGTTGAATTTATGGGCACTAAATTCAGTTTTGGCTACGCTGTGATGAATTTGTGATGGATTAAACTTCAAATTGGCAGGCACCTGTTATTAACGTAAAACCTGAGCACTGTGATGGAATAAAATCTCCGTTCTATTAAGGTTCTTATTAGATTAAAAGGAATTGATATGTCTAAACAAAATGATGAATGTTTCTGCTTAATAAAATTCGTGATCCGAGTTTCTGATTAAAATTATTTGATTATGGTGATGACATGAAAAAGTAGAAATGTTACTTTAATTTCTAAGGTTTAGAATTGAATTTGTATTTTTTATTCGTGACCAAGAGTAATTTAAACTTTGGTTGATGCAAGAACCAAGCACCAAAAAGGAGTCGTCAAAATGAAACGAACTTTTATATACGTAATGACTACATTGATATAAGTAAATGATTAAAAAATGAAACAAAAAAGCCCTTTATTTAAGAGAAAGAGGCAAAAGATCGCAGGATTTAATACCCTGTTCAACCCCCTGTAGCGCGAATGCACGATGCGATACAATCAAAGATGGATGCATACAAGTTATGTATGTCTTGAGACATTTCGTTCCATATTTGGTGTAACCTTGACTCCAGTTCGTTCAAACTCGTGGGATGCCCAACTCGCTGTCCCAAATGATTCCAGATATGTTCGACTGGAGACAAATCTGGGAATTGGGTAGGCCAAGGAAGTGTTGTAACAGTGCGGGTACAGTCTTGTGACACCCTTGCCGTGTGAGGCTGAGCATTGTTTTGATGAAAAATGGCTCCTGTGAGCTGTTTCATGAGTGGCGACACATGTGGTTGAAGGATGTCATGTACATACCTCTGGGCTGTCATGGTGCCACGGATCAATGCTAAGGGTGACCGTGTATTGTAGGCAATGGCACCTCATACCATCACATCAGTTGTGGGAGGGGTGTTTCGCTGTGAAGCAAAGGCAGGATAGAGGAGTTCACCACGGGGTCTCCACACGAACACGATTGTCATCACTTCTGAGCTTGAATCTGAATTAGTCGCTAAAGACGACCTGGTTCCATTTCGCTGCAATGCAGTTTCCTCGTGCACGGCACAACTTCAAACGGAGGCGTCGATGGATGGGCGTCAAGGGCAGCACACGTAATGGGTGCCGCGATCCCAAATATCCTTCAGCCAGGCGCTTTCGTATGGCTCGAGAAGACACAGGGACCCCTACTGAAGGTGCAACATGTGCCTGGATGGCGGCCGATGAAGTAGTTGGCCTTAAGCGTGCATTTCTTGCGATGTTGCGGTCTTCTCCACGACTGATCTGTCGAGGTCCTGAGCCTGGTCTTCGTGTAAATGACTTCTTTCGGATCCACTGGTTCCAACACCTCCTCACAGCGTAATCAGATTGGCCTAATTGGCGAGCTACTCTCCTATCTGACCTCCCAGCTTTCACATGTCGATAATTCTCCCCCCTCTCAAACTGCTTATTGAGTGTGCTCATGTCGTCTTCGGAAACGGCGTAGTGGCATGTTTACCTCAGCTCTTCCTTTGTAAACGATTCAGCACACTCACACAAGCTTTAGTTACCTGTTTTATACTCCACGGAGAAAATGACGTTAAACGCCCTCTACCGGCTGTACATAACGCACAATCACGCTAAATTTCTAATCATTTGCATTTTCCCCCGACATGTACCCTCATGCCAAGTTTCGTTATGATACTGCATTTATTTCTTGGTGTGCTAATTTTTTTGTCCATGAGTGTATTTACAAGGGTGCATTTCTCACGGATCTGTGCGACTTTCCATGGAAACCACTTTATATTCCTTTAAATTCCGTGAAATGACGCATTAATTTTTAGAGTAACTGTATTTTAATCTAAAGGCATATTTAAATACAATCAAGAATGTTTAAGGCATGGGCTAACTAGGCCTCAGCTTCACTGGGGGCCTCGTCTCCTTCTTGACTCAGTCTTAATAAGATCAGGAAGAAAACAATTTTAACGATCCAACGTGATTTCTAATGATTTTCTCCGAAAAAGTGGTATTTTCCGACTGCATGTCTACTGTCAACATTTGCAAGACTGTTTTGTTATGTGAAAAACGTCGCCCACAAGTATTGACTTAGGCCTACCGCCGAAAGTCCTCATTACTCATTAATTCAAAGAGCGGCAGTCGGTGTAGCCGGTTTGTACGATTGTAAGGGATGCACATTTGTTTGTTTCGGGTTACCATTTGTACGAGTATTTGACAAAGTATGCTGTGTACAATCTACTTTTAAGGGTCATTGGTGGAACCTACATTTGTGTACGAGCCTAGGGCTTACTTTTACGTAGGTGTCCGGTGCCTTAACAAATCTCAAGACGACAATGAATACAATTAAAATAAAATTATTTAATCAAAATGATCTAAAAAATTCTCAATCAACGTTCTGCCCTCCTTGAGTGAGTAAATGAATATTAATGTCGCACTGTTCAGCTACACGATGGCTTTTGGCGACGGACCAAGTAATTTTGAACCATGGTCAAGTGACGTGAAGGACACCTGAGTTGCCACCCTCTCTCCTACCTACCATCCCAACGGAAGGACGTTTCAGCTCTCGACAGATTTAACGTGCATCGCGACTCTACATGGCGAGTGGTACTGGGCTGGAACTTATGTCATGCCTGCCATGATCCGATACCTTGACCGCTGGGCTACCGCAGCCTCGTTGTGCCTTCAGACGCATGGGGTGAAATTATCAAATTGTTGACCGGTCCAAGACGATAAAAAGGTTGGGAAGCACTGATTTAAGGTATCTGACTATTCGGAACTGTGATTTTTCAGAAGCGAAAAAATTAATAATTGTCCTATATTTAGCTAATAATTCTCCACATAGCCTGAACTAGTATTTTTGAAATAAATAATTTAAAGTAAATTTATATTCATTTATTTATACATCAGAGTAGAAAAATTGTATGATAAAACACACTAGTAATTATTTTAATTGATAGTTAATTCATTGAATTTTTCAAAAATCTTAGTTCAGGCTCTGAATACATACATTTGATATATAGACAAAATATTGTTAATATTACGGAAAAATTTTCTATAAAAAGATATTTTTTTGAAAAATGTCCATCTTTCATCCTTTTATTTTCAAAAAAATTCACTTAAATAATTTTTTTATTGAAATAATATTCTATATATAAAACAATTTTACATATACATTCTAATTCGTTTCAAACGCAATACATAAAAAATGTATTCATTTATATGCTTTCACCAAATCATAGTTCTGTACATAGTTAGATACCTTACAAAAATTTTAGTAACCATTTCTGAATTTTTACTAAGAACCCCCTTGAATTTATAAATCTTTCAGAAATAAATTTCTGAATAAAATTTGCCTGAATTTAGTTTTTACTCAAAAAAATCTGAGCACTCAAATTCTGATTTTTATCTTGAATTAGGTTTCTTTTTAAACTAAAATATAATTTTTTAAATAATCAGTTACTTTTATTTAGCATATTATCATAAACTCTCCGTAAGATATTGTTGTAACAAACTTAGAAATGATAACATCGTAAAGTAGTTGATAATAATCTTATGGAAACATAAAATGATTTATATAAACCTTCCTCTTTACATCATATAAATTCCATTTGAAAATAAAAATTACATAATTTGTATTTAAATCTATTTGAAATTTACCCCCATAGAAATAGCTCCAAAAATGAAATGATAAATAAAAAATACTTTGAAATATTCCATTTAAAATTTTACTCGTATTCTTGCACTATTCATACAAATCAGAGATGTGTGAACTTAACAAATATAATTAATAATAAGTAAATATATTTTATAAAACTGACTTACTTCATATAGTCCCAAAATCTTAACACTTAATTAAATTAGAGAAATTTTAGCAACCCTTTCCCAACTTCCTAAATAGTCGAAATTAATTTATAAGCCAGTTTCCTTAATATTATGGCATATGTAACAAAAGGAAATGGCACTGCATTCAAGGAGGCTGTAATAATTTCCTCAAATTAATGAATAACCTCAAAGATAACACGTAATGTGAATATGTTCACAATATGTGAGAAATTTAAGACATCCGTTCCTTATTTCTCTCTGAAATCATGATTCCGCCATTTTTATAATTTGTTAACATATAACGATCGAAGATTCGAGCAAACAAACTTTCAAACATTAAATTTTTGTAAGTAATCAAAGTTAATTATATTAGAAATTTTTAATTATTAAATTAGAATTAAAATTGGAGAATAGTTTTCCATATACAGCTTTAAAAATGTTTTTTTTTCTTTCTAGAGAATACTTATTTTTTTATCTTCTTGTATATTCTTGCTAACGATAAAACATAAAATACGCTTTCTACATTAATTGATGAGTTATTATTTAATCGATGGAATCAATTTTTTGTTTAACTTCTGTAACAGAGAAGTATTGGTATTGTGATTTAAGTAAACTTGTTAATGTTCTTAATTTTATTCGTTTTTAAGACCTATTTACTTTAAGTATATTAAGTAATAAAAAATTATATTTTATAAGTACGCTGTTAGTTATGATCTTTTAAAGCTAAAAAGGTGCTTTTATTTATTAAATCATATATCAGTTGAAAAGCGCGTTTCACTCTCTCATCAAGAGATTTCTGAAACTGTTAAGCCTATTATGAACTTGAAATTTAACAGACATATTCCTTTTATTGGGTAAATTCATTAAGAGCGCGGTTGTAGTGAAATTCAACTCTCAAAGGGTTGCGAGAATTATGGACAAAAATTTCTAGTTTGTTAACTACTAGATTCACTAATAATGAATTTTGTCGAAATCGACTCCCAAGGGAGGCTATAGGGGTGTTAAAGATAAAAAAATTCATTTCTGTACTCTACAAACTCAAAATTTCGCAAACATGTTTCTTTTATTGAGTAGTGATCACTTAAAAATAGGGTTTAAGGAAATCGCGACTACAGAGACGTATATATATATATATATATAAATGAAAAATTTACATCTGTTTTCGAACTTGAAGTCTTGCCCTTTTTAAATCAACATACGAGGACTATAAACATATTTTTCAATACAATCGAAAGGATAATACTAGACAAGTATAACCTGAAAAGAATGCACAGTCTTACAATGTCATTAAGTACGAACAGATTAATGGGTAAGGGCCAGTAATATATAAGAGAAAAATATAAAAAATTAATGACGCATATTAATTTAGAACCAGTTGTTTATTTTTACACCCAATTAAAGTATGTGAAAATTTAATTCAATATTTGGTTCTAGAGCTTTCATAAGAATACTTGTAAATTAACTGTTGTTATTCACAATGTAACAAATAAAACATTGATGCAACTTCACTTATAAATACATCAAATTCAAAATACGCAACTGGATTGTAAATTTATTTTATTTCTGCACTTTTTTCTGAATTTTTTTTTTATTTTATGCGCTTAGATTCCTTGAAGATTTATAAGATCAGAATGATCTTTTTTAGACCATAATAAAAAAAAAAAGAATTCTAGGCTGAAAATTAAAATGCTGAATGTAAGATTGCAGCCTCACATTAAATTAGTTTCATAATCTGAGAAATGATGGAAAAGTATTGTTGACACTCAGATTAAGAAGTCCCCTCCACTGATTGTATGAATAAATTAAAGAAAGAAATTTAAACTTAAAATTATACTGATGTTTTTGTTTATATTCGGTTATATTCTGAAATTCATTTAAGTGATATTTTTGGCCAATGTTTTTTCGAACTTCAAGTAATAAGAAATTTAATACCATATACTTTATAAATTAGATATACGTATATTCTAGAAAGCATTTCTGCCATTTAGTAATTATAGAAATGCTGAATTATGAGACTGGGAATAAGTGAGTGAATATTAATATCGCACTGTTCAGCTACACGAGGGTTTTTGGCGACGGACATCGCAATTTTGAACCATGGTCAAGTGACGAAGACGACACCTGAGCTGCTCCCTCCTCTCCTAACTACCACACCACACCAACGGGAGGACGTTTGAGCTCTCGATAGATTTAATGTGCATCGCTCTCCGACACGGAGGGTCTTTAGTGGTACTGGACTCGAACTCATGACATGCCTGTCATGGTCCGATACCTTGACCACTGGGCTACCACAGCTCCATGAGACTGTGGACTTTCATATTATGTGAAGTAACTTTCTTTCTCATTATTATCTGCTATCTATATATGTATTGGGGAAAACGATTCAATCACTCACTCATCACGAGGTCTCTGGAACACACACTACGAACTTAGAATATAATAAGCATATTTCTTTTGTTGAGCAGAAATCCGTTAAGAGCGGATTTTGCGCAAATTGAGCTCCAAGAGAAATTGCGAGGCTTTAAGGGGACATTGAAGTTAAAATGTTCCGTTTTTGAACGATTAAATCTAGTGAATTGATATTTGACAAGTACGTTTCTTTTGTTGTGTAGAGATTCGCCTTAAATGGGTTTGCGGAAATCAATTACGATGAAAGGGATTATGGAGAGGTAAAAAAAACTTTCGTTTTAAAAACTCAAATCCTGTCTTTTTTTAAATAAAGAGGTCCGAGCTGTAAGAATATTATCGATAGAATCGATAGCTTAATTCTAGGCCTTAGACATCAATAGTGAAAAAGACCTATATATATATATATATATATATCAGTTGTGAATGCAGGAATTTTTAAGGGGGTTCTAGAACTGAAATTCCACCATTCCCGTATTATGCTTCAATACGCCGCCCAACATACTCTTTTGATTCTACCGAATTTCTGAAGAAAAAATAATAAAAAAATTGATTATTGAATAAATAATTAGCATTAATTATTCCTTCCCACTGATGTATATACAGCATCATGAACTATCCAGCCTAAGGGGTGGGTAATGGTTTTTCATTCTACGCATTTTTTTGTAGGAAAAAATATAGCATCGATAAATATGCACAATTAACACTTGCACGCTTAAAGATATGTAATATGTCGCTATTATTATTGCGAATACTTTTAATATTCTACAATCTACCCATTACTTAATTTTTATATGCTTAGACCTGATTTACACAACTGGATTTATAGGGGCTAATTTTAGCACTATGATAACCAAGAGCTCATTTCTTTAAACAAAACAAAGTTGCTGTATGCACATTGCCTGACATAATAGAAATAAATGACAAAACGATATATGTTACTAAATCAACAATTAAACACCAGTCCACGTCTTGAAGGTGTTAACATATTTCTTCCCCCTTAATTTATGAGACCAGAAATAAAGACTGCCATGTAACTAGACACGCATAATTCCCAAAAAGGCTTCCCATTACTCATCCACTACATCCATAAGAAAACTTTTCATTACCGTCACCCTACCTGCGATATTCAAATCACTTCAATTCCCATGCAAATACTCCCGCCACCACCCTAGAAATAATCCCTTACCACACGAGGACCTTTTTGATTGTTTTAACACCAGGGAACAACATTTCCAACAGAAAAAGCTTTGCGAAGTGGTACATCACCTCATTTATTCATACCAGGAAACGAACAACCGCCAAAACAAGGTGTGTGAAATTCCCACCATTTTTTACACCTCAGCATGACAAATGAGGACCATCCATTTTGGGAACTCTCTCTCTGAAATAATATGACGCATGCCCTCTTCTGCCCCTCTCTTCCCTCGTGATGCCCATTTTGACCCATTATCACGTGAGGGGTGTGAAGAAAAATGGCCAACGCACAATGGTGAATAGTTTTTTTTTACCTCATTTATTTGTTGTATTTCATTTAGGTTCTATTCTTTTTTCCTCTTTGGGGTTGTTAATACTTATCAACACGCAGGACTTGAGCGGTGTTGTTACCCTCTACTGGTAGAAGAATTTTCGGAGGGTGGTTTTGAAGGGATTTGGGATGAAATTAATGCGATCTGACAAGATCTGGGGATTTCCTCTACCCCCATAAAATTTTATATGTTTAGCCGTGTTTGTTTATGAGGAGGGTTTTTGCTGTACATTCTACCCTTTTGGACCTCTTTAAACACAATACTTAATCTGGAACGGGATTGAATGTCAAAATACTATGTTTATATTCACTACAATAGGCCTAGCCAATCCGATTAGCTTCATGGACCACTTGGATGATGCATAACTTCACACGGACATTTAAAATAATTTAATGCAAATACGAAAACGTTTATTTGCAATGCTTAAGTATAATCGACATTCGGGTTGCAATAGACCAAATTCGTAACGGTCACATGATAAAGGTACAATCACGTGTTCTCCATTACATTCAAAATAGTCATTCAACTTGTACCTGATGTTATGTTTGTAAAATTTATATAAAATTTCATATTTTATTATTGGGTAAAAATATTGAAGTATTCAAAAAATTTCATCGAAATATTTTAAAGATTTATATATTAAATGTGTACTTTTAAATCAACTGTATTTTGCTTACTTATATGCGTTATTATCGTTGACAAATATGTACTTTTTAAAAGAAAGCTTTTGCAAAAAGCAAAAGTTGTTAATAGCATAGCTCCTGAAATGATTGTCTGAAAACATGTGGTTGCATTTTTCCTGTGACTATGGCATTACATGAACTTATGAACTGATTGGCAAGAAACACGTGATTGTAGTTATCATGTGACTATGACGTCACGTGAGTTTAGCGCATTAAAGAGAGATTTGTTTTTATCCCTTCTTTCACTTAATTTTTGATTCTACATTTATGCTTAGCATTGCATGTCTTATCTGGTTTACTAAATTAGCATCAGTTAATGATGCCACTTTGTAAATTTCATTTTCTAATAAAATACATGTGGATCCAAAATCACTCTGTGCAAAACAGTTTAAAGTGAAATATCACTCCAATATAATATAAATATTGCAACAATTGTTTTTTTTATGTGGGTGCCAAAAACTTTTTCGTTTTATTGTTGCACTCTAATTCAGTTATACTCCATTGGCAGCTTTTCAGGAACTCTATTCACATCAAACTGAAGTGGGCATAAATATTTCAAATATTTTATGATGTTTTACTAATTCTGAGAAAAGACAATCTCAAATGCAGTTAAGAATTTCTTAATTTCATTAATATATTATATTTTGAGAAGTTCTGAAGTTACCTTTTTGGGAAGTTATTTAACAGAAGAAAATGTTGTGTTGTATCATTTCTAAGTCAAAAAACAATTCTTGATATTAATAACCCAACTTTACTGTGTGCCATCAAAACTCTGGCTGACCACCGGTAGGTGACTCCTGATTTAGAGAACTACAATTTACTTTAATTACAATCATTGTGTGTGCCCATAAAAAGGCACTCCAAATTCACATAAAAATAATTTTTAAGGTATCAGACTACGTTCGGAATCATAATTTTAAAAAAAGCGCATAAATGGATAATTTTCATAATATTTAGTGTCACTTAGATTAGAATACATGTATAAAATTGTTTTAAGGACATTTTGACTAAAAAATATTTAAATACAATATTTCGGCAAAAAATTAACTTAGAATAACTTTTTTTCAAAATGTTCTCCTATTGGGCAAAATGCTTCTATTATAATAATATTTTGCCTGTATATAGCTCAGATCTCTTTACAGAGGCTCAACTATGATATTTGAAAAATTCACATTATTTTCGGAGTTACAACCAATTGATATAATTATCAACGTTTTTTTCTTAAAATTTCTTCCCTCAGTTGTCGTAAAACATGGATAAACCCACTTCTAAGTAATGTATTTCACAAATTCTAGTTAAGCCTCTGTACGGAGGTCTGAGCTATATACAGGCAAAATATTATAATAATAGAAGCCTTTTTCACAAAAGGGGAGTATTTTGAAAATGGGTCATTCTATGTTCTTTTTTTGCCAAAATATTGTACTTAAACAGTTTTTTATTGTAGTACTATTCTTAAAACAATTTCATATACATTTTCTAATTTAAGTGACACTAAATATCATAAATATAATCCATTTATACGCTTTTGCAAAATCACGGTTCCGAACGTAGTCGGACACCCTAAACATAAAAAGGCATGTGTTTTATTTATGGAAAAGACAAAAGTCTTTTTTGATGTATCAAATTAGTGTAATGGTACTTTCTGTTATTAAGTGTTGAATATATATACAGAGTAATTTTTTTTAAAGTGAAATTATCTGGAGCTGCCGATTAAAAGCTACGCTCTTCGTTTTCCAGTGCCACCGTTTTTCAAATAGCCGTGAGTGTGCGATGTATTGGTAGAAAAAATAAGCAAATTTTCTCTGAAATAAGTAAATACTTCTATTATACTGTCGTTGCCATTTTATTGTATTACAAAGTCTACGAAATAGTTTTACTGATAGCAATGTAAACAAAAGAATCTTATTTCGGAAAACTTATATATACGTCTGAGGCACTCAACGCACCGGTTGAGCAAGACGGATACATACACCGGTGGTACTTGTAGTACTTAAGGGGTTAACAACTACAAAAGTACCCAACTTGGTATGAAGACCATTTATGACGTAGAAGTACAACTCAAATTCCGTAAAAGAGGAAAGAAATGTACTCGGAAAAATCACCGAAAGGGGTATTTACGGCGTTGTTGCTGCTTACTAAGATTCAGCATAAAACACAGCTTGGGAAGCAAAATTCAAATGTATGCTTTCAACCGGCAAAATCATGTCGATCAGCGTTTCTCAAACTATGGGGCGCGCACCCCCCAAAGGGTGTGATAGTTCTGCCAGGGGACGCGAGTATATCGAGAAGTCGAAAATAAAAAATTATTTTAAAAAATTATTAATTTACTGAAAGGAAGTAAAACAAAGCAGCAAAGCAAACTGCAACTGTAAGTGTCGGCGGACCACAGGGGGAACATATCATAGATGGTGTGGAATGTTCCCTGCGACTTGCTGCATACGTCCGTAAGAAATGACATAATGAAATCGTGTAGTTTCTGAAAACGGTGGATATATTAAATGTGGTCGGTTTCCTTGATAAGGAATTGAATGCAGTGAATCAAACTTAATAATTCATTTTAATTTTTAATATATCTTTCTTAAAATATTTTTTTTTGCATTGCACAGGAAAGTAAATACCTTCCCCTCCCCCCAAGGCGTTTTGGTAACCAACTTTTTGTTCACAGAATCCTACTTTACATGTCATTATTTATCTCCATACCACGTTTGATGTAATTTCGGTTGTTATCGAGCTACAGGTTGATCTGAACTTGGTCGGTTTAAAAAAATAACCCTGTACATTAAAAATACCCGTACTAAAAATTATTGAAATCATCATAAACTTCTTTTTGGGTTTATAGCATCTTTCTACAGATTACATACTAATTAAGTTATAATGTCTTCAGTGACACAAATACCATTTTTCTCTGTCGATAAGATCATATTAGTACTACAACCCATTAACAAAAAGTAATCACTGATCTTGTCAATTAAAATTTAATAAATGATGTTTATTATCAACAACGAAAACAAACATCCGATTGCCCACACCTATCCTACTGCGTAGTTCCATTCCCACAAGCCTTGCTTCCAATACATTTAGACATAAATTATCAAAAGAATTTCTCTGTTCATTGTTTTGCATTGGTTTCCGTGTGTTCATTGTTCGACGAAATTCCTTTTTTCTTCTTCTTCTTTTCGTTATTATTTTTTTAATTTTTGTTCTTTCATAGATCGAAGATCGATAATAAACAACTGGTCACGCACTGCAAGAGCACAGGCGGTCATTTTCAAGTCTCCTTATCTGCTTATTAGCTTTCTGTTGAAAGCAGGATATTACGCTGGCCGCGTCATAAATCAGTCGAAACGTGCCCTGTTCGGAACATCGATATTACAGAAAATGAGATAATTATTCAAAAACTACCAGAGCAGTGGTTCGAAGTACATTTGTTTGGACTAGAATCAACTGGAAATTAATAATAACAATAATAATAATGTGTGTAAGATGTTCTGAGCTTCAACTCAACTCTTCCTTTTTTTAAATCGGTAATTGTGAAGGGAAAAAAATCGTTTGGCAGTGTTTTCCTTTCTTTTTGGAAAATAAAATAATAGATGTAATCATTATTTTATAAACAAGCCATTTTTTACTCATTAATCGTAATTTAGTTTTCAGAAAGGGAGGTAAAAAATGTTTGTTGTGAAAGAGTATTTTGCTTTGGGTATAGTCTTTACACTATATTTATTTATTGAAGAATAAAATTAAAGATTTACGAATGGAATCATTCATATCTCGAACGTATAATATTAAGTCAGTTGGTTTTCGGAATTTGCTTTTAGATTTTTGTTTGGTTTTCTTTTTGTTTGTTTGCCTGTTTGGTTTTATACTTATATATATATATATATATATATATATATATATATATATATATATATATATATATATATATATATATATATCATATAAATATATATATATATATATCATATAAATATATATATATATATATATATATATATATTTATATGATATATATGATATATATTGGCCCAGCCAGTAATAGTCTCGCTAACCTGTATTTACACAATTATGAATCAATTCGAAGAAAGGAACCCTCTTGCCTCTTATTAAGATACATAGATGACTTAATTGTTATAGGTCATGATAGGGAATTTAAACCTAACATTAATTTTTATCCGGAATACCTAAAATTAATACAGACGAATTTTAACTCAAACAAAGTTGAATTTTTAGATTTGGATTTAACTATTATTGACAACAAATTATATAGCAATATATATGATAAAAGGGAAGCATTTAAATTCAATGTCATAAAGATACCAAACTTCAATAGTTGTCTACATATATCCGTATTTAGAAATATAATTTTAAATTTTCTGATGAGAAATAATAATTTAACTACGCACAATATTGATAAATTGAAAAATATCCAGAAATTTATATTCTGTTGCATACAAAATGATTATCCCATCAACTTCATGAGAAAATATATAGATCAGAAATATTTCTTAAAAATATTTTTAAACTCGTAAATGCACAAATCCACTACACAACATTAGGTCCACAAAGTCAGCTTGTTAGTGGTCCAGCTGTGAAGAATTTGTGCATTCCACACACAGGATACATTTTAATACACAGACACTTAGAACAATATTTACACGACTACACTTTAAAATTATTTATTACCAATTAAACATTTATGTCCAATCACACATTTATGACCAATCAATCAAGCAAGTTTTTTACATGTGGTCTGGTTTGCATCTAATGCCAAGTGGTCAAACTCTAGTGTTGGATCAAGAATCGTTTGGATTGACATGGCATTGGTTAGATGTTATGAGCAAAATATGAAGTGGTAATTGATATATTAAATATGAAAAGTCGTGCTATAAGAAATTGATCGTATTCTTGATGGGATACTCTTTGGTGAGTTTTTAATGATTTACTCTATTCACTTGTGAATATACTGTGTTTTTATTGTGAACATTCGGTTTTTAGAAATTTTTAGTTTGAACTTTCGGATTTTTTAGTTTGAACTTTAGGATTTTTTAGCTTGAACTTTCAGATTTTTTAACTTGAACTTTCAGATTTTTTTTTAGCTTGAACTTTCAGATTTTTTGGTTTGAACTTTCAGATTTTTTGGTTTGAACTTTCAGATTTTTTGTCTTGAGCTTTCAGATTTTTTAGATTGAACTATCAGATTTTTTAGCTTGAACTTTCAGATTTTTTAGTTTGAACTTTCGGATTTTTTAGTTTGAACTTTCGGATTTTTTAGTTTGAACTTTTTGATTTTAGATATTTTTTAATTTGAACTTTCGGATCTCAAATATTTTTTGATTTGAACTTTCGGATCTCAAATATTTATTTTTTCTACCTATACAACTATTTTAAAGATGGGGGCATCATCTTGGACGTTTGATGGTTCACTTATATTATGCACTAAATTGTTTTTAAATTTTAAAATTGTTTTTAAATTTTAATATTGTAATATCTTTCAGAATGCGATGGCGAATAGTTTTATTTTTCAAGTATAATGATTTAATTTTAACTTTTTAATTTAAAGTATAATGGTTTAATTTTAACTTTTTAATTTTTAAAATTTTTTTTGAAATTTGGATATTTTCCAATTAACTTACCAAGTTGCAATAGGGGGAAGGTTGGCGCCATCAAACTAGTTTAACCCCACTTGTCGGTCCTAAGTCCGAGTTTGCACTTGGATATTTTATAAAATTTTTATTTTATTTTATAATTTTTTAATTTTGTTTGAAAACGATGGAATATTATCTTTTATATTCGCCATTGATATTCTGAAGTGTTTTGATATTATAGGATTCATATATTTCAATTTTTCAATTGATAATTGTGATTGTTTTTATATATCTAAATATATATATATATATATATATATATATATATATATATACAATATATGCATATATATATATATATATCATATAAATATATATATATATCATATAAATATATATATATATATATATAATCCAATATAAGAATTTTTTAATATATAATCATATACATATACATACACATATATATAAAAATTTATACACACATATACATATACATATAAACAAAAATATAAAAATAATCATATAGTTATAAACCTAAGATAACTAAAAGTAGGAAGTAGGCACACAGTATAAAGACAAATTCCTGGCCTTAGGAACCAGGATTGCAGGTTTAAACAAGTTTTGCGGCGCCAACCTTCACCTGTAATTTGTCATACTATGTACCAAGAGAAAAGGAAAGAGTTCTATACGTAAAATTTAAATATTAAGTCATTAAACATATATATATATATATATATATATATATATATATATATATATATATATATATATATATATATATATATATATATATATATTTTTTCATATAAATATTTTGTTATGTTCTAAATAGTTTTCAACTTATCTTAACCTCTCGATATAATAATTGCTAATTTTAAAATTATTTTATTATATACAAGCATTAGCACTATTACTTTGTTTTTCCTTAAAAAAGAGAGATTTCGAATCTTTATTTGTAATTTCGAAACGGCTCAGAGTTATCCATATTGTAAGAAATAAATTTAGTATTTCAATTAAAAAGATGCGTTTCAAGATAATCAAAACAGATTTACTATAAAACATCTAAATAAATTAATGTGAATATTGTTTTCGTACTCTTAAAAACTTCCTCACATGATATTTTAAAGCACAAAAATTAAAAATACTTTTTAAATGTATAAAACACTTATAATTTTTACAAATTTCAAGGCTTAAAATTTCATGTCTGCTTTTATGTCTGCAAAAATTATTAATAACACACACATTTCTTCTGATTATATAATTCTAGAATCAAGCGGGGTTTTTTCCACATATCTATGTTATTTGTGTTAATTAGCTTTGATGAATTTGATTGCTTTTCGAATACACTATTTAATTGCTATTTTAGGAGATGTAATTATTTTTTAAAAAAGTAGTATATAAATTTTAATGTATAAGTAATCTTTTTTTTCTCAAAATTTGTAATGATATATTGTTAATATATTCCATAAAAAAATCTTCAAAATGCAGTTGAACAAAAAAAATTCTTGCTTTATTTTTAAAAATAATAGTTGCAGAGTATTTTGAATAAATATCTAGAAAATAAGTATACTTACAGAAGATCGTTCGCATTTTATTGAAACGATTTTTTAATTTATTTTCTCGTTTGTATTTTGCCATAAAACTTTGGACAGTTAAAAATAATCATCTTCTAACGTTTTCTTTACGTGAGAACATAACATGAAATAAAAAATAACGTGAATTTTAACGTGAAATAAAAGGTTTATTATAAAAATGGCTCCTAAAATTGATCGATGGCTGGAAGGATACGTAGCTGCGCTTTTCCGGGAGAAATATTCGCAGCAACAAATTATAAAGCCATGTAAAAATCTCTGTTATTGCATTTAAAACACGTGTTTATATTATATTAAATATTTGAAAGGAAAAAACGTCTACCTGAAAGTAAAAATGAAAAAAAGGACCCCGAAATCTGATCCTGAGACTGTTAAAACGCAGGCAGATAGATAGCAAGAAAATGAGTCTCAGATCCTAAATGAAAATCCACTGTCAAATCAGCGGAATTAATGTATGTTTTTTAACCAAAGGAAATAAGTATAAAACATAAATTTCAAATTGTTGTGAAGAACTTAGATGATAATTTTTAGCAAATAAATAAAATATTTAAACACAATTTTTACAATTGTTTTTTAACATTTAAATAAAATCCTTGATTAAAATTTGACGATTCAATTATGAAAGGATGAAAATATTTTATTAAAAATGAATATTCTATAACGTTTATAAGAATATATATATTTTATATTTAAAATTATAATTCTTATAATGTTTATTTTTCATTACATTTCCTTTCATGCGTGGAAGTTGAGGTTATATCATAATATTTCGGTTTTATAATCAACTGCCTGTGTCATTTTTGCAATAACCATGTAAATCATTGTTATTTTTTATAAAATATTAAATGTTTTTTCAAATGTTTATTTTAAAATCTTATTTAAACAATTCATACTTTCCTTAAAAAATGTTCTATAAAATTTAATAAATAAATTTCCTTGAGCTTAATAACTATTATTATATATTCAAGAAATTAAACTCTTACAACAAAATCGCCAGAAATTGATTACAATCATGAACCATCCCCCTTTACTAGTATAATGCATGTTCATTTTAATTTATACATTGCATTCAATACAAAACAGTCCATTTGACATATTTTTTGTAATTATTTTGTTTCCCATTATTCACTCAAACCTTCACAAAAATCAATGGCCATTACAAGGAATTAGAAGAAAATCACCCAAAGTGAGCGCTTTTCCTATCCATTTACAAACTTCGCTCGCCAATTTACGATATTCTATTATAATTATGCCCTTTGTTCACCTCTATCATTATCATCCAAAGTATTCATATCACAGCACTTGTGTATATATCACTCAGTGTAACGCTATCTCTAGATTACACTACAGACAGAAGGTTCGGGTTTCGCGCATGCTCTAAGCAGCAGAATTAATGATCCTTCCTCTTCGTTGACAGCTGCAAGTTGGCGAAAAAGAGTTCCTCCTTTGTTCGAGTCGCTATTGAACCCTCTTATTAGCGGATATACTTATAATTCCATTAGAATGGCATTTGGCGAGATTAATAGAAAGTAATGAGTCTGTTGCTACGTTTGATTTCCTGCTCTGAAAGGGAAAACACAGCAGGTGAAAAAACAAAAATTGTGTTGAATGAATGGATGAAGAATACGCCATCGTCAAAACTTCATCACATGCACCATTTTTTTGTTCCTTCTTTTGTTTTTTCCCTGTGATTTTTATGAAGAATGGGGCTCTGGGACTGTTATCAAGAGAAATGGTAGACAAATTACTCTTTTCTTGCTGATGAGGTAACGGTTTTGGTGTGTTAAATTAAGAAGATTACATTTTGAGGAATATTTTTTTTTATCTTCCCTTTTCAGCATCACCACAGCGGGATTAAAGTGTGTTTGTTCTAACCTATGTGGTCTATTAAGAATAACGAAATGGATTTTTTTCTTCTTTATCTGTTTTTATATCTATGATTCATTATTTGATTTAATTTTTCTTACAGAAATTCATCGGTAACTATTCATGGATTAGACAGGTAATAATGTTTGATGTTGAAGTACTGTCTTAAGTAATTAGAATCAGATTATTATCTGATACGTGTGAATTAAAATTCAATACAAGTAGCTTCATAGAACGAATTTATTTTTAACCAAGAGCTATTTTTTGATACGTTAAATTGATGCGGATGTAGAAATGGTGGTTATTTTTATTTTCTTTGTTTAGGTTTTTTTCAAAGTGTACTGTTCTTTCTTGTTTATAACATAAGGTATTTTAATCCTAATGTATTATATAATATACTAATTGTTCCACCCCGTTTTTATGATTTAAAAAGATGCCGAACTTCTTAGGAGGACTAAATTCAGAAGGGAAACACTGAGCAGAATCTCTCAGTTTCCACTATCATTTTTCTTGACAAAAGCATTGAGAAAAATCTTCAATAAATGTTTATAATTGCTTTAAAATAATTAAGAATTGTTTAATAAATAAACAATAATTATTAAACTTATTTGCCAATATATATAAATAAACAACATTTATAAATATGGAATAATGAGTCCAATGTGTTAAAAAAGAGAAAAATCAAAAGCTGATTTGAAAGCGAAAGTTATTTCTGCTACTATAGTCTATTTCAGCTGCCCAACTACTCGTGGGAAATAACCAACGAGAGAAATATATTGTTTTTTATATATCTATAAACAAATGTGGATATCAGAGAGAATATTTATAAAATTCCATTTCCAGCAGTAGGAAATACCCATCTTATGGAAACTATTTTAAGAATGATATTTTATTTGTGGGTCAAAACATATTACCAGGAGTAATAATTTTTTAAAAAAAAGAGGATTTGTACATGTTGCCGTATCTTAGACTTGTAGAATTATTGAATCCTTTCGGAGATTAATAATTATCTTATTATTAGTAGGTTAACTTGATGAATAAAAAATATGAAATATTCCAAATTCTAGGGTAATTTATTTTTATAGCATTTCAAAAGAATGCCAGATTTTATATTCTCACTGACAGCACGAAAAGTGTTTTAACCTTCCCCTAGAGGCTTAACAAAAAGTAGGGTCTTGCTTCAACAACTTCCGGTGAGTCATTAATTCTACAAGTTGGTTATAGAGTCAGATGTAACAGAGTCTGACGTATCTGGTACCAAGCACTTATCAACTAGTTCTGCAATCTCTGTACACAGCCAAATTGAAGCATTGTAAGCACGAATTCATTTTTCCAGTTGGAAATAGAACTGTGCAATTTGATTCATGTCAGGTGAATTCCAAGGCCAAGACATAACTTGAAATTCACCAGAATGTTCCTCGAACTGTTCACTGATGATTCTATTCTTATGACATGTGGTTTGAAATTATGCGCGCGTAGTACACAGTTTCATGGAATGTTCTAAGAGAATAATGAATTTTGTTTACCCTATGAAAGCATTCCCAATACTCCAGCCAATTGGGCTTAAGTTTCTATTCATAATGGGTGTAATCGCATTGGCCCGTGGATAGGATCGATTAAAACACATGATTCGTTGGACCATGCAACTTCGTTTCATTCTTCTAACGGTACTTACAATGGTTCAATGATGATATTCAATAGACCACATTGCAGTGCTGTTAGCAATGATCTGCGCCGAGATGCGATTTGAGCTCCAGCTGCGTAGCAACAATACGCAGCAATGTACAGCATATGCAGCAGTGTACACTGCACTGTGCTTTGTGATACACCGCCAAAGTTGCCACTTTTGTAGCTGCTGGTGGTATCAAACGTAGTATCCTATCCCAGCGAACACACACAATACATAACAGTCTTCACCATACTCTGGAACCAATGTGTCGAACCGCTGGTGGGCGATTTGGCATTAATTGGGTGAAGTCAACAATTTCGAATTATTGTCAAGTTACACAAATGCCACTTCATTCATACTTTTCAAAGCCACATAACAACATTTTGCCACTCAATGATCTCCTGTAGCAACTTTTCAAAATTGTATCATACTGTCTTCGAGAATGGAATATAGTTTGGGTTTGTTTTACTGTTTAACAGAGAGATTAAAGGGAGATTTGAATAATGGTCAGATGTCATAACAAACTTAAGAAAATACCTATTTTCCAAATCATTACGTTTAAATGAGATTGGTTGTTGAAGAATAGGGAAGGAGGGGATAAGATGATTGATACTATTTAACATTACTCCAGTGCTATTTCAAGGGCAATTATTGAAAAGTCTCATAATTTTGAACATTGATCAATTGGCAAAGATAATACGTGGATTGGTACGTAACTTCCACATCATGTTTCAAATGTACATTAAGCTTCTGTTGAATTCAACTTCCAACAACTCCCCTTATACCAGTGTTTCTCAAACTGTGAGGCGTGATAACCTAACAAGGGGGTGAGTATATCGAAAAGTCGAAAACAAACATTATTTAAAAAATAATGTTTAATAATAATTATAATTATATTAATTTACTGAAAGAAAGCAGAAAAAATAATACATTCTGACTTAATAAAAAATAAAATGCACATTTACACTGATATAATACACTTATAAATGTATCAGTACTGCACCATGTATTTCATAATTAATTTAACAGTACCAAGTCAAAAACAAGTTTAAAAATTACCAGTGACTCTATAGGCACACGTCATCAAATTATATACAAATTTAATACTTATCTTGATAATTTGTACGGTTTATAATTAAAGTCGTATTGTAGAGATTTACATTAAAGTATATTATTATTGAATTCAATACAATATTGTTGTATGTGAGGGGGCGCGATGAAAATTATGATTGAAAATTGGGTCGCGAGTATAGAAAGTTTGAGAAGCACTGCCTTACACCTCTAGATTCCTTATACAATAGAACCTACAAATAAGCGAGTATTAAGTCTAGTATAGAGAGCTCATAAATACTCACCTACTGAGTTACCAGAACCCTATGATCTAACTGTATTTCTTGTATAACAGATTTTCGTTACACCCCCACGAAGTTTCATGCAGAAGTCGTAAGTCGAACCCCCTGTACTCTGTTCATTATAAGGGAACTTTGCCATCAAACTGTCGGATATATCAGTTTGAACAAGATTAATAAAAGTTTAGCAAAAGTCCGGTTTTTATCTTAACGAGATCTATTTTTTTCTTTGTCACCACAAAAAATTATAAAATTATTAATGGATTTTCAATAAACATATAGCTGCTGTATAATGAAAAAATAATTGTAATATATATATTCTATTATGAGAAAGAAATATTCCCTATTTTGATACACATTGTACAGGCATCAAATGATAGCAATAAGTTAAGTTTGTGAATTATTGGAGTGCATTTTGTGAATTTATGATTATATCTTACTTTCTAACCAATTTTATATATATATAAGAGAAAAAAATACCAGCGAAACTCAATCCTTAAGTTTCGACTTTGTAAATTATTGGTGAGAATAGAAATTGGTCACTTGAAATTTAAAAAATTTGTATTTAAATGCTTTTACTTAATATTACCCAGGTAGCTCAGTAGGATAACAAAATCACTTTATTTATTTTTTGTTGAAGATGTAAAATCAAAAAGGACAAAGTTATTTCACATGTTTTAACTTTTATTCCTTTAATTATTTTTTAATATTTATGAGAAGAATTTTTAATTATACTTCAGGACTTATTTTTTCCAAAAGCAAAAATGTTAATTCAGTAACTATAACCTTCGTCTTATAAATACACTCATGTCCATAAATTAAGGATAATGCATGTTCTGGCAAAGAAAGAGTCAAAAGCAAAACAAATGTGACTTATTTTGTAAAGTCTTTTTATTAAACAAAAGGCAAGAGCAAAAAAGATGCTATATGTTTGCTATCATTAATAAAAATTGAGAGTTTGGTTCCCTAAAACAAATTACTAAAACTATTACTAAACCATTTACTAAAACCAACATTAAAGGTTCGATATGATGGTTAATACACAGTATGCCATCCAGACGATGCAATACACTCTGTACAACGCCTAGGCATGTTGAGTATCAAAGTATGGGTCTTCTTTAGGACCACTCATCAAGGAATGATCTGCAAAGTTCCTGTAGACATGTAGGAGGAAGTTGGCGGGCTGCAACTAGTCCAGCAAGTAAAGAGTGTTTTTTTCCAGGTATAGAAGTTTAAGTTGGCATTATTTTCCAAGATGGCGACCGATTTAACTGCTGTCAAGTGATTTATTCTCAGTTTGGTTTGGCAATTCATCATGAATAGACTCACGCCTGAACAACGCTTTTAGATTCGTCGAATGGGCCCAAAATGAGATTGCCGTTGTTCCCGATTTTCATAAGCGAGTTTTGTTTAGCGATGAAGCGCACTTCTGGTTGAATGGCTACGTCAACAAACAAAACTGCCGCATTTGGAGTGAAGCTAATCCACAAGTGTATGTCGAAACACCGTTACATCCAGAAAAACTGACTGTTTGGTGCGCTTTATGGGCTGGTGGAATCCTTCTTCAAAAACGATGAAGGCCATAACGTTACAGTCAATGGTGATCGGTATAGAGCCGTGATTACTAACTTTTTCATTCCTGAATTGAACAATCATGATGTCCAGGAGCTGTGGTTCCAACAAGACGGCGCAACATGTCACACAGCTCGTGCCACAATCGATTTATTGAAAGACACGTTTGGTGACCGCCTAATTCACGTTTTGGACCTGTAAATTGGCCTCCAAGATCTTGTGATTTAACACCGCTAGACTATTTTCTGTGGGGCTATGTAAAGTCATTGGTCTATGCGGATAAGGCACAAACGCTTGACCATTTGGAAGACAACATTCACCGTGTTATTGCTGATATACGGCCACAAATTTTGGAAAAAGTCATCGAAAATTGGACGTCCAGATTGGACTACATCCGAGCCAGCCGTGGCAGTCATATGCCAGAAATCATATTTAAAATGTAATGCCACAAGATTATCTTTCGAATAAAAAAAATTCATGTCAATCGAATAATACATCGTTGTTTTAGTGAAATTTAAAGTTCTATACCTCTGAAAAAACACCCTTTATGTCCCACACACGTTCTACTGGATTCAAGTCTGGTGTGAATGCTGGCCAGTCCATACGGATGATATCCTCCGATTAAAGAAATTCGTTTACGATGTTTGCACGATGAGAACGGGTGTTTTCATCCTTAAACACAAATTCTGCGCCCATGACGCCCCGAAACAAACGTACATGTTGTTCCAGAATAACATTCCGATAGATTTGGCCTGCCATGGTTCCAATCTGAACATGCAGGTTATTTCTGGAACCCAGAATAATCCCCCCCACCACAAACGACTAATCCTACACCACCAAAATGGTGTTGTTTATTGGTGCTCTCTTGGTGGTAATATATACCTGGCGCTCTCCATATGAAAGTCCGGCGAGAATCAGACTGCAAGATAAGCCTGAACATGTCGGAACACATCACACAAGCCAACTGTTGCGGTGTCCACAATACATGCTCTCTAATCCAGGCTAACCGCAAGCAACAGTGAGTTGCAGTAAGTGGAACATATCTGACAGTCTACGAATATAAAGACTAATCTACACAAAACATCTGTGCTCGTTTTGCCTTGAAACTGTCGTACCAGTGGCTGAAGAGAGCTGACGATACAGGTCTGATGCTGTGCTCCGTCTGTTTCTCTTGGCAGTAACTGCTTCATTTTCGATGTTGTAGTCCGGGATGGGGGAAATTTGCAGTAACGCTTAATCACATTACCATCATCTTGGAATCGTTGCTAAAGCCTGGATTTGATACTCTGAGTGATTCCCAGTTCCTTGGGGACTTCTAGCTGGGTACGCCCACATTTCAGACGACCAATAATTCTACCACGTAGAAATCCTTCAAATGTGTCTTTTGTGTCATAACTATGTTGATATTGCATTGAAAGGCTCATAAAGCGCTTGCGAATAATTTTACTTCTTTGCCTATATACCTTATATATACAGGGTGTCCAGAAAAGGACTCAATGATTTCAAAATTAAATATCTCGAAAACAAAGATCGATAGAGGAATGCAGTACACGGTATGTTTATTGTGAAAGCTGTAAGAATTTTATACAGCAGTTTGAAATAATAGTTACAAAAGGTGCTAACAGATGGCGCTGTACAGCTCACATGAAATATTCGTAAGAAAACATTCTTTGCGAAAAATCACATCACAATGTGTTCAAAATGTTCACCATTGGCACAAGAGAGGTGGCGCAAAAGAAGAATGAAATTTGCCATCACATTTCGTAGTGTCTCAACAGAAATGGATTCACATGCCACACAGATCGCCGATTCAAGCTCGTCCAGCGTGGCGGGATGCTTCGAGTAGACAATGTCTTTCAATGTGCCCCACAAAAAATAGTCACAGGGAGTCAAATCCGGTGAATATGGAGGCCAATCCATGCCTGCACCAGTAAATTTGGGATATTCCAAAGCAATGACTCGATTCCCGAAGTATTCATCAAGAAAGTGAAACACTTGTTCGGTACGATGTGGTCGGGCTCCATCTTGCATAAACCATTCTGTACGTGGTCGATTCTCTAACACTTGCTGTGTGGCGACAAATTGTTCAAAAATTGTAACGTAACGTTCACTAGTGACCGTTTCTCGAATGAAAAAAGGGCCAATAATGCCTCTGCTGCATACTGCAGCCCACACAGTAACTTTAGGAGAATACAGGGGTTTCACTTCACACCAATATGGATTTTCGGAACCCCAAAAAATCGCCAGTTCTGTTTATTCACGAATCCATTCAGGTGGAAGTATGCTTCATCTGTAAACCAGATGCAGCCAACATCAAATCCTTCACTATCAATCATTGTAAGCATCTGATGAGCAAAGTCATCCCTTTGTTGCACAGCTCGTACGGGTACAGCGTGGTGAGTTTGAATTTTGAATGGAAACATGTGTAGGCTCTCTCAGTATTTTCTGCGTGCTGGAACGCTTCAAACCAGCCTCAGATGCAGTTCTACGGACGGATGACATTGGATTTTGCTGAATAATTCCAGAAACTGTGGCGACATTTTGAGACGTAACTGCAGTTTGCTTGCGGCCAACATTCCCCACTAGATCATCAGTTACGCTGCCTGTTCGTTGAAATTTGGCGAAGAGCGTACGAATGGTTTTCGCATCGGGTCCTTTCGGAACATTAAATCGTGCTTGAAAACTGCGCCTTGTTGCCGTAGGAGACTCTCTTGTAACTTGTGGTACTCTAGCACCAGAAAAACGCGTTCTTCAATGAAGTACATGGTTTTAATCTCTTCCTTCGGTACGCTAACCTCCTTTCACGCTTCAATAGTGGAACTGATCGCTCTGGGCTTCGGATCACTATTTATACTAGGTATTACGTAGGGCGATTACAGCGTCATCTATTTGCAGCTTTTGTAACCAGTATTATTTCAAACTGCTGTATAAGATTCTTACAGCTTTCACAATAAACATACCGTTTACTGCATTCCTCTATCGATCTTTGTTTTCGAGATATTTAATTTTGAAATCAGGGAGTCCTTTTTTGGACACCCTGTATATATATATATACCTCTTATTTTCTCGTCATTGTGAATACTATCAGTGTCATGTGGTAGCTTGCTGCAATTTGCAAACGATTCTTGAAGATATGTGTAGTTACTTAACGGGATGATACATTTACTTTAGAGTTCGATTGCCGCGTGACTCTGAATTACCTTTAATTTATGAACATGAGTGTATGTTTACGTATTAGAATCACTCAGTGTTTGAAAATTCTTGTTATTTGTTTTAAAAATGTCCTTTTTGCACTTCATTTTTTGCCAGTACAAAATCATTTTTAAAAATACAGCTTGCCTTATATATAGATTTGAAAAAAAAATAGTAAACATGAAAATGATCTTTTCATCAAGTTACTGATTTTTAAAAAAAGGCCTTAAAATGTTTGCATTTTTAATTAATATCTCATGTAAATTCTTGAAATACAAAGAAATTTTGAACATATGGGAACACTCCGAAAAGTAAAAATAATACTTCAGTTGAATAAAAAAAGTTACGGTTAATGCCAAAACTTCTCTAACTACCACTAAAATTTAATTTAAATAAAAGATGATTAATAAAACCCTTCAAAAATACAAAAGAAAAATAAAAAACAGCAAATTTGTGGATTATTTACAAGAGAAAAAGATTTATGTGTTTACCAATTTATAACTATCTATAAAAAATAAAGCTTTTAGAACGCTCAAGACGTGTCTTTTATGATATTCAATGTCTTATAATTAACACTAAAAATAACCTGACCGCTCTGCCATACGTTTCATATTTGAAAACAGCAAATGAAGATGCAACCAGCAATTTATTTAACTTCTAATCCATCTTCAAAGCAATTCTTACGTTTGGTTCCAACAAACATTTCGTCCGTTTAAAGTGAAACATTGCCGGAATTGTAGAACAAAATGAACACACAATGGTAAAAATTACAAGTAATCCTTTGTCTACTTAGAACAAGTATAGTTGGAACATTTATATCCACCGATTTAATTTGTTTTCCTGCGTGAAGTCTCAGTTACATGAGTTTAATTGACTAAGGAAACACTGTATGCAAAACACAGCGAATTTTTCATTCCTACAACTCATCAAGAATTGTCAAGATTAGGCAAACAAACTAGTTTGTAATGAACTGTTAAGCTGAAGCAATTTTTCACGTCAAGAGATGACAGTGTTTGGAGATATGAATAATTAGTCGCTGGTGAGAGAAAGATAAAAATTGGACTTTAAGTATTTGTTTGGTTTTACACATTGAAAAATGTTTAAAATATTAATTAACTCAAAAATATAAATGTTGTAATATTATAGTAAATCAACTATAAAATGCAATAAAGTGTAAAATTTAAGAAAAAGAAATGAATTGAAGATCTTATTTTGTGTGATACTAATTGTTATGCTAAATACTATTTTAAACAATAAGACATTCAATTCTAAACATAACAGCATGCGCATCGCATTATAAACTTGCAAGAAGAATTTGATCTTAAAATTGAAATACGAGAAACAATATTGAAAGATTTCAATACAAATTACTAAGACAATGACATTTATCGAAAAGTTGACACTGAACATTTATTAGAAATATTTCGTAAATATATTAATCAATATTTAGTAATTAAAATAAAAGAAAATCATTGGTATCTTTGCCACAGAAACCAATCAGAAAATGTTTGATTAAAATATTTTTCTTTGTACAGAATAAGGGACTGCAAATGCTAATAGAGCAGATAGACAGTTACAAAACCGCACCATTAAAAAAGTCTTCAATGCCCAACCAATTTGCACACGAAGAAAGGGCAGGCCAAATCTCAGATGGATTGGTAATCTAGAAAAAGATCTCTTAGTTTTGAGAACTAAGAATTGGAGAACACTAACAAGAAGAAGGCTGGCCTGGAAAAGATCTTATTGAGAAGGCCCACCCTGGGCTGTCGAGCCACTGAGGAAGGAAGGAAAAAGGTTTTGGGTGAAGAAATGTACCTCAGAAAAGGAAAGAAACATATGTTTATACAAATAAGCTGATTAATGTTAAATCAGTCGATGCTCAAAATCTTCATGGAATCGTGGTGTGGAAGCTTAGGGAAGAGATTCTAGCTTTAGTGCTATTCTCATCGCTTGATCGTGGTGCGTTATTACGAGGTTCATTGCTAGTAGCACTAGTGTAACGAATCTATCCGCAAAACAGTAGCTATTCCTCTTGGGGTAAATTTATTTCTTCTTAACTGTTGTTCTGTTGAAAACTTTCTCCTGAAGACTTGACTTATGCCAATGAGGGGCTCTATTTAAGCATTGACTTCTAGGTACGCGAAGTTAGTTGAGAGCTAGTCGAGAGTTGGTCAGCGAATGGTTTCTGGATGATCAATTAATGCTAATTGGTAAATAAGTGTAATACAATATAGTTTAATGATAACGACAGGATGTTATGCAACAAATAAGGAAATTACGGTGAGTTACACCGTATATGTCCAAAGTGTTCTAAGAGTAATTGAATTACTCATGTATTGAGCATCCTTTTATAGCCCTGGGATTGTGCTCTTAAAATTAGGAGTGCTGTGAATTTCCAACCCTGAGTTGCTTGATTCAAGTTAGTGAAATAATCAAGTGGGATTTGAACTCGTCACGGGGCTGATCTTTATTTGAACCCTCAAACACCAACAACCTCAACGAGGTTGTTACACTAGTGTTCCTTGATAGTGAGACGATAATTGTCGATAATTTTTTTGCTCTTAATATAGAGAAATTATACGCACACATTAAAGATATTTAGAAAAAAAACTGAAGATATTTGTTTATACAGTATTTCCTTAAAATAAACGAATATTTGATACTTTTTGCTTTTGATCAATGAAACATTTACACATTTTACACTGTAAGAGAAAAATTCATATAATTCAATCATACTATTATTAAAATCATTGTAACAATTTTCAACCCTTGTTGCAGTGTGATTAAGAGATTTGATTCGATTAAAATTTGCATAAAGAGCACTATGGCAACGGATCTCGTAATTTTGAACCACATTCGAGGAACGAGGATGACATCCGGTTGCACACCTTCTCCAAACTGTCGCACAAAACCAATGGGGGCGGGATTTTGAGGCACGACAGATTTAACATGCGTTAGCCTTTCTACACGGTTAACCATCAATGGCATAAGTTATCGAATCCAACAACACTGGACACGACCACTCGAATACCACGGCCGCAATTGACCAATATAAACAAAAATTTAGGGCAAACTAGATAACTGCGCAAAAAAGCAAAGAGGAAAACTGATTCATATCCCTCAAAATTAATTAGTAAACCATTATGAAAATATTATTCTGTGTTTGGAATCTGCATTTTTATTGAAAAGTATAACATAACTTTGCGTTTGACCCTGTTTTTTTTTCAAGGAAAGACTCTTAACATTGCTTGCATAAAACAATAACAAAATCCGTACATCAATATGTCCACTTCTAAGCAAAATACAACAGTTGACTATAAATAGGAAAAAAAAAGAAAAATGTAAAGAAAATCAAGCTGTTATAGCTACTTCATATGTTATTTCTTCAGCTAAGTACACCGCAGTGTAGAGGGGCTGATAGACGCTAAGTCGGTCATGGCTCAAAATTTTCTCACTGTTGTGGTGTATAAATTCGAAGAGAGGTGCCTGCTCGTGTGTCGTCTTCGGTACTTCAGCATGGTTCAAAATTACGACATACGTCATCAACTGCTCTCATGTTGTCCCACATTAATTAAAATCAAACCAGCAAAGTGTGACGGTTCCATCCGCGATCTTCTTACTAATAGTCCTCTTGGAGAATTTTGGGTCTTTAAAAATTATTTTATTATTAAACTTCCTCCCGAAGAAGAAAACGGGATCATGCAAATTAAGTCTAGTATATAAAGTCTAAGCTTTCAGGTTAGAAAGGGATGGTTAGGATAGGCAGTTAGTGGAGCACTAATTAATCAATTTCAAGTGAGGCGCAGATATTTAGTAGATAATTGTTATATGTAAGTTGATGATCTGTCACTTGAGATTTAATCTAGATTAGGTAGCTAATATAAGTCAGAGCTATTGAATTGACGTAAGTACTCTAAGTGATTAAAGTCGTCTCATAACTCACGTACCTCGTTAATTGTCTTCATATTTAATAATTGGGTGCATCTCTTACCTTTGGTAGATTAAATTTATGTTGAGGTTTGTAATGTGAATAAATTCAGTGATTTTGATTATGGTTTATCTTTCTTCCAATTGTCCCACAGTTTTAGTTGCAGAGACAAGACCTTTACAAAAATAGTTATTCAAAAAACTTTTGGTCTGAATCCGGTTAAAAAAAATATTCGGTTGTTTTTGCTTTAACATTTTTTTCCATTAAGAATCTTTTCTAATTATATTTGTAGTAATTCGGCCGTCATTTATAACCAATCGACTTGATCATTAATACCATTTAAATATTATTAAACGGTATTCAAAATTAGTTCTTCATCAGTAGTTCATATTTATATCTCTTTAAATTACATATGCTGTGCTTTTCTTTCTCCGAATAACATAAATTGAGCATTTAAGAATTCAAAAACAGTAATCATACTCATCCTAAAACAACACAAGCGTTCAATTATCTTTGCATTCCAGTAAATAATAATACGTTTAAAAAACTAGGTATATATATATATATATATATATATATATATATATATATATATATATATATATATATATATATATATATATATATAATATACCTAGACAATGAAGCCAAAATTTTAAATAAGCACTCTTATTATTCCTTGCAAATTTTTGTTTCTCAAAATCTTATGTGATTCTTGTATGTTATTAGCCATTTTCAAAATGCATTGAAATAAAAGAGTTGTCGCAATCAAGAATCCATATCAACAAATAATATAATTGAACACAAAATGCTGCTGATCTAGTCGATTGAAATACCAAGAACTGGAATAAAATGATAAACACCATTTTCTGCGGTATAGAAAAAAATGAAGTCCTTATCAAATTTCGAAGAACTAGTAATTGCTAAACATTCTTATCTAAAAGCGGATGCTGCATGCCTTAAAATTTCCGCCTCTTTGAATTTCAAGTGCTTTTGAACAAGTATAAATAACTCTATCTTGATTTTTTGTATTTTTTAAAAAGAACACTTTAATTAGTTTAAATTTATGACTTGGAGTACTGAAAACATTTCTGATTATATCCAAAAAGTTTTCTTTTATATGTTTCTCATTACAAAATATGCAAATAACTTTATACTTCATTTACAGATTAAAAATTTGAAAACTAATTTTGATTTTGTTAAGGAGTTTATTTAGCTTTTGCAAGATTCTTTCATTAAAGTTCCTTATAGAGAACCTAGTCATCAGTTTTTCTGTTGATTGCTATTGCTGTCAGAAATCTTCAATTTAAAAATTGCTGCTTATTAAAAGCTTTCAGGACTCTTAGATTGCAACAAATTTTTCAATTTTTTAAAATATATATATATGTTAAATTTTCAACATTTCTAAGCATTTCGATACCAATATTTTGTTGATACTGTGAAAACTTCCGAAATTATCTAGAAATAACTAGTAAAACTTAAACAAAAAAACCCTATCTCCTTCTTACCTTTAATTTCATTTTTCTCAAAACAAAAAATTTTAGCTTGCGCGAAAGGAATTCTTAGAAACTACTTATGATATCAATTTGAAATTCCATACACATGTTCAAAATGAAACTCTTCATAACATATACAACAATTTTCAAAAAAAATTTTTTTTATATGTTTGAATTTTAATTAATTTTTTTCTTAAAATTTTAAAATTTTGTTATAATTGTATATTTAATTTTTTTCCTCTAAATTTCTTTAAAGTAAGTATAACTTCAAAAGGAAAATTTTTTATACCATTTTTAATTTTGTAAATTTTGATCAAGTTTGTACTTTAGAATCCTGCGCGGTGTAAAATAATAATTTTCTTATTTTTGAAAAAAAAATTGTCCAATATTTTTTTCATTATAACTTTTCAAATTTTTTTCTCAAATTCTCTAAAAATTTGAGAAATAATGTAAATATGTATGACTATGATGTAGTAAAATTTTCAAATTACTGTTTCGCTTTATTGCTGTTATATTGGTTTGATAAAAGATGTTTTTTCGAGTGCACGGGTATGTGTTAAAGGGTCCTCAGACATCTCAATGTTGTTTATGTTAGGAATATCCTCCTTTTCTATAAAAAGACTAAATAATTTTATGCTGAAAATATAATTGTTGTTATAAAACATTACGAAAAGAACAGTGGCGTAACGTACACCCCTGAAACCCCCGCATTGCGAAGCACCCAGGGGCATAGGAGGCCCAAACCCTGACCAAGTACGTATTTGGGCTTGGGACCCCAAACCTGACTTTGCTGAGGGGGTCCTAATATTCTCCGTTACGCAACTGGAAATGAATATCATATACATATTGTATTCTTTTTAAACGGATTAATTTTTTAATCGTGCATGATATATTTAATGCTTATCACTCATTGCTGTGATGAACATGGACTTCTTTTATACAGGGTGTCCCAAAAAACAGCGCCCCTCAAAAATAACTCTTCTCAGCCAGATTCCTCGTTGGAAGCACATAAAAAATTTGCAAAGAACTGTACTTGTATGATGTATAGTTTACGAGAAAAATACGAAGAAAGTATGACTTCAGAGCTGGTGCAAGGAAACATTACCTTATTACAGTGGTTCTTAAATTGTTGTGTGTGTGTGTGATTGTCGCCCTTTATGAATTAAACTGACTTCGTAGTCACTCAAGATTTTGAACACCCCATCTGACTTCCAATACGTTGCTAAGTGTGAGTTATAAATTCCTCAATGTTCCTAAGACTTACCTGCTACTTATGCAGAATTTTTAAAATTAAATTTTTTTCCTTTTAAAAAGTTGTAAACATCTATTAAAAAAGTGTGCGTGTACTTATGTACTCACGTAAGAAGTTATAATTCTGTGGTGTAATAAAATAAAAATCTTTCAAAATTTTTTATCCTTCACGTTATCCAACGTTTGTAGAAAAAACGATATTCATAATAGAAAAAAGGTATTTAATACATTGAAAGTTTTATTATAACGCATTATTTAGTTAATAAAGTGTATTTAAATATCATAATAATTCATCATAATATCATAATAAATATCATATCATAATTTTCTACATAATTATAAAAAATGGGCAATTTTTAGCATGCAACGTATACATATATATATATATTTTTATTATTGATCAATAATTTCATATTCAAGTTGCTTCGGAGAACGAATTAATAAGCAATTAATCTTTATCTGTCGCCATAAGTCATTTTGATTATTTAATAAATCGTTCTCAGAAGCAACCATAAGGAAATGCTTTAATGAAAAAAAAGTTTAAAATTTCAAGGACATTATAATAATCAAAGGCTATAAATACACAGTGAGCTACAAAAAATTAACTATTTGGTAATAGAAATAACTATTTCATATTTAAAAAAAATAGTGAATTTAAAATAAATTCATAAATATTTATCCCAACAAAAATATTATCTTGAGCTGATGTTTAATAACGAAAAACTGTCTTTTTTACATCAAAAGCTGTCATTTGTGGAAGATAAATTCATTTAATTCATTATTACAATCAATTGTTCCAGTAAAAAATATTCTTAATCACAAATCACTAGTTTTTAATAAAAAAAAAATAAAAATTTTCCATTTATTTATAACATTACTTTTCAGAATAGAGTTAAAATGATAAATTTATAATAATATTATAATAATTTATTTGAAAACTATTTAAATTATTACCTTACGTATCCGCAATTGCGATAATGTAACTGGAAGATTTGATGCAGAAATGCAAAATAACAAGAGTCGTGACTTGAATTCCTCCCGTTTTCGTGGTGTGGTAATTTGGACCGGGGTTCCAGTACAGGTGTCGACCTCGTCATTTGAAAAAAAGTTCAGAATTACAAGGTATGTTGTGATAGTGATATTTCTAGTGTATATTATGAAATATTCAGCTATAGAAGCATACATCTTCGGTCTTCTTACATAAAAAATAAAATAAAAAAACTCGTTTTATTTAAAAATGCGATAGTTAAAAAGCACATTTACGGTAGTGTAGAATTTATCATTTTGAACAGGATGTATAAAGGATTTTTGTGTACATATAATTTTTCAGCTTTGAAAAAAAGTAAATACAAATTCTAAAAAATTTAATTTGTCAAAGAGAACAATTTTTAGCTTATTAATTTTTTTAAAAATACAACTATTATTTTTCTGTATAAACAGCTCAAGCGGAAATTTGACTGCAAAATATGCTTGAATTCTTAAAAAAGATCATGGCATTCTTATTTTAAAATAATAAATTAAATCGAATTGAAAAATAATAAATATATATGGCGCAGTAACATTTTTTTATTTTAAAAAAACTACACTTTTTGTAAAGAGTTCAAAACAAATCGCATTCACATACAGAAGATCTAAATCCTTTTTTTCCTTTTCATATCAATAAGTAACTTAATTAAGTGTACAAAAACAAATAATGCAATACGATATGTTCTTAGTACTAATTAAATTTATTTTATATTGTTTTTAATTAAACATTTCCATTTAACTGTTCCTAAAGGAAGAAAAGCTGGTAATACTTTGCTATAAGGAAATATTTTACAGAAGTGTAACTTTTAATTATCAAAACATCTGTATTCTTGGATACAGTTGAAACATGCGGTCTAATACTAATGATAATAAAAGTTATAAATTACATTGCAATATTGCATAATGAAATTTGAAAATTTAAAAAAATGCCACTAGATAAATTTTAAAAAATTAACTGGTAAGAAGAATATTGTTAAACAGATAAGTTATTTCCAATTCAAGATAAATTAAATTAAAAATCTGTGTCCATTTTTAACGTGTGGATTATTAAGTTTAATTAATTTAATCAGCTTTGTATTACTGTTCTTCTACACAAGATTGCGCTATGTGTGTAAGACCTAAAATGCAGGGTGTCGGTTTTTTGTGACATTGTACGCGCGCATCATAAAAATTTACCCTCATCATTTTCTCTAACGCGTCAAAAGAAGTGTAACTTCAAAAATTACGCCGTAGTAAAATGACTATGTGTAGCAGCAAACATTACAAGAACTGATTATTTTTTATCGAAATACGAGAGGGGTGATTGATAAGTAAGGTCTCCAATAGTATAAATTAAGCTTCCGATGAGGTAAAATAATCACAGAGGTATCAGAATGAAGGACATTTATTACTCTTACATATTGTAAACTCTTTCTTAACATTGTCACCACTAACAGCTACACATTTCTTTAAACGTTCTATCCATTTCTTTCTTCTGTCTATGAAGAAAGATTCTGGTTGTCTTTTCGTATCAATTTCCGCACGTTTGTCTGGACTTTGGCATCCTGGATTCATCATTATGACTCAGAAAACAAGAGGTAATCCATGGAATATCTTCATCCTGGTTCTCCGAGTGTCGAGAAATTAAAAACTTTAATTACAACTAATAATAACTAACCATCTTTTGGGATGCAAGCAGAATTTATGACTAAATGATTGACGGTAAAATTCCGACATATACTGTGCAACATTAAGATCACTCAAGCAACGCATCCGCAGAATCAGACCGGAAAGAAACGTCTTTCTTTGCATCACGACAATATACCTCGTCCGATCAAGTGATCACTGCCATATAAGGACAATCTCTTACAAGAACACAGAACTGCGCCAGAGCCCCGTCACACACATGCATCATCATTCATTCATCATCAATTATCGTATTTTTCTTGTAAACTATGAATCGTACAGGAACAGCTCTTTGAACAGTTTTTATGTACTCCCAATGGGGAATCTGACTGTGCCAAGTTCGAGCGCTATAGATGGGACACCCTGAATAAAAAATCAGGCTTTGCTTATATTCTAAAAAGAAGCTCAGTGGCTGAGTGGTTAGTGCATTACACTTCCACGGCACAGGTCGGATTAGAGTGTTTCATATAATCCTTTGATAAAGAATACTTAATTATAAATTTTTCTTATGAAGGAAAAATGTGAATGCACCATGCCAACTTCTGTAATGATATCTTAGATCTCTCTTCTATGAAAAAAAGAATCAACATATTTATATTTCAAATTAAATCCTTTTGCATTAAAAATAAAGAATGATGTAAAGATAATATACGAGAGTTACGACATTTTTCTCTTTACTAATGATATTTATATTTAATTAAAGGTATATTAAGAATTCGAAATGGTAGCAAAAAGATTTCAAATGTGCAGTTTATAATTGTATTTTCAACTTATATATATATATATATATATATATATATATATATATATATATTAGTGACTGAGAAGAACAGATTATTCACAGGTTCTTTCTCTCACAATTGGTAATATTGGCCTCTTCTTTCTTTGTCCATGTCTCAAAAGTATAGGTCACACAGCACTGGACGTATAATAGTTTCGTATAGTAGTAATTATAAATTTTTCTTTATGTATGAGGATTTAATGAAAGTTCGAAGACTGTGTTTAACCACCTATTAGTTGACAGTATTCACTTTTTAACTTCAGCATCAATATTATTATCAGAGTCAATTATAGAACCCAGATAACAAAAATTTTTAGTTTCGAATCAATATGTATCAACTTCAAGGAATAGTTGAATTGTGCTCTCTTGAGTCATAATTATGATCACTTTTCCGAAATTTCACGTAGAAATGTTTCTAATTTCTCAAAAGCTCATGTTGCATTGGTTTCAATCAGGAATATACCGTAGAAAAATTTGATAATGTTTATATATATATATGTGTGTGTGTGTGTGGGCATCGATTACTGCTTGTTGATTACCATATATATTGTTTGATTATATTTTCATTACCATACGATTACGACGGGAATATAACTATTTACACAAACACTAAAAAGGAAATCAGACACGCGTAAAAAATATAAGCTCAAATGTGACAAGGAAAGTATTTAAAAAGTTCGGTTTGAATTCATTTATAATAGTTATTTTTAATTGACCTCTTCATATGCAGAAATTTGAACAAATGATGAGGACGATACCTGTGAGCTCTGTCACTTTCCTCTCCCAAATTCAAGATTTTAACCCACAAAAAGGTTCTCCTACCTACTACCTCCATTAAAATGTAATACCAACCAATAATGAAAACTCCTCCTTTAAAAACATGGAATTAAGTACACTTTGAAAAGTCCCACCTATCTACCCATGGTACTTCGTACAAGACCTCATTGGTCTCAATAACTTGATATTCCAATACACCGGCAGACGACTCTCTCATGCCTTTTGAGTGGCCACACTAGCATGGCCGAAGGCTCTTTACTGAGTGTCATTGGTGCAAAGCAGATAAAACCTCCTCCGCTCATATACAGGGGGAAGTATACAGTTTCAAAACAGTATTAATCAAAAACAATGTTAGACATTAAATGTTGAATTGTGAGGGATTATTTTGAGTTTTGTTAGAGACAGTCACAAATGTTCTATGTGTAAATCCTTAGTCATACCAAACACATCGAGCTGGCAATCCTTTTCCCCCCTAACGCATGTTAAGGATCTGAATGAAGTCTATCGATAGTGGTCTGATCAGCCGTTTCAGCTCCACTAAGTCAAAATAAATGATAGGGATAGATATCTCGTCCCTTTCGTACCTCCACAGGAAGACATCACAAGAACTCTCAGGGATTCACAAAACAAGATTTCTAGTTGCCCATTGGGAGAATGGTTCATAGTATTCCATGGTTCATCCAATTAACCTATGAGCGAGATGCTCATTGAAGTAATCCCGCACGTACGCCGACCAGTGTGGCGGTGCACTAGCTAATTGGAGAATGAAGTTGTCTATATCGTTTTGTAACTATAGCAGCAATCAAATATTTACATATCCGAAAAAGTCGCTCCCTTTTTGAAAAAAAGTAGGGACAAAAAGAAGGTGGTCTTTTTTGACACTGCACAGAACACATTTATTTTAAGGGAATCTCGCATGTTTTGCACTATTGCTATTTATTGCCTGCGTCACTTCCGTCAGGAGCGAAACAAAAACTTTGAAGGTATGAAGGAAGATTAGAACTGGGTACCTTCCGATCCAAAAACGAGTATCTTAGCCACCATGCCAAAACGATCGTCATCATATGGAGGCTATTACTGATTTATATAGATATCACACCGTCACACTACCCCCCTTACCAGGATTTGGCAAATGTGTGAACGAACGATACTATATTAGTGGTCATCGTGTGAACAGTTGCGTCATTCCTGTGTGACGGCTTGTGAGTTGCGTCATCGTGTGTGTGATGGCTTTGTGGGTTGCGTCATCGTGTGTGACGGCTTGATTGGTTGCGTCATTTGTATGACGTTTTTGTGGGTTGCGTCATCATGTGTGACGGCTTGGTTGCGTCTGCGGTGGATATATGGCGCCACGACTGATGCGGTTCTTTGGCACGACCAAGGTCACCTTTGAAGGCAGATTAGAACCGGGTATCTTCCGATCCGAAAAAGGATATCTTAGCCACCATGCCAAAGCGATCGTCATCACATGGTGGCTATTACCGGTTTATATACATATCACACCACCACAAGTTCATCTATCTTACGGTTCGCTGAGGTCTTAACTGTCTTTGACTGTTACTGTCTTACAACATCAGAAAAATGTATACTTTTTTATGAATCACCCTGTACTTAAATGTTTGGATTTCACTGTTGATGAGATTTTCATGCTAGTACGCTAAATCGAGTAACAGGTATGGAGTTTAACAACCAGATATCAGTGTTGACTCCAAATAACTGGAACACGTGGAAGCATGATATGCAAGTACTCTTAATGCATTATGGTTGCTGGCAGTTTATAGTACAGACCAAGCCAGAGCAACCTGATGAAGAAGCAACATACAAGGAAAAATTAGATCTACAACTTCGTAAGGATAGATGTTATACGTTGATCTATACTAACATCAGTTCAGATTTGAAAAATCTGATAACGGAAACAACTGACGGAGTAGCGGCATGGAAGATATTAAAAGATCACTTCGAACCAGTCACAAGAGCAAGGGTAATTCAACTATTAGATCAATTTTTTGGAACAAAATACCAACCAGGGGAAGATGTTGGAATCTTCATATCTCGTGTAAAGACAGCGGCAACCAGACTACAAGAAGCGGGTCATAAATTGGACGACCTGTACATAGGATTTCAATTAATAAGGTGGCTTCCTCAGGAATTCCAGTCTACCGTGCAACAAATCTACAGATGGAAAGAAGAGGACTTCAGAGTTGTCAAAATTGAAGCAGAGCTGATATTAGAAGCCAATCGTCTTCAGTTGATGAAACAAGATTTGGAGAAAGCGGAGAATGCTTACTTGAGCAGTTTCACTTCGAAGAAGTCGAAGACGTTACCTGGTGCTACGGCTGCAGCTCATGGAGATCCAAATGGCAAGAATGATTACCAAAAGAAAGGTGGTAAGGTATTTAACTGTAAAACTATTAAAAATGTTAAACAATCTATTAAGACTATAGGTCCGTGTTATGTATGTAATAAGTACGGGCATCTTAAAGTAAACTGTAAAGAGAAAAAAGTTTCTACAAAAATCTCCTTCAACTGTAAATGAAACTTTTAACACAGAGTTTGATAAAGGTGTTTGGGTAATAGATACTGCTGCCACGAGTCATTTTTGTAATGACAAGAGTTTATTTTTAGATCTTAAACCGATAACTAACATGAAAATGTCGTTAGCAACGGAGGATAAAAGTTGTCCCGTAGAAGGAATCGGTACACTTAGATTTCGGGTAAAATATAAGGGGAGGTTTCATGAAATAACTTTGACTGATGTATTATTTAATCCTAAGTTGAGGAGAAATTTATTATCCGGTTCCAGATTAGAAAGTAAAGGTGCGCATTTTGTGGGTACTAAAGGTAAAATTAATGTTTTTAATAAAGACTGGATAAAATTGTTCTCGGCGACACGCCATGAAAATTTGTATTTTTTAAGCCGGATCATTATAATATACCAAAGAGTAAAGAAATTAGTTTTTAGTGATGTAACCGCTAAAACAAAAAACGGATCAATAGAAATATGGCATCAACGCTTTTGTCATGTTAATAACGATTACTTGGTAAAAACTAGTAAAAATGATAGTGTAAAAGGTCTACCACGCTTAACTGATAATGGTAAGACTCATTGTATACCGTGTAAATTAGCAAAGTCCAAGAGAGTTTCATTCAAAAAGACGGGGGCCGTAAGATCAAAACGTCCATTGGAATTATTGCATATGGACCTCTGTGGTCCAATGCCAACTGAAAGCCAAGGCGGTAATAAATATTTCTTGAGTATAATTGACGATTATTCAAGAAAGGTGACTGTATTTCCCATCCGAAATAAATTTGACGTATTTCATACGTTTATAAGATTTAAGAAACGAGCAGAACGTTTTCTAAGTAAAAGGTAATAGCAGTTAGAACTGATGGCGGACTAGAATTTTGTAATAAAGATATGGATAATTTCTTGACAGAACTGGGTATAAAGCATGAGGTAACAAATTCATATACGCCAGAAATGAATGGGGTCGCGGAGAGATTCAATTTAACCGCTCTAGATGGCATCAAAACATTGCTTAAGTCTAGTGAAGTTCCCCATAAATTTTGGGGAGAAGCATTACTTTGTTTCACTTATGCGTGGAATCGAATTTGTCACAAAGACAGTAACAAAACGCCTTTCGAAAAATATTCAGGTAGAAAACCATCGGTATTGCATCTAAAACCTTTTGGATGTTTGGCATACGCTGGTGTGCCAAAACAAATTAGAAAAAAATTCGATATGCGTGCGAAAATGGGAATTATGATGGGATACGCACAACGTACCAAGGGTTATAGGATATGGTTGATAGATGAAAATAAATTAGTCGAGACTATTAATGTAAGATTCGATGTAGATAAGAGGGAATTAATTTTAGACAAAAAGTTAATAGTAACCTTGGATATAATTTAAACCTTCCTGATTATTATGATGATGAGGATGATTCCGATAGAGCAAAAAAATTCATTAACGAGTCGTTTAGTTTCAAAGACAAGTACGGAAACGCCCTCGATATCTGAAAAACCAGATGTATCTTCCGATAATCATAGCTTGATCCCATGTACAGAGGTTAAGTGGATTCGAAATATAGGTAGGAAAGTAACTGGATCTAACGTATATTATAGTATAGAAGGGGAAGCAACCCGATTGAAATCTTTTAACGAAATAGAGAGATACTGTAAGAGGCATAATATTAAGTATGATCCTAGTTTATTTAATTTTAGAAAAGATAATACCGAATCCCAGGGATTTTCAGATTTGTCAGAGCAACAAGAAGCTCTTATGGTTGAAGTAACTATTCCTAACTGTTACAAACAGGCGATAAGATCCAGAGACGCATCTAAATGGCGTGATGCAATGGATAAAGAAATTAACGTAATGAAGGAACGTAAAGTTTGGGATTTAGTTGATCATCCGGATAAATGTAATTTAAAAAAATTTGTGTTTCTTGAAAGAAATTTAGGTTTTAAAAATTTCCTCAGTCCACACATAAAAAGCTTTATTTGCCAAGTATAATAGATACTGGATTTCATGAGATATTTCGTTATCGGAGGAAATAATGGATCTATGTAAGTAAAACTTTTAATTGTTTCATATTCATACGAGTCCATTTCAAGTTAGGGATTTGGGATTCTATCTTTTGAAAATAGCATATATTTAGTCTTTTTTCATTTATAACAAAACCCATTAGACTTGCTGCAATCTTAAAGGCAAAAAATGCTTCTTTCTCAGAGGAGGGAGGGTACGAGCAATCACAACAATATCATCAGCATGTAACGGGTCCATCAGCGAACCTTTAACTAATCCTCATGGGGTAATTATATATGTAAGCTCTATTGAAAACTTCTTCCCCCAAAAAAGGAGACTCAAATTATTCAAATGAGTTGTTATATTCAAGCGTGGACATTTAGGTACGCTAAGAGTTAATCGAAGGTAGGCGACGGATAATCACTGGATGGGCAATTATTGATAATTGGAGAATAAATTAAAAGATTGATCTAAGAATTACGACTGTAGGTCGCATAAGTAAGAGATTTACCGTGAAGTCTATTGTAGAAATCCAGAGTGCTCCATGAGTAAATGGAGTAGGTTATACTTGTATGTTAAGTATCCTTAAGGCGTGTGATTGCTCGTCTAATTAGTGGCGTAGTGCATCTCCTACCTTTATTTGTTTGGTTTATGTAAGTGAGCTAATAAATTAGATTTTGAACTAGTTATGCTGATCTTTACCCTAGCCCCCAAACACCAACAACTTCTAGGCAGCTATTTTAAGCATAGGTTAAAATTTGTACTGATTTATAAAAAAATATGTCCATTACTATTGATATTTAAATCACAAATAACTTTTTGAAATTCAATGTTAAAGAGCAAGTACGAGAGAAAATTTCCCTGTCGAACATTTCTAAGTATGTCAAGTTTTTCTGACAGTGATTCAACCTTACACTTTGTTTCTTGCAATGTAAGTTGATGGGATTTTAAAAGACCCTATTTTATTTCTGGACATTTTGGAGATCTTTTATTCTTAGGAGTTAGTATATTATGGATGTTCCCTGGAGATAACTATCAGGGATGTTTTATGGAGTGTGCAAACTGGGTACGGGTCCAGAGCCAAGGTAGGGTCCTCGTCTTATTCTCGACTCGGCCTCAGTATGATCATCATTCGAATCATTTTAATGATCAAATGCTATTTCCAGATATATTCTCAAAAAAAACCATGGAGATTTTGAATGATGTGCCAACTGGGAATAATGGCAAATCTGCATTGTTATGCCATGTCAGTCATCCCTATTTAGGCCTAGATCTTCCACCTTACACCCTTATTTAATCGAAAAGCTGGATGTTGCTTGAGTCGATTGGTACTGAAGTTTGTGAGATTGTGAGTCATACATTTTTATTTTTTACGGGTTACTATTCGTGCGAGAATTTAAGGGAACCAGGACATGCTCGAAAGAGTAAAATGACAAAATTAAGACTCTTTGTTTATGAGACATATATCATTTACAATTTCCAATAGAGCTTAGATTTTTTTATGTTTATAATAAAGATAATTTAATTATTCTGTAGAACTACAAGAATAACTTTTTACTCCAAAAGTTTTTTTTACTACTTAATTTAAGTAATACATAATTTTTGAGAACTCGTAATATATATTTGTGTTTAGGTACCATTTTTTTAAAAAGTATCCTTTTTTTATGCAAACTATTTTTTACACATATATAAAACAATAAAGAAAATACAGTGAACCCATTTTTTTCGTAAAATGTTAGTATAGTTTCTTGAAAAAAACTATAAAACTGAAATTTTTTTATTTTTCTGTTTTTTTATGCATAAAACTATTTTTTAAAAAATTAGACACTATCTTAAAAGAAAAAAATAGGTTCACTATATGCATAGGCATCTTGTATAGAAGAATAAAAAATCTGGAATCATATAGTGCAATAGTTTTTTTTTAAAATGTACCTAAATGCAAAAAAATATGCTTTTGAGAAAAAGTGAAAAAACTAAAAAAATATATATATATTTTCACATGTTATACACTTGATTAGTATTTGCTTGCCTATTTTTATATGTTTAATAATAATCCTTAATAATTTTCTAGAGTTGCAAAAGTAATTTTAAATTCATATGTTTTTTTCACTTTGTTTTAGTTAACATGAACATAACTTTCGACATTTTGTACTACATATTTTCTTGTATAGGTACCATTTCTTACAAAAATATTCTTTGAATATACAAAAAAATTTACACATGTATATACAGCAACATATCAAACATAATGAACCAGTTTTTTAACGAATTAATTGCATAATTTCTTTAAAATAATCATAAAACCTTAAAATCATAAAAATCTTTATTTTCTTTTTGCACTTGTAAATTTATTTTCTTAAAAATTAGACATTACATACTAAAAGATATTTTGTTCACTCTATAGAACGTTTCTATAGATCAAACACAGGGGAAACTACATATTTAAAGTTCAAAAGGGTGTGTCAAAAAGGGCGTGGTCATTTGTTTACATTTTTATTTTTCATATTTTAGGGCTATTTTATCAACAAACATATAAGTATTATACATTTTTGAAATCAGAAAATATAAGCACTATTTTTTAGAACTAAAATTGAAAATCGATTTTTTTCAAAGTATACGATGTCCCTGTTTTCTTAACAAGGTATATTTAAAAATGTTGCAGGTGGAGTCTTCTCTTGCATGGAGACCCAAAGTTTCAGAAATCTTAAGTTATCACTGGTAGCTAGACCATTTGGGATTATAGAAACTACACTAATAATATGAGACCAAAGGTGTCAAAAACAGATAAAAAGATAATACTCGTATTCAACATGGAGTAAATGCTTAAAATTTATCGAATTAATCACTGCTGTGTACGGTCTTCTAATATTTTTTTGATGAATGAATTATGCAAAAAAGTATACTGTTAAAAGTAAAAGGATACCTTTTCAATAAAACAAATCCTGACAAATTCAGAACGACTTGGAGAATCGCAGAAGAAAACGGAAGTTTTTCTTTTATTGTATTTGGCAGTTTAGGAATCGCAGAGTTGACTATCAAGCTATTTTTATTTCATGCATTTAAATTTATTTAAACTGAATCTCTTTAAAATCTGTTACACAATCGTAAATCGATACTTAAATTAAACACTAGTCTTTTCTACCATGAAAATGAAAAAACAGCATTTCAACTGCGGAATCTTTTCGCTATCAACCCACACGAAGCGTAACCCCAGCTCACAGAAAGCAAAAGACAATAGTAAAAAACTCCAACCAAAAGATCCTTTTCTAACGCGAGTGTGTGTGCTATCCCCAAAAAAAAAAGTTATGAAAGAAAAAAGTAGCCCAAAAGCCGAAACATCAAGAACTGAAATCACGATACGTACAAAGGTGAAATTCACTTGGCAGTAGCCGCGAGATAAAAGCTACTTGGAGATCTAGGAGGGGTCGAGCGATATTTTCTCGATCAAACTATCTATTAGTTCCGTTTCAATTGGGCCGAGTGACTTGCTTACAGAAGCCTAAACTTATAATCTAACCTTCTGTGAGTGACAGATGCGATCTATGATTAAGTTGGATGCACGTTTTTATCTTGATCACGGATTTTTATTTATTTTTTCCCCTTTCAAATTCGAACCTGGTTGGCTATCCCCACCTTTCTTGAACACCATTTCATTCTGGAAGATCGCTTTTCTTCCATTGTTCCCTCGCTGGGTGATGTGAGTGTGAATGCCATTGACGGCTGAACTGCTCCATTGAAAAAAATGTGAAGCGCATTGAAAGTTGTACGCATTGGTCAGCAACTTTGTTGCTGTTGAGGAATGAAGAGCCAATAGTCACGTGTGTGGTATTAGTGTTGAATGGGCAATAAAAATAGCGTCGGTTACGACTGATGGGAAGTTTGCGACAGAACTTTGTTATTCTTTTTTCAACTTGACGTGCTGAGGACAATAAGAAGGAATGCATTTCCGAACAATGATTAATCTGTATTCATTAATAATTCATTGTTTTATGGTTCGGGCTGTTACAGCGTTTCTCAAACTGTGGAGCAAGCCCCTCTAGGGAGGGAGGCGTGATAACCCTACCAGGGGGTGAGGGCATATCAAAAATTCGAAAACAAAGGATTATTTAAAAAAATTATTAATTTGCGGAAACTCAACAAAATCCATTCTGATATAATAAAAATAAAATACATATTTGCACTGACATAATATCCTTATAAATATTTGAGGACTGCACCATGGATTGGGTCATTAATTTATCAATACTGAGTTAAGAACAAGTGTAATAATTACGAACAGGGGCGTAGCTACCACCGTATCAATGATACGGGGCCCCCAACATGTGTAACTACAGCTCCACTAACAGGGCTCCCTTATCTAAAGAAGGGCTCCGAAAGAGATTTGAAACATCTTGATAATTTCTACGGTTTTTAATGAAAGTCGTATTCTAGCTTTAGCGTCAAAGTACATTAGATTGAATTAATACATTATTCATGGAGAGGGACGTGACGAAAATTATGATTAAAAATTGGGTCGCATATATTGGAAGTTTGATAAACACTGGGCTATAATAATTTTAATGCATGCAGTTTCTTAAACTGAAATTATTTTTTTTTCTGTATTTTTTTCCGGATTTTTTGAACGTTTTTCGAATGAAAGCAAGGGGGTCGGTTAATATACGGATCCACTAATTTAAAAAAAAACAATCACGTAATTTAAATTTTTTTACATGTTCCGTTAAGTTATGCACAATCATTTTAATTTGTTTAATATTTTTGAACTTTTTTTATTTTAAAAGAAAAAGAAAGTTGCATAAATTCTTGAAAGTCAGCATCAGAATCTGAATTTCCGAATAGTTGTCAAACTTTACATTCGCTCATTGGGATTTTTAAATACATATGTTCAACATGCGGTGAAATTTTTCTCTAGGGCACGAAACATAGGTCGACAATCACTTGCCGTATACAAATTTACCCTCTCGTTTATTTTCTAAAATGACACACAAAGTAAGAGTAGCACAGAGAGTGACAAACTGACAAATGAATGGAAAAAGTTTGGTAGCTTCAAATAGAAAGATCAGAAATAAAACTGTAGTCTTTGACAACTTACATTATTGCAATTGAATTAGTAAATATTTCACTAGTTTTACTAGCCTGGAAACATTTTCACTCTCATACTAAGCATATCTGTAAATTACATGATTTTTTTAATTCAAATGATATACGGGGTTTGAAATTTGGGTACATTTTTAACGCAATCCCCACTTTTACATGAATTGGTTGATATTCGAAAATATATGGTAAGTTGTTTTCTTTTCCTTACATGGTTTATAATAATTCCAAATGCATTTAAACGCTATTTAACGTAATCAGAAACACCTATCGATTTAACAAACTACTTCAAGCAAATTAAGAGGTCGTTTTTAGTTCCAATCATGTTAAGTAAGTGTTTCTCAAAGTGTGGGGCACGCCCCCCTTTGAGGGTGTCATAACCCTACAAGGGGGACGCGAGCATATTGAAAAGTCGAAAGCAAAAGATTAATTGGAAAAAAATGCTAATTTTCTGAAAGTTAACAAACAAAATACATTCATCACCGTTCAATGCATTTTAGAGTTCATTTAACAATACTAAGTTAAGGACGTTTATAATAATTACCATTGAACCCGTGGGCTCTCTTCATCTATAACATTTATTTTTGTATATAACACTAATCTTGATGATTTGTCCGGTTTATAATTAAGGATTTCAATGCCGATTAAAAATTACGTCATTCCTTCCCCAATAACGCAGTTTGACACGTAGGCGAGCGAATGTGTTGCATTGGGGGGGTAAAGGAACAAATAATCAAATTCTCTGAATTAAGTAAATCCTTTGCAAATACTGTCCAGGTAATTTTATTGCATTCCAAAGCCTTCGGAATTATTTTAAGGATAGCAGTTCACAGAAAAGGTCATACTTCGGAAACACGTATATAGACGTCCGGGGTAATTAACGCACTAGCTGAGCGAGACATTTATATACGCTGGAAGCACTTAAGAGGTTAAAGTCAAATTGTAGGTTAAGAGTCAAAATAAAGTATTGTTGAACTTAATGCATTGCTATTGTATGGGGGGGATTGAATATTGGGTCACAAATATTGAAAGTTGGAGAAACCCTGTGTTAAGTGCTCTATATAATTACAAATGATGCTTTTAACTATGAGTTACCTAGTGAATAATAATGGCTTATTTTTATTTGTTTATGGTTAAATTTTACACACAATACACTATTTTTTTCATTAAAATTTGCATCTTAAAAACGGTAAGAAATATGTGTGTGAGGTATTTTTTTAAAAACCGATTATATTATATTACTATATAAGATCGAAATAATTTTATCTACAAGTTTTCCTAGTCTTAGAAATTAAAATCCGAATTTGCCATTAACATAAGGCAAGTATGGTGGAATAGAACTTAACGACTTTACGCCAATACAGAAGATCAATTCATTTTTGTTTAATTTAAATACTAAGAGCTAAAAGTTACCTATATGTTTATAACGAAGCATTCATAAGTCAAAACGGAAAGGAAAAAGGCATGAGAACATGTTTCTAATTATTTAAGTAATTCACATTAATGTATTTAAATGACAGAATATTTATTAGTAGTATACTTTTTGGAAAACATTTTTACGATTTATTATAATTTGCTTTAAGTAAAACAGTATTAGAATATGTTTATAGTTATTTTACAATATTCGGCAATAACTTTTTTTATATAAAAGTATGCTTTGTCTTATTTTACAAGACAAATAAGACGTGAGAGAAAACAGAATATCATCCAAACAGAAATTTGCAAAATATTACATCCCAACGGAGGCTTTGACCTAACTTCTATTTCCCTATAAATCTCAGTCGAAATTATGCTTCACATTTTCTCAGCATACAAAATCCACAACTCATTTAGAAGGTTTTTGGAAAAATTCGAACAAAATCAATGACATGAAATTCCGGAAGCGAGATGACTTTAGAACAGTAGATTATATCAAGAAGCGAATGATAAACAAAAGAGAAAAAAAAATCAAAATTCACAGAACATCACTTTTCTTATCGAAATTGTACTCGAAAACAAACTGTCAACAAAAATCTTCAGTAAACAACTTAGAGCAGACTCTCACTTATTACCGGGAAGAGTTTTCTTTAAAAACAAATTCTTTTTTTTTCGGGGAGAATATAAAACAATAGAAACGGCATACAGGGGAGTGGTGGGGGGTTGAAGAAGTAAGAGGTAAAGGGGTGGGCGAGAGGAAAGCAAATCACAAAGAAGTAGAATCTACACTGGCTTTTCTGCTGTTGAAATGTTCGTGCAAGTTTCGAAACGAACAGGAACGGGGATAGAAGGATAAGGGAAAAAAAACTCTGAAAACAGAAGGAAAAAAAAGATGGTCCCTTGAGATTTTCGGCGATAGATCTGATGAGAGTGAGAGCAAATACAAGCTTCGAAAAGAAAAGAGAGTGAAAGAAAGAGTAAAATAAAGGAATTCAGACGGTAAAAAGAGAAAGGCGGGAAAAGAACATATAAAGGGCGACTTTAACTATCTCTGGCAATAGTGAACTGCGTTTCAACAAAAGACATGTTAGGCTTAGAAAAGCGCGCCAATGATCCGACTCTTTCTTACCACGTGGGAGTTGAGTTGTTTTCCATCTGGAATCTTCTTTCTATCTTTTTTTTTAGCTCATTATTATTATTATCATGATTTGTCTGTCCGAAAAGAAATGGCTAAAATGGTCTCTTTGCAATCAAATTCCAAAGCTGCAGTTGTAACTGGGCAACCATATTCTGCTAACGAACTTCGTTCTGGTTCTTGAATTATTGTTTAGTTTCCTTTTGGGAAAATGCATCGTGGAACATAGAGAAGAACACAGCATTATTTGTTTCGGTGACAAAGATAATAATACAAGAAATAGTCTGTGGTAATCTTTTTCATGCCTGTTTGCTATGTTTGGTATTTATCTAGTGTCCCCAAAGGCAGAACACGAAAAGCTTTTCAAATGGCTAGGATCTTTTTTATTCGATACATGTGTACTTTTGTTGTATATAAAGACATTGGTTGTCCTTTTATTTCGTTCGGGACTTTACTCCGTGTAAACAAAAACGCAGGCATGCAAAAGAAACGACATTAAAACCTCTCTATGAACCATATAAATTTCAATTTATTTCCTTTAGTTTTGCTTCTCTTAACTCTTCGTAACAATATATTCACTATCAGAATGACTTTTCCTTTGGTAGTCCATTATATTTTTGGTCATTGGAATTACAGACAAAGCTTCTAGTAAGAACTTATGGTAGATATCAGATGGAATTGTATGGTACACAAAATTTATGATTTGGGAGAAGAAATGAACATGATCCACTCTCTCTTCCACAGTAAATATGTATTCTGACTTTAATTCCTTATAATATTAATATCTCATCAGAATTTTACTATGGATAATTGACATCCCATCTATTTTGCCGTTCAGGATCCAAGCTACTTGATACAGGCGGTACTGCTATTAGGAAGGTGCTCTCTAAATTACCATATTTCGCTGTATGAGGATTTCAGGCCTCTTTAAAATTTGTCCTGAAGCACGATTCTTTAGGATGGGTCTTAATCTCTCCATCATCTCCACAAGAAGGGTACTTTTAAAATATTGATACAATTAATGATTTTGTACTTGTAATAAACAACACAACTGTCAATTTTATAAAAGCTACATATAAAATTAATCAAACAAGTCTAAAATTAAATTTAAATTATTTGATATTAAAATCGCTTGACTCCGAAACCCATTAAGAAGAAAGCTAAATGAAGAAATATGTTTCAAAAATGGAGATCATGTAATTGTTTCAAAATTTGAAGCAATTTGACTCTAACATCAATAATTTCTTTGATTCCTTCATTGCATATAATTTAAAGCAGTGTTCTTTTTATCACCACAGAACGCTCAATGTTGGATAACTTTACCATGGCCAGCTGAGGAGAAGGACGTTGATGATTATTCATATTTTAAATTGTTTGATTTAATAATTTTAATTTTTTTGTATTTATATATGCCTTCAAAATAAAATACAGTTAAACCAAAAAATTAATAAAAATGATCTTACATTATAACTCACTCCTAGTTCCAGACGTCTCTTAAAACCGCCCTGCTATCAGGATATTTTCCGTATGCAACTCCCAGTTAGTCTCTCGTCCATGGAAAGTTGAACAAACCCGATATAAATACGCCACAATAAATAAAATGACAATAGTTTAATGTTCCCTTTGTGGCCTGGTTCCATTTAAATCAAAAACCAGTACCAGTCCACGGCTCGAGGATTGTGTACCCCTGATTTAATGAATACATGAATTGTGTGACTGGTAAACATGAGTTTTAATAAGAATTTAACTTAAATCCAATACAAGTTGTTATAGAATTTTTCCATTGTGTAATAAACGTCATGTCGCGTTTATTGGTGTTTGGAGGTTAGAAGAAAGATCAGCCATATTATATACAATTCTGATTTATTATTCTTTCACTTAAATTAACAACCCAGGATAAAAAACGCATACTTCTACTAAGTATAGGAGCAATTACACAACAAAAGGGATACTTAATATTCAATTATAATTCAATTAACTTACTCTTGGAACACTTTGGATGCCTATGGTCTAAGTTACCGCAATTCCACTGTTAATTGTTCGGCCTCCGGTCATTATTATTAAATTTTATCTCATTGACTAAATCGTCAATTAGCAATCTTTGATCATTCAGCAATCACTCGTTGACTAGTTCTTCACTACTTACCACTAACTCTGCGTATCTAAAAGTCAATGCTTATATATGACTCTACATAAAATGCATAAACCGAGTCTTCTGCGGGAGAAAGGTTTCGATAGAACAACATTTAAAAGAAATAAATTAACCCCAAGAGAATTAGTGAGAGCTTCCGGATAGACCCGTTAAAATTGTAATAATGTATATTCCAAGAATGAATTCATTAGGAGTTCAATCCAATATGGAAAATGATATCGACACATAAGCAAACATTTTATTTATTCAAAACCTCTATTTCATACATTACATACATTTTTTGCATGTCCAGTCTCCATTTAGTTTTATTTCTTTACAGCGAGGGATTTCAAATATTCGAATTATTTTCTAACATGGCCTTTTTCGAACTCAGTATCATGGTTACGGTTTAATAAATAGACATGTTACGTTCCTGAGTTGTAGCTACATGGTACAAGGAGCAAGGGATGTCACTTTAAGGTCACTCTGAACAACAACGTTTTAAAAAATACGCTTGTGACTATCGACTAGTTTTCCAATAATTCAAAAATAAAAGAATATCTGACACAATTAAATTCCACAGAATATTAATTCCACTCTTCGTCCTCCGTATAGGGTGTCCGAGCCAACGAAAATAGCATCAAAAATAAAGAACACAGGAACAAAAAATGATTAAAATGCCGCTCAAATTCATCGATAAGTTAAGGCTACAGTGAAAAGCAAGCCAAGTGTGAGAAGATTATTAAATAATAAAAAAAAATATACCAACCTGCCAATGCTACGGGACCAGCGATTCGTGAAACATCGCCTAACCGGAAATGAAGCATTTTGTCAATAACGGGAAAAGAATTTAATTTGCGGCATATGAGCGAGAATCTCTCTCTCGGGGTGTAGAATGTCCTTCCGATAATTATTAAAAAGAAATTCGAACATGTTTGGTCACCAGGCGATTGATCATTCCTTTCCGAATGAGATCAATTTCGTTCAAAGCGGGACATTAATTTTAATATCCCAACTTAAGGGAAGTGGCTGTCATGGGGTGGTTCATAATAATAATAAAAAAATTCTTGATGAATTGGTGGATGGCATTGTTTAATTTCAGCACTGTCCAGAAGTATGCAGCCTTTTAAAAGATGAGGGTAGCATTTAGTTATGTGAATATTTAGTTGCATTATTGAAAATGAGGGATATATATATGTGAGTTGTTATTCAAATATTAGATTCGGTCTTTCAATTTTTCACGTCTGGTAAATTTAAAAAAAAGGGTACGAGATCCTGCCCTCCAATTAATTCATGGAATTTATGAATGAAAACGAAAATGTGTCTATTGAAATGCTTAGATATTAACTATCATGTAGGGTAGTATAAAAGTGGTGTGTCAAGATTTAATCATGTTCTTGAGGTTTTTTTTCTAACAACGCTTTAACATACAATATACTGTTAATAGTTATATCACTGTGTTTGAAGATTTTAATACTGATTTGATTCGATTTTGTTAAATTGATTCAAATTTTGTTGGATAATTGTAAACCCCAACTCCTTCAATCAAATCGCATTTAACTAATGACATCAATGTGTAAGTCTATTGTTGTAATATAATAATTAAGAAGAACTTTTCCAGTATGAAATATTTCCTTTGGAATATACCGTACAACAATTTGTAAGCTTCTTAACAAATTTTACGTTTTAACAAGTAATATATAAAAAAAAATTAAAGTCAATTCCTGCTTGGGTCAACAAAGAAAATTTTTATTTTAGTTACTTTTTATTAAATGATTGCAATAAATATATAAATATGTCTTTACATAGGACAGAATCCCACTATTAAGTGGCAAAATAGAAAGCGGCTGTCCTTGCAATTTTCCTCTTTCATTTCTATATATGAAATCGGACTATTATTTTTGTTTGTTATTATTTATTCATTAATTAAATTTAGTTATTCTAATAAAAGAGTATAATAAAAAAAGAAATCCCATTCTCAGTAAGTTAGGCCATCCCAGGGAAGATTCGAACCCACGACCTTTGGATTAGAAGTCCAACGCGCTATCCATCGCCCTAGAGTAGGGATGGGCGCCCAGACATTTTGGGATGACTGCTGGAAGATTAGCAGTTAGACACTGAAATGCTCAAGGTTAGTTGACAGTATGCAGATTTATTTTTCTACTGACTCTAGCTACGAGAACTAACTTCAGATGAAAATGTTTTATTTTTTACTGTATTTTGAATTCCTTGATAATAAATGCATCATTTAATATTATTATTATGTTTGTATCTCCTATTTGCTTTAAACGCGGTTTTAAAAGTGTAATTTATTTTGTTGTAGTTATGTAAGTTAGTACATATTCCGGTTTTGTTTTTAAGTAATAAATATTTTGTAGACCTTTTTTTTCTTGGCTCACCACACCTACGCCACTAAGTGGATCACGACACCTTGAAAAAATTAGAAGCCTGTATCCAAGAAAAGTCTTGCCCTCTCCTGCTCTAGCCAATATGTTTTTCAAACTCAGTCATTATTGCATTAATTAGCCAAAAATAAGGAGAGATGCTACATCTTAACTGAACTGGGCATCAAAATTATCAAGAGGATATCGAAGTTAAGGCAGCAAGATTCCAACTCATGCCAAGGTTTAGAGTTATTATATCTTTCTCCAGAATCCATTATGTTGTTCATAATTTTGGAAATCAAAAAGGGAGATTTTGATGAATTGGTAGAGAAATCCTTGTCTGACATTCAATGCTTGATTCAAGAAACTATGAAAATTCTCTCTCTCTCCCAAAATGTTGTTCCCATTTTTACCTAACTTAGATCATCTTTTCCTGTTGACACCTGCATCATGAATCTGCTTTCAAATGTGTTCTACAATCGTTGTTTGGGGCATCGCAAGATAGATTGAAGAGTGTGGTCGTAATAAAGGAAACATACCCGTACAGAGCTTTCTTTTTCCCATGAAACTTATCGTATCCATCACCAAGATATCATTTCCTAAAACGTCAGGATGTAATACATATTTATAGATATAGCAAAGCAAGTTATTCTATTTACATATTTATTTATTTATTTAAAGGAAATGCACATTACAGAAAAAAACTCCGGTTATAGAGTTACTGACAGAAAAATGAACAAATATTTAAAGGAATAATTGAGCATTACTCTTGAATTTTCTTCCTTGGGATGTTTCATACGTACTTAGTGGTAGTGTCACTTGTCCTAAAGGGTAAGCGATTTTCACTGTGTAAAAATGCAAAAACTGAAAAAATTCAATTAAAATTAATTATTAGTTCTAAGCCCCGTACGATATTTTCAAATTCTACTCTCGAAAGACTATTTTTAAGTTATATTAGGGGTGGTCCATGTCGTGATTCTAGCACATATAGGTCAAGTACATATTGAATTAAATATTGATACTGGAAATGAAATTAGGAGCGCGTTTTAAATTAAAAAGGATATTTTTGTAGTCTTTGCAGTTTCTGATTGAACTAATTGCACAAAGCATTTTATCCACGTCTTAACAACATCCAGTCTTATGTTTTCTTCCGAGTCCAATATAACTCTTGATCTATTTGCCCAATTTTCATGAAGGAACTTCTAATACAACCTCTGTTGAATCATCTCCCTCTCTCATTCTCAAGTTCCAATATACTTAAATTAGACAAAATTAACAAAATACATTAACAAACTAGCCAACATCTAAGAAGCTTACAAATTTCTTGGGAACAGAAAGAAATCAGATTTCTAAAAATATCTAATCCCACGGCAAGAAATCTATGCAATAAGGAAATTATACTTAATCCCTGCAATCCCCTGAAATTACATGATCTCTCACATAAACAAAATTCTGAAAGATGTGGTTGAGATTGGATGGGACTCTATTAGAGTGAGTGATCATGGAATGCATTCTTTTAAATATTTGAGACATTAAGATTCGGAAACAGATGCATTTATTTTGACAAAATTCCATTCTTTATATAGCCTTGTTTTCAAGGTCTGACATTTATACACTACAGCGGGGACGAGCATTAAGTCGATCGCGATAGACCGGTGGACCGCCAGGGCATTGGGGGGATTGCCCGAAGATTAGCAGTTAGTAATTATTTTCCGAAAAATTCAAGATTGGCTGACAGTATGCAGAATAAGTTTTCTACTGAATATAACTTCGAGAACTAACTTCAAATGAAAATATTTTATTTTTTAATGCATTTTGAATTGTTTCATAGCAAATGCATCATTTAATACTGTTATATGTGTGCCTATTATTATTATGTTTGACTCCTGCGTTTTGCTTTAAACGCAGTTTTAAAAGTGTAACTTTTATTTTTATTTAGTTATGTAAGTTCATATTCCGTATTTATTATTAAGTTATAATAAATGTTGTAAATCTTCTTACCTTAGCGAATCTACATTACTGGGTGGACCACTACACCTTGAAAAAATAAGAATTTGACCGTACCCTGGAAAAGTTTGCCCATCCCTGACCAACGGAGAGACAACGACGAATTTCCTTTTTATATATGGTATTGGACTATTATCTTTGTTTGTTATTAATCATTCACTAATTAATGAATTAATATTTGAAAAAAAAAGGACTGTGAGTGATGTCAACGGAAAGCATTCCCAAATAGCACTCAGTATGACGAGGGATGTGTATCAATTGGAGAGTAATACCAAAAATTAAAGCTTCCTCTAAAAATTGCTCAGAAAGTTCCTCAAGAATGAAAGAAAGACTTCTTTTCGCAAGTGGAATGTGTGGTGAGTCCTTTCCCTCGAGTCGGAAGGAATAATTACAAGATTAAAAGTGCTTTATAACTAGCACGATGAGAGATTCCTTTTCGGAATTCTTGTCTAAAAAGCATGTATCTGAGAGCAGTAGAGTTCAATAAGTATGTTAATGCAATGCTTCTCAAACTTTCAATATTCAATCATAATTTTCATCGCGTCCCCTTCCATACGATAACAATGCATTGAATTGAATAATACTATACTTCGACGCTAAAGCTACAATATACGACTTTGACCTCTTCAGTGCCACTGGCGTAAATATCTCACTCAGCCAGTGCATTAATTGCCCCGGACGTATATATACGTCTTTCCGAAGTACGATCTTTTATGCGCAGTGATATCCATAAAATTATTCCGAAAGCTTTGGAATGCAATAAAAGGACCTTGACAGTGTTTGCAAAGGATTTACTTTTTTCCAACGATTTTCTTATGTACTCCTCGCCCCAACACCTCCCATACGAACGCTTACATGGAAAACAGTGGCATCGGGAAGCGAACTGCGTAACTTTTACATGGGAGTTAAAAGGGTTTAATTATAAACAGTACAAATTATTATGATAAGTGTTAACTTTTGTATCTAATTTTATATACGACAGCCCCATGGTGTCGCTGGTAGTTATTCAACTGGTTCTTAACTTAGTATTGTTAAATTAATTATAAAATACAATTTGCAATGCTGATATATTTATAAGTGATTTATATTAGTGTAAAAGTGTATTTCAATTTTATTATGATAGAATGTTTCTTTTTGTTTACTTTCAGTAAATTAATTTTTTAAAAATAATATTTTGTTTTCGACTTTTCAATATGCTCTTGCACCTCCCTCGTAATGTAGTAACACCCCCTAGGGTGGCGTGCCACACAGTTTGAGAAACGCCATGTTAATGCTAAGATCTCCACCACTTAACACCAAATATTTTATTCCAAGGACCATAACATGATTACTAGAACGCAGGGACGTCTTTAGGCATGGGCCAACTGGTCCCAAGGTCTCTACCTCAATGGAGGCTTCGTATTGCTCTCGAATTAGATTCAACAAGAACATGTTTAAAATTTTAATATTTATTGAGTTCAAGCTAACGTTTGAACTAGTATTTGAAACATTCTGCTAGAGACCGACTAATTTTAAAAAGCATGGCAGAAGGAAAACACTTTCCGTGGAGCCCAGAGCCTCAAGAAGTCCCTGCCAGAACAAGAATAATTATAATCCTACAAAAAACACTGCTTTTAATTACATAAAAAATTACCTGGTGATTTGTTTTGAATAATTAGGTAATTTTGTCAATGCACTCACATTTTAAAAAGCTCATAACATTTAACGTTAATTGATTATTTTTTAGATCAACCTAAAAAAACTCTAATATTACATTAACAGCTTTGGAAAGTATATCAAGAACTTGAAGGTTATCAAATAGTCATTCTACAGTCAAGATCATACTACAATTTTTGAAGCTCATCCTATTCCAAGTTTAAATAAACGTAAAAGAATTTATCAATTTAAATGGAGGTTTTCATTTGCATAAAAATTGGTGATAGGCTTTAATGTTGTCGAAATTGAGTGATTTTAAGCATCTTTTTGTACTCTTTGACAGAAATCATAGCACACTGCTGACCACCGTAAATACAACACCCTGAAGGAAGCATGCAAATAACATGAAATTTACAACATGCATTAGCGGAGGTGAGAGATATGCCAATGATTAGAATTTCAGCGCAGACACACATCTTGCACGCCTGTGGCGCCATCTCAAAGCGCTATATAAGGCTTGGAGATTTCGATGATTTCAAGTTCAGCAATTGTGTTTTTCTTGTGTTTTTTTTTTTTCAAAAAACAATCAGTTATGTCCCGTAGAAAGCAGCGATTAGCTTTTGATAAAGTTTCTGAGTTCGACAGAGAAAGGATAGTGGCCTACCGACTTTGTGGATTATCTTTCAGGCAAATCAGAAGTCGTGTTGAACGAAACCAAACTGTAATGCGGATATGTAACCATTGGATGCAGGGAGGTTCGATGGACTGACGTGGTCTATCGCATCCACATCAGTGCACCACTTCACGTGAGAACAAGCAAATTTTGCGCATGGCAGTGACGGATCGCTCAGTCACATCACGAACCATATCACGGAACATTGAGTCTGTAACGCACCATTCAGTGTCTGCATGTACCATTCGACGCCGTTTACAGCAGACTCGTCTGTCCGCAAGACGTCCATTGCTTGGTCTACCCTTGACGCAGAACCACAGATGTCTCCGCCGCCAATGGTGGAATGAAAGAAGGATGAGGGCGGCACAATGGAATGAAGTTGCCTTTACTGACGAGCACGCATCTGTTTGCAACACCACGATGGTCGGATTCGAGTCTGGACACACCGTGGAGAAAGGATGCTGAACAGCTGCGTTATGCACCGCCACACTGGTCTTGCACCGGGTATTATGTTATGGGGCGGTATTGGATATCACTCTCGCACTCCTTAGTATGCATTGCCGGTACTTTAAACAACCACCGCTACATCTTCGAGGTGTTGGAGCCAGTTGCCCTTCCTTACCTTCAGGGCTTGGCCACAGCCATATCTCAACAGGATAATGCGCGACCACACGTGGCACGCATTGTCCAAAGGTTGTTCGTCCATCACCAGATTGAATTCATTCTCTGGCCGCCTCGCTCTAGGGATCTTTCGTCGATAGAAAACATGTGGTCCATTGTTGCTCAACGATTGACCCAGATTACAACCCCAGCTGCCACACCAGATCAACTTTAGAAATGTGTGGAAGCTGCTTGGTTTGCTGTACCCCAAGAACACATCCAAAGTCTCTTTGAATCAATGCCAAGGTGTGCGGCAGCTGTGATCTCCAACAACGGCGGCTACTCTGGCTACTGATTCTGGCAGGAACCACACTTCACAGGAGTCTATAAATTTAATCATTTGATACTTGGTCAACATGTTATCTAGAAAATAAATTTTGGTGTGCTATATCTTGTCTTTCTTGGTGTTGCATTTATGGTGGCCAGCAGTGTTGTTATCAATAAAGTTTTGTTTTGCAGTTATGCATAATGTGCTCATATTGCGGATAATCAATCCTGCTAAGTAAAATTTCTCACTTCTACTCAATTTTTTGTTCATTTTATAGACAAGGACGTCTTAAGACCTGGCCAATTGGGACAGGCCCTGGTTCTTGGTCTCAGAGAGAGTCATTCATTTTGTTCTCGACTTAACCTCAATAAGATCCTGATCCAAATAATTGTAATGGTGAAATTCTATTTGAGGACATGATTTCTGAAAAATTGGTAATATCGCGCTGTATGTCAACTTGCAACAGTGCCAAGACTTTATTTTTATGCAACGATCGTAGCTCATATCTAGGCTTAGACCTACTCCCACACACCATCATTTAGTCGAAAGTCGTGTCTAGGTGAGTGAGATTGTGAGTCACGCACATATATTTGTTTCACTTTACCGTTTGAATGAAATTGGGTGAGAATGGCTGTTCTAAAATACTTTTCTATTGTATTCAGACTTTATTTCATTCCATAAAAAAAGGAAATTATTTGTCCTGAGGATAAAAATACATCCAAAACTATCTTTAGAGTTAAAAAGTACAGCTCATTTCATGTTGTTTGGTAAATTCCTAGCTGATAATAATAGTATAAATGCATGTGTTTTTTGTTTGCTATCAGAATGGGTTTCGATAACCCATTGCCCTAGTTAAAAAAAGAGTCAAAATAATTCTTTTCTTTCAACTATTTTCAACGTCTTTATAGTTACTAGATGACAATGAATGAGGATGGGAATAGAAAGGAATCACACAACATATAGGATGGTTTAATTTAGTTACGTTCTTTTTTCTATTCTTGTTTACTTAAAAATGCTAATGTGTAAAAATTCTTAAACAGAAAGGGGAGGTTGAATTCATACAGTTTAATAACCCCACACTTCTATCCACAGTCAGTAACCACCTGCTCTGGAGAACATTTTAGTCTTTAAACTCTAGTCAAGTTAACTTAATTTCTTTTGGGGAAGTTTTTTTTCTGGGGTTAGCGGAGGATTCTTATTTCTCGATTCTTATGCAGATTGTGTTCTAATTCTTTTTGACTTATTCAAAAAATATTATGTGATATCTTTTAATTAATAATCCTTTTTAGCAATAACTGTAAAATGAAATCATTCTTTCTTTTGCTACTCTTAACTCCATGTAAAAAGAAAAGATTACTTTTTACATAATGTTATTTCTTCTTTTTTTAATAAGTCATAAGCACTCTTAATAATTAATTTTTTATTTTCAGAGTAAAAAAAAATCTTAAAAGCCTGTCCATTAATAAAATAATACCATAATTCATATGAACAACCAATACAATGGGAACATTATGCGCAGATACAATAAACAAAAAGTCAGAATACCCCTATTACGATACGTTAGATTTATTATAGCTGCATAAAAATTCTAAACATTATATTTATTCACAGATTTTATCTCTATTTTTGTTACCTCCAGAAATTATTGTAATAACTCTTCGCGCCAAAATTACTCTTGTACACTCAGTGAATACTCTATTTTTTTAACTTCAATAATAACACACAACAAAACTTAAGAAAAAAATGTTAATTTTTATCTTATCTCGAAAGTCAAGAGTTATAAAAAGTGTTATGTTTATATATGCGTTGTTTATATAAGAGAAAAAGAATTCTGAAAGTAAAATGTGGCTATGTATACATTTATTCGTATAATATTTAGCAGAAAATTACTTTTTGTAAGAAAAAAAAGAAAAGAAAATTACTTTTTATATAAAAGAGTTTCATTTTGCTTCTTTTCACGGGTCATATTTGAATATTTATTTTTAAGAAAATAAAGTTATAAATTTATTCTTTAATGGAACAGTAAAAACAGGGGAAATACCCTATTTTTAGCCCACATTTTTGGCAGAAAAAAAAAAGAATAATTACGCCAGCTGCTCATTTTCTATATAGGATTTTTATCCAATATGTGGATAATAATTCGCCAAGTTGGCGATAAATGGAGATGTGGGCTAAAATGAGATCCAACTTAAAACACACCATAGAAACAAATTTAAAAATGAACGAACTCGTTACACCAAAAAATAAATAAAATCTAAATATCTAGTGAAATGTTTAAAATCAATCCTTATAGTACAAATAGTTAAAACTAAATATTTATCAGTATTAATTCGCAATTTTCATGTGTTTTATTTAATTCAAAATATGTTTTTAAAAACAATCTATCTCAGAATTATTTATCTATGATCAAAAATTCTGTGTGTTTTCACGTTATGAAGCAGCAAGCAATAGTTAGAAAAGAAAAACTTTTGCTTCCTCTGGAAAATGAAAAAAATGATGAAATATAGTTTTCATATGTGCATATCATTTATGCAACAGTGAAAACATTTGGAATGGATATAAAAGTTTAAAATGACATTAGATCCACAAAATGTAGTAAACAAAGATTATTACTTTTTCAAAAGAAAAGTGAATGAAGAAAGTTACTTTTATAAAATTTGTTTCGCTTCATCTTAAAAAAATAAAAAAATAGATTTTATTTATTTTGAAAATAATAAATATACTTTCATACGCATTGTAACAGCAACACTGAAACAAAGAATTAAAACAAATCCAAAACGAAAAAAAACACATTACATCCAATAAAATATTTAATTACCAAACCAAAAAACACAAAACCGTTTCTAACCGCACAAAAAAGCCTAACAATAAAGTATTTATTCATACCATTCTATTGTTATCTTTCCGGCTAATTCAATGCTTTGTTCTAATAACCGCCCATTCTAGAACCACTCATCTACGCTCAATAACTCTGTATCCTTTCTCATTAAAAATAACGGACAATAATACCAAAAAAATAAAAGTGTTTAATTTTTATCTAGTCTAGAAAATGAAGAATTACTCAAAAAAATATATATAGCCTTCACGCACATCATTAATGTAACAAAAGAAGGATTCGAGTGGCAAAAAAGAACCATCAAACATGGCGTATACCTACAAGGACGTTACGAATTTTGTATTTGTGGCATGGTAGCACCAACGAATCAGATGTTCAGTGAAGCGAACGTCATACATTTCGCAAAAAAGCAGATTAATAAATCAGTGAAATGATATTTTAATGCGATTTAGCATGGTTGGCAGAGATTCTCCATTTTGGCAAGTTACGGTTACAGTGCACGTCCTCGCTATGGGTTTCGAACACCTTTCGCCTGAGTTATTGTTGAAGTGTTTTTCCTCTTTTCAGGTACGGTCGTGAAGAATATTTCATTCCGTTATTTATTCATGAATTGGGTGTTCAGAGAAGTTGAAAGTTGGGCACATTGGCGTAAGCTTTTGGCAAAGAACGATTTTGTAGAGTATGTAAGGCTTCACTAGCCATATGCTGGCCTGTGAAGTGTACGTGAGAACCAATAGTAATAAGTGTTTCTAGTGGGTGATTAATTTCTCGACATTTGATGTTTTATGTTTTCTCTAGGAACGCAAATATATAAATCGCTTGTATCTGGTACAGACAGATAAAAGCTCAGTATCAGTAGAACTCTGGTAGATTTAACAAAACTTATATTGGGTATCTTTTCCATTTGCAGCAAACCAACAAGGTACGAGAATTCATTGAAAAGGATGCTTAAATAATTGTATAGGGAAATGAAAACATTATCTTCAATCAAAAAACTTTCCTGAAAAGAATCTTTCATGGAGTTACGTAAAATTTCGATAAATAAATGAACTAAATATATGCAAAGGTTTATCAAATAATTAATATTAATTCATATGTACAAATAGCCTTTTTGTTGCGGAAATAAATTCTGTCCAATGGGATAGATTAATGGCGGTCACGTGAAAAATGCAATCATGCGTTCTCCATTGAATTCGAAACTGACATTAGACTTGTGTGTATGTGCACTTGCTCTACTTATGTAAAACTTAAATACAATCTCAAAGCTAAAAATTGGGTAAAAATGTTCAGGTACTAAGATTTTTCAAAAAGCTTTGCAAAATTGAAAAACAAATTCTTACGTGTACTTTAAAATCAAGTGCATTTTGTTGCAGTATTACGTTATTATTGTTGATAAATATATACTTTTTAGAAGAAATGTTCTGAAAGTAGCAAAAGTAGGCAATGCATAGTGCATGAACTGATTGACTGGAAACAATGGGATTACGGTTATGTTTGTAGTTATCATGTGACTATGACGTCACATGAATCTAGTCCACTGCAACAGTTTTAGAAGCATAGTTTTTCCTTTCTACCACACTAATTTATTATTATTTTATTGTAAATGCGAGCACATAATTGTTTGTATATAAGACAAAATCTACTGTTAACTAACATACGATACAAAAGTGAAATTACTGCAATAACAGCTTCATTCAACTTGTGAAGCACGGAAATATTAATATTTTGTTCAACCACAATAGCTGGAGAAAGTTTCTGCAAAATGCCTACTACATTTTGAGTGCATTCTTCGGGTATGTCAGTGTATACTGCTTCAATGTGATCTAAAAGCTCCCCTTGCACATCAGCTAGTGACTTGTGATGGGTCAATTTTTTAAATCATAGATCACATGGGTATTCACTGAGTGACAAATCAGAAATATCAGGTTCAGGGTTCTTTCACACGAGTCAACTAGTGCCGCACGTAATAGAAGGAGCAGAGAGTCGGTAGATAGTTTAAAATATACATCGCCTTGGTTACTTTATGCAGGACCAACTGTTATTTCCTGCTGTGAAGCTCTCAAAAACCACTTTCTCCTTCTATTATTTAACTCAACTAAGAGTATATTGGAGAAGTTATACACTTCAAACATGCAGCTACTCGCGTACTGAAAATGGATAAAACGTGCTTAATCATCGTACCGACGAAATTGTGAATTTCGCTGCAGCACTTTGTCAACTTTGTGTCTATGTGTGAAAGGAATTCTCTCCTATCTTCACACCAGAGGAGTGGTGACAGGAAACGAGTTGACTGCCCCAAAGTTTCCCCGTGTGAAACCAGTTTTAGGCAGCAAAGCAATTTGGTGGACCCTGAAGATTCGAAGAACGTTGGTGTCAAGTGGGGTCTTGTTGAAAATTGCTCATTTGGGGATGCAATTTGGATGTCTCCACTTCAAAAGTTTGGCTTATCTACAACCATTCCATTATATTTAATCGACTCGTCGATTGTGTGTCCAAAATGTTTTAATCATACATAAAAGTTTTGAGCGAAGAAGAAGAGGAAGGGAAGATTTTCAAGCACTATTATTTAGTCACTTCACTTAGTGGATGCAATGCCACTACTATTGAGGACCAAGGTGTACATTAGAAAAAAAGACTACGATCAAGGGATACATTGAGGAGAATGTTTGAGTAGCCTTCAATTCCTTGTAGATAGAACCTATTGGCGAAAAACATTATTCTGAACAGCCATTTTAAGAAGAAAACGGTTGGACTCAAATTTAATTCTGTGGAGCACTGGCCATAAAAGATTCACACAAATGCGGTAGAATTGAGGTCGGGTTCAATGAAGTTTTCCCCGTGTAACCCCATTATATCAATTATATTAGGTTAAGTTAAACTTTAACAACAAATATAACACAAATTAAGGACAAATAACAAGGACGGTTCTTCATAGCACTCTCATCCATTGCTCACTTAGTCCATACTGAAGTTGGAGGGTTGAAGGACGATACTTCTGCTGCTTGAGATAGTCACAGTGAGTATATACATGAAAAGTGGTATAAATGTATAATTTTTCACATTACAATTAAGTTTGAAGTTGGTTTATCCCGTTATTGTAATTTAATGGATATATGATATTTGAGACAACAAGTATTCAAAGATGCGACTAAAATTTTATTCTAAGATAGCGTGTTCCATACATATTTGGTGAAAATGAGACAAGATTGATCAAATTGTAACCACAAGTTAAAAATCCCATTTTAACCACTAATCCAAGGCACCACGGTACTTTATTTTAAAAGGAGGAAACACACGAGACAATTAAAGCACTATTCGGTATGTTATTAAAAGAAGGATACACTTTTTTAAAGAAGAAAATTGTGGCCACAGTGGCGTAACGTACAGCTGTCGCGTCCCGTCAACTGCGGGTATTGGAGAGTTCGAGTAAAGATCAGCCATTTTAACAACTAACACAAATTTATTGAATACATCACTTAATAGCTTTAAACAACTTAATTGGTAATGCACTTAAATCACTAAACCCAAGGAGCAATTAATCTTTATCAAATAAATATAATAGATATAAGATCACTTATAGGATCTGAGCGCTTTTCGATTCAATACCTGAATAATCTACCACTTGACTTAACTATACGAACTCCGGTCGCTAACGCGATGTTTTCTTCTATCTCAACTTTCAAACGTCATCCGCCTACTCTACGACTAACACTTAAATGGAAGTTCTAACTTGCATAAACCAAGTCTTCTTTACAGAAATTGGTTTTCAACTGAAATCACAATCAAAAAGATTATTTTACCCATGAAGGTTATTAGTAGAATCGCGAAAAGATACGTTAAAAGTGAAATACGCTTAACGCGAAAACTCTTAAGATGAAATATCGATTAACACGAAATAATTCAACATTCCCGACAAACTACTATATATTTTCATTGATTTTTTTCTCTTAACACGATACGAAAAGCGCTTAAGACGAAAGAAGGAGAAGGAGGATATTGAAACTGAGCCGAGACTTAAAGAAATGTTTGAGAAAGTTTCTGTATTATTGAACTGTACTACTGTATAATGAGAAGAGTTCCTTAGATGACGATGATGTGTGTGCAACCTCAATTATGGCAGACATTTTGGAGCTTGTTCACAACTCAAAAAATATCGTTGATTCAGATTCCGACGACAAAAATAAAATGAATAGTGCAGCTCTTGTTCCTACGTCATCCAAAATGAGGAACATCACAGAAAGTATGCGCAGTTATTCAGACACACATTTCAATTGTGGGAAATGAATAACGAAAGGCTAACATCAAACTATTTATTGACAATTTGACATTAAAAAGATGATGGAAAGAAAAATATCAAATTATTTTTCAAAAACTGGATAAACAATTTCTTTTTCAAAGAACTTCAAAATTCTGCATTAAATTTCATTAAGTTCTTGTGAATGTTGTTCTTTTTTTATTCAATTTTATTAAATACATACATATATACATATTTTTGCAAATAAAATATACTCTAATGAACTAAATTTTGTTGAATATATATATTTTTTACAATATAATATCCTTTAACGAAAAAATCCTTTTAACACGAATAATTGTTTCAATTCCCTCAGTCCCGTGTTAAATGATTTCCACCGTGCGTATTTAACCAATTTTTAAAATATTAAAGACAAAAACTGATTTTACAAGGGGAGGGGCTAATATTCTCCTCTTTGCCACTGTTATTTCACGTTTTGTACAGGTTAATTGGAAATCATTAGAATGTTGGAATTAAAAATTCTAAAAATTCAAAGCATTCTTTTACACATAAAATACAGTTTATGAGTTTAATAACTTTTTTGAATCCCCATTTTAAAGGAAACTATAATATATAATGAAAGAAAATAAAATGATACGGAATTTGTTTTAAGGTGGAACATTATGGAGTTAAATTGAAAATAGAAAGCAGGCTTAGTACAGAAAATAATTGAAAAAAAAACTATGAAATTAAATTAAATATGAAAGAAACAAAACGAAATTAAAATTAATATATTTCTTAAAATAAAAAAATAGATATATGCTTGCATTTATAATATTATAATACATAATTATTTGGAATTCAAAATTTTAAAAATCATTATAATAAATGCAATTATACTTGAATTTCAAACTTATGTACATGAGTTATTTACATTTGAATAATTATGATAAAGTGTTATATAATAATGTGGCAGTGTTTTTAATAAATTAAAAAATACACATGTTTTACAAGCTTTATAAGCAAGCAATATTAACATGAAATCCTCAGTGTCTATTGAGTACCTCATAAATGCGTACGAAAATTGAAAAGTTTACTGAATAATTTAATTTCAAATATTTCGTATTTTGAAAATTCCAATTTTTTTATCCAATTTATTTTTCCATTGCGATTTACCTTCACGTTTTATTTCGTCGAAAGGGAATAAAATACTTTTTCTGTATTAATGGAAAAAAGATCTTGTATATTGTGCTTTACATTATTCCTAGAAGAATATTTAATTCAATTATGATACACAAATATATAAAAATTTATCGAAAATATAACCGAAACAAAATTAAAATATTGTACTTATGTTTCGAAAATAAAGCTAATGAAAAGACAAAATGATAAAAATGCATGCAATGTAATGGAAATATTAACTAAGAAAATTGCTAAAACATAAATAAATAAATTAAAAAATATATATATAACTCTAAAACAGAGAGAGTATTTTACTTTTAGAGAGTATTACATTATTGATTTAAGGAGAGAACATTTTGGTAATATTTAGTACTGATTCCGAATAATACGTATAAGTCTTTAAATTACGTATTAGTAAAAATTTTGAACGACGACGACTTTGTAAAAATAAACTAACATATTTAAGATTTATTTTAAAAATTAGTTTCTTATATTTATATTTCTTATATGTATATTTCTTATATGTATATTATATGTTAGTTCTTATATGTATATTTCTTATATGTATATTTCTTATATGTATGCCTTATGTTTGTGCTTGAGTAACTCTGAAGCACAACTCTTAATTAATTTACATAAAAAAAGCTGCCATTTGTAAACATTTTGTTGTTCTTTTGTGAAATTACTTCCACTCAGGTATCTCAGGCCAGCACATTTATTTATATACAAATACGAAAAACGATCAAGGAAACTGCACACAGCAAGTCTGACCCAAAAGCACACAGCGACCGGTCAGATAGTGAAACCCGTAGAAGGAATGCGTGCGAGTGAGGCGGGAAAAACGCGCGTGGGCGGGTCACATAGTTATCCTTCCGCCAGAAAAAATAGTTCACTCGCTTCACCCCAACATACTCCTCCTGCGAGTGATACTTTTTTTCAAACAATACTAATATTATAAATAAATACACAATACACATAAAATATAACAATAAACACAGTGACATAAAAGCAAGAGAGTGATGAAATTTTTTTCATTGAATATTCTTATTTTTCTACATCCATGACTTTCGTAAGAAAATCTGCAATTAAAAATTCTGTGTTTGGATATATTCTAATTTAATTACAGTATCTTTCTTCAATTAAATCCTTTATAAAATGAAAACGTAAGTTCATATGCCTTGATTTATTTGAAGAACGGGTACCCTTAATCCACTCAATTGCTGCTTGACTATCTGAATTTAAAGTTACAGCATTATTTATAAATTGTTCACATTTTAATTCAATTAACAGAATTACAGTCCAAATTATATCTTTACAAATTTCAGAAATAGAAAATAACTCTGCTTCACATGTTGATAAACTAACTCTTTTGTTTACGACATTTCCATAAAATTAATGAATTACCAAGAAAAAACTACACCTCCGGAAAATAATTTTCCATTTTCTGCATTTCCCCAACTAGCATCTGAACTAGCATTTAAAACACCAAACTCTTTTTTATAAAACAATTTTTTATATTGTGAGCCCATCAAATATCTTAACACTCGTTTAGCCAAACTGTAATGTCTCTTCTCTGGATTATGATTAAATTGGGATAAATAAGACGTCACAAAAGAAATATCAGGGCGAGTTCTATCAGCTAAATATAAAAGTTCACCAATTAATTCCTGATACATAGTAATATCAACAAATTAATTTGTAGAGGGAATATATTTGTCTTCCCCTTCACAATTGGAGTTTTGACACTTTTACAATTTTCTAAATTATGTTTGACTAATAATGAATTAATGTAGTCACACTGGGATAAATAAATACCATTTTCACATTTTTCAATTTCTATGCCTAAAAACTTATTAGTTTTGTTTTCAACCACTTCAAATACATTTTTAAGCTTACTAACAATATCTTCATACATTTTATCATTGTTACAAAAAATAGCTAAATCATCTACATACATACATAATATAAGAACACTTCGGTTATCAATTTGAATAAAAACACAATTATCAGAAGCTAATTGTTTTAAACCAAAATTTTCTAATTCACACCCTTAATTTTCATATGCCAGTTTCTACCAGACTGTGTCAAAAACCATAAATATACTATTTTTCAATTTACAAACTTTGTCATCTCCAATGAATTTTTCATAACCAGGAGGGGGTAACACACATACACCGTCTCCTCTAAATCATCATATAAGTATGCAGTTTTTAAATCAAAGAAATTAACATTTAACTTTAATTTAGCTGCAAGTGCAATTAACAATCGAAAAGATTCAATATTTAGAACAAGTGAATATGACTCTGAATAATCTATGTTTGTAATTTGATTAAAACCAGCTGCTACAAGCCTTGCTTTGTATTTAATATTTTTCCCAGCATTATCTTGTTTTTAACTATATACCCATTTAGTTTTTATTAATTTTGATTTCACAGGTTTTTGTGCGATTTCCCAAACTTTATGTTTATCTAACGAATCTTATTCATTCTCCATTGCTAATTTCTAATTTTTCCAATTAGCACTGTTTTCTGCCTCAAAATAAGAGTTTGGTACATTATTCGTTAAATGAACAGACATCTGCTTAGATTTTAGTCTTTCCGATCTTCTAACAGGGATTTAATTTAGTACATCATTCAACTCAAGTACCGGGAGTTGAATTCTGCCTGTCTGAGGCCATGACGTGGTCTGAAGGGGAATTGAGTTATCATTCTCAATTTCTACAGAAACATTATTAATATCAAAATTAGACAATACTCCATTCTATGTATTTTGATTAATTTCGTTTCTTTTGGGAGAGACTTCAAAAAAACAAGTCAATATCCCATGTTTCATTTTCAATCTCTCCTAAATATCAACTACATTTTAAAGATTCATTGAATTTAAGTTATCTCTCCTCAATTACTTTTTATTTTTAATATCATAAATTCCATATCCCCTCCTTTCTCTCTTCCTATCTCCTTTCTCTCTTTCCCTTTTCGTAGTGTAATATTAGATACTTGAGTACTACAATTAATAGCTTTAGCCCAAAATTTTAAAGAAGTTTACTTTCATATAATATAGATCTAGCTCTTTCTAGAAGAACGCGATTGGCTCTTTCTGCCTTGCCATTTGATTCACTACTGTATGGAATAGTTTTTTCATGAAGTATTCCTGAATTAACCAGGTAAGTATCTAGTTGTTCATTTACAAATTCTAATCCATTATCAGTTCTTATCTTTTTAATCCTTTTATCAGTTAAATTTTCATATTTGGCTTTAAATTGGGAAAATTTATCAAGCACTTCATATTTATTATTTAAGAAGTAAGTTAAGTACATGCCAGAAAAATCAACTACAATATTTTGCACCACCATACGATTCGATATTAATTGGACCACACAGGTAGGCATGGAGCAACTCAAGAATTTGTGAGCTTTGACTTATATCAATACAATGATGAGTTTTTCTGGTTACCTTACTTATATAACAAGTTTCACATGTGAAATTATTTACATTATCAATATCAATATAATCTTTCATTTTAAGCATATATTTATAATTTAAATGACATAACCTGTTATGCCAAATTTCATAATTATTAGTACATTGAGTGACACAGCGAAAAGCACACAACGACCAGTCAGATATTGAACCCCGTAGAAGGAATGCGTGGGAGTGAAGCGGGAAAAACGCGTGTGGGTGGGTCACACAGTTATCCTTCCAACAGAAAACATAGTTCACTCGCTTCACCCCAACACATTTTGCATTGAAATATACTTGACGAAATATAACATTTAGTTCATTATTTGTTACAATAAATAATGTTACCTAGATCGAAATAGAGGATTTTATGCTATCAGTCTCAAAGAGCAATAATGTTACCTAGATCGAAATAGAGGATTTTATGCTATCAGTCTCAAAGAGCAAAACAGTTCCTTAAAAGCGATGAAATTTGTTGTAGATAAACCATCCGTAAAGTACAGGATATAGCAGCAAAATTCGCAAAATAAATCCCAGAAGGCCTTCACACCTTATACAGCGCTCAGACACTATCAACGTCTGAAAATATAAGTAGGCAAAGTTTATTTGCAAGAAACTAATCACAAGTGGATTGATTATTTTACAGTCAAAGCAACACTAACTCAGTTTCAGCGAGCGATTTTTATTAGTAGTCTGCGTGGTATTTCTAAAAAAATCCACTTAAGTCAAAGATCGTAATGTAAATAGAGCTTTCTAGTAATTTACAGAAGCATCCATATGATAGCCAAGTTACCTTTGTCACCAAGTCAGCTTTGCTGTATCTTCAATACTTTGCAAAGTTTCGATTGAAATGCCAGTGTAATATAAGTGGCAGTGTTGCTTGTAAATATTAAACTGTATCATAAAATAAATACAACAGAAAGTAATATTAATGTAGTAAACGTAAGGATATAAATTATTTACGCTATTGTAAGCATTAATTACACAACATTCGTAACAATATCATGAATATTAATTTTTAAGTACTATTGGTACTAGTTTGAAGCACATTTGCAAAGAGGTTGCTTTAAAGCATGAGAGAACTTTAAATAAATGATTACAGCTAGCTTAAAGATGCATTGCTTTCGAGAAATGAGCAATATTAGAACAGCTTCTCTATAAAATAAAGTAATTTCGAAATGGAATTTCATTAAGAAGTTTTAAAAAATGATTCTCAAAATGACTTTTACTGAATAATTGGTATTTAAATGTGAAACAAGTAGTATTAAAAAAAAGTAAGTCAATTAATTCCTACTTAGGTTAACAAAGAAATTTCTTATTTTTGTTACTTTTTATTAAATAGTTACAATTAATATAAATATGTATACATGTGTACCTGTTTTTGTGCGGTCGATGGGGACCGCATAAAAATAAACGCACAAAAAAATATTCAAATATTTCATAAATTCTTACATAAAACAAACTAATTCATGGAAATACTTCAAAAACAATTTTTATGCGGTTTTTATCTACCGCATAAAAAGGCTGCATTTATAAAATATACCAATTATTTACGAAATTTATGTAACAATACTTCCATAACAAAATAAATAATTAAATATTACGCATGCAAACTTTTTAAAAACATACAGTTTCTTATTGCATAAACGGATAAATTTTCAAAATGCACATACATAATTCATCGCTACTCATCGTAATCCAAAGCCTTGTAATGAATAAGTTCAAAATCGCTTTCGTCACTTGAAGGTGCAATTTCAATTGATTTATTTTTGGCAACATAAAGTAACAGATAAATTTTTGTGACGGAGGTCGGGTGGTCAGTTGCTTGTAAATTTCACGATAACCAGCTATACATGATTGAAGTCCTTTTTGGAATTTTATACTCCTTTCTTAATTGGTATTTATTTAAAAAAAATGCTTTTCCAATTTGTTAGAAAGCTAGATCCCTTCATATTTTTATCTGCTTTCAAAGAACACGGTTTTTCTTGTGTCCGTCTTCATAATCTATCAAATTATTCATGTCACTGTCATTGAAAGTTTCGTCTTCAATCAGGCGCGGGGTGCTGGAGCGTTGAGAGAAAGCAACCGAATGCGCATTGCCGAGAGACTGTTTATAACAAATGAACAGAGCGTCTACATTTCAGTGGCGTAATGCACTCCCCCCGCATTAAGGGGGGAGGACTCTAGGGGCCCAATGCCTGACTTACACTAAATACGTATTTACCCAATTTATAAAATATTAAAGGCAAAACCTGACTTTCAGGGGGGGTCCTAATATCCTCCGTTATTTCACTGGTAAATAGATGGAAAATATTACAGTGGAGCCAAAGCCATTGAGTCATGTCATGGGGGAGGGACTCTAAGGGCTCAGGGCTTGACTAACACTAAATACAAATTTACCTAATTTATAAAATATTAAAGGCGAAATCCGACTTTCAGGAGGGAGAGGGGTCCTGACATTCTCCGTTACGCCACTGGTAGATAGAGAACAGTACAGTGTCACAAAAGCCATTGGAATTCATGCACCGCATAAAAAAATATCGCAGGTAAAAAATGGCAAAAAAATAAAATCGTATTAAAAAACCCGCACAAAAACAGGTTCTTCTGTATACATATGACAGAATCAAAATTTTAAGTGACGAAATAGAAATTGATTTTCATTGAAAATTTCCATTTTCTTTTCTATATGTGGTGTTTGACTATGTTTTGTTTATTACTATTTATTCATTAATTAAATTAAATTATTCTAATAAAATAGAGAAAAGTAAAAAAAAGGAATCACATTCTCAGAAATTAGGCCATCCCAGATGGGATTCGAAAGCACGACACTTGGATTAGAAGTTCAACCATTGCCCTACAGCGAACGATTTTCCTTTCTATACATGCCACTGGACTATTTTGTTTGTTACTATTTATTCATTTTTAATTTAATTAATGAATCAACATTTGAAAAACTGTATTAACATCAAATGTCATCCTCTACAAGTTTTAAAAAAAGTATTTGAGCTTACATGGATGGATAGAAAGTATTTTACTAACGATTTAAAATTTGAACAAGATATATATATAGGGAGAGAGAGAACTAGTAGAAAGAATTCAAAAAAGGAATGCTAGAAATATCTTTCTGTGAAAACATATTTAATTTTATTTCTCGTTATAAATTCTGAACCAATAAGATATAACATATTAATGTAAAACATAGAAGAACCATTTTTGACGTAATAATATAGCCATAAAAGTACTCAACAGAATTCAGAATATATTCCTCAGATAAAATATGCTTGCAGATAACTACAAGTTGTGCCTAATCCTTTAATTCTCTGAACTGAAGTAAAATTTCTTCGATTGTACCCGGTCAATAGATGCTTAAGAAAGCATTCTAATTCACAGAAATAACACTGTGCGCAAAGAAAATATTGAATAACTATCTTTTTTCCCACTTCCCCACGCGGTCATTTCCTCTCAAAAATCCCTTTTCTTCCTCGACATTTCCCTACAGCAGAGAGAAAAGAGGAGGGAAAAAAATACTGAGAAAAGTGCCTGATTTAATTATAAAACCTGATTAAACTCATTTTTTATTCTTCGTCCTTAGCCTTTTTATCTCGACCATTTATTTCTCTTACGAGGTCCCGGCGTCGTGGAATGAAATAATTAAAAGGTGTGCGAGAAATTGTTTCCCAGAGAAAAAGGGAATTTCTATAAACTCTCGCGGGGGGAAAAAGGTTAGGGTTAGGATGATAAGAAAAAGTGAACGTGTTAGAGGAAAAGACAATCATAAATTTAGCAACAGGATGTTTGAAGAAAATACTTTTAAATGTTTTGATAGATTTTTACTGGCTTTATGGACAATTCTTGAACAATAATTGATTGTTTTTAAGGAAAGTAATTATTTATTTTCCCATTTTAAATGTAACGTTTGCTAAAAAAGGCAGCGGTCAAAATAATTAAATAAATTAGCTATTATACGTTTATGTATAGGGTGATTATAACTAAAGTTCCATTTTCAAAAAGCTGTAAAAGAAGAACTGCTTTTCAGAATGACTGCAAATTTGATTTGGATATACTTGTAAAACGGGGAAATGGTATAGCATAGGAAAAGTGCATAGTGTACCTATACACGGTTCTGTAGTGTTTCAATAAATAGTGCTCCAAGCGGCATATCCTAGGGCCAAACACCGCTTAAAACGCAACAATGAAAACGCCAATGTTTTTTTTCTCGAATGAGTACCATTTTATCCATCTTCAAGTACATTCAGTTCAAATATTTGAAGCTATTCTTAACGATGGTTCCTGTTTTATAGTATTTTGAGAGTGGAATTTAAATTATAAAATAGCCCTGTATGTGAATATTATGTAAGTGAATTACATCAAGGACAATTTAGAGTATATAAATGCATGACAATTTCACAAAGACAAACTCGAATACAATTTTAAAGCTTATCTTATTCCAAAGTCCATTGAACACATGGAATACGTCGATACTTTTCATTGCATCCTTTCTTAAATTTATTCTCTACTGAATACATTTCCTGATATTGCAATAGGAATATAAGTATTTAGGTATTATCCCGCTGATCAAAAGACGTCACTAATACCGCGATATATAGCCATTAGTGGAAGCCGTTCTTGCGCACATTCGAACACAATAAAAGAAACGATGACAACACTTGCCGAATTATTTGAATTGGCGATGTGTTTCCGCTTTATGAAATTGATCGATGTTATAATACAATAGTACCGAAGTATAAAACGAGATAAATGAGCACTCGAAATAAATTGGGGAGCTTCTTTACTGGTCCTTTAATATTTTTTGAATGTAGGATATTTTCCTAGAAATAACAAGGAACAAAAATCAGCAGTAATAATGCTGAAAAAAACCCCTCGTAAGTATTTACCAAATGACAACACACGTTCACGCGTATATAACGCACGGAGACACACATACGTAATATATTTTAAGAAATTTAAATTTCCAAAATACACTTGAGTTTCAGTAATCACTTTGAAATTAATTCATTTACTTTAAAATTACTGCTAGAAACTTAATTTCTACAGAAAATTATCCAAGTTTGATTATTTTAATTCTTTTTTTTTTTTCAAATAATTTGTTTTGTGTTGCTCCTGTTTTTCTCTTTTTTTCTACTTTTTATTTTGAATACATTCATCGATTTGAAAATGGAGTGTTTTGTATTGAAAATGTTCCTTAGACTCCTATGAATAAGAATATGTAAAATTTTATGTTTAAATGGTAATGGTGAAGTATATCGTCAACCTATTTCGTCAAATTAAAAGACGTCTCCAAATGCCGAAATGTACAATCAATAGTGAAAACCGTTCTCACACACGTTCAAACACAGTCATAGTAACAATTACAGCATTTGGCAATATTTTTTTAATTGATGATATTTTTACGGTTGACGAAATTGATCGACAATATAATATGTAAGTATCCTTTAAGTGTGAGTAACAATTTTGAAAGAAACGTTTTGTGTTAAATCTTAAAATTCTACGGAACAATCTAAAAAAATAATAAAGCATAAAACAAACTTAATAATTAAAGAAATTATAAATATTTTTGACGACGTAAATTTTTTCTTAATTTCAATTTTATTTAAAGATGATTGATCAAAAATCCACATTTTAATACACGATAAAAAAAAAAAAAAGGTTTATCGTCTTCAAAATCAGAAAATACTCTTGCTTATTTTGTGTATTCATTGCTTCATTTACCATTAATCAAAGTAGAATTTCCTGAAAGTCAGATTCGAATCAGTTTAAGAAAGAAAAAATCAATAGTAAAATAAATAAGTAATATATATATATATATATATATATATATATATATATATATATATATATATATATATATATATATATATACACTGTAACATAATACAATAATTTCAAAATAGAAAACGGATATTTCAAACAATATCGCTAATCACCGGGATGGAAATAGGAAACTCTAAATGTTATCAAGATAAATCTAAACAGGTTTCGCGGAAGAGCAAATGGATTGTTTCTCATGTCAAAATTATCTTTTTCTCAAGGAAATGTATCCCGTAATTTCATGATCGTGAGAACCAAAACTTGAGTAGAAAAGATTGCGACTGCAAATTCATTGAAATACATACGGATCGATCGGCCAAACAAAATATTTAGGTAAGATAAAACATGAAAAGTTTTTAAATCTGAATAACTTTATCAGGCAACAGAGATTAATACGAAAATATTATATATATCATGTATTGGAGAAATTCTTGGATTGACAGGAGAAATGCAATGGGCAGCCGATTATACTATTATATTTTATTTCAATATTCTGTAAAGCAGTCTGCACTCCAAGCCATGACAAAACGAGAGCTCTCAGCAAGCTGATCAGCAGCGAGTGAGTCCTTAGTACACGTGTCTTCTTTAAGTCCGGCGAAAGTAGAAGTCAAAGTTCCTATGCGGGAGGTGGGTTGAGTTGTCCTGGTAGGAAGTTTACCCCAACTGATACTTGAGGGGCTGGGGATTCATCACACACTCACACACACACACACACACACACACACACATATATATATATATATATATATATATATATATATATATATATATATATATATATATATATATATATATATATATATATATATATATATATATATATATATGAAATGCCCTACGTCGAGTAGATTTTTTCTTGATTGATAAATATTATGTTCCTATTGTCGTAGCCAAATCGAGGCGACTTGCTACTTTTTACTTTTCTTTATTAATGTAGGAAGACATTTCAAAACGGTACACATTAAACTTTGTGATAGCCTCCTACGTGGGGGAACCATCTCTTCATCTACGCGAGCTTGATTTGTGACAGGGAATGGTTTATGACACAAGAGCGAGCCATAATAAAATCAATTTATTATTATCAATTATAATATCAAAGACAGTCTTACTCTAGGAAAGGAATCAGGAGTGATATATCGTAACCCTAAATCTTATGTGAATCAGCGTCTGGAATTCTAACCTCTTAACTTTAAATAAAGTTATCCTATGAATCTCAATATTCTTTACTGCATTTGAATAGCTAAAGCCCGTTCTATAATTACGCGTCTAAGTCTAGATCCTCACCATAAGCTCACGGCATTCAGCATCACAGCTTCCTTTTCCTCCTTCTTCTCCAACGATTACTAAACCCCCTCTATATATCTAATAACTAATCTGGATATGAATGTTTCTTCTTGAGAGGGCTGGCTGGGAAATAACTCAATGATGAGCCCTAGATTCCTCAAGAGGTTTAGTAGGAAAAACTCGGTAAAGCCCTGTCACAACTTGACATCAGAAAGCACAAAAACGAAAACAAGCGGTGACGATTGCATGGTGAAGACAAACAGACAAAGAGGAGAGGTACCAAGAACTTTTGCTTTTTATACTGGCTGTGAAGGTTGTGAGACTTCTTTCTAACAGAAGCCACGATTGGTCAAAAATGGGTGGGAGCGAGTTTCTAATGCAGTGTTACTATCTGTTTACGAAGTTAATCTTGAACCAAAGAATTAAAAGTTATTTAAAGGGATACTGGAGGGAATTATTACATTTATATAACCATACTGTTCCATTTGAACATTCGAAATCAGAAAAAATTGTGACTATAGTAAGTTTAATCTATTTCTTTAACATCTCAAAATTAACATTCAAAAAGCAGAAATGCTGCATAATAATTATTAATTCTCTAGTTAATGAACAGTTATTAATTCTCTAAAAGGCATAAATAATAGCTTAAAGCCATTATTATTTTCACAAAAATTAGAACATTAGAACACACTACTGTTGCCATTTTCAACTTAAATTTTCTAAAATACATCAAAACAAAAATAATAATCAGACATGAGGATTAGCACCTTTTAACTACATGTTCGAAATCAAAAATCTATAATATACATGAACAGAAGACGAAATCGGCACCGTTGAACAGATACCTTACTTTGCAGCTTTAAACAGCAAACTTTAACAAACAATTTACTTGTTCCATCGAAAGTCTTACAAAGATCAGCTTTAGCCATCAAGAGACCTTTGTTATTCGATGCTTTTCAAAATTCTTCAACCAAAATAAACATTAAACGAAATTTTCATTGACATACCATATTTTTATAAAATGTTAATTTTTTTTTAAAGTAGGCGAGACAACGTAAACAAAATTTTAAAAAAGATTACCTGGTGCATAAATTGGTAGCTAAAACAATAGCACTTCGGGTGACTTAATTTATTGTTAGAAGTTCACTATAAGAATACTTTAAATTCTTTACGTTGATATTCGATAGAATGGTTATCACCCTTAGTTTACATATTATGTGTTCAGCTTATACGAGATTTATCTTCATACTAAAGCTATAGCATAAACTACTGGTGACAGGAAATGATATTTTACATCCCAGTGACTTGATGACGAGATCTGAATATGTCGAAACACTCTATTTTAATTAGCATTTTATTAATATTACATCTAGACTAATTGCAACAAACTTTGATTTTTAAACTGTAGTTGGACGGTGACAGTATCAATCAGTGGTGGAGGGGCCACCTTCGGCCTCCCTGAGTTTCTTGTGTGGCCTTCATAAAAGCTAGTACTTGTATTAATTAATAGTTAATGATATACATTACAACAATTTTTAAATCAGTGAAATGAGACACAGAACGGCATGAATGTATTTATGTTTTACTAATTACTTGTGGGAATGGCCATTTGTACATTTCAAATGTTAGAATGCCTCTTAATGCAACCCGGCAACATGGCCAGATATATTATATGATCTACATTGAAAAATTATTTTCTTATTGTTATAGTTGTGACTGATTCTATGTACGTTTAAACGTATTTTTATTTTTGTACGAATGGCATTTAAATATTAATTTGAATATTAATGAAGTGTATTATTAAAAGTTTCTGTTCACTGAGATACAACAATTATGTACCAAAAAAAAGACGCTGGTGGCTTATATAAATCTGGTAATGTACTAACTAATCTGCTAATGTACTTTGCGTTAAAGGCCATTATGAAAATCTATTTATTGTTTTACTTAGTTTGTGGTTTTGCTTGTACTTTTGTGCTATTGTATCTCTAGCAAGTATACGCTTTCATAGAGAAATTGCTTGATATCCGTTCCTTATGTGAATAAAAAAACTTTCTATATGTTGTAAATTTTCCATCAAATAATAAATAAATAAGAATTCAATTTATTTATAATATTTTTATATAATACACCAATTTGTTAAAATTGAACAAAATCTATAATAATTTTATAAAAGTCGCATTTATAGGTACATTAACATGTGCGACCTCCTTTATTACTACCTAATTTACATCTGATCTCTAATAGTGAACAGGTTTCTGCAGTGGCGCACACGAGGGGGCTGTTCTAGGGGTCCGGACCCCCCATAGCCCTTGATTTTTTTTCGATTGGTTATTATGCTATCTATAAATTACGTAAAATGTAATTATGTATTTGTTATTAACAATTAATTTTATTAATTAATGTTAATTGTTCATTGAAAAATTTATTTTGTACTGTTTTTGTTGCCGAAAATCGACAAAATCAAAAGAATATGTTGGGTGGCGTTTTGGAGCATGATACCAAAAAGGTGGACGTTCCACCCTGGACCCCTCTCCCACCTTGAAAAAGTTTTGTGTGCGCTACTGGGCTCCTCACCTCTGGTATAAATAGTTTGCACTTTTACCTTTTTTCTTCCAATGGGCTAAATTCGAAATGACGCCGTGATAAAGACAATCAAGTGTTCTCCTTTGAATTGATTGCGGACATTAAATTTGTTCTTGAGATTCTGTACGTAAAATTTAGATAAAATTTCAAATTTGATACTTGCGTAGTTGCTCAAGAAATAAAAAAATTCCATCAGAATTTTTTGAAAATTAAAAATACCTTATAGAGAGAGTATGCATGCTCTTTTAAATAAACTGTATTTTGCTTATTTATGTGCGTTAAAAAGAATGTTTCTGAAAAAAATAATAAGTTGGCAACTACGAAGCACATCAACTGATTAGTTGATAACACGTGATAGTAGTCATGTGACTAGAACGTCACATGAGTTTAGTCCATTGAAAAACTTAAGATGTCAAATTGGTCATCATGTGTTCTACAGATGGAATAAGATTCGAATTAATTGGTTAGCAGACATAAGAAGAAAATTTTAGATGATTGATAATTGGGATGTGTTTTATGCATCAAAATTAAAGATCTCTATCACATTATGTGTTTTGGTGCAATACACACACACAGATATATATATATATATATATATATCAGTGCACCAGAAAATTAGACTTATTTTCTGAAAGTTGTAAATCAGGGTATGTGCGTTTGGAACAACTCAGATGATGAAAATACTATGATTGACGTCAATCTTCTACTCTAAAGATGCCATTCGTACAATCTTAGCTTAAATCTCTGAAAACATGAGGAAAATGATCTACAGCTTGATTTGTATTTTAACATTTTTATTATTGTCTGTTAGGGTTAAGAGACTGAGTTGTCTTAAAAAAATACTGAATTGAATTATTTGTTGGAACTAGAATTGTATTCTTTTACACACGCGCGTAAAAGCATTGACTGTATATGCAACTGAAAAATCAGATAACTTATTGAAATAAAATATAACTAATTTGCAGGTTGCTCATTGGATAGCTATTAAATGTTTTATTATTCTTACCTCAAATAAGTGCTCATAAAAAATTTTTTGAACCCCGAAAAAAATGAATTTTTCCCTTATTTTATGTACAATTCGATTTTCTTAGAATTATATATCTACGTCAGTTTTCTCCTGCTGCTCTTCTGTTAACCGCGAAACATAATATACCAATCTAAAAACTTTCAAAAACAACTCAAATTTCGAAAAAGAAAAAAAATCCTATTTTCAAACTTAAAGGAGCAATTAATTGTAAAAAAAAAAAACTATAAGAATAACTTCATCCAACTCCAGCACGAAACAAAGACAAAAATAAAAAAGCAGCGCATTTCACTTCACTTCTTCCATTCCACTCAGGTCAAGGCTCACCGGTTAGAGCAAAAACAACAAAATTGGTGGTAGCAGCAGCAGGAAGAGGACGAAAAAGAAAAGAAATAGAGTGAGAAACTCAAAACCAAACCCCTGCAAAACAAAAGGAGCGGCTTTTCCAACCGATGGTATTGGATTTCAGCACAAGCACAAATTCCATCTACAAACACAGTTTGTTCTGGAAGACGAAGCTAATGACATACGACAAGAACTTTCCAACAGGCGTCGCTGTAATCGGATGGGCAAACAAGTTGGATCGTTTCCTGACAGGGCATTCTCCCCTCTCCTCCCCTCATTCTCATGGACATCTCTTGTTGACACAAACCTGAAGACATTAAACTTGGGGCGGAAGATTGGTAATCTTGTCCTTGCCTTTGCCGTATCGTTGTAAATTCGGCGGGCTGAGAGGAGTTTGGATTCGTTTGTTCTAGGATAGGATTTCCCTTCTCTCACATCCCCACGCTGACCCCCTCCACGTTTGTTAAGGAAGGTGTGTTCATAAATATCTTTGGACTTAATGGTATGGGATGTCTTGAGTTGTAGAGGAATTTATTTTTATTGGGCAATTATTTAGCTTGGGAAGTTGTTGAGAGATCACCGACCTTTTGGTATGTGATGGCTTCGAATTATAAGTCTACCAAAGGAGATATGTTTATGAATGCAAAATTCCGTTTTCATTTGTGTATTATGTATTACTAAAAGCACAAGCAATGCTTCAAAACCAACTGAACTCGTTGTTCTGGCAATGTTCATAAAATTGAAAAAAAAACTTAAAAAGTTTTGTTAAAAAAACAAGTAATATAAAAAAAATTAAGTCAATTCCTACTTAGATAAACAAAGAAAATTTTTATTTTAGCTACTTTTTATTAAATAGCTACAATTAATATAAATATGTATATACATATGGCATAATCACAATATTAAGTGGTAATGAATTTTTATTAATTATCATTAAAGTATCGTATTGTCATCCAAAACACTCGTGTACATAAAATCTCAGTTCAACTGAATGCTTTAAAACTTGAGAAAAAAACCTTTTCAAGTTTTGACACAAGTCACCAAAAGGGTAACTAAGTCACCAAAAATGATGCCAACGTGACTGTATTTGTAATTTTTTAAATAATTAGTTTTAATCAATTAATTTTTATTAATTATAATTAAATTATTGTATTGTTATCCAAAATAATCATGTATATAAAATTTCAGCTCGATTGAGCACTTTAAAATGTATTTTATTAACGATTGAAAATTCCACTAAGATAAATAAATAAATAAATATATAGAGAGTGTGAGCTAATAGTAGGAATTGAATGAAAGGTTGTGATAATGAACTGAGCTTTTAAAATTCATTTAGCAGCGAACAATTTATTTACAAATTAAAATTTACGGCATTCACTTTTTTCGTACAGTACTGCATGATATCGAAGTGCCTTAAAGTACATTAGATGAATTTAATATTTCTTAAGAATTGCTTGTTAGGTATAAATATTTTCAAATGCTTTCAACTTTTCAAATACGTTGAAAAAAACCATCACTCCACCCCGCCAAAGAGAGCAAATTTTTTATTTGCTTTTGTCATACAATAGATTCATCTTCGATACTTAATGCACTTTGTGCTAAAATTTATTTGTATGAAGATTTTGGGAGTTTTACATGAAAAAATATGGTTTTTAATAAGTAATTGCATTATATTTGAGGTCATCTCTGGTGGCTTAGAAGTAGCGTGCCCGCTTCATTAGCCTAAGGTTGCGGGTTGCATGCCAGCTGGAGTCAAAAGATTTTCTGGATACGAAAATCGTATGCACGTATTTCATTTGATTATGTGGCATGTAAATGATTCCTTGGGTATCAATTTGGTTCTGGTACTCTCGGCGAAACTAAATTATGGCAATATTCAGCATCCAACGAGAGCTTGAATTAAATTAGTTCGTGTCAAAATTTGGTAGCGGGATCCGCCACTAGATGTTGCAACCACTGAAATGGATCTCTACATTTGGAGACTTGCCGTGTCCGCAAAAGGCTTAATTGCTAATATACAGCCCAATGGGGGGGGGACATATTTAATTGCATCGATAAATGGTATTAAAAAGTTTTATTTTAACTTTATATTAATAAAATAATACGCAAATTTGTTTATATGTGCACAGATGGAGATTTTTTAAAGTTTAGTCAATAAAATTTTTAACAATATGATAACTGGTGCGGTTAATTAAAAGATTTTTTTTATTTCCCCCATTTTTAAATTAAATTTAGCTTAGATAGAAAAATGCAAGATCATTTAATATTTTAAATAATTTCTAGAATTGTGCTAATGGTTTTAACTTTTAAAAGTATGTGTTGAAACATTCCGAATTTAGTTTTCTTAAGAGGGCTCAGGGGTGTTAACTTTGTCTCGAGGGGTGAAAATATTAAGAAATTTCAAACATTTATAGTTCTCTTAAATTTAAATTAAATAATTCGAATGTTTTACACGTTATTTACAAAGAATTATGGCTTTAAAAAGGTACAAAATGTTTAAAATATTATCATAATTTAAAAAATTATAAGCATATGAAAATATGTAATAAATATTAAATAATTTTTGCATTTCGCACGCTATTTTCTAAATTTTTCGTGCCTCTGAGATATAAAACTTTATAGAATTATAAAATGTACCATACTCTTTAAACCCTACATCATTTAAGAATAATATATCATTTGTATTTCAAAATATTTCAAAAATATTGGATTTTTTTTTAAAATTTGAAAATGTAATTTTTTTATTTTTTTAAAAAATATAATTTTTTTAATCTACTAGTAGAAAATTACTACAGTGTAATAAGAATACATTTAACCTTATAAATCAACTTATAGCTAGTTATTAAAGCTATTACTTTAGAAATTCGCATGCGCAACGTAAAATTTAATATTTCTTACAGAAATGTTCCTTATTTTCATATGCTTACCTTTTTTAAAATTATGATTATATTTCAAACATTTTATACTTTTCTGAAGCCACATTTGTTTTTAAATAATGTGTAAAAGATTCGAATTATTTAATTTTAATTTCAAAGAGTTTTATATATTTGAATATTTTTTATATTTTTAGCCCTCTAGAGAAAGTTAACACCCCTGAGACTTCTTAATACAAGAGTTAAATTTGAATCTATACATAAAAGAAATTGAATGCTTACTAACATGTCCACTGGGCAACACGAGGACGCTTGGAGACGGACCTCGTAAATGTAAGTCCCAGACAAATCTCGAGGATGACATCTGAACCAGCCCTGTACTGTGCTAACTTCCAATCCACGCCACTGTGATGAATAAAGGAAATGTGCAACGTGAATAAACGGAAATTATCAAAAAAGAGTTAAAAATGGTTTTAAGAATAATAGAAAAGATGTGATAATTTTGAATTAGTAGAAATTTCCATAAAACAACAAGATAGTTCCGCGAATCAAAGCATTAATTAGTTCGATAAAACAAATACTAACAATAACATCATCTATATTACATATGAATGATTCTCAATTCTTTTCTAACGGAAACTATTCATAAATATCTCTCTCTTTAGGAAAACCCTATTTTCAATCACTAATTTACCATTGTCTGTTACATTCCAAAATCTTGCACAAAATATTTTCACCCTCTCAGTTTCATATCAATTATCTCTACAGTAAACAAGAGGGGTAGAAAAAATGAAAAAATTAAAAATATTTGTGAAACTTTTCTAAAATGTCTTCATGCACTCTTCACTGTAGACACCCTAAGCCTTCATAATCAAGAGCAAACATTGTTGAGACTATGTAAACAAAGTGCGGTGAAACAATATAATTCTTACCTCTCCTGTCTTTCCCTTTCCGGAGAATACGAGTCCGCCTCGGGTTAATTATCATCCCTTTTAATCTCCGAAAGAACTGGAACTTTTGTTGAAATTCGCCCTCCAGTTTGGACAAACTTTGAATCAAAACGTTGTTTGTCTTTCAAATCCTAAACGGCAAGGACCGTTGCTTCATAGAAGGAGAGATCTGTTTCTCCTAACTCTTTAACGACTCAAAAGTTTTGGAAGATACATTTAGTGGTCTAACGGCCAGCGACTGAATAAGGTTTGGTGTGTAAGTGCATAACAGTTAGGAAATAGCCTTTGGTATATTTAATTCGTTATAGTTATATAGTTAAAGAACTTTATTAAAGATTTGGTACTTACGTATTATACTGTCGACCGATTTTGTAAAATTAAAAGACGTTGCTAATTTAAAAAAGGGCACCAAGTGCTGTCATTGTTATTATTATTGGAATAAAAAATGTACGAGATTGATTTCTACTATTGGCTGCAACTTTTCTTCATCTGACACTGTATTTTAATTTGAAAAAATGGTCTCAATTTATGAGACATCATCGTCCCATGATAATGATAACTACGTGTTTTTAGCCAATCAGTTCAAAAACTCATGGGATGTCATAATCACACGATTAAAGCCATCACGTGTTTCTAACTAATCAGTTCATGCGTTTTGTTGTTATCAACTTTTGATGTTTTTAAAAATTTCTCTTAAAAAAACAAATTTTTCAATAATAACGCATATAGGTAGACAAAATGCGTTTTATTCAATTCCTGGTATTAGCTCACACTCTCTATATATTTATTTATCTTGGTGAAGTTTTCAATCGTTTATAAAATACATTTTAAAGCGCTCAATTGAGCTGAAATTTTATATACATGATCATTTTGGATGACAATACAGTAATTTAATACTAATTAATAAAAATTAATTTATTAAAACTAATTATTTAAAAAATTACAAATACAGCCCCTCTGGCACATCATTTTTGGTGACTCAGCGACCATTTAGGCGACTTGTGTCAAAACTTGAAAAGTTTTTTATTCTCACGTTTTAAAGAATTCTGTTAAACTGAAATTTTATATACATGATTGTTTGGATGAAAATACTATACTTTAATGATAATTAATAAAAATTGTTTACCATTTAATGTTGTGATTCTGTCATATGTATATACATATTTGTATTAATTGTAACTATTTAATTAAAAGTAGCTAAAATAAAATTTTCTTTGTTGATCTAAGTAGGAATTGACTTTAAACAGTTATTTTATGCTGCTTGTTTTTTTAAAACAAAAAAATAATTTTTATCATAATTTTTTTTTATACTTCTGCATAATACCGTCAAATCAAAAGATATCGAAAAGTTAAAATATGTTGCCAATTGCTGTCATTGCTATTTTTTGTTTTCGAACATGAGCAGGAATACTTTCCATCTATTGGCTGCATATCGAGGCATTTGGCGACGCTTTAAACTTGAAAAAATTGGTCAACGGTATAACACGTAAATGCCCTTTTATTATAAATCCTGAAAATATTTTTTCTTTCATCTAAAATGTATTGTTAAATTTTGAAAGTCTGCTAAGAAAGTTCTTGCAGTTTTAGAATTTTTATCATTTGTTATAGCATTGATTTCAGCAAATTTATTAGTATTTTTTTCAGTTTTAGGTCTATTACAGCGAGTAATTATATTTTTGCAAAGTCTTAAGCACTACGTTTGTTATTGTAATGCATAAATATATTTTTTTCGTTCGATACATTTTATAAGAAATATTCATCATAATTTTTTTAAAAAAATTGTTGTAATGCATAAATATTTGATGAAGCATTAAAAAAGAGGGGCAATGGGTTTTTAATGCACTAGATAAAAAGCTTTATTGTCTATTTGAAATGTATTGCACTACTATACTAAATGCACTATCTTTGTATGACTGCCTCTCTCTCTCCTGAATTTATTTGTGTTATGTATAATACTTTTTCCAACAGCATCTAAATTTTGGTAGTGCAATCAATTTAAAAGCGAAGTAGGATTAAATTCTTTAGTGAAATAGTATTAAATCAGCAGAACAATATTCACATAATACATACCTTACACAAATCTATACTATTCAATTTCAATTTGAAATTACAGATTAGTTTCCCATATTCAAGTTTTGTAAGCCTACTCGATTAAATCAAGGGTACAAAAAATATATGGACTGCGAAAATATGATACAAAGTGTCATTATTGACAGTACCTGAAGCGTCTCCCAAAATTTTTCCCAACTTGAAATTGCTTTTTAAAATATTTCCGTTATTTTAATACTGCTTCCTGAATTTGAAAAATAAATTACCAATATTGATAAATGTCATTCTAAAGATTAGAATCGATACTTTGTGATCATCTTTTTTCTATCGTAATTTTAATTGAATTCACTTAGGAAAGGAAAATTCGAAAAAAACTGCAGATATATACCTTTCATGATTATCCTTCGGTAATCGACTTATTCGAAAAACAATTTTATCGCTGACTATCTCATTGGAATGAGAAAAACGTTTTATGTTTTATTTTTCTGAAGTTATTGCGGTTTGGAGTGAATAAATAGTTTCTCGTTTGGGATATTATTATTTTTAAAAATAATTGGTTCTTCTAAGTATACTGATTAAAAATAAATTGAAAATGGCGCATTTTATAAAGATACGCGATATTTCCTGTTAAAAGTCTTGAATTGCATTATACGAATAAGTAGTTACCAAAAAATATCTTGATACGTACCATAACTTAATTCATCGAAAGAAAAATATTAATACGTATGTTACTTCTAGATACAAATAACTAATTTTTAATAAATCGTTATAAGGAAAAATGCTGATGTTCCTACTTAATTCAAATGGATTTATAATACATATTTTTCAATTAATACTACTACCTCGCACTTTCTGCAGATTTATTGAGATTCATGGAATTTTCAGTCGTTAATAAAATACATTTTAAAGCTCCCAATTGAGCTGAAATTTTATATACAGGATTATTTTGGATGACAATACAGTAATTTAATTATAATTAATAAAAATTACTTTTTTAAAAACTAATTATTCAAAGAATTATAAATACAACCACGTTGGCATCATTTTTGGCCACTTAGCGACCATTCTGGTGACTTGTGTCAAGACATGAAAAGATTTTCTTTCTCACATTTTAAAGCGCTCGTTTGAGTTGAAATTTTCTATACACTATTGCTTGGGGTAAAAATACGGTAATTTAATTATAATGAATTAAAATTAATTGACTGAGACTAATTATTTAAAGAATTACAGATACAGCCACGTTGGTTTAATTTTTAGCGACTTGTGTCAAAACTTGAAAAGATTTTTTCTCACGTTTTAAAGCATTCAGTTGAACTGAAATTTTATATACACGATTGTTTTGGATGACAATACGATACTTTAATGATAATTAATAAAAATTATTTACCATTTAATGTTGTGTTTCTGTCCTATGTATATACGTATTTATATTAATTGTAACTATTTAATAAAAAGTAGCTAAAATAAAAATTTTCTTTGTTTATCTAAGTAGGAATTGACTTAATTTTTTTTATATTACTTGTTACGTAAAAAGATGAAAAATAAAGAATATTCTGGATTTCTTCATTATGTATTGTGATAGTGAAATCTTACAAAGTTTTAAAAGTTAAAGACCATTTTGTGTTTAATGGAACTTTATATTTTTTTATTAAATCGAATCGTACAAAATAAGAAAACCATTCTTGTTATAAAATGATTATTGGAACAGAGATATGTGATAGATAAATTTGTTGAACAGGGATATTAAATAGATTATTTGTAATAATCGTGCCCAGTGAACACTTCTTCTGAAACTAAAAAGGACTACAGTCCCTCATTAGTTTTTCTTATGTAGGCTTTTAACACACGAGTATTAAAAAAAGGAATTGTGAAGAAAACTATTTTTCTCTATTTTTCCCTTTCGTGTAATATTTTTAATTACCTCGTTTTAAGACTTTTTAAATATCTGTACAAAATTACGTAGCTCTAACTATATTATTCAGTCAATAATGTAGCTATGTGCTTTCAAATAAAGCACATGCAAATATTTTATATTAATAAATAAATAAAAGAACTGCGTACAAGATATCGTGTCCCATCAAAATGTTATTGTATATAAAAATATATTGCATATCGAAATGTTATGTATATAAAAATCCTGAAAGTCTCTGAAATTGTAAATAGTAAAGTATGAGAAATATATTAGCAAAGAAAAAAATTTAATTCAGGTGAAAAAATTAAGTAATTTACTTTGAACTGATCGCTTTAAAATAGTATTTCAGTTAATATGTTTTAAATCACTTCTTGGTTTTAGTGTCTACTTAAATTCTACAATAACAAATTCCATTCACCTTGTCTACGCTTTAAATTTTTGTTACTTTTATAAGACTTACGTCACGAATTAATAAATTAACATTGAGATTCCTTAAATTGAAAAAAAATCGAAGTTTCTTTATGTATCTGCTATAAATCCTTCTCATATTATAATAATACTCGAATCTCATTGAAATAAACTTATTTATTGTTTACTAATTGGAATCGGATGAACGGCGATACATTGTATTGTTGTAAAAGGGATAACATTGTTTAAAATCAATGCGACAGCTAAAGAAACCTTGTTAAACTCCTAGGTTCATTATCCACATAAGTAGAGGTAAAGAGTGAACAATTTTTCCAACTTACATCGGATCACCCCATCACGCGATAGCTAACTGAAGAAGTCCTAAAAACTCCTTCCGTGTTCTTGACATTCGCAAAAGAGAAAGCCTTACAAGTTTCGCAAAAGCCAAAAGTAACAACAGCAGCATAGTTCCGAAACTATTTTATAGTTTTCTTTTCAGTACCGTGAGGTCGTTTTAATTAATTTCTTACGCGAACTGGAAAGTCTTGGAAACCAAAGGAACTAACTTTATCATAAACAGATTTTATGGCTGAACGGTTCCTTCGAAGTTGCTCAACCATCTATGGTTGAAGCCTTTCAAAAGCATCGAAATACACGACGTCTTCCTTTTAGAAATGTAAAAGTGAAACAGAGAAGAAAGAAAGAAAAAGAAAGAAAAAGAAAGAAAAAAATGGCATCGACAGTGATTTAAAAATTCATTTTTGGCAGCGTAAATACATCCCATGACAAAAAGAAAATCGCAGAAGCGCTTCATTTACTTAAGATTTTCATGATGGCGGACTTTTAGGCGGGAAAAATGTTCCAAGTTCGAAAAGTTAATAAATAGGCTGCCGTTTTCAGTTCGGGGAACGATTGCTAAAAGGTTTAATTTTATTATTTCTAGAACTTTTTGTTTTTATTAAGAAAAGCAAATGAGAGACTTAAGAAACTCTTAATTTCGATCCTCGGAGATATTTACAGATTGGGGAAAAATAATTATTGGTGCTGATTTAAGAATTCGATTTGCATTCTTGAATGTAAATTAACCTTTTTAAAAAGTGACACACGAACTTTGATGACGCTTTGTTCATTAATTGAAACACGAAATCAAATATATTAAATATATTCATTGAGTTAAATTATTGCTGGGACATTGGATAAATATTCCTTTGAAAGAAAATGACACTTTTCATTTAAATTGTGGATTAAATTAATGAAATGCACCGCTTTGCTTCTCTGTTTAGCAACATCACGCATGCATTTAAATTAATTCCATCTTCCTGAAACTGATTATGATATTCATAAGAATTTAATGAGATATACTGCGTGTTAATTAAAAATCCATTCAGCTTGATAATCAAATAAAATGGATGATTTTTGTGAATTTTAAGTAGATGCAAAGCTATTACATTTATCTTTTTTATTGTTTAAAAATTTTTGAAGAAATTTAGAAAACTTTTTATACAAATAATAGCCAAAATATATTTAATTATTTTACTTTTTAAATTTTAAGAATTATTTAAACTAATCCGAGCACGTTGATCTGATCAATTTTGATCAAAACACACAAAATTTTATTTGAATAGAATAAACTTTTAAATTTACAAAACATTTATTATTTTGTTTCTACGTTGCACAGTGACCCAGTTACAATTAATTACATAAAATTAGAAAAACCGGAAATGTTCTAATATACTACCAGAATTGGTAAGTTTAAAATGTTCAAAATCTATCGAGACAAGTCTACTCAAAATGTTATAAATATATTTCTATGAAATATTTTAAAACTGATATTTATAATATTTTGTACAGGGAATACTCTCTAAAATAATTCTTACTTACTGTATGAATACTTTTTGAGTTATTTCAATAATAGCCATACAAATATGTCGCATTTATTATAATATTTATTCGATCACCGTCTATAACTTAAAATTTCAATAAAACATTAAAATTTTAATACATTCACTACATAAATATTCGTAGTTTATTCTCTGGTAATACTTATAATCATATAAGTTTATTGCACTTTTTACTAACTGTTTTAAAAAATTGCTAGAATTTCACTCATAATTGTTAGTATTAATATTTGTTGGCATTCATCCCTAAAAAAGTATTTATAATGTTTTAGTTTGATTTTTTAAAAAAAGAACTACTATGAGTGCGTTCGAATACCTTAGAGGTTGTGTAATGAATGTCCCTTCACATCCATCAGTGCTTGAGAGTCATACTCACAACAAATATAATTAACTAACAATTCTCAACAACCTAACAAATTTCAACAATCCAGGCTAGGAAATGCACCTATGGGAGCATTAGCAGGGTAGACGAGATAATTAATATTTAATTATGAATTGAATCACTTACGTTTGGAACGTCTTGGCAGTACACGTTCCAAATAATTGAAATTCCGTTCTAAGCTATTCTACTTCAAGCCACACTATTCCAATTTAAATATCTAAATGACTAAATTGTCAATTCTCAGTTTTAAATAATATGCAATAAAATAACGAGTCACTCTCGAATAGCTTTCTACTACTTTACGTTAATTACTAACTTCTATCATCTAGGTCTTAATCAGTCTCTCTCTTTCGAACCTAAAAGTTAATGCTTAAAGATAAGTCTTGATTTACATAAATCACATCTTCTTCGGGAGAAAGTTTCAACAGAACACAATATTTAAAAGAAGAAAATTTTCCAAGAGGATTAGTAGAAGGTTCACGAATAAACCCGTTACGGTTGTTTTATGAAAAAAATAGATCGTTTTTATCATAATAATCATGTTAAAAAATGTTTGCGAAAATAAAAGTACCTCTAACATTTTTGTTAAGAATCATTCTAAAAAGTTAAACTTAATTTTTTAGTTATACTATAATAAAGAAAGATTCCATGCCCTAAATCTACAATTTACTTCTAGTCCAAGTTTTTATGTATTGAAACACATGAGAAATATATAAGTTTTTCTGCAATGATACACTGCTTGTGGGATAAAAAGTCTGACAGGGAAGTAATCTTCTAAACTTTAGTTTAAATAAGATCATGGCAGCCCCAGATGATGTAAACAGGGTTACCGTATTGACAATAAATTTGGCTAGAAAAATTATATCGTCAAGGAACCATCAAGGAGTCCGTGGAATCAACCCTTCTGGAAATTTCCATGAGGCTATATAAGGGACCTATGAAACGCAGCGGTTGAGTCAGTTGAGATTAGAATCAGTTTGCAATTTATCTATGGCAAGACAGAGAAATTTTATCTGAGTTATTGGAAGTGAAACTGTTCAAGACAGCTGGTTCTGGAACGGTCTCAAGCCTTGTTTATAAGGAATGCATTTTCAACTACTATAAATAATTTTTTTGCATATTCTCCCTTTGTGGCTATTCCCCACATGCAAATTTGCATCAGTATTAAAATAAATTAATAATTACCGTGGATTAAATAACATTCTCCTATTCGAAATTATCACCTGTCGTTTTTGAAAACCTTATTAAAAAGCCACAATAATGCACTATAAAATATTATAGTGCCAGCAAAATATCTTTTTTTCCCAGTTGTTCGTGCTTTCGTTCCATGAATTTTATATTCCAGTGTATTTAGTAGTAAGTAAGACGGTTGCAAGTATACTAGAAAGCAGAGCTAACAAATAGAAAAAATAAGCTTTTGAATTACTACTATTTTCAGAATATATTGCTTACGCATTATTCAAAGTGTCACTGAAAATGAAATAGTTGTATAGTACTCAATAAATTACCAGTCATTTGTTCTTGTTAAACTAGTACGAGATACCAAGCAATACGATGAAAAATTGAGACGTTAGAAACAGATGCTGAAATATTGCTTTAGACACCTATCCAGTATTCAGAGTATAAGTTTAAGATATATTTTAGTGTATATGTCATTATTTAGAATCATTTTATATATTATATCATAATTTAAAATTTATTTGATGAATGTATGTAGCATCCTATCGAGAAATCTTACATATGAAAACATAATGATAGTTTATAAATTTGATTTTAAACCACAATAAAAATGAATATATATACGCTGAATTTATAACATTTATCCTCACACATGTGAAATATAAGCATTTTTTTTGTATTATCCCATATATACATTTATATTTTTATATACTTATGTATATACTGTAATGTTCCATAAAAACTTTTATTAGGTATTATAAACTATTTTTTAAACTATTATAGTTACATACATGCTTCCAATATTTCATCTCGATTCTAAGTAATGTAAAATTATAAATTACTCTGGTAATATATTCAGGAATTACATAGAAGTTTAATTATTATGTAGCAAAATTATTTTGGTACACATATGATATTCTTTCCAATGAAAGGCTTGGTTTCGAAAATTCATATGGAAAATTTTACGCCATAAAATTAAACCACACCCTTGACTTTAAAACGAAACAAAACTTCACTAATCCTCTTATAGCGTCAATGATAGTGGCTTAGTCACGAACTTTATTTGAATTTGGGAATAGAACTAGGCTCTGGGACTACGAATCGGAAAGGCACACTAGTGTTATTCGTTCGGTACTCTATACATCACATATTGTAGATCATAGAAATAGTATTCGCGGAATATTTATTATCAGTATATTGTTACTATAGTATGGAAAATAAAAAAAGATATTCAAAATATATACTATTATAGTTATTAATTAATTAGTGTGTACTCTTAATTATTTTAATCAAGAATAATTTTGTAGGTATTAATTTTGCTAGTAATTGGCCTTTATTTTTCAAACTTTGAACTTATATTTAGATCACTAAATCTAGCAATAACTGTTTTATCGCTCGTTGATTCGAATGTGATCAAAGCATTTCCGAATTCTTTTTTTAAGGTATTTAGCCATTTAATTAAAATAGATTTAGAATTTCTATTCCAGAAGATTTTTCCAAGTATTAAAACCAGAAAACGGGTTAAAGCGCAATTTTTAAATAAAAATGTGGTCCTATATCGGCATCAGATTTCAATGATTTATTTTAATTTCTTAAATTTTAAAATCATTTTTGTATATCAGATAGAGTAAATCAAATTAACAATTTGAAAAGGAAAGGAACTTCTACTCTCCAATACATATTTATTAGTTAATAACTTATGCTTTTAAAATTCACCCTCTAAATCTCATTTTGTCAATGAACTAATACATTATTAAATTGTTTGAATATACTTTGTTAAACTACTATATTTTAAATATTCGCAACTAAATTTCTAATGCAAAATTAAACTAATTATGTAACAGGGTCATGATGTCATGATTAGAAATCATTTTTATACACAGAGAGGTTCATTAATATAAATTCATGTGGTAATGCCATCGCTCTCTGTACATTCAATCGGAGAGAAAGTGAAATTATTTGAATAATACACATTAAAACAGATAGGTGAAATTTTGGTAAAAATTAAAAAAAATTGATGCTCCTGTCAAAACATTGTGGACTGAGGACTGATTTTTAAAAAGTGTGGGGTTTAACCAGTCTTAGGTAAGTCATCCTTTCTCTTTTTTCAGAATATTGAACACAATTCAATATAATAAAAAAATTACATGAATTCAAAATTCATTGATAATAAAAAGGTTAGATACATAAAGAAGTCTTCGATATATATATATAAATCTTATATATATATATATAAGATATATATATATATATATATATATATATATATATATATATATATATATATCTTATATATATATATATAAGATATATATATATATATATATATATATATATATATATATATCTTATATATATATATATAAGATATATATATATATATATATATATATATATATATATATATATCTTATATATATATATATAAGATATATATATATATATATATATATATATATATATATATATCTTATATATATATATATAAGATATATATATATCTATATATATATAAGACGCATTTGTTGTCTGTTTGTCTGTTCCCTCATAACTCGAGATCCAGACACCCAAATAACGTGAAACTTGGTACACGTACACAAAATTACACCAGAAAGGTTCTTAAATAGGTTTGGCGTTCATAATTCCTTCCAAATATTTTAAATTTTAATTTTTAAGTGATTTTCCAGTGTTATGACGTCATATGTAGTCACGTTTCTCACTAAGTGGACAATTTATACTTTACATGCATTTTTTCAAGATTATTACATATTTTTACTGTAGCTTTGTTTATCGGTTGGAATATTTATTCAATTTTTCTATTCTTTGATATTTAATTAGGATTATTTTTCGAATAAATAATTTTTTAAGGATAATTCTTTCAACAACTAAAACTTTGTTTTGTTGTTTTGGCAACATTTAGGTATTATCGCGGGATGTTTATGTGCGTGATTTTGCTTGCAAATTATAACTTATTTATTTCTTTAGAATGCGAAGATTATAATTTTGACAAACTAAAACTTCTCATTGATAAGGGTTATATTTCAGTTCGGTTCAAATGTAGTATAGGGGGCACTTTGGATTTGGCGATTTTCTTCGGATTTTTATCTAAATGTCATGGTGAGATATCGAATTCATTCTAAAATAAATAATACCGAAAAAAAAAAGTACCTTGGGCCAATTTTAGTAACCAAAATAAAGGACTGCGCCAAGTAGCCCCCCCCTATACTTGATCCAATAATATGGTTCTTTGCAATTTCATGTGTCTTTATTTTAACCTTTAAGGGTATAATACTACTGGCTTCAGTGCATAAAATTGCCATGCAGAAAATCATACTGCCCAAGCAAAAGCAGTGCTGGTAGTAATTACATATCAAACTGGAATAGGCATCAGAGAATGAGCAAAACAGACAAATGGCTTAAATACCTTTTGAGGAAGCAGGTGGTCATAAGATAAATTATTTTTGGAACTTATGTACTATCCTGGCTATCGCCAACATTCAAAATAACTTGCCAAGTTGGCAACCCCGATTTTACATGTCATATATATATGTTGAATTTTGAGTCGTGCTTCGTTTCATATATCGCCAATAAGTTGCGGTTATATGTAAGTACCTTATTTTTTCAAATTATGCTTTTGCATTGATAAAGTTAGTTCAGTTCTTTTTATGTCGGTTAATGTTAGTATTGTACTTCATTTTTTTCAATTTATTTTTATGCTCGGGATGTATATATACTTTGATAATTTTTGTAGTACTTGCGTATTATTGCACAATCGCCAACGTTCAAGACAACTCGCCACTTTGGCAATTCCAACTTTGTGCGAGTTGAATTAGCAATCATGTGCTTCATTTTGTATAATGTCACCAATAGTTTGCAATAATACATAAGTACCTCTAATTCTGTACATTACTATAACATTAGACTGGCCGCAACATACCAATTTGGCGTGATTTCAGAATCATGCCAAAAATGAGTATGTTGAGGAAGCAGGTAGTGGTAAGATAAATTATTTTGGCACCTATGTGCTATCCTAACAATCGCCAACATTCAAAATAACTTACCAAGTTGGCAACCCTGATTTCGCACGTCATATATATGCTGAATTGCGAGTCATGTGCTTTGTTTCATATAATGTCGCCAAAAGGTTGGGGTTATAAGTAAATACCTTATTTTTCAAATTATGCTTTTGCATTGATAAAGTTAGTTCAGTTATTTTTATGTCAGTTAATGTTAGTATTGTACTTCATTTTTCAATTTATTTTTATGCTCGGGATATATATATATATACTTTGGATAATTTTTTTAGTACTTGTGGGTATTTTTGCACAGTCGCCAACGTTCAAAAAACTCGCCACTTTGGCAATCCCAACTTTGTATGCGTTGAATTGTTAATCATGTGCTTCATTTTGTATAATGTCACCAATAGGTTGCAATAATACGTAAGTACCTTTAATTCTGTGCATTATTATAACATTAGACTGGCCGCAACATACCAATTTGGCGTGATTTCAAAATCATGCCAAAAATGAGTAGTTAACCAATATGAAATTAATATTATGAGTATTATCTTAGCCTGTTTTATCTTTCCCCAGAGTAATCCTTAATTAATTCAATATATAAGTTGTTTTTTTAATATTTTAGTACTTACATTTTTTTTTGGTTATTATGTACTACAAATATTTTTTTGCACATTGCGATGTCTTTGGCAAAATTAATCAGTGGTATTTTTCTTAAATATGTTTTTTTATCTGTTTTTCTGTTTTTGACAATTTTAAAATTTTGTTTGATGTCTGTCTGAAATGCAAATAGCAAAATAAATATTTTACAATATATATATATATATATATTGTGTTTGTATGAAAATGTTTATACTGATTTATTCAGAATATTGAGTCGTCTTTTATTTTTGATATCTTTTTAAGATTTAATTTTATGTTATAACTAGCTATACCCAGCTAAATGTTGCTGTTGCTCAGTCAGCTTTAAAATACTGGTACACCATAAAGTATGTGATGAAGCTTACAAAAGTAATAATACACAAGAATTCAAACAAATCTATATGCATATAAGACGCATTTGTTGTCTGTCTGAATAAACTTTCTCTTTCACACTACATCATTTGGATAAATTTTCAAAATTTGTTTGTGTGGTTAGTAATTAATTTTAATGCTATAATTTTAATTGAATAAGCAGATATTGCATTTTTATGTATAAAAATAGTTATAACTACTGTATTGTATTTTTTCAGTGAGTGAATATTAACGTTGCACTGTTCAGCTACATGAGGGCTTTTGGCGACGGACCATATAATTTTGAACCATAGTCAAGTGACGTGGACAACACCTGAGCTGGCACCCCCTTCTCCTAACTACCATGCCACACAAATTTAGCAGGAATATTCTACCAATATTTAGCTGGAATATTCTTTGAAATCCACTCTTCCAAGATATATGATGGCACGGGTTCTATGATGAGTATTTTAACGGGGAAGGCAAATAGTTTTTGTAGCAGATATTACATTTTCAGCTGCGAGCGTTTTCAGCAGATTGCAAAGATTATCATTTTTGTGCCCCAAAAATAGTTAATGTCAAAATTTAAGTGTCTTATGTTTATGGAGACCTTAGAAAACGATTTGACTATTTATTTTAAGTGAATGGTGTATATAATTAATTTTACAGTGGAATATATTTAATTAATTTATTAGCTCTAACCGATTAAATTTCCCTAAGTGGAGTATTTTGTTTATGTATGTCCCTTAATTTTCAATGTAGTGACCTAAAAAAATATTGCATGAAAAAATTTCTGTAGATCATAATGCGGTAGATAAAGCATTAGCGTGCATCGCTCTCCTACACGGCGGGTCTTACAAAGCTCTAATAAAGTTTGAGCTATGAAAGTAGCTAGACATTTGCCAACTTGACTCTATTGTCAACATTTCGCTATTTTTTTTCCATTGAATCGCCATTGTTATTTAGGAAACGGCGTTGCTTGCGAGTATTACAATTTTCACATAAAATAAATTCAACAGAAATTTATATTAATGTATGACACTTTCAGTTATAAATTATTTACAATATTTTAAGCGTCAGAAAACTTTTAACAATGTGTTACTTTTGCTGAGCAGAGATCAGCTTAGGGAGGTATTTTCAAAAATCAACCCTCAAGAGTTTTACGGGGGAGTTATAAATATAAAAAAAAATCCTTTTTTATCAGCTATTAGATCTACAGACTTAAAATTTAACAAAGGTATTTTTTTTTCTTTCTTTTTTTTTCTTCAGCTGAGATATGTGAAAAGCTTTTTTTTTTGTTTAATTTGCAATTCACTTAAAATTAACTCATTAAAAACTTCTTTATCCTTCAATCTGTGTTGTTTAACCTTTCAGTTCACCCGTGCGAAGAACGGGTATACCAGCTATATATATATATATATATATATATATATATATATATTGCTGCTATACCCGTTCTTTGTACGGGCGAATGAAAATTAAACAATACAGATTGAAGGATAAAAAGTTTTTAATGAGTTAATTTTACGCTAAATGCATATTAAACAAAAAAAAACATGTTTGTAAAATTTTAAGTATGTAGATCTAATAACTGATAAAAATGATTTTTTTATTTATAACGCCCCTTAACTCTCTTGTGGGACGATTTTTCAAAACACCTTCCTAAGCTGATCTCTGCCCAGCAAAAGCAAAATATTGTTACAAATTTTGTGTAATGAACGCTTAAAGTAGTGTAAATAATCAATATCTAGAAGTGTTATACGTTATTATTACTTTCTGTTGTTATTCTGTAAAAATTGTAATATTCGCAAGCAACTCCGTTCCTTAAATTATAGCGGCGATTCAATGGAAACATAGCGAAGTGTTGGCGATAGAATGAAGTTGGCAACTTCGCAATTGATTGAACTGTACAGAAGTCGATATTCTGTAGCACCACCTGGTGTGGAGCTGCAACGAAGAAGATAGCACAAAACTCTTCTCCATAAAAAAATACATACAAATGCAATTTTTCATAGTGATCGCTTCAACAGTGTTCGAGTGAAGCTAGGTCATACATACATGCGAACATCAATTTTTACTTTTTAGATAAACAAATAGCATTAAGTTATTTTAAATTTTGGATCATTAAAATAGTTTATAGAAAATTTACATGCAGGGAAAATTGTTTAACACAAAAGTGAGAGGGTATGAAATATTTTTTCCTGCTAAAAGAATTTCATGTTAAAGAATACTAAAAAAACCCATATATTTAACAAAATTAAGTTTATTAGAGTACAATTTGATTACATAGATATGTATATATAGTATACTAGCCGTTACCCACCCACTTCACTGGGTATTTCACGATGTTGTACATATGTATACTGTTTATATATATATTAATTATTGATATCAAGCAATAAGAATTCGATTGTATTGAAAAATATATTTATAGCTGTTATACTCTCGCCCCTTGATATAAAAAGAACATAAATTATAATATCTAATTTCTATTTATATCTAAAATAGAAGGAGAAAGATTGTTTTCGCTCACTTAACCTAACAATCAAGTGGATTTCCAACAAAGCAACTTTCAGCGAGTGGATCTCTACTCCATAAAATAAAAATGCGTGCTAAATTTCAAGTCTAAATCTAAAAGAGCAAAAATGGAATTTTTATCATCAATACCTCGTTGAGAGCATTCTTAGCGGATTCCGATTCAACAAAAGAAGCATGCAAACCAAATTTTATTAGTATAGCCTTAGCAGTTCGAAAACGGGAATTTTGTCAATCAATACGCCCCAATAACTCTTCCCGCTTCCCCCTGGAGTTGATTTCCGTAAAATCCATTCTTAGTGGAACTCTATTCAACTTTTAAGAAATGTGCTCAACAAATTTCAAGTAAATGAGTTAAATTCAAAAACAGGAATTTTTCTATAACATGCCTTAATCCCTCGCAATCCCACTCCTTTGGGGGTCCGTTTTCGCAAAAACTTTGTAAAAGGAACTTTATTCCATGAACGGAACATACCTTTACATTTCAAGCAGGTGGTTCTATTAGTTGAAAAGCGGAAATATTTATCTATTACGTCCCTTAATCCCCCACAGTGACCCTTGCGGATCAATTTTCCCCAAACCTATTTTGTAGTGGATCTCTACATCATGAAAGGAAATCACTTACCAAATTTTAAGACTGTAAGTCTAATAGTTTAAGAATGGAAATAATTATCTATAACGCCTCTTAAGCCCCCGCAACGCCATTTTGGAAACGATTTTCACAAAACCCATCTTATAGCGGATCTCTACTTAATGAATGGAATCAGCTTACTAAATTTCGAGATTTTACGTCTAATAGTTTCAAAAAGGAGTTAATTGCCTATAACGCCACTTAATTCTCTACAACGCCACTTGGGAGTCGATTTTCACTCTCTCATTCAAAATTCTTTCTGTAGGGGATCTGTACTCTATGAAAGGGATCCGCTTACCAAATTTCAAAACTGTACGTCTAATAGATTAAAAATAGAAATAATTATGTATAACGACCCTTAAGCGCCCTCAACGCCCCTTGGAGGTCGATTTTCGTAAAAATCATTATGTAGGGAATCTCTACTTTATGAAAGAAATCTGTGTACCAAGTTTTTCACGTTTGTACATCTAATAGTTTAGTAATGGAAATATTTAGCACGCATGTTTATTTTAGGGAGTAGAGATCCACTGAAAGTTGCTTTGGTGGAAATCCACTTGATTATTAGGTTAAGTGAGCGAAAAAAATCTTTCTACTACGATTTTAGACATAAATAGAAATGAGATATTATAATTTATGTTCTTTTTATATCAAGGGGTGAGAGTGTAACAGCTATAAATATATTTTTCAATACAATCGAATTCTTAATGCTAGATATCAATAATTAATATATATGTAAATAGTATACATATATGCAACATCGTGAAATACCCAGTAAAGCGGGTGGGTAACGGCTAGTATATATTATATAACAGGTGCTCGTGACTTCGTCTGCGCAGGATTAGTCCTTCGAGTAGCTTTTATTTTCTGCTCCAAGGCCCTCTCTATCTATTTTTATACCAAAATTCATCAAAATTGGTTCTACGGTTTAGTCGTGAAGGCGTAACAGACAGAGAGAGTTTTTTGAGAGACCCTTGTTCCATGTTGTGTAATGTATGTAAACTGAAACTAAGTATTTTTGATGATGATCTCACTGATAGGTATTATAAATCCTATATTTTGTGTTGATAGATGTACGGATGTATATGGTGATTGATGGTAATGCAAAAGTTATAGGTAGCTATTGCAATATACTCCTATAAACTATGTTAAGCGAATTTTTTCGTTCAGCATAAACATTCAGATTTTGCGATTCAGAAACCCGTGAGCAAGCCACGTAGGACGTGGGAAAAACATGGCGAGCCCAAATGTATGCCTGCTATCTTTAAGGTTTGGCTTTGCGATTTGTTGATAGTCATTGAAAATGCAACTTTCAATGGGAACTGCAGGCGTTTAAAATTAAATGGTAAGTTATTGGGTGTGATTGGGATACATCAGTGTTTCTCAAAGTGTGGGGCGCGCCCCCCTGGGGGCGTGAGCGTATCGAAAATTTAAAGATTTTTTTAAAAAAATAACTGGAAAGAGAAGTAAAACAAGATGCTTTCTTCCATAATAAAAAAATACACACAACAACACTGACATAATTTATGTTTATTATCTGGCTTTTTCGGTCATCAAATAGCTATCTTTGATCTCAAAACCAAATTAAAAAAAAAAAACATTTTGTTTTATTTGCTGTATTTCCTCAATGAGAGATTTTTTTATTACGTTTTAACATAAAATATTACTCGTTAAAAGAAAAAACGAAACCCAGACCCTGAGAAAAATTCTAAGAAGATAAACAATTCACCACTGTAATTGTTATTGAAATACTGTACATTAGTTGTAGAAAAAGAAAAGGAAGTCATGATTCACTTTTCAGCCAGGCTGCAGAGTACGTTTGCTAATCATTTGATTGACCTTCAGTCTTATGGTATGGTTATTATCAATATTAGTTCCCTCCCATCTTTTATGCGTTTGCTTTTCACTTAGGGAAATTGTAAATAATTGAGTTTTGCGATATTTGGAAAATAATTGATTGGTTTAACATTTCTGTAGGATAATTGAAAAGTGTCTGATTTGCGTCTTTATTATGGTCTTGTACTTTTGAATCATTTTAGTTCAGTTTTATTGGATTTTTTTCTCAAATCATTAAAGAATTGAATAGTCCTTGAAAGAAGGTGTAAGTATACTTTCTATGAATTAAAATATTCACTAGAATTCCGATTTGTATCGTGTACAGTAAAAATAATTCTTAACAAATGATTGGGGTGACTGAGTCCCCGCACTACCATTAATGTTAGTATCAGTACGCGCCTGCTTCCGGGTTAAAACATTTTGATATCTTCTCGCTTTAAATGTTAAAAAGTAACACAATTATTCTTCATCGGAATTTTATATTCTTTTTCATAATTTAACATTAATTCTAAATTCTAATTGTGTGAGGTTTAAAATTACAGTTCTTTTAAACAGTTATCAATTATTGCATTTATCTAAAAAAAAATCATTTTACATTTTTGTATACAATGTCGTGCACAAAGTTGTACTCTCCTTACAGTTCAGCTATTATATCAAGAATAATGTTTTATTTTTTAAAAAATGAACTCGTGCGAAGAGTCGGTGCTTCAGCCAGTATACGTTTGATGTATCAGTACTGAAGAAGGTATTTTATAAATAATTTCTTATTACTGAATTTGGCCGCGGTAGCCGAGTGGTATAGGTATCGGATCGTGGCTTGCCTTGTCACGAGTTCGAGCCCAGTACCACTTAAGACCCGCCGTGTAGGGCAGCGATGCACGTTAAATCTGTAGAGAGTTGAAACGTTTTTCCGTTGGTGTGGTTTGGTAGTTAGGAGAGAGGTGCCAGCTCAGGTGTCATCCACGTCACTTGACCATGGTTCAAAATTACGTGGTCCGTCGTCAAAAGCCCTCGTGCAGCTGAACAGTGCGACGTTAATATTCAATCAATCAATCTTATTACTAAATTAAGAACAAGTTTAATAATTATTAGGGACTTTCACGGGCTTGTCTTGTAGAGGAAAGTTTTCAAAGGAAGGTTTAATATCAGAAATTGACAGTTAAAGAGTTATTTTTCTATATTTAGCTGAGATCTATATTTTGTCTTCAAGGCATCCACTGCAGAAAATCCGGTTTGAAAAAGGAAGGATGTTGAAAATGGTAATAGTATACGAAGTGCTTTTGTTTTCAGTACAGATAATTCCTCATCCACCTCTACCCCAAATTCAAAGAGCGATTTATTCAAAATTGCCTTTTCATTTTTCACTGGATGTGAAATTTATGAAGATTTCTTCTTCGGAAGTTGAGAGCCCTTCTGAAGTATCTTGAAATAGATCCCTAAAATCCCCTCGTAACTTGCTACCAAGCTGTCCTCATCCAGAAAATACTTTTAAAATTCTTTGCCAACATAGCTAAATGATTTTACATGTTTTAAAAACAACTTTCACATGTTGTTCTACAGATTTGTAAGTTTTAACACATATCGAGCTGGGGCTTTTTTTTTCCATCATTTACTTCAGTAGTGGTAAATCCAAAATATAAGTATTTTTGAGAAGATCACCTTGATTTAATTTTTGGAACCATGCTCGTTCGTCTGTGTACTTGTTGATTCTTTATTATGGTCGAATGTTTGCTTACGACTTAAAAATGTATGTATGATATTGTTCTAATCTACTGCCGTAAATACTTAATTACCGTGAATTACAATTAACGTGGAAATTAATAAAAATGTACATTCAAGCTAGATTCGGTAGCTATAGGAGTATCGAGTCGACCAAAAAAACTGACTGGAATTGTATGAGGAAAAGCATTTTTTACATGTTTTGCGCAGACGTCCGATAGGTTGCCCAGACACACGCAAACGTACCCTATAATGCCAGATGTGATGGATATGATGAGAGCGACAATGACTAGACTATTTTTAAAAATGACATTTGTACTTTGAGAAATGAATGCTGAAGGAAATAAATCTTTAATTAAATACATCATTTTGCGATATGTTCCAATTTAAAAATTAGAGAAAGAAAAATAACATAATTCTAAGTAATATATATTTTAAGTAATTTTCTTAAAATATATATTATAAAAGATACACATACACAAAATTTAATATACTTATCGTATTAATTTGTTCGGTTTATAATTAAGATCGTATTGTAACCTTAGCGTCTCTCTCTCAAAGTGCATTTTTTATTGCAGTAAATACATTATTGTTGTACAGGGGGCGAGACAAAAATTATAATTAAAAATTGGGTCGCCAGTATTGAAAGTTTGAGAAACACTGCTTTTAATGTATGAGTGGTGCACAGAGTATTTTATGACTAATTATTTAATACCAAATTAAGAACAAGTTTTATATAATTAGCTACTTCCATGGGCTTGTCTTACAGAGCAAAGTTTTTGAAAGGAGTTTTAAGATAAGAAATTGACCCTCTGAGTTCATTTTCTATATTTAGCTGATATCTATATTTTGTCTTGCAACCACCGCATTTTGTAATATGTTCCAATTTAAAAATCAGAGAAAGGAAAAATAACTTAGTAATTATCCTATTACTTAACTTTTTTTTTGCTTAAAAAGTAACATATACAAAATTTAATACTTATGTCATGAATTTGTCCGGTTTATAATAAATATTGTTGCTTTATCGTAAAAGTGCATTATTATTGCATTCAGTAAATTATTATGTATAGGGGGCGCGATAAAAATTGTGATTGAAAAGGGGGTGCCAGTATTGAAAGTTTGAGAAACACTGGGATACATGGTATAAGAACATTGTCTCCCTTGGCTTCTCCAGTTAAGATTGTTACCTTTACAATATGCCTTCCTTGTTCGGTGATTCGCAACCGAGTACCGTTGCATAATCTTGGCGCGTCCAAATTGCGCATTAACAAAACAGGTACACTTACCTTCAGTTCCAACTTATGTGATGGCACCTCAGATAAATCCAAAGAGTTTAGGAACTCCACTGTGGATTGCTCGTAGTGTCATCGGATGACATAACTGTGTCGATGCAGTTATACACTGATGTTTCGCTGAATATTTCGCCCAAGATTTCTTTATTTATTTTCGCAACTGTCTCATTTTTTGGTGCCAGTATAGTTCTTTCACACAACCATTTTTGCCGAGAATATGTTGTTGCATATTCGGAAAAAATTGATCAATGAATTCGTCTTCCGACTCCACAACGTGACAAAATTGGAGTGTGAAAAGACCATATCTTGTCGACCATTGTGTGCCTGAATAACGATGTCCCGAGACGCAGTTCGTTCACTACTAAATACTACGGCAGCTATTTCATTTGTGGTTGGGGCATTGAACCGTCTTTCGTATTCACCACGTGGTACACGAGAGAGAGATCTGGGTGTATCACTGCCTTGTAATTATCGCTAGTCACTCTATCTTTAGCCATTTTAAATTCATGCACTAAAATGTTGTGATCATGTAGAACTTGTTGTATTTTTTGAACCGTGTTTCTTTCCACACATTGTAAGTACTCAGAACGCCTATTAACTTGTGCTTCCTTATCGCCCATGAAATAAACTTGCAAAAATATTTTGGTTGCGTGTTGGTAGCAGGAAGCAAAGAGTCAATTGTGTGGTATATTTGCCCTTGGATTGTGAAAGTCAGGCAAAATCCCTGCATCGAAACAATGTTATCCACCCCCAAAAGATGTCATATGGAAGCATGTATTGTATTTTCTTAAGTTTTTTAGGAAACGGCGAGACTCATCTGTTTCATGAGAGAAAAGTTCTTTAAGAGGTTCAACTGGTTCGTCTATTGAAGCAAGGGCTACTCCTCCCTCCGAATAACACATGCCTGCAGATTCCTCTTTCCATTTAAGAGCACCGCAAAATCTGCATTCTTTATTCATCGCTTCTGTTTTTATAAGTTTGTGGCTTTCGTAATCAAGAGTTTCGTCATACTCGAATGCAGCTTTATCGAATACCCTACGTATTTTTTGTGAGTATTAGACGTCGCTGTTGTGCCCTTTCAGCAACAGCACGTTTGCGAGATTCAGCTGCTTTTTTTCAATGGTTTCTGTATCTCTCTGAGACGCCATGTAAGTTGCATGCTGAAGACGCCGAGCTTGGGACTGTTCGGGTGTCTCAGCAGCCCGTTGAGATGCCAGATATTCAGCATGACGTCGACGCCGAGTTTGGGACCGCTCTGGTGTCTCAGCAGCTCTGTGAGCTGCCTCACGCTCCGCCTGTTCAAGCTTTCTCAATTCGGCTTGTAGAAATGTTTCGTTAAATCTAGCTACTTTCTTAGCTCGAGCTGAATTAGGGCGTAGGGAAAGATTAGACTTACGCTTTCGCGGCATAATTCTTAGTAGGTGCTTTTTTTACACTTCCAAAAAATACAGTACGGCAGTTATTATTTTTATACTTAAAAATCCCTAGGGGGAGCCTGTAACTCCTAGAGGGCCTGTCCCCAGGTGGCGGATCGGGGAATGTCTCTATTGTTTTTCCAATAGGTGGTAGAAGAGAAATAAAATACCTTCCGCGGACCAACAGGCATGAGGTTTAGTCAGTCTTCCGCCCAAGAGGCTCCTCGCCTAAATGGAAGCTGCATAATACCCTTCGCCATGGACCAACCGCATTTATTTGATTCTCACACTGCATCGTCCGTCGCGCAGGTAAATCAGGGACACACACAGGACTTAGGTAGAGGGCCCTGTGTGATAAATATGTTACAGTCTCCACTAAGTAAAAGATCTTCCAAATATCTTCGTTTGCTACAATGCAATATTAATAGATTAAGTACTGTAGCTACAAGAATTAAGTTACACCAGATTCTGGAAATAGCTGATAGACTACATGTGGAAATTATAGCTCTTCAGGAAACTAAATTGTGCGAGCAGAGACTTCTGAATGCTACAGGATATAATATCATCCGATGGGACAGAGCTTCAGGTGGAGGCGGACTCATGTTTGCAGCAGAGGCCCTGGCTTAGCATTACGCAAATGAAAGTCGGCTTGCTTTTAGTAGTTAGGACAAGCACTTCGCCAGAGCCACCAGAAATCAAGTAAAATCTTGTAGGGACAGACTGGCTGATAACCCATTATTCAATGTTGATTTCACCTTACCTGAACTATCTTATGCCCTTCAAAATCTGGACACCATCAAATCACCTGGTCCAGATAGCATCTCTGGACATTTCTTGTCCCACCTTGGAATTTTGGGTAGAGAAAGACTGTTATACATATGTAACTTGTCATGGAAAATTGGAAAACTACCAAGACAGTAGAAATCGGCCATCGTTATTCCCATTCATAAACCCAACAAGAATGCCGGTCTTACGACAAGGTATCGTCCTATTTCTCTTACCTGCATCACTTGCAAATTATTGTAATGCATGGTGCTGCGGAGATTGACTCACTATTTACACACTAATAACTTAATGCCCTCGGAGCAATTTGCTTTTCGTAAGGGTCACTCCACTGTTCACCAAATTTTATATTTCACCCAATGTGTTAGAGATTCTCAGAATCACAAACCAACGAGACACACCATGGCGGCATTTTAGATGTGTCAAAGGCCTTTGATAGGGTATGGAAATATAAGCTGTTAAGCAAGTGCTTTGGTGTTTTTGGCATTAGAGGTAAAGCTCTGCCTTGGATCTCAAACTTTCTAAATCACCGAAATTTTTGTGTCAACTTTCATGCTACTTTCTCGGATTCTTACAAAACCTATCAAGGAACTCCCCAGGGCTGCGTTTTGAGTCCAACTCTTTTCTCATTATTTATTTCCGGGGTTGAAAAATATGTTAAACCTTCTCAAATTGGACTTTTCGCTGATGATGTCGTTTTGTGGTGCAGTGATGCAAATATTAGCAAAATGGAATCCCAGCTGAATAGGTCCTTAGTAAATATTCAGGAATTTGCAGACAACCACAAAATTACTTTCAATGCTTCAAAGTCTACTGTCATCCTCTTCACGACTAATAGGCATCTTTACAACTACTCTCCTAATGAGTGAGCGCTTGAATTACAGTAAATACCCTACCTATCTTGGTTTCACTTTAGACTCGGAAGTGAACTGTGGTAAACATATTGAGAAAATAGCCGATAAAGCAAGAAAGAGACTTAAGATCTTAAAATGTCTTTCTGGCAGAGACTGGGGTTCAGACGCCTCCACACTTAGAATAACGTATACAACCTTGGTTCGCCCATTCCTTGAATATGGATACCAAATCTTTCAAGTAGCATCTCCTACAAACTTGAAAAACTCGAGAGAGTGCAACTCAGTGCTGCGAGGATTATCAAGGGCCTTAGATATAGTTGCCCTACTGACATAGTTCTGTACGAGGCAGACATCCAATCTCTTACTATGAGATTCGAAGTCAACTCATATAGGTATTTTAACAAAATTAAAAGCTTTGGGTCCTTTAATAGAACACCTCTTCTTCCATTATAAATTGGACAAGTAACCTTCGTTTAAGGCGAGACAGCCCACTTAATTACATGCGTAAACATGGTTTTATTGATTTCAATCTTGACACATCTACACCTTTTAGCAGCATCACACCTATTGATTCTTTTAATCATGTTGAATTCCTGGAGGAATTATTGACCAGTACTCCCAAGCATAGCAGCCATCCGGAATTACTCAGACAACTGGCACTTGAAGTAATAAATGACATACCCGATCAAGACTTGATTGTTTACACAGATGGTAGTCGTTCAGATACGGCTAGATCAGGGAGTGGTATGTTTAGTAACACTCTTGGGAATGATGTTAAAATCAGCATTAGGAATCATGACCACTGTTTCGTCTTTAGATCGGAACTCATTGCTATTAGTGGTGCTCTCGATCATGCTCTCAACTCTTTTAAGTACAGTATCTGGATCTTGACAGACAGCAGAAGCTCCATCCAATATTTGAAAAATTGGCCAAAAATTATGGACAGTACTGGTCTAGATATTTTATCCAAATTAGTTAGGCTTGGTCAGAGGAAACAAGTCTGTCCCCAGTGGATTCCATCACATGTGGGTGTGCCTGGGAACGAAGTTGCTGATGAGCTGGCTGGTAGGGGATGTGATCTCCCTAACCCCAGTTCCACTGTCTTAACCGCATGGAAATTCCTTCCTTCCAAAGAAATAAAATTAATTTGACTTGGCGAAACCCTCCTGCTCACAACTGGTACGCAGCTAAGAGTCCTGGCCTATCTAAACAGTACCGGAGTTCCAGGGCTCATCAGACGGCCTTGGCGCGCCTTAGAAGTGGTCACCTGCGTATTAGGACTTTTCTGCAGGGGATAAAGTCTTTCTTTACCTGTCCCTGCTCTCTCCTTGCTTCTCCTGCTCATCGTCTGGATTGCTGGGGCATTTCCCTGTGACAGTTGTATGAAGAGCAAGCCCTGGTGTCTGAGACTATTACGCGGAAAGGTCAAATGGACTTGGTGTAGGCTTTCCTGTTCCAAGGGGATTGGAAACAACAACATACTTAAAAATGCAATACCTGCCTATTCAATTAAAACTATAGCGTTATAATTAACTACTAATCACAAACAAAGTTGCAAATTTGTCCAAATCATGTAGTGTAGAGCGAAAGACTTCACTTATCTACTTTAAATACCACAAGCGATAAAAGTAAGTTTTATTCTGAAATTAAAAAAAATAGTGATTACAAAGCAAAAAATTAAAATCGAGCACGCAGTGGTGCCTGGCGTAGACAAAACAGAGGGAACGTTTTGCTTCTATATATATGCTGACGTTGCACGCCAGAAAAGCTTGCAGATGGTAGAATGTTTTCCTACTTAATTGACAATTATCGTTATATTTTGGACACTTCACACAATATCTTTATCTAGATATATATTATAAATAGTTTGTCAGGATGTTTGGCCGTCTTTAACGCAAAAACAACTGAATGGATTTTAATGAAACTTTACAGTAATATAGCTTATACATCAAAATAACACATAAGCTATAATTTATAGCAAAGTCTATAATTTATAAAGATATTGTGTGAAGTGTCGAAAATATAACGATATTTGTCAAGTAAGTAGGAAAAAATTCTGCCATCTGCAAGCAGTTCTGTCGTGCACTGCAAAAAAGCCGACGACAGCATATATCTACCTTTTATTTGTGAGGAAACCATTTTTGTTTTGGCTACGCAAGACGCTCACTTCTAATTAATTCCTGTTATCTCAGCGTAATCCCAATTTTTTTTTATTTCAGAATAAAACTAAGCTTTGATCGGAGATCTCTCTTTATTTCAAAGTTTTTTATGATTTTATTATGCACATTTGGTAGTTAGAAGTTGATCATTTTTCAAAATAAATGCTTCTATCGGTTCTGGTACTTAAAGTAAAAAAACTTTCTCTTTCACACTACATCATTTGGGCAAATTTTCAAAATTTGTTTGTGATTAGTAGTTAATTATAACGCTATAATTTTAATTGAATAGGCAGATATTGCATTTTTAAGTATAAAAATAATTATAACTACTGTACTGTATTTTTTTGAGTGAGTGAATATTAACGTCGCACTGTTCAGCTACACGAGGACTTTTGGCAACGGACCACGTAATTTTGAACCATTGTCAAGTGACGTGGACCACATCTGAGCTGGCACCCTCTTCTCCTAACTACCACACCACACCAACTTAGAAGGAATATTCTACCAATACTTAGAAGGAATATTCTTTGAAATCCACTCTTCCAAGATATATGGCAGCACGGGTTCTATGATGAGTATTTTAGTGGGGAAGGCAAATAGTTTTGTAGCAGATATTGCGTTTTTAGTGGATTGCAAAGATTATTATATTTGTCCCGAAAAAATAGTTTATTTCAAAATGTAAGTGGCTTATGTTTCTGTATGTTAATAAAGACCTTAGAAAACGATTTGACTATTTATTTTAAGTGAACGGTGTATATAACTAATTTTACAGTGGAATATCTTTAATTAATTTATTAGCTCTAACGGGTTAAACTTCCCAAAGTGGAGTATTTTGTTCATGTACATCCCTTAATTTTCAATGTAGTGATCCCAAAAAAAATATTGTATGAAAAAAACTGCAGTAAATCATAATGCGGAGGATAAAGTATTTAAGTGCATTTCTCCCCTACACGGCGAGTTTTACAAAGCTCTAATAAAGCTCGAGCTCTAAAAGTAGCTAGACATTTGCCAACTTGACTCTAACGTTAACATTTCACTATGTTTTTCATTGAATCGCTATTATAATTTCAGAAGCGGCGTTGCTTGCGATTATTATAATTTTAACATAGAATAAATATTACAGAAAGTAATATTAATGTATTACAATTTCAGATATAAATTATTTACACTATTTTAAGCCTTTATTGCACAAAACTTTTAACAATGTGTTACTTTTGCTGAGCAGAGATCAGCTTAGGGCAGTGTTCCTCAAACTGTGGGGCGCGCCCCCTTGGGGGCGCGATACTCTTACAAGGGGGGCGCGAGCATATCTAAAATAAAAGATTTAAAAAATAAGTAATTTACTGGAATGAATTAAAACAAAATACTTTCAAACATAATAAAAATGCACTTTTACTCTGATATAATTTATAGGCGCGAGATATTAAGTCATCAAAAATAAAAACGTCTTCAATACCTAATTAGCTATCTTTGATCCTATAACCAAATAAAAAAACTTTTATTTGATTTGCTGTAATCTCGTAATGAGAAATTTTTTATTACGTTTTCTTTTTAATCCTAACATACTGATCTTTCAGAGAAAAAACAAATCCCAGACCCAGAATCGAAAAAATTTAGGAACGTAAAAGACTCATCACTGGGATTATTTTTGAAATACTGCACATTATAGCTGTAATCTGTTTTTGCTGATAATCTGTTTGTCCTAAGTTATTGGTACAGTTAGTTATGACCACTCTCTTATGTTTGTTTCTCATTTAGGGAAGCTGTAAGTAATGTATTTTTCTGTGTTGCGCTTTTTTCCATGCAAAGGAGTTTTATGATACATATAAACATATTTCAAACATATAAAGCATAACGAAAAACGTTTTACACACTTGTTTTTAGCAGCAACATACATATTATCATAATGAATACACTTTTTACACGGAAGTAGTCGCGCGGGACACATAGAACACGATATCGTTAATTCTGACAAAACTGTTTGTTACTGAAGAAAAATTGAAAAGTCCTTGAAAGTAGGTAAGTTTACTTTCTCTTAATTAAATTATTCGCTGGAATCACGATTTGTATCGTGTACAATAAAATAATTATAAAGAAAAAGAGGATTGGGGTGACTCAATAACCCCGCTCGACCGTATCGAGTGCGCGCCTGCTCCCGGGTTAAAACATGTTGAAGTCTTCTCGCTTTAAATATTAAAAATAATACAATTATTCTTCATCGGAATTTTATATTCATTCTTTAACATCAATTATAAATGCTAATTCTGTGAAGCTTAAAATTACAATTCACTTAAAACTAATGAAAATTTGAGCAATCATTTTACGTTTTTGTAAAGATTGTCGCGCACTTGGCTTTACACTCTCCTTACAATTCAGCTATTATACCAATAATGTTTTATTTTCTTATAAATGAACTCGTGCAAAGAGCGGGCACTTCAGCCGGTATACTTTTAATGTATCAGTGCTGCATAGAGTATTTCATAACTAATTAATTAATATTAAATTAAGAATAAGTTTAATAAGTATTAACGACTTCCATGGGCTTGTCTTGCAAAGCAAAATTTTTATAAGGAATGCTTATGATTAGAAATTGACCCTCTAAGCTCTTTTTCTATATTTAGCTGATATCTATATATTGTCTTCTAAGCAGCCTCCGCATTTTTCAATATGTTCAATTTAAAAATTAGACAAAGGGAAAATAATATAATACCCTAACATTACCCTATTACTTAATTTTTTTTGCTTAAAAGTAACGTATACAAAATTTAATACTTATGTTATTAATTTGTATAATTTATAATTAAGATCGCGTATTGTAGCTTTAGCGTCAAAGTACATTATTCTTGCATTCAGTACATTATTGATGTATAAGGGGGGCGCGATAAAAATTGTGATTGAAAAGGGGGGCGCCAGTATTGAAAGTTTGAGAAGCACTGGCTTAGGGAGGTATTTTCAAAAATCAATCCTCAAGAGTGTTACGGGGAGTTATTAATAAATAAAACCCTTTTTATCAGCTATTAGATCAACATACTTAAAATTTAAGAAAGATGTTCTTTTTCTTTTTTTTTTTTGTTTAGCTGAGATATGCAAAAAAAACTTTTTTTTGTTTAATTTGAAATTCACGTAAAATTAACTCTTTAAAAACTTCTTTATTCTTCAATCTGAGTTGTTTACTTTTTCAGTTCACCCGTGCGAAGAACGAGTATACCAGCTAGTATCTTTATAAATTAATGCATATGTGTTATTCTGATTTATAAGCGATATTATTGTAAACTTTCATTAAAATCCATTCAGTTGTTTTTGCGTTAAAGACTCCCAAACATCCTCACAAACTTTCACGTTTATAATATATATTAGGGTATTTATAAGAAGAATATATAGAGAGAAAAAGTATTAAATGTACTCCATACTTATGGGAAAATTGTGCCTTAACACTAGAACGTCCGGGATTTCGATTACCTCTTAAAAGTTCACCGTTGCCGTTTCGTCACCTCGATATAAAAAATATAAAGTAATTGTAATAAGTAAATAACTGGTTTTCAGTAGGGTTTATTTTTAAGAATTTTTTTAATATTTCATGTAATGTCGTGTATGATCGTGTATATCATAAAAAAAACGGACGTTGACATCATGTTTCGCGAAGCTTGTTGGATCACTGCCTTATCGAAAAACACTTCGAGTCACCTGGAACATTACTATTATGCTGAATTCATTCTGTGCCGTTCCTAATGACATATATATCAGGATTTACTGGAATATCATCAATTTCATCAGCACTTTCTTCAGATTCTTCGCAATCACTTTCACTCAATCTTATGTCTTCATCGGAATCTAAATAAGAACGAAACAGGGCAGCACCATCCGATTCTTTCTCAGAAAACTCTCGCAACAAATTAGCAATTTCATTGGGGCTTAGTCCTTTTGTTCGAGTCATCGCTTCAGGGTGTCTGCTTTGCACTACGTTCGAAAATCGAATGAGTTTTTTATGAGCAGTGTAATGTCCTAGCCTTGACATTTGATGGCTCTTGATTGATTGATTTGTAATGGTTTATTGAATCACGATCACCTAACATAAAACAATACACTTTGTACAAATTTTAAGTAAATCCCCGGAGTTTGTCGACAATTGTAGAGAAGCGAATTATCTTGGCCAGTGTGGCATCAAACGCATCTGCTTCTGACAGATACAAAACCTTTCACGCAAAGCTCGCTGGTAGAGCTCACAGACTTCTCTTCGAGAGACAAGCTCCCTGGTGAAGCTTACCGTATTCTCTCTGAGCGAGACAATCACCGGAATCGAAATATCTATCCACACTGAGCTTGCTGGCGGAGCTAAAAATGACCTCGAGAAGTAAACACCGACTGACTTGGCGCAAGCGCAGTACCTCGCATCAGTCCGAGTTGCCAATCAGATTTTTAGAATGGGTCTAGAGTTCGTTACAACAGATAAGCAAAATCTATGTAATGAAACACAGCGATTTTAGAATAATTGACTCATTTCCACTGTGAACCCAATAACACTGAATTCAAGGTCAAATAAATGTGCAATATTGCTTTCGGAAGTTTTTTTTTACTAATAGCATTTACTCAGTGAATTATTTTTTGCAACAGCTGTTTTTTATGATAAATTTCCTTGGCGTCGAAACGACATCAAAGGACGTTTTAGGTAAATTTAGTTGTAAAATATTTCCTAACTAACCAAGAATCACTCAACTTTTTCTGTGTAATCACCATGGTATATGTTTAAAAGTCACGAAAAGTTTTTAAATTTCCTGCAAAAATGCGGAAAGGAGAACACACTAAACAGGCTGCGGTATCCAATCTAAAGCGACGGATGTGAAGTTAAAAGCTGTAATATTTTATAAAATAGATATTTAGTTTGTTTCTGTTTGAATTAATTTTGCTTTAGATCTACAGAAGTACTATGCACTCCGCAGCTCAAAGTCTTAAAAGCACATTTAGATGACAAAATAACACCACGGTACCTTACCTTCCTACTGTTCGCAATATATCAAGGGGTGTTCTTAGTGTTTTGTTTGTCTGGTTAAAGCACTGAGTAATCACGAGATGCATTGAATCAAACATATTTAATGCAGAAAATCAACCCAGCAAACATTTTTTTTTTAAAAAATCGCACCTAGTATAATAAATTAGAAAAAACAAGGGCACTGGTGTCTAACAAGGCACTGGAATAAAAAAATTCAAGAATATATCACATTAATAAAATATTGCCTTCATTTAAATCTTATTAGCTTTGTAAATTCTTTTAAGCCCCAATTGCTTTTTAGTACAGTGTGCTTCTCAAACTTTCAATCATAATTTTCATCATCCCCTCCATACAACAACAATGTTTGAATTCAATAATAATGCACTTTGATGTTAAAGCCACAATACGACTTTAACCTCTTAAGTGCCGGTGTATCTAAATGTCTCTCCCAGCCAATGCGCTAATTACCCCGAACGTATATATACGTCTTTCCGAATTATGTTCTTTTCTAAGCACTCCTATTCGTAAAATTATTCCGAACACTTTGGAATGTAATGCAATAACCCTGACACAGTGCTTGTAAAGGATTTACTTATTTAAGAGGATTCGTTTATTTATTCCTTTTTCTACACCCCCCCAATACACCCCATACGCGGACCTACATCGCAAACGATGACATTGAGGAGCGTTTAATTGGCAGTTAAATGATTAGTTATGTAAACTGTACAGATTATCAAAATAAGTGTTAAATCGTGTATGTAATTTTATATATGACAAGTCCATGGCGTCACCAATAATTAATAAACTTGTCCCTAACTTAGTTTTATCAAATACATTGAGCAATGCTGATATTTTTATAAGTATAAATGTGTATTTTAATTTTGCTTGCGTCTGAATGTATTTTAGTTTTTTACTTTCAGCAAATTAATAATTTCTTAAAATTATATTTTGTTTTCGACTTGTCCATATGCTCGCACCCTCCTTGTAGGGTCATCTCCCCCCGGGGGCGCGCCCTGCAGTTGGAGAAACGCTGTTGTAGTGTAGAAATTTCATACCTTGAAAATAATCATGCATAAAGAATGAAATTTCATCAAAATAAATGGATCCGTTTCTGAATCGTAGTGTTTCAAATATTGAAAAAAAATTGTATTCCCTGGTCACGCACTCTAAGAGAGTTATCCTCATCACATCCAATCTCTCATCCACGTATTTCAGAATTTTGTGTATATGAGAGAACACGTCATTTCTGAGGATTGCAGGGATTAGGTATAATTTCCTTATTGGATAGATTTCTTGGCATGGGATGATATCTTTTTAGAAACCTGCTTTCTTTTTGTTCCAAAGCTATTTGTAATCTTCTTAGGAGTCGGACATTTTGTTAATGTATCTTTTAGTATTCGACTACGTTCGGAACCGTTACTTTGCAAAACCATACAAATGAATTCTTTTAAATATTTAGTGTCATTTGGAGTAGAATACGCGCGTGAAATTGTTTTCACAATATTATAATAAAAAATATTTAAATGAAATATTTTAGCAAAAAAACGAACGCAGAATGACCTATTTACAAAACATTCTCCTTTTATGGAAAATCCTTCTATAATAATATTTTGCTTCTACATAACTCAGACCTCAGAACAAAGCCTGAACTGGGAGTTTTGAAAAATTCACCTTATTTTCAGATTTACTACCATTTGAAATAGATAACGGTGTTTTTATTGTTAAAATTTCTCCACTTTGATGTATTAAAATATGGATAAGAGTTAAACATTTCCAAAATTTTTGTTCAGGCTCTGTACAGAGGCCTGAGCTGTACATAGGCAAAATATTATAACTAAATAAAAGCATTTTCCATATAAGGAAAAGTTTTGAAAATAGGTAATTCTCTCTTTGTTCGTTTTTTGCCAAAATATTTCATTTACATAATTTTGTATTGGGATATAATATTCTTAAAACAACTTTATACGTGTATTCTAATGTAAGATACACTAAATAATTAGGAAAAATTATTCACTTGTACTCTTTTGCAAAATCATGGCTACGAATGTAGTTGTATACGTTAAGTATATTGGAACACGAGTATGACGATTCAGTAGGTTTTTCGCGAAAATTGGGCAAACGGTTCAAGAGTTGTATTGGACTCAGAAGAAAATATGAGACTAGATGTTGTTAAGACGGGGATAGAATGTTTTGTATAATTAGTTCAATTAGAAACTGCAAAGACTACATAAAATGTCCTTTTTAGCTTAATAAGTGCTCCTAATTTTATTTATAGCATTAATATATAATTCAATATGTGTTTAGCCTAAACTTGCTAGAATCATATGTGACCCACGGATCCATAATTTAACATAAAAAAAGCTTTTTGAGAGCTGATTTTGAAAATTAAACAATTAAATTTAGCTTTATATTAATTAATTTTTATAATAAATAATTAATTTTAGCCAAAATTTTTCAGTTTTTGCATTTTTACACGATGGGAATTGCTTGCCCTTTATTACAAGTTAAGTTACCACTAAGCAGGCAGGAAACGTCACAATAAAGAGAATTCAAGAGTATTATTCAATGATTCTTTTTAAATACTTGTCCGTTTTACTGTCACGAACTCTATAACTGGAGTTTTTTCTGTAATGGGCATTTCCTTTAAAAAAATAAATATGGAAATAGATTAACTTGCTTCGTTATATCCATAGATATGCATGACATATTGACGTTTTTGGAGATGATATCTTGGGGAAGGATATGATAAGTTTCATGGAAAAGAAAGTAATCTTTTTATTCCTATCTTTCTTTTGTTATGACCATACTCTTCAATTTATTTTGTGATACTCGGAGCCATGATTGTACAACATTAGAAAGCATGTTCACACACATACAACAGGAGTAAACAGGGAAATAGATTCTAATTTAGGTATAAATGGGGAACACATTTCGAATGCCCATAGTTTCTTGAAAAAAGCAATGCATTTCTAATAACGATAACTCTACCAATTCATCATTGGTAGAGTACCATTTCATGATTCCTTATTTGGATTTTCAAAGTTATGAGCAACATAATAGGTACTGGAGAAGAATACAGTAATTCCGAACCTTAGCATCAGGTAGAATCTCACTGTCTTAAATTCCATATCCACGTGAGAAACTCGAGGCCCAGATCACTTAAGATGTATCAACTCGCATTTTTTGGCTACATCGCTATTTAAAGTCATAAAATCATAACTAAAAATGACTGAATTTGAAAAACATCGGCTGGTGTTTGTGAGTGTGTGTAATTCTTGAGACCAAGTCTGTTAAGACATCCACTGTTAAACTTCCAATTCTTCAAGAATACATACTTATTCTAAGTGTCACTCCATGAGATACACAATACTTATATATTGTTACGAAGATCGGGGTTCAAGGATTTTATGCAGTCACAAGCGCAAGAAAGTTTTTCTGGAAAGAGGGAAATTTGTTGTCGAAAAATAATCCTTGAAATACAGGGTACATCATCAATATTCTCAGAATAAATCTCAGAAGGTCTTCACACCTTATACGGAGCTCAGACACAACTATCGGTGTCTAAAATACAAGTATGTAAAATAGTATTCACAAGCACTCGCTCATCCTGCACAACAGGTGCAGTAGGAACTAATCGCTGGTCGACTCTTCTCGGTCAAATGAATACTACTCTTCAACGATTAAAACGAAACTCATTAAGTTTCATCCGGCGACTTTCTATTTATATCCCAAGGATATTTCGAGAAAAATGCACTTGCGTCATGTAGATTTCTCCACAAATTTCCATAATAATATATAGGGTAAAGAACTCACTAAAATTGGTCGTCCACATGGTCACCAAAAATTATGCCAACTAAGATCTATCGCTAAGATTTCGCCATGTTTCCATTGAGTCGTCATTATCATGTAAGAAAAGCGTTGATTGTGAATACCACAATTTTAACACAAAATAAATGCAACATAGAGTAATATAAGCATATTACGCATCCAGATATAAATTATTTACACTATTTTAAAAATTCATCACACAAAATTCGCAACAATATATTTCCATTAGATAGAATTCTCTCTTTCATAGAAATTAATAAAGATAAAGGTATTTTTTATCTCTATGTATAAGATTATCTTAAATCATAGTCAGTTTTAAATTGTAAATGTAAAACGTTCTTATATTATGTATAGAAGAAACGATATTTGATATATTATTTAAATTAAAAAAATTTTTTCATATTTTTGTTTTTTAATAGAAATATATAAAATTTATATTGAAATGTCATGAAATTGTTTAAGGTTTGAAATGTTACATTTTATTTAAATTTTATAGTCTATTTTTATGGTGTTGGATTCTGTTTCAAACAATCATGTCGACCCATTTCATCGAAGCAAAGCTAAGTGTTGCATTTTGCAGCCAATTGTGGAAACCATTCCAGTGCAAGGCAGAGCACAATAATATCGATGTCAGCATTTGGAAACTTTTAAAAATTGTTGACGTCTTTTGAGTGGGCTTTATGAGCCGACCGTATAATACGTAAATGCCAATTTATTGTAACGATAAACAGATTGGGCTAAATTCATATGATGTCTTAATTGCATGATAAATGACACACACGTGTTTCTATAGTCAATCAATTTATAAATTAAAGTGACGTCATAGCCACATCATAAATGCAATCATGTGTTTCTAGCCAATCGGTTCAAAGTACTTCGTTGTTGCCAACTTTTTCTTTTTGCAGAAACTTGCTTTTAAAAAGTTCATATTTGTCAGCTATTATAAATAAGCAAAATATACTTGATTTGAAAATACACGCATAAAATAAGAGTTATTATTTTTTTGTTTATTTAATTTAAAAACCTTTTGATGCAATTTTTTTATAATACTTGAACATCTTTACTCAATTATGAAACATGAAATTTTATTTAAATTTTATAAATAGAATAACACGTAGAATTAGTTTGACGTTTGTTTTGAATTCAATGCAGAACACGTGTTTCCCTTTATCAGGTGATTGTCAAGAATTTAGTCCATTGTGCTTGATCAAAAAATGTATTGATTGTCAAATTTTTTTTTTTATAATTTTATCTTTTAAAGAAATAAATTGAGAAATAAATGTATTAAGTTAAGTTTTAATCACCAGAAATAAGCTGTTAACCAAATAATAAACGTATTTATTACGCATAAGTACATAAATACGATATCACTTTCAGACCCAAAAGATAGAAATCTGCAAGTAGTTGATTTTATGCTAACTCATAATTCAGAATCTTTCAAACACTTTTAATGCAGTTTCATTTTCATACAAACATTTTTGATGACTTTTACTTACTGGATTTAGTCACTATTCAAAACTATTTTTCTACTTAAATGTTTTCACATACTAAATATTTTCTCAATGTTTAATACAGTAAATGTCTCACTGATCCAGCCATATTTAACTTGCTACAGCATGCTAGAAGTTTATTGTAACAACAAAAATTACTATTTCTTTGTGTTAATCGGCAATTATTATAACAGTTAATTACTAAAATTGTATTCCAATTTCTTAGCATATTAACTTATTTATTTTACTATACTCTTCTTTTCATTTTATTAAAGTGTTTTGATTTCGCGTTATTCAATCTTAAATAGAAAAAGATACATTTATATATACTTCAAATAATGCATATTTTTCCCTACTGTCTCGTAGTTTCCCCCATTGCATTGAAAAAAAGTTAAATTAAATTTTCCAACTGCAGAGAGGTTTTAAGAATATATGATTAAGTTGGAATAAAATGTTATCTTTTATATGATATAATTTTAATACACAAACACAGCAGAAATCTTCACAAAAATGGAATAATATTACAAAAATGGGGAAAAGAAACAAATTTAAATAACGAAAAATAGCATATCATTAGCAGACGACTTTTTAAAAGTTCCATTCGAATAATTTCGAAGTATTCCTTTTCTGAAAAACGGAATTCTTTGTTATGCTAAGAGTGTTTTAGGAATAAAAGACCGTAATATTTAGGATGTGATTCGCTCTTATTTTTTTCCCTTTTTATTTTCTTCTCCCGAATTTCATTTGAATGGGAAGAAAATTAAAGAGGAAAAACGTTTACCATAACAAATAAGTTCTTGTATTTATTCAAAAGCGTTCGCCATTGTTGTGACTTTTTACAGTCTTATTTGTATTATAAGCATTTTCTGTATCTGTCTTCTTTTTCTGAAAGAAAAAAATGTATTTAATACTGAATTTATACAATAAAATATAAAACACACTTCTGGAATACAATGGCCAAAACAAAAAGTGAAATAAGAACTACATATTCTCTCTTTTTTTTAAATGGAACTTCTCTTCAATACTTGAAATATTAAAGTACCATTATTTGCAAAGTGACACGAAAACGTTTCTTTCAGATTGTAAGGGAAAAACGAGAAAATATTACATGGAATATCTTTATATTTGTGGAATAACGAGCACCAAACGATATTTTATTTATTTTCTATTTCGCTATTTGTTTGTGATGTCGCCATTTTTATACTTTCGTAGACATGAGATAAAACTAATAAATTTGATGTATTCCTACGGGAATTTCTTCATGTCTACCAGACTTAATTTGTAATAAAATATTTAAAACAGAGAAAAGGTGTAATTTTAATATTTAAAGCATCAAGAGGTGAAGTGGTTTGAGCTGTTAAATCTTATTTTAAGACTTATTAACATCAAGTATTGTTATGAAATAAATAATAAGTTTAAAATTATACAAATAAAATACAAAAAGTAAATCTTAAATAATAGTTTAAACAGAAAAAAATAGATTATTTATATGATCACTTAGTGATAAGGAATTATTTTTCAAAATGTATTTTATTAAAGAAATTTTAAAATCTAAAACTCCACTTTTATAGTTATTTTTTCTTTTAGATATGGTATTACGCAGTTGTTTGATGTATTTAATAAAATGATATGAAACAGCAGAAAGGGACATTAATCTTTACTAAATTTTCTTATGCAAAAATAACTATGAATGAAAAACATTTTAAAATCTATATCAGTTCAAGCAAATTTTAAATGATAGAATAAGTTAAGATTGATCGCGTGTATGAGTATTTAGCAATACATAATTACTTTAAAAATTATATTATGAAAATAATTTAAAATATAAGATTCTCCGGTTCCACAAAAAAATTTTCTGATGTACTGTTACACAGTTTTTTAATACATTCATTTAAATGCTATGAAATATCAGCGACTGAGATTAACATTTACTTAACATTCTAATGTAAGAATAATTATGAAAGAAGAAAATATTATATAAAAAATCTATTGTGTGTGTGTGTGCGTATTAAATCAAAGAATATAAAAAACCAGAGTAATCAATACAATGTATTCAAAATGCCAAAAACTATCGATAAAATATAGGTTTCTCCAATAATAATTAAGACTGATCGTGATTCTGAACCGTGATTTTGAAAAATCATATAAATGACAGAGTTTTTAATAATTGGTGTCAGTTGAGTTAGAATGTGCATACAAAATCGTCTTAAGAATATTATTAGTGGAAGAAATTGTTTATAAATGCAAAAAAAGAAGAGATATGCCATATTTTTTTAAAATTCATCTTTCAGGAAAATGTTTCTATAATAATAATATTTTGCCAATATATCACTATATGCAAATATATAATTGAGAAGCTGATGTATTCGTATTTTAATCTAGCAGAGTAGAGAGAATGTCTTAAAAGGAAAATGTTTTGAAAATAGGGAAAATGAGAGAAGGTCAATGAATCAAAGTCAATGAAGATCAATTAAAAGGAGAACGTCATTCTTTTTTCATTTTTTTGCGAAGAAATTGCATTTAAATAATTTCTTCTTCCAATAATAATTTTTAAAACGATTTTATGAGTATACTCTAATTTAACTGACACAAAATATCAAAATATTGTTCATTTATTCGATTTTTCAAAATCACGGTTCTGAATGTAGACAGTCATCATATTTCCAATATTTAGGAATATAATAAAAGCACCCGGATATATTTGCTAAGTGAACAAAGAAAATACAAATTACTTCCTTAAGTTCTATAAATCGAACAAATAAATCTGAAATGAATTCTCCAAATAACGATCCGATAAAATTTCGTGAAAAAAAAATATTTCTGAAAATAAAATAAAATATTTGAAGGTGGTAAAAAAGAAAGTATACGAATATTAAATAAAATAATTATAAAAAAGACCATCATTTTAAAGTTTAAGGTAAAAAATATTTAATGCCATCTGTTCATAAAAAATGTTAAACATATGAAAACGTCTAAATTACTCGAAAAAGTATTTGTTAAACAACAGAAAACCTTTCTTTATTCTTTAAATTTAAACAAGATTCTTCTTAAGTGTTTTATAATAATGATCAAAGATTCTATTAAGTAGTTTCAATCTGCTTATGTAGAAATAAATTAAGGCTACAAGAAAAATAAAGAAATAAAAATGTTTGGACAAGATGAAAAGATTACGAAATGCTCGAACGTTAACGAATAAGAAATATTTACTTCTATTTAAGCAGAAAGAAGGAATATAATTCTCAGAAAGTTTATTTTATGGGAAATTTACATTTATTAATCGTGGTATTTTTTCACGTTTACACTTTTTTAAACAGCTCCTGCATTTAAAAATAGACCTATATTTTTTTTTTCTATTAATATAAATCAGTTGCGAAAATGAGATAAATACGGATATACAGTGAAATACGAGGGTGAGTAGGAAAATAATGTTACGAATTTAGTCTTATTCTAATTGTTTCTACTCATTTGTGTTCATTTTTTACAGTTTAATTTGTCGTATCTAATGTGATTTCAACCCTGTTTACCTGTAATATCATTTCCACTGCATTGCACGGGCCCCATGCTTTAACATTGGTTTAAATGGTAAACTCGCCAAATATTGCAGCTAGCGCCAAGTTGGCGACGGATTTGGCGACTTAATTTTTGGCGCCAAATTTGGCGATATATCGCCAAATGTGGGCGATAAGCTTGGCGACCATGGCAACCCTGCTCCTAATAACCCTGTCTGGCAACCCTATCGCGGTATTGTAACACTATTGTATTGAATGTATTACTGTATTGAGCTTTTCTCGTACGTTCCGGATTTTGCTAGACCTTTCTATTTCTCGATTATTCTGGCAAGTGCAAGAGGTTTCTGACCGAAAGGTATAAAAGGGCCCGGGCCGGCTAGTCAGTTAGTCAGATCTCAGCTTTCATGCAAGTGATACCTCTCTGTGCTTCAGAGAGAGAGAGACGATTGCATAGTGCGTGTGTTATTGCTTTTATTGAGTTATTATTTTTGTGCTGAGTGTTTACTATTGCTTTTGTTAGTGTATTACATCTGTGTTATCAGTATTTTCATCGATTGTACGTGAATTTCTCGAACTGTTCTACAATTTGTGGAGGACTGTTTTGGCCAAGAATAAAATTGTTTTGGATCCCGCTCTTCAGCTTCAATCATTTCGAACCCCGAAAACGTAACAATTGGTGTCAGAAGTGGGATTGAATGCCAACAACAAGAGCGATGGAGGCCCAGTTCCAGATTCTTCTAGAAAAATTGACTGAAATGAAATCGGACTTGACCAGCATGAATGCCAATATGGGCGAAATGAAATCGGAGTTGACCGCCAGCATGAATGCCAATATGACTGAAATGAAATCGGAGTTGACCACCAATATCGCAGAAGTGAATACCAAGCTTACTAACGTAAACGAGCAGATCAGCGCCAACAAGGAAGAGTTGAAAAGTGATCTGAAGGGCATTGGCGACAAATTGACGACTATGGACAAGAAATTTGAAGAAATGGAAGGAAGAATCGAGTCGGTGGAAAATAAATTCGAAAACAAATTTGTGGATATAGAGAACAAATTTGAAAATAAATTCGAAGATATGGAGAGCAAACTAGAGGCGAAAATTTTCGAGAAGGTAGAAGATGTTTCCATCTCGTTCAGGAGTGACCTAGAGAAATTGAAGCAGAAAGTCATGACTGGTCAAGGGGATGAATTTAAGTTTCAAGCTCCTTATTCCAAGCTTTCCATCAAGCTTTCTACATATGACGGAAAGTTCTCTTGGCAGGTGTATAAGACCCAATTCTCCATAGTGGCGGATGCAAACCAGTGGGACTCCCAGACCAAGGCCTGCCAGTTAGCTGCTTCTCTTCGAGCCGACGCTGCTGACATTTTGCAAACTTTGCCGGAAACACAGCGGCTGGATTTCGACGCTCTCGTTAATGCTCTGGAGTTACGCTTCGGAGAGAAATGTGTGAAGGATTACAGCAGACTCCAGCTGAAGTCACGGCAGCAGAAAGTGTCCGAAACGCTCCAAGAACTGGCGACGGACGTCGAGAGGCTTTCTCACTTGGCGTTTTCTGACTGTCCGACTGAAGTAAGAGAAGTCCTGGCGCTGCAACACTTCATCGACGGGGTGCGTGATCCGGAAACCCAGAAAGCTCTCCGAATGGCGGGTCTCAAGGACTTAAAGGGGGCCCTAGTGTTTGCTATGAAATTTGAGGCAGCCCAGCAAGCAACACGAAAGGACAGACACCCCATACGAGCCGTCAACGAATAGGACACGTCGAACTCAAGTGTGGAGCGGTTAGAGCGACAGATGAGAAGCTTCATGAATAGAGTTGAGTCTTTGATGTCCCAGAAAGCAGACGGGAAGAAGACCCTTAAATGCTGGACCTGCGGTCGAGAAGGGCATCTGCAGAGAAGCTGCCGGGCATGCCAAGGCGCTGAAACTAATAGCGCCTCCCAGAAGGAGGTGTCGGAAAACTAATTAATGGCCATCTCGTGGGGCGGAGGTTGCCAGATTTTGGAAAGCCCCACTTTCAAGTGTGTCAAATTTCGACAAAGAGTACCGGTGAGAATGGAATTTTTATAATGGGACATGTTAACGAGCTTCCCTGCAACATGATCATCGATACAGGAGCCAATGTGTCTATCATTCGGAACGATCTGGCTCAAAAATTAAAAGAGAAACTTATCTGGACCCCGCCCCGCGTGGTGCTACAGACCGTGACGGGGAAAAGATTGATATTCACGGAAAATTAAAAGTCAATATCAAGTTTGGAGACACTACCTACCAACATGCTGTGTATGTCGCAGATATTGCAGACCCTTTCATTCTTGGACTGGACTTTCTAAAGGAGCATGGTTTCACTCTAGACTTCAACAAGAACGAATTACGTTCCATACACGAAGAAGTCACTATATTCAAAATTGAACACGGGACAGAATCTATTCGACAGGTAACCGCTAACGAGAATATTACCATTCCCCCAAGGACTGAAATCATAGTACCTGGATACATCGGTAACGATGTGAGTTTCAACTCTGGCCTAATTGGATCTGCGGAAAATAAAGCGAATGGATTGCTAATAGCTTCGACGCTAGTGGACCTTTCCAGAAAAACTATCCCGGTAAGAATTTGCAACGTAACTGAAAAACCTAGAGTGTTCCAGAAAGGTGAAGTGTTGGCAACCTGCAGTCCAGTAACGTGTGTCTGCAAAAGTTCGAGCTTGCTCCTATCCAACTCGCCTCAACAGTTGACTCCCGACCTTCTAGAAAATGCTGAATTGTCCCCCGAACAGAAAATCTCCGCAGAAAGACTGTTCCAAGAATTTGAAGACGTGTTTTCTAGAAACAGTAGCGATATTGGCCATACTACAGTGACACAACACAGAATTGATACAGCAGACCATCCGCCGATTAAACAGCACCCAAGACGCTTGCCGTTTGCTAAACAGGAAGAGGTCGGAACACTACTACGAGAGATGCAGGAAAATGACATCATAGAACCGTCTTCGAGTCCGTGGGCATCTCCAATCGTCTTGGTTCGTAAGAAAGATGGCTCCACAAGATTTTGCGTGGACTATCGAAAACTTAACGACGTCACCAAGAAGGACAGCTACCCTCTTCCAAGGATAGATGACACCCTGGATACCCTTTCCGGTCATAAATGGTTCTCGACTTTAGATTTAAAGAGCGGATACTGGCAAGTGGAGATCCATCCCGAAGATAGAGAAAAAACAGCATTCACTTCCGGCCAAGGACTATGGCAGTTCAAAGTCATGCCGTTCGGGCTCTGCAATGCGCCAGCTACTTTCGAGCGCCTGATGGAGATCGTGCTAAAGGGTCTGACTTTTTGAAGCTTGCCTTATTTACCTGGATGACGTCATAATAGGAGGGCGTACGTTTGAAGAACATCTTCAAAATATCCGGAAGGTGTTATCAAAATTAAGCGACGCTAACTTGAAGCTAAACCCTTCGAAATGCAAGTTCTTCCAGAAAGAAGTCAATTATCTGGGACACATCATCTCTGCAGAAGGTGTTCGTACGGACCCCGAAAAAGTGTCCGCCGTAAAGAATTGGAAACGCCCTGAAAACCTCCGTGAGCTGCGAAGCTTCCTGGGACTATGTACTTATTACCGAAAGTTTGTGAAAGGGTTCTCTAACATCGCAAGACCCTTGCACAAGCTAACAGAAAGTAAACAAAAGTTTCAGTGGACAAAAGAATGTGAAGATTCCTTCCTCCAGCTTAAAGAAGCTTTGACGTCTTCACCGATCTTAATATATCCACAACCGGACAAGCCATTTATCTTGGACACTGATGCCAGTAATGCAGTGTTTCTCAAAGTGTGGGGCGCCCCCTGGGGGCGCGATGACCCTACAAGGGGGGCGCGAGCGTATCGAAAATTTAAAGATTTTTTTAAAAAATAACCGGAAAGAGAAGTAAAACAAAATGCTTTCTTCCATAATAAAAAAAAAAATACACACAACAACACTGACATAATTTATGTTTATTATCTGGCTATTTTCCGTCATCAAATAGCTATCTTTGATCCCAAAACCAAATTAAAGAAAAAAAAAAAAAAAAACATTTTGTTTTATTTGCTGTATTTCCTCAATGAGAGATTTTTTTATTACGTTTTAACATAAAATATTACTCGTTAAAAGAAAAAACGAAACCCAGACCCTGAGAAAAGTTCTAAGAAGATAAACAATTCACCACTGTAATTGTTATTGAAATATTGTACATTAGTTGTAGAAAAAGAAAAGGAAGTCATGATTCACTTTTCAGCCAGGCTGCACAGTACGTTTGCTAATCATTTGATTGACCTTCAATCTTATGGTATGGTTATTCAATATTAGTTCTCTCTCTCTCTCTCTCTCCCTCCCATCTTTTATGTGTTTGCTTTTCGCTTAGGGAAATTGTAAATATTTGAGTTTTGCGATATTTGGAAAAGAATTGATTGGTTTAACATTTCTGTAGGATAATTGAAAAGTGTCTGATTTGCGTCCTTTATTATGGTCTTGTACTTTTGAATCATTTTAGTTCAGTTTTATTGGATTTTTTTCTCAAATCATCAAAGAATTTAATAGTCCTTGAAAGAAGGTAAGTATACTTTCTATAAATTAAAATATTCACTAGAATTCCGATTTGTATCGTGTACAGTAAAAGTAATTCTAAACAAATGATTGGGGTGACTGAGTCCCCCGCACTACCATTAATGTTAGTATCGAGTACGCGCCTGCTCCCGGGTTAAAACATTTTGAAGTCTTCTCGCTTTAAAAGTTAAAAAGTCACACAATTATTCTTCATCGGAATTTTATATTTTTTTCATAATTTAACATTATTTCTAAATACTAATTGTGTGAGGTTTAAAATTACAGTTCTTTTAAACAGTTATTTACAATTATAGCATTTATCTAAAAAAAAATCATTTTACATTTTTGTATACAATGTCGGGCACACAGTTTTACTCTCCTTACAGTTCAGCTATTATATCAAGAATAATGTTTTATTTTTTTATAAAATGAACTCGTGCGAAGAGTCGGTGTTTCAGCCAGTATACGTTTGATGTATACTGATGTATACGTTTGATGTATGAAGAAGGTATTTTATAAATAATTTCTTATTACTGAATTTGGCCGCGGTAGCCGAGTGGTATAGGTATCGGATCGTGGCTTGCCTTGTCACGAGTTCGAGCCCAGTACCACTAAAGACCCGCCGTGTAGGGCAGCGATGCACGTTAAATCTGTTGAGAGTTGAAACGTTTTCCCGTTGGTGTGGTGTTGTAGTTAGGAGAGAGGGGTGCCAGCTCAGGTGTCATCCACGTCACTTGAACATGGTTCAAAATTACGTGGTCCGTCGTCAAAAGCCCTCGTGCAGCTGAACAGTGCGACGTTAATATTCATTCAATCAATCAATCTTATTACTAAATTAAGAACAAGTTTAATAATTATTAGGGACTTCCACGGGCTTGTCTTGTAGAGGAAAGTTTTTCAAAGGAAGGTTTAATATCAGAAATTGACACTTAAAGAGTTATTTTTCTATATTTAGCTGAGATCTATATTTTGTCTTCAAGGCATCCGCTGCAGAAAATCCGGTTTGAAAAAGGTAGGATGTTGAAAATGGTAATAGTATACGAAGTGCTTTTGTTTTCAGTACAGATAATTCCTCATCCACCTCTACCCAAAATTCAAAGAGCGATTTATTACAAAATTGCCTTTTAATTTTTCACTTGATGTGAAATCTATGAAGATTTCTTCTTCGGAAGTTGAGAGCCCTTCTGGAGTATCTTGAAATAGATCCCTAATTCACTCGTAACTTGCTACCAAGCTGTCCTCATCCAGAAAATACTTTTTTAAAATTCTTTGCCAACGTAGCTAAATGATTTTACATGTTTTAAAAACAACTTTCTCACGTTGTTCTACAGATTTGTAAGTTTTAACACATATCGAGCTGGGGCTTTTTTCCCATCATTTTCTTCAAAGGTGGTAAATCCAAAATTTTAGTATTTTTGAGAAGATCGCCTTGATTTAATTTTCGGAACCATGCTCGTTCGTCTGTGTACTTATTGATTCTTTATTATGGTCGAATGTTTGCTTACAACTTAAAAATGTATGTATGATATTGTTTTAATCTACTGCCGTAAATACTTAATTACCGTGAATTACAATTAACGTGGAAATTAAAAAAAATGTACATTCAAGCTAGATTCGGTAGCTATAGGAGAGTATCGAGTCGACCAAAACTGACTGGAATTGTACGAGGAAAAGCATTTTTACATGTTTTGCGCAGACATCCGATAGGTTGCCCAGACTCACGCAAAAGTACCCTATAATGCCAGATGTGATGGATATGATAGAGAGCGACATTGACTAGTCTATTTTTCTAATGACATTTGTACTTTGAGAAATGAATGCTGAAGGAAATAAATCTTTAAATACATCATTTTGCGATCTGTTCCAATTTAAAAATTAGAGAAAGAAAAATAACACAATTATAAGTAATATATATATATATATATATATATATATATATATATATATATATATATATATATATTACTAAAAAGTTACATATACACAAAATTTAATATACTTATCGTATTAATTTGTACGGTTTATAATTAAGATCGTATTGTAACTTTAGCGTCTCTCTCTCAAAGTGCATTTTTATTGCAGTAAATACATTATTGTTGTACAGGGGGGCGAGACAAAAATTATGATTGAAAACTGGGTCGCCTGTATTGAAAGTTTGAGAAACACTGCTTTTAATGTATGAGTGGTGCACAGAGTATTTTATGACTAATTAATTAATACTAAATTAAGAACAAGTTTAATAATTATTAGCTACTTCCATGGGCTTGTCTTACAGAGCAAATTTTTCAAAGGAATGCTTATGATTAGAAATTGACCCTCTGAGTTCATTTTCTATATTTAGCTGATATCTATATTTTGTATTCAAAGCAACCACCGCATTTTGTAATATGTTCCAATTTAAAAATCAGAGAAAAGAAAAATAACTTAGTAATTATCCTATTACTTAACTTTTTTGCTTAAAAGTAACATATACAAAATTTAATTTTTATGTAATGAATTTGTACGGTTTTATAATAAATATTGTTGCTTTATCGTAAAAGTGCATTATTATTGCATTTAGTAAATTATTATGTATAAGGGGGGGCGCGATAAAAATTGTGATTGAAAAGGGGGCGCCAGTATTGAAAGTTTGAGAAGCACTGCAGTAATGAGAGTGTCGGAGCAGTATTATCTCAGGAAATAGATGGCCAGGAACGAGTCGTAGCTTATTGGAGTAAGTGTTTATCGAAACCGGAAAGAAATTATTGTGTCACTCGAAAAGAGCTACTGGCTATTGTGAAAGCCATCGAGCATTTCCATCACTATCTCTATGGCCAAAAATTTCTTCTACGTACCGATCATGCCTCTTTAACCTGGCTAATGAATTTTAGAAATACTGAAGGCCAGGTAGCCAGATGGATACAACGGCTCAACGAGTATTACTTTGACATCAGACATCGTAAAGGCTCCTCGCATGGAAATGCTGATGCCCTTTCAAGAAGACCATGCCCAGAAAATTGTCGTCATTGTTCCAGAGTAGAGACCAAATATGACTATGCTATACGCCAGATAACAACTTCAACAGCGACGCCACCCGATCCCTGGAGTGACGAGAAAGTTCGAGAAGACCAGATGGCGGATCCTGATATTAAACCCCTTATAGAGTTTATGGAGTCTTCCAGCAATAAACCAAGTTGGCAGGACATCTCGGCTTATAGTCCTACAACTAAGCAGTATTGGGCCCTCTGGAATTCTCTACATCTCAGGAATGGTGTTCTATACCGAAAATTCGAATCAGAGGATGGAAAGACATTCAGGTGGCAATTAGTACTTCCTCGATCTCGTATCCCAGAGGTACTCAAAGAATTGCATGGCAGCCCAACAGGAGGTCATTTCGGCGTCATGAAAACTTTGCACCGAGTTCGAGAGCGATTCTGCTGGGGTAAAAGTGAGAGCTGACGTGGAACAGTGGTGCAAGTCCTGTGATGCCTGTTCAGCTCGGAAGGGGCCAAAGATACGTAGCCGAGGGAAGCTGCATCGCTACAATGTTGGAGCACCCTTCGAACGTATCGCTTTCGATATCCTGGGACCTCTGCCAAGGACTGCGTCTGGTAATAAGTACCTACTTGTTGTCATGGACTACTTCACGAAATGGCCCGAAGTGTACCCCATTCCGGATCAGGAAGCCCCCACCGTAGCGGAGGCTGTAGTGCAGCACTGGATATCGAGATATGGGGTACCTCTTCAACTTCATTCCGATCAGGGAAGAAATTTCGTCTCTGCGGTATTGAAGGGGGTCTGTGAACTACTCGGAATTGACAAGACCAAGACCACACCTTTGCACCCACAGTCAGATGGCATGGTGGAGAGGTTTAATCGTACCATCCTGAATAACCTCTCACTGATGGTCTCCAAGAACCAACAAGACTGGGACCAGAAAGTTCCTCTCTTTCTGCTAGCGTACCGCAGCGCCGTTCACGAGACTACCGGATATTCACCATCCCAGATGCTTTTTGGCCGGAATCTTCGTCTCCCTTGTGACCTGCTGTTTGGTCGCCCTCCGGATACACCTTCATCGCCTGAGGAGTACGTGCAGAATCTCCAGGCACGTTTTGAAGATGTACACCATTTGGCTCGAGAACGGATCAACCTGAGGACGGAGAAGATGAAGACTCGGTACGACACAAAAGCCACAGGACATCAATTCAAGGAAGGTGACAAGGTGTGGTTCTACAACCCGACTCGACGCAAAGGACTTTCTCTCCTAAGCTACAATCGCATTGGGACGGTCCTTATACAATTTTAAAGATAATAAACGACGTCGTAATCCGGATCCGTAAGTCAACGAATTCGAAGCCTAGAGTCGTTAATTACGACAGGCTTGCTCCATATTATGGCCATAATTCTTAGTGTGTCAATTATCGTGTAATTTATTTTGATCATGGTCTTGTATAAATAAGTTAGTGTGTAAATAATCTTGTAAATAATTTTGTTTATTGTTTTGTAAGTGTTTATTTTCTACTATGCATTACGTGTTTATTTTGTACTATGCATTAAGTGTTTATTTTGTACTATGTATTACATGTTTATTATTGCATATTCATTTAGTTGTTTTTAATCAATTGCTTTATTTAATTTTTGTTGTACTGCCCGGGACGTGCAGTTCTTGAGAGGGGGGCAATGTTACGAATTTAGTCTTATTCTAATTGTTTCTACTCATTTGTGTTCATTTTTTACAGTTTAATTTGTCGTATCTAATGTGATTTCAACCCTGTTTACCTGTAATATCATTTCCCCTGCATTGCACGGGCCCCATGCTTTAACATTGGTTTAAATGGTAAACTCGCCAAATATTGCAGCTAGCGCCAAGTTGGCGACGGATTTGGCGACTTAATTTTTGGCGCCAAATTTGGCGATATATCGCCAAATGTGGGCGATAAGCTTGGCGACCATGGCAACCCTGCTCCTAATAACCCTGTCTGGCAACCCTATCGCGGTATTGTAACACTATTGTATTGAATGTATTACTGTATTGAGCTTTTCTCGTACGTTCCGGATTTTGCTAGACCTTTCTATTTCTCGATTATTCTGGCAAGTGCAAGAGGTTTCTGACCGAAAGGTATAAAGGGCCTGGGCCGGCTAGTCAGTTAGTCAGATCTCAGCTTTCATGCAAGTGATACCTCTCTGTGCTTCAGAGAGAGAGACGATTGCATAGTGCGTGTGTTATTGCTTTTATTGAGTTATTATTTTTGTGCTGAGTGTTTACTATTGCTTTTGTTAGTGTATTACATCTGTGTTATCAGTATTTTCATCGATTGTACGTGAATTTCTCGAACTGTTCTACAATTTGTGGAGGACTGTTTTGGCCAAGAATAAAATTGTTTTGGATCCCGCTCTTCGGCTTCAATCATTTCGAACCCCGAAAACGTAACATAAGTTTCCCCTGTCAACTGTAGTCTAAGTTGAGGGTGAAAGTCAAAGTACAGAATGAGGCATTAAGGATAAGGCATAACTTTATTTTTCCACATAAGTACAAAGTACATTGAGACATTTGTCGTGTGTACTGCTTGATAAACTTCAAAAAATCTCCAGGAAAATCCCAGGGCTTTGCACATACGGAAAAAGTGTATAACGGCTTGTTTCACTTCAGTATTTTTTCTAAAGCACTTTTAGGCGAGATTCTTCTTCAAAGCCGGAAACAGATTTAAGCCACTTGGAGCGAGATCAGGACTGTATGGCGGAGGGTGTAGGCGCTCTCAACGAAGAGTTGCAAAATAGTTTTGCGTCGTCGAGTGTGATCTTGTATTGTCATCTAACAACAGAACGCCAGGTTTGAGAAGCTAATGACGCTTTTTTCCGAATCGAGTCTTCCAATTTCGATAAGGTGTCACAGTTCCGTGTAGCCTTGATGGTTCCAACCTCCAAAAAGTTGACACCAAAGTAGTAAACGCTTTTTCCCAGAGGTTTCCTGTGTGGCTTTTTTCAAGCTTATCAAGCGGTATAACCAATGTCTCAATGGACTTGGAACTTACGTGGGTCAATAGACCTCATATCTTCAATGTCTCATTCTATACTTTGACTTTCATTCTTAACTCTGACCACAGTCGACTTTTCGTTTCGGACTCAACCAAGTACGTTTAGTTCGAAAACGCTTAAGACGACGCATTAGTTAACACGAAAAAATACAACGGTCCCGACAAACTATTATTTACATGCATTTTTTTCTCTTAACACGAAACGAAAATAGCTTAATGCGAAACTGAGATTGGAAACTGAACCGACACTTAATGAAATGTTCTGTATTATTGGACTGCCCTAATGTATCACCGGAAGAATTCGTTGCAGTAAAGACGATGATAATGTGTGTACAGCCTTAATTATGACAGATAAAGACATTTTTGAGTTGGTTCAAAGCTTAAAAGATATCATTGATGGAGATTCCAACGACAAAATGGAATGAATAATCCAGCTTCTTTTCCCATGGCAACCGAAATGAGGATTATCATGAGAAATATGGGAAGTTATTTAGATGCACATTCCAATGGTGAAATGAATAACAAAATGGACGACATCGAACAACTTGTTGACAATTTGATGCTATAAGGGACAATGTAAGGAAAAATACAGATTATTTGTTAAAAACTTGAAAATTTTGTATTCAATTTCAATAAATTCCTATGAATGTTTTTGCACACCATTGGTTGTTATTAAATACATGCATATATACATATCTATGAAAATAAAATGTATTCTAATAAACTTAATTTTGTTGAATCTATGTGTTTTCGTTCTTTTTTAGCAATATCCTTTAACACGAAAAGATATTTCAATCCCCTTAGTTTCATGTTAAACGATTTTCACTATGCAATGAATTGAATTTTTAGTTTGCTCCATATTAAGAAATTACAAAAATAAGAATTTCTCTTTTTGTTTAAAAGATATTACAGATCGCTCAATACATATATCTATAAATTACTACTTTTAAAAATTGAACCTGAAATACGTATTTACCCTTAAATACCCGGCTCTGTAGTTCTGCATCGTAGATTTAAAACCTGATACCTCTCTATGTAACACATTTTGCATTGTGTTCTTTTTTTTGTTAATTTTAATCTTTCACAAACTATTTTAGTGGTTTCCGAACGTGACAAGAGTCTTTTGACATTTTAATTTCTTTATCTGTGACAATTTTAATTGCGGGCTTGTTATTTGGTTACAGTTTAATTTCAGTGAGTGTTATGAATTACGATTATTAAATATGTTATAAAAATATACAGTAAAAATTGTTTTCGCATAGAAACAAGGCTGGAGTAACGAATAATATTTCTATTGTTGCATATACTGATAAATTTATACACGAAAAATGCAGCTCTCGTAATAAATACATCAAAATGATTTTTAAAATAAAAAAAATCATTTTATTTTTGTATTTTTCCCATGTACTTCACTCAGCTTTTCATTGATTTCAAATTTTATTTATTAAAAATAAAATTCATGCATTTAAGTGTGTTGAATGTTTTCTCTATTATCTATAAAATACAATTAAATTTTTGATGAATTAACCAATATCCAAATGGTAAATATTGAAACACAACATATGCATTGCTTTCTTTGCACTGATACTCTGGTTGTGGGAAAGCTGAGTTTCACAGGAAAAGTCCACTTCTTGATAAAAATGAACTTGAAAAACAAGATAATAGCATCCGAAAACTTTGTGAACAGAGAGATTAGCAATTTTATCTCTCTTTACAAAAAATTAAATTGCCAAGGAACCCTCGAAACGTCTCTAAGATCTCGTGTATGTGAATTGCAATACGAGAAAATGACTTTCTTTCTGAGTTCCTGATAGAGGAAATGTTTAGAAATCTGTTTCAGAAACGTTGATAGGCTTTGTTTAAAATGAGTGCGCTTTCCATAATTGTAAATAATCTATTATTATAATATTTCTTTGAGGATGCACACTGATTTGTCTTGTTGTAGTCATTTGTTTGTCCTTGTCCATTGAAGAATATTTTATTAATCAAATCGCTGGCATCGTTGACAGTCCCCCCCATCTCCCTCCTTCTGTTCTTTAAGCCCAATGGTATTGATGATTATCAGGAAAAAATTTTTTTTTCTGTATTTTAAAAGAACTAATTTCTAATATATTTTTGAATAATTTATTTTATTTCGGGTTATGTTATATATATGTTACGAATTTGACATTAATTATGACAGTAATTTTAGTTTCTCTCATAATAACTAAATTCATTTTTTTCATACCTAATTGAAAGTTTTTACTTGTAAGCTTTGCTCCTAAAATATGTTAAAGACCAATTGAACCGGACTACTATATATATGTAGAGAGAGCTAGATAAAATTTGATTAACTTATAATATTTTAAGAAAAATACTTTGAAGTATTTATCAGAGCATTTCCCCCAGAAAATATTTAGAAAAAAACTTGATTTATATAAGTTTTATTTTTTATTTTCTACAACTTAAATTAAGAATTATTAAAAGTTATATTACTAATATGAGCAAAGATGACGATTTTTCATTTAAAATTTAATACTAAATATTTTATTAAAATTGTTTAATTTTGAATTGATGTAAATGAAATTTCAAACTGCTTTTAAATTAATTGTATTTAGTTTGAAAAGGGTAAAACAATTGAATTAATCATGAATAGTTAAAAAAGCCTATAAACTTTATATTCAAATTATCCAAAGTTTTGTAATCTATATATTTAAAGGAAAAAAGCGACTCACTCACTGACTAATCACGATATCTCCGGAACTATTAAACCTACAGACTTGAAATTTGGTAGGTAGGTTCCCTTCATGGAGTAGACGTCAGCTAAGAACGAATTTTGCAAAGTACGAACCCCAAGGGGCGTTACGGGGGTTTAAGGGGCGTTATAGATAATTATTTCCATTATTAAACTATTAGATGTACAGTCTTGAAATTTAGTACACAGATTTCTTTCATAAAGTATAGATTCCCAACATAAAGATTTTTACGAAAATCGACCTCCAAGGGGCGTTGAGGGCGTTTAAGGGGCGTTATGCATAATTATTTACATTTTTAAACTATTAGACGTACAGTCTGGAAATTTGGTAAGCGGATTTCTTTCATAGAGTAGAGATCAGATAGAAAATGGGTTTTGTCAAAATCGACTCCCAAGTGGCGTTCTTGAGAATTAAGGGGCGTTATAGGCAATTAACTCCTTTTAAACTATTAGACGTAAAATCTTGAAATTGAGTCAGCAGATTCCATTCTTTCAGTAGAGTTCTGCTATAAGATTTGTTTTGTGAAAATCGCTTCCTAAGTGGCATTGCGGGGGCTTAAAATGCGTTGTAAATAATTGTTTCATTTTTTAAAGTATTAGACGTACAGTCCTAAAATTTGGTAAGCGGATTCCTTTCATGTTGTACAGATCCGCTACCAAATAGTTTTGGGGAAAATTGATCCCCAAGGGTCACTGAGGGGGATTAAGGGACGTAATAGATAAATATTTCCGCTTTTCAACTAATAGAACCACCTGCTTGAAAATTAGAAGGTATGTTCCGTTCATGGAATAGAGTTCCCTTTACAAAGAGTTTTTCGAAAACGGACTTCCGAAGGAGTGGGGTTGCGAGGGATTAAGGCGTGTTATAGAAAAAATCCTGTTTTTGAATTTAACCCATTTACTTGAAATTTGTTGAGCACGTTTCTTTAATTGAATAGAGTTCCACTAAGAATGGATTTTACGGAAATCAACTCAGGGGGAAGCGGGGAGAGTTATTGGGGCGTATTTATAGACAAAATTCCCGTTTTCGAACTGCTAAGACTATAATAATAAAATTTGGTTTGCATGCTTCTTTTGTTGAATCGGGATTCGCTAAGAATGCTGTCAACGAGGTATTGATGATAAAAATTACGTTTTTGCTCTTTTAGATTTAGACTTGAAATTTAGCACGCATGCTTATTTTATGAAGTAGAGATCCATTGAAAGTTGCTTTGGGGGAAATCAACTTGATTATTAGGTTAAGTGAGCGCAAAAATCTTTCTACTTCTATTTTAGTTATAAATAGAAGTTAGATATTTTAATTTATGTCATTTTTATATCAAGAGGTGAGAGTTACAGCTATAAATATATTTTTCAATACAATCGAATTCTGAATGCTAGATATCAATAATTCATATACTATATGTAAACAGTATACATATATGCAACATCGTGAAATACCCAGTGAAGTGGGTGGGTAACGGCTAGTAACATACATATGAGAGATAAGCCCAATAATAATAAATATTTCCAAGTTAATTTTCGAAACTTTCTTTATTTATCTTTTACTAGCTTTAAAAAGAACTCAACTATAAAAAACTGTTTATGGCATTTAACTAATGAAATGTGAAATAGTTACATTTGTTTTTGTTTAAAATTAATTTTAAAAATGTAAAAATTGTAATACAATGAAATTATATTTTTTGTTTGTTTCTTTAAAACTGATGCTGATTATATTAATGTTATTAAATAGGAATTAATTTATTAAAACTGTTTTAATTAATTAAAATTGAAGTAAAAATTTGCCAAGTTTGAAAACGTATTACGTAATACTTATAGATATCCATTCTAGCAATAAAGAAATGACAAAGAAGCCTTCTACCAATTCATTAAATTCCGATATATTTTGTTTGCTTCCTAGAACTTTGTGTAATTATTTAAGAAATTCAAGGAAACGATTATAAAGAAATGACAGTTTTTAAAAAAAACCTAACTTCTCAAAAATACAAAATTTACAACAGCTCTTTACTTACTTGAATATTGCTCAATTTTCAATGTTTTTCTTTGCACAAAACCTTTTCAACAGGTAACATTTTCTAATTTAAAGTAAATGAATTTACACCACTTAACAAATTATATCTGTTTGAACAATTAATTTTAATTACGTATAAATAAAAATAAATACTTTGGTTTTAATTGCAATTAAAATAACTTCATGTGCAATAATTATTTTTATTTCTGACACTAAAGAAAACAATACACAAACTTTTTTAACATTTAGAATATTAAGATATTTTTTGTAGCTTTATTTAATTGTTTCAGTTGTCCTTTTTTGTAATTCTTATTGAGATGAATATGTTCGGAACCGTGATTTTTTGAGAAAAAAAAGGTATAAAGGAAACTTTTAAAATTTTTGATGTCATAATATGCATATAAAATTGTTTTAAGAGTATTATTACACAAATAAGTTTTAAGACTCGTCCCAGACAGTAGGTTCTATTAGCACCATGAGTGTAAATGAGCATGGGTCATTACGTCCGTGGTCTGCTGATACACTGCTAAGATGTTGTGTGTAGTTAAGTAGCTCAGTAACGATTAGCATACATGGAAGAAGCGAATTGTTTTCATGCTTATTTTTTAAGATGGAGAAAAGAGCTGAGATTAAATTAAATGCAAAATTTGCTAAAAGTGCTTCGGAAACATGTTAACCCATGAAACAAATTGACGGTGACTGTTGTTTAAGCAGATCAGATATTTTTGTGAGATATAAACGTTTTTTGGTGGAAGAAATACAGTAGATTATGATTAACGTAATAGAAGACCAATTTCATCTAGGGCACCTGAAATTATTAAGAAAGTATGAAATTTTGTGGCAAACGATCACTGTACGTCACTGAGATTGATGTAAGACACTTTAAGTCCCAATAAGGAAATAATTCGAACCCTCACTGAGATTGATATAAGACACTTTAAGTACCAATAAAGAAATGATTTGAACCCTCCTTCATGAAGATTTGAGCAAAACGAAAGTGTGTGCTAAATTTGTTCTGCACACCTTAACCCCTGAACAAAAAACAATGAGAAGTGAACATTGAAGAGATATCACTTCAGCCGATGAAAACGATCCAAACTTCTTGAAGGCTATGGTAACAGGTGATGAATACTGGTGTGTCCAATATGATTCTGAAACAAAGCGACAAAGCGCGGAATGGAAGTCACAAAATTCACCGCAAGCCAAAAAATCAAGGAAAGTTCCATCAAAAATCTAAACAATGCTCCTTTCATTCTTCGATAATAAGGGTATTAGAGCAGCGCCCGAGGGTTTTGACCTCGGACTTTCGTTACAGTGAATGAATTTATATGGTTGATGTAGGATTTTGTTTTTTATGCTATAAATTACAAAGTTTACCCAAAATTTTTTTGTGCTTTTAATTTTTTATTATTTAAAACAAAAAATATAAACAATTAATATTAAAGCATATATAATTCTACTTAAAATAATATTTTTTCATGTATACGTTTGATTTCCCCTAAGTAGACATAGATTACATAAATGAACATCTTTCAAACATACCTGAGTGTGTGAAGGGATGTAGGGACCTTGACAACGTAGTAAATGATGAAGAAAAATCCATGATTTTTGGAATGTTTAACTGTGCTGAAGTAATAGAAAACCAAGAATTTCGTGCGCTTGCCACAATTTTTGATGAAAAGTTAGTTGAGCTTGAAAATAAAAATAAAACGTCGAAATTATAGATCATTTATTTTCGAATGGTCACAATATTGAAGAACTTCATTGCTGCTGACCGTATGGGAGATTGCAACTTACATTTACATAGCATTGAGATAATGATTCCATTATTCCATGCGTCAGGACATTTTCCCTACTCTAAGGCTTCACAAATTTATCTGCAAGATATGAAAGAATTACATATTAAAATGGACCCCTTGGAATTTAAAAATTTTTCAGAAGGATATTTCACATCTAGGCATTCAGATGTTTTTTTCTCATGCATTGCGAGGGATCAAACTATTGAGCAAACCTTGATGAAAGGACTGAGTGTCGAAGGAGGTCCTTTCAAACGTGGTGCCACAGAAAGTGTAGTATATAAGTGGATCAGAGGAGTTATTTATAGCCAAGATATTACTGAAGGCATAGAAAATTTTTGTAATATATCTTTCAACAAAAGTCATCAACACAGTGATTCGACAGATGCTAGAATAGATAGAAATGATATCGATGTCAAATTATTGGTGGACTTCTTCATACAATACAGCCCTTTTCTATTGCTACTGGAATTACTGGAGATAAAGATATTAATTGTTACGATGCTTTTGAACAAGTTTTGACGGTCGTGAAAAAAACAGGACAAAATTTACGCGAATTGAAATTATCAAGGAAAGGTAACATAAATCCTCTTTTGGCGAAAAATAGCAAGATTAAAATTCATGAAGATGTGATTACTGTTGAGCCATTGCTACTGTTTCAACGTATTTGTGTTTTAAAAAAGACCGACGAAGAGCTTCAATATTATATGAATTTTGAATTGACACCATATCCGCTTTGTCTATTTGAAGATGGTGAACGGCGGAAGACCAAAAAGTCAACTTTTTTTACGAGTTATTTCCGGAAATTTCAATTAATTTAAAGAGTGTAGAAAATGTTCATTTTGTTATTGATGGAGGCATGTTATTGCATCGTTTCAGATGGCAATTGAATGATACCTTTAAAATGACGTGAGCATTATGTAATATATTTAAAAAATAATTATAATAATAACACGTACGTGGTATTTGATGGATATAAGAAAGACGGGGTATTAAAAGTGTTGGGGTGAAGCGAGTGAACTATTTTTTCTGGCGGAAGGATAACTGAGTGTCCGCCCACGCGCTTTTTCCCGCCTTCACTCCCGCGCATTCCTTCTACGAGGTTGACGAGCTGACCGTTCGCTGTGTGCTTTTGGGTCAGACTTGCTGTGTGCAGTATCCGCGATCAATATTTTCGTATGTATATAAATAAATGTGATGTCCCAAGATACCGTAGTAGAAGTGATTTCACAAAAGAACAACAAGTGGTAGCAGAGCGTGGTTAATCTGTGTGACGAGTTAGTTGACTTTGTGAACGTTTAAACCTTTCTACCTACAATGGATAAGATAACTATTCCCGATTTAAACGGAACGAACTATTTTATTTGGGAGCTTAAGATGAAAGTTGCCCTTAGCTTAAAAAAGATTGGCCCCTCTAATCTTAGAGGATAAGCCTGAAGACCTTACCCGTAAAGATGAAATGGACTGGATTACGAAAAACTCAGATGCAATAGCATACATTAAGTTATCTCTCGCAGATGAGCAAGCCTTACAGTTCGCGGCGGAAGACAACGCGAAAGTGCTGTGGGATAAAATTAGAGCGACTTACATGGGCGAAGGTGAAGACCGAAAAAATTGACGCGGGCAATGAACTCAAGAACATCCGAATGAAAAATGGCGAAACTGTAGCAGATTATATTGCAAGAGCGCGGGGATTTCGACTAAGTGTCACTCCCTTGGACTGGATGTGTCGCCGAGGGGAATTGGTCTACCATACCGTTAGAGGATTAAATGGAAAATTCTCCAAAGTGCGGGATATTCTGAAAACGCAAAGAGGAAAGAGCATGGACGAAATATTACAAATTTTAAGGGAAGAAGAAGCAACTTTAAACTTGCCAATTAAAACTCGCATGGATGGAATTAATGAAGCATTTTATTGTAAAAGAAAAAATGAAAAGCAAACGAGACTGTGTTATATTTGCAGAAAATCAAATCATCTAGCTAAGGACTGTTATTATAGAAACAAGAACTCTCCAAGTACAAGCCAAAGAAACAATTCTTCTAGAAATGGACACGTATTTACAGCTTCCAAACGAGAAGAAAAACCTTGTGACAATATCTGGATTCTGGATAGTGGTGCATCCTGTCATATGGCTAAAGAACCTGTGGTTCAAAAATATTAGTCCAGAAGTGATGGACATTTACTTAGCCGATAAAAATTCTAAAATGATGAGCCAAGGAACTGGAAACGTTTCAGCTAAAACTGTGAGTACAAAACATTGTAATTCTATTAATCTAACAATTACTGATGTCAGTTATGTTCCTCAATTAAGATGTAATTTACTGTCTGTAACATGTTTAATGGATAAAGGTTGTAAGATTAAATCAGAAAATAATTGTGTATTGATATATGATAAAAATGATAAGTTAATAACTAAAGCATTTAAAAATAATGGTAGATTAGAAATTAAATTAGAACCTATGTATAATTCTGAGTGTTTTATTTCTGACCAATCTACTAATAATTATGAAATTTGGCATAACAGGTTATGTCATTTAAATTGTAAATATATGCTTAAAATGAAAGATTATATTGATATTGATAATGTAAATAATTTCACATGTGAAACTTGTGATATAAGTAAGGTAACCAGAAAAACTCATCATAGTATTGATATATATCAAAGCTCACAAATTCTTGAGTTGCTCCATGCCGACCTGTGTGGTCCAATTAATATCGAATCGCATGGTGGTGCAAAATATTTTATGGTAATTGTAGATGATTTTTCTGGCATGTACTTTACTTATTTCTTAAAAAATAAATATGAAGTGTTTGATATATTTTCTCAATTTAAAGCTAAATATGAAAATTTAACTGATAAAAGGATTAAAAAGATAAGAACTGATAATGGGTTAGAATTTGTAAATGAACAACTAGATACTTACCTGGCTAATTCAGGAATATTTCATGAAAAACTATTCCATACAATAGTGAATCAAATGGCAAGGAAGAAAGAGCCAACCGTGTTCTTCTAGAAAGAGCTAGATCTTTATTATATGAAAGTAAACTTCCTTTAAAATTTTGGGCTGAAGCTATTAATTGTAGTACTCAAGTATCTAATGTTACACCACGAAAAGGGAAAGAAAAATCCCATTAGAAATTTGGACAGGTAATAAACCAAAATTAAATTATCTGAAAAAATTTGGCTGTGTGGCCTATTTTCACGTTCCGAAAGTATTGAGAAATAAATTTGAAGTTCCAGGAAGACGTGGAATTATGCTAGGATATGCTAGAGAAAGGAGGGGATATCGAATTTATGATATTAAAAATCAAAAAGTAATTGAGGAGAGATCAGTTAAATTTAATGAATATTTAAAAGGTAGTAATTATTTAGGTGAGATAGAAAATGAAACATGGGATATTGACTCATTTTTTGAAGTCTCTCCCGAAAGAAACGAAATTAATCAAAAATACAGAGAATGGAGTGTTGTATGATTTTGATATAAATAATGGACCTGGAGCAATTGAAAATGATAACTCAATTCCCCTTCAGACCACGTCATCACCTCGGACAGGCAGAATCCAAATTCCGGTACTTGAATTGAATGATGTGCAAAATCAAATCCCTGTTAGAAGATCGGAAAGACTAAAATCTAAGCTGATGTCTGTCCATTTGGTGAATAATGTACCAAACTCTTATTTTGAGGCAGAAAATAGTGCTAATTGGAAAAATTGGAAATTAGCAATGGAGAATGAATTAGATTCGTTAGATAAACATAAAGTTTGGGAAATTGTACAAAAACCTGCGAAATCAAAATTGATAAAAACTAAATGGGTATATAGCTTAAAACAAGATGATGCTGGGAAAAATATAAAATACAAAGCAAGGCTTGTAGCAGCTGGTTTTAATCAAATTAAAAACATAGATTATTCAGAGTCGTATTCACCAGTTGTAAACATTGAATCTTTTCGATTGTTAATTGCACTTGCAGCTAAATTAAAGTTAAATGTTAATTTCTTTGATGTAAAAACTGCATACTTATATGGTGATTTAGAGGAGACGGTGTATGTGTTACCCCCTCCTGGTTATGAAAAATTAATTGGAGATGATAAAGTTTGTAAATTAAAAAAGAGTATCTATGGTTTGCCACAGTCTGGTAGAAACTGGTACATGAAAATAAAGGGTGAATTAGAAAATTTTGGTTTAAAACAATTAGCTTCTGATAATTGTGTTTTTATTAAATCTATTAATCAAAGTGTTCTTATATTATGTATGTATGTAGATGATTTAGCTATTTTTTGTAACAATGATAAAATGTATGAAGATATTGTTAGTAAGATTAAAAATGTATTTGAAGTGGTTGAAAACAAAACTAATAAGTTTTTAGGCATGGAAATTGAAAAAGGTGAAAATGGTATTTATTTATCCCAGTGTGACTACATTAATTCATTATTAGTCAAACATAATTTAGAAAATTGTAAAAGTGTGAAAACTCAATTGTGAAGGGGAAGACAAAATTTTTCCCTCTACAAATGAATTTATTGATATTACTATGTATCAGGAATTAATTGGTGAACTTTTATATTTAGCTAATAGAACTCGACCTGATATTTTTTTGTAATATCTTATTTATCCCAATTTAATCATAATCCAGAGAAGAGACATTACAATTTGGCTAAACGAGTGTTAAGATATTTGATGGGCTCAAAAGATAAAAAATTGTTTTATGAAAATGAATTTGGTATTTTAAATGCTAGTTCAGATGCTAGTTGGGAAATGCAGAAAATGGAAAATCATTTTCTGGAGGTGTAGTTTTACTAGGTAATTCATTAATTTTATGGAAATGTCGTAAACAAAAGAGTGTTAGTTTATCAACATGTGAAGCAGAGTTATTTTCTATTTCTGAAATTTGTAAAGATTTAATTTGGACTGTAAATTTGTTAACTGAATTAAAATGTGAACAATTTATAAATAATGCTGTAACTTTAAATTCAGATAGCCAAGCAGCAATTCAGTGGATTAAGGGTACCCGTTCTTCAAATAAATCAAGGCATATGAACTTACGTTTTCATTTTATAAAGGATTTAATTGAAGATACTGTAATTAAATTAGAATATGTCCAAACAGAATTTTTAATTGCAGATTTCCTTACGAAAGCCATGAATGTAGAAAAGTTGGAATATTCAATGCAAAAAATTGCATTACTCTCTTGATTTTATGTCACTGTGTTATTGTTATATTTTATGTGTATTGTGTATATGTCTATAATGTTTGTATTGTTTGAAAAAAAAAAAATGTATCACTCGCAGGAGGGGTATGTTGGGGTGAAGCGAGTGAACTATTTTTTCTGGCGGAAGGATAACTGAGTGATCCGCCCACGCGCTCTTTTCCCGCCTTCACTCCCGCGCATTCCTTCTACGAGGTTGACGAGCTGACCGTTCGCTGTGTGCTTTTGGGTCAGACTTGCTGTGTGCAGTATCCGCGATCAATATTTTCGTATGTATATAAATAAATGTGATGTCCCAAGATCCCGTAGTAGAAGTGATTTCACAAAAGAACAACAAAAGTCAACCGAAAGGAATCGTTGTGCACTGAAAAATAAATGTGCAGACATTGAATTCGATGAAAATATGCCTTTGAAAATAGCTCAAGATAAATTTTTGTCGCATAATATAAAAATAAAAGCCACTTGATAGAAATATTGAGAATTAAATTAGCTGATAACAATATGTTTACATGCCAAGTGGAGAGCGATGCGGGCAAATTAATTGGTGATACATCAATTAATTTGGAAACAAATAGTGCTGTTATAGTTTCAGAAGACATTGACATCTTGCTTATATTAACGGCATTAGTGAATGAGGATCGTGAAATATATTTTTTGAAACCATCCAAAGGCAAAGCCCCCCCAAAAAAAATTCTTCGAGAAGTTTAAAAGAAACACTCCCAAAATGTAAATAATATATTATTTTTTACATGCTTTCACGGGTTGTGATACTACATCTGCGTTTTTCAATAAAGGTAAAATTAAGTTTGCCAAAAATTTTAAAAAATGTCACGATCTTCACAAACCAGCAGAAGTATTCAAAAATGTCAACGAAGATTCGAATAATATATTTCAAGCGGGTGTAACATGTATTTCTGTTTTATACGGAGCATCTGCAAAAATTAAAGATTTGAAAACATTGAGATACAATTCTTTCGTAAAAGCAATGGCAAAAAATGCAAGTGTTCTTTCATCATCGTTACCTCCTGCAACTGGTGCAGCATTTGAACATCTAAAAAGAGTGTACTTGCAAATCCATATATGGCTAGGAAATGGCGTAGATATTGATAATTGGGGATGGAAGCATTTCAATAACATGCTCATCCCAATAACAATGAATCAATTATCATCTCTGGATCATCTATTGCAAATATTATTTTGTAATTGCAAAAACGGATGCGCGGCTGCTTGTGGTTGTCGAAAGAGTGGCTTATTCTGTAGTGTAGCTCAGTGTTCCGCAACCCCCGGTCCGTGGATCAAATACTACCGGTCCGCAAAAGAAACATTAAATTATTTCTCTTTTATTTACTGTGGTATATTTTTCTTATGTTTGGGCTACTTTTTATGAAAATCACTTAATATTCCTTGTAGAATCACTTTATATTTATTTTTTTGGGTGTAACCATATTTTACTCAGAAGACACAATTAAATACACAGTTAAATTAAAATTATTAAATCAAAATAGTCTAAAATATAAACAATCAACATCCTCCCCCTAAGCGGGCTGCGGTAAAATTAACAAACGTTGACCGGTCCGCGGCGATAAAAAGGTTGCGGAACACTGGTGTAGCATGTCTACAGTGAAGAGAAAATAGTGGTTCCAATACACCACCTATTATTCAAATAAATGAAGTCGAGGAAGATATGTTTTATATATATATATATATATATATATATATATATATATATATATATATATAAAGGTACATTGTTTAAATAAACAAATATTTTATTAATAATTGTCTTTTTTATTTAATAACTATTTTATTGCTATTATAAATATTTTCAAATTTGAAAAAAAAATAAGATCACAATTTTTAATAGGTAAACTTTTTTATGTGTATCATTAGCTGAACATTCCTTTTTGATTTTTTTAATTTCATTCACTGTAACAGAAATCCCAGGCGTTCATGTATTTCCGGGCACTGCACTATATTATCCACAAGAATTGGTTCCAACTGGACAAACAGTTCCAGGTTCGTATTACTTAGCTTTTTTTAAAGTGTTTGGTGTCCAAAATTTGTCGCATTCGTCCGGAATATTGGACTCCAAGTGGTGGGTGTTTGTTGCACCACAATGCACCCAGTCACACCTCCCTTATTGCTCGTCTATTTTTAGCAAAAAATAATGTCTGTATGTTGAGCCATCCACTGTATTCATCCGATTTAGCATCTTGTGACTACTCCTTATTCCGAAAACTCAAAATAAAGTTGAAAGAGTGTTACTTTGAGGATAATTTGACTATACAAGTAGCCGCAGAATGATTTACAACAGGCATTCGATTAAAAAAAATCGCTTTAACAAGTGCATTGAAACCGGAGAATTACTTTGAACAAAAAATAAAAACATGAATTATTTTTTGATTTCCATTTCTTTTTACAGAGTGGCCTCAAAACTTATTTGGTGCACTGTGCACAAGAAAAAATTATCCAACAGCAATTTTTTGGCAAAATATGATGCATGGCCATATTTTCAAAACCTTCTCCTTTTATCAAAAAAATACTTCTATAACAATAAAATTTCGCCTATATATAGCTAAGATTTTTCTACCAAGCATGAATTAAGATTTTTGAAATATATAATTTAGAAGTGGATTTATTCGTACTTTAATACATCAGTGTAGAGAACCTTTTACATGAAACACCGACTATTATTTCAATTAAAAATATCTCTGAAACTAAAGTGAGTTTTTTTAAAAAATTTAATACAAGCACTGCAGGGAAAACTTAGATACACACAAAAGCAAAATATTATTAATATAGAAGTATTTTCCATAACAGGAGAATATTTTGAAAATACATCACTTTTACTTAACATTTGACCAAAAAAATGCATTAAAATAATTTTTTTATTGTAATAATATTCTTTAAACAATTATATATATACACTGCTGGACAATTGCTAAGGACGGATAACACTATCATCCATAGCAACCACAAAATGAAAGGAAGCAAAATGTGGAAAATTAGAATAAATGCGGGATATTAATAAGAAGAAGTATGAGTATGCAATTTTTTTTTCCACGTCTGTTCATCACGTGATAGCGTTCATAAGAGCTTTAAAAGTTTGGACGTGTGTGGACAGTTGTTGTTTCAAGTCAAAGTTTTACAGGAAAGATTTAATAGACGAACTTGAAATTTTTGGCATGTCTTCCCGACATCACATAGATGATTTTATGCGTGGCCGAAATATTGGAAAGTTCGAAGAAGGCAAAAAATAACAGATGTTGCCAGGGAGTTCGACAGCGCTCACAGCGTTGTTTCACGGCTGTGGAAGTCATTTAAAACTACTGGAATGTGTAGTAGTCGGCACGGGGGAGGTCGTGTTAGAAGTACGACGCCTGCAGAAGACAGATATATCGTCCTATCAGCAAAAAGGAACAGGCGCATTACAGCTCAGCAGGTGGCAAATCAGTTTCTTGCTGCCTCAGGAAAGCAGATCTCCCGAAAAACTGTTGCCAGACGTTTGAGGGGAGGAGGACTATACGCACGCAGACCTGTTGTGTGTGTCTCATTGACCAGACAGCACCGTACTGCCCGTTTGCAAGGGTGTCGTGAGCATCACAATTGGACTGAACAGGACTGGGCATGCGTACTATTCTCAGATGAGTGTAGGTTCAGTCTGTCATCGGATTGTAGACGCCAACTGATCTGGCGCGAGAGTGGTACTGCTTATCGTCCAGAAAATATCCAGGAAAAGGACCGATATCCGACATGCAGTATCATGGTGTGGACCGGCATCATAATCAATGGCCGCACGCTCCTACATGTGGTTGCGAATGGGACTATGACGGACCAACGATACATTGATGAAGTTCTACTTCCTCATGTTCGTCTTTTCCGTGGTGCTGTCGGTGATAAATTTGTTTTTATGGACGACAACGCAACATGTCATCGAACACTCGCTGTTCAGGATTGTCTAGACAGCGAGGGTAATCAACGTCTCGTATGGCCAGCGCGTTCTCCAGATCTAAACCCCATTGAAAATATGTGGGATGCTTTGGGGAGGCAAGTTGCTGGTCGAAACTATCCTCCGACAAACAAGAACACCCTCATCCGTGCACTCACAGAGGAATGGGATAAATTGCCTCAACAGCTGCTGGATAATGTTGTGCAAAGTATGGTACGACGTGTGGAATGTTGCATCACACTCCACGGTGGACATATCCCGTACTGATACCTTTCTTTAAGATGCCTGCTGACTTTTAGATGCATTGTTCCATTTCTCCGTACGCAGATCAAATGAACATTTTTTTCTCTCAGATATTTCACAGGTTTTGTACTTTCCAGAACAATAAATATTCTTTATTCTAATGTCTGAACAGTGTGGCAACTATATTTTCTCCTACTAGGCCTCATGTCTCGCTTAATGTTATGCTACATAGCAATTTGTGATCCGTCCTTAGCAATTGTCCAGCAGTGTATATATATATATATATATATATATATATATATATATATATATATATATATATATATATTCAAATTGCTCTAAATATAAAAAAAAATTATTTATACCTTTTTACAAAATCATTGTTTCAAACGCAGTCAGTCCCCTTATTGTGTTCTATCAGTGGCGTAACGGAGAATTTTCGGCACCCCCTGCAAAATCAGATTTTGAGCCGTAGCCAGATCTTACGCAATCGGCATCGCTCAGGCTTTGGGGCCCCAAGAGTACTGCCACCCCCGCGGTGCAGGGGTGTACGTTACGGCACTGTGTTCTACCTTATATCAGAAACGAATATGCCTCAAATCGATATTTAATATTAGATATGAATTGAAAATATGCCACACATGTATTCTATATCTTTATGACATTTTTATACAGTTGAATTTTTTTTTATTTTGAAAAAATATTTTACATTCAACAAACCGTGACTAGCTCCAATCTGTATTAGGGTACTTTAGTTATACGACCAACCACATAAAACTTCGGACAACTAAGGGGGAAAGATAAGAACGCTCATGAAATGTGCGGCTGTCACCTCATAAAACACAGCCCATTACGATACGATATAAGCGTCCAGGAATTTTTGATACAGTATCTCCCCTTCTACGTACTACAAGAAGTGTACTGTACAACAAGTCGCCCATCTTTTGATATTCAGTTGTAGTAGTTCATAATGCACGCATTGCTCTCTCACGCGATTGGATAGAATCGAATTCAGCTGCTGTTGTCTGACGAGTCACGGAAACGCAGGAATCCCTAAATGTAGGGGAGAAAGGGAAATTTTCACCCTATTGCCGGATATTTATGAGGCTCGCGTCCAATTTCATTGATTTTTTCCGAAAATACTTCTTGATTTATAGAGCTCGATATAAGTAAGTTACGTCTTTAAGGTCCTTGTTTTGGCGGGGAAAAAATCACTTTGTTTCGATTAAAAAATGACGTAATCTCTTTGCTGGATTTTTCCAAGTCTCAGTGAATATGATTTTAGGACGATCCTTTACTTGGCAACATAAAAGACGTAAAATGTTTTATCACAGAATATGTGTATATCTGTACTATTCATTACGCTTCACTGGATATGACTTAGTGATGTGGTATGCGTACAGATTGTTTTTTGGTAATGGATATCTTAGACAGGGAATTAAGTTGTCGATTATCTTCAAAAATATTCTTACAGCCCTTACCTCTTTTTTAAAAAATGGACCGGAATTTCTAAAGTATAGTTACAATTAACTTTTACATGTGTCTTCGAAGTGAATTTTTGCAAAACCTGCTCTTAGAGGATCTCTACTCATCAAAAGAAACATGCTTCCGAAATATCAAGTCTGTTAATGTAATAAATCAAAAACAGATTTTTTTACCTATAAAATCCTCGCAAGACTCCTTAGGAGTTGATTTCCATAAAACTCATTTTTATGCTTAATGTCACCCAAATTTCAGTTTTGCAGGTCTAGTAACTCAAAAAAGGGATTTTTTCTTTAGTACTCTCCCCTTCTTGGGAGTAAATTTCCGCAAAACGCACTAGTAGTGGATCTCTTCTCAACAAAGGAGCATGCCTGCTAAGTTTAAAGTCCGTAGGAGAAATATTGTTCCAGCGATCTCATGATGAGTGATTGAGTCGCTTTTCTCCACACAGGGGGATTTCAGTTAATACCCCACTTTCAAAATGCTGTTAAGGACAGGTCAGAATGACTTCAAAATTGAACTGAATATACTTGAAAAAGGAGAAACCGTATGGCGTAAGAAAAATTTCCAAAGTGCGTATCAATAAATGGCACAAAATCGATAGAACCGATTTTTCTCCTCCAATGCGTTAAGATCTTAGCGGGGTGGGTGGACTCTTCACTAGCAGAGTCACAACTGTAAAATGACTTGTGAGTCATTTTTACGTCAAAACCGAGAACCACCACTTATATATATTGGTACAGTTGGATTAACTCATTTCATTCCAATTTATTTATTTTATTCAAATTTGAGTAGAGTTATATTTTCTAAAGTTAGTTAAACCTAAACAAACTAAATACTACAAAATTTCGAAAATGTTTATATTTTATATAAGAAATCAGCCCCGTCTTCTAAATAGGACACTGGGATAAAGGGGATAAAATTTACACCTGCAGGTTTTAGCGTTCTTTTCAAGGATGAAAAGCTATTTCCGAGTACAATATTTTATTTTATTTCGATAATACTTTCTTGTTTACAAAATATTTAACTTTTCAGTTCCATTTCACTCTAATTTTGCTGGAAAGATCCAAAGAAAGCCTGACAAAGCGTTTTGTTACATTTGTCATAGCATGTTTTTGGTTTTTCTTTGCAGTCCTCTCTCTGACAATGACGTTGTTTTTCTTGCTTTAGTAAAAATATTCAACACTATCTTTGCGGATATCTTATTTTGTACCAGAAGGCACAGTCAAGATCCTAAGTCTACTTTTTGTTCTTATCACAGTTTTTTTAAGATAAACGCTTGTTACAGCTCTTCGGTACTCCTTCAACTTTCATCTTTGTTGAGAGATTTGTGAATTATCCAGGCGTTTACAACAGCCATATCCAGTGAACGTATAACAAGTGGCCAGTACTACTTTTTCCTACGAATTTGAATGGGGTGAAGTCCAGCCAACCAGCCGTGGGGATCTACATCGCCCATATGTTTGTTTAAGAATTTATCAAATTTGGCATTTCCGCGTTTACTTTATCTTTGTGTCCTCATACTCGCCTCCAAATTTCATAAATCTATTATTGAGTATAGCAAATGAATGTTTTACTTTGAAGAATCGATCCTGGATATGCTGATTTGCAGTTCCATTGTCAACAAAGTGTAAATAAGATTTCAACTTTTGGAAGCAATTTCGTGGCGTGGCACTTTTCACCAGGGTAATTCCATGTGGTCTCAGCATCTGACCAATAATCACGTTCACAAGTATTTGGGTGATAAACAGCTAGAAACGAAATTCCTATAAAAACATGTATTTCGTCAGCAGTGGTCTATAAATTGTGTTCATTTGTTACATCAGCTGCGTATCGCATAATTTCCTTTGCATTGAGATCACAATCTTCACTGGAATAAAACTGCTGAAAAAGCTCTGATGGGGTTTTATCTTTCAATGCAATTTCTATCTGCTTCTAATGCTTCCTATAACTTCAGAAACCTTTGCACTGATATAATTTAGCAGGAGTGAAACATTAGAGAAGCGAAATTATTATTTTTTTTCTTTTTTACTCTTCGTTACCGTTTTTACTCTTCGTTAAGAGAGAAGAAACACGTCAATTTCAAGTGTATCATCCCACTGTTCTATTTAGTGGACAGTTAAAAATAATTTGCAAAAAATCACCCAAGAGCAATATTGCTCTAATTTACCGCCAGGACCATAACGAAAGAGTAATATCACATAAAAAAGCCTAGCCAAGTGTCCATATTAAACTGAAAAAGAATTCCGCTACCCCAAAGAGATGATACAAACAGAGCCCATAAATGCGATGAATGAGCGAAATTTCCGGAAGAAGGGGGAGGGATGAGACACATAACTCACGCTGGAAGAAACTAATATATATCCCTACTTGTTCCAACAGTCAAATGATTTGCAACATACAAATAAAGATTTCTACACGATATTTTTAAACTGTCCTCTAAATTTAGGATTGTGAGATAAAATGGGTTAATGTGCAACGCATGCTAAAGACATTGCAATTCGATTCAAACTGCCAGTTGTAACTGTATCCATTTTCATTATTCTGCCTACAGTGCCTTCTATTGGAACACCGTCTATGTACCTTAAACCATTTTTTTCTTATGATGTGTCTTTTCCCCTTTCTTTAAGTATTTTCAATTCAAATTAAAAGTCATTCTGACCAGTAGTTCTCTTTTCAACCGCATTTTGGAAATGGGACTTAAATTATAATTACCCTGTAGATTAACATATAAAAAATGTTGAATAAAAAAAGGATAAAAACATAAAAAAAAAACAAAATAAGCCATAAGAACAGGATTTGAAACTATTGAATTTTTTATAACAACTATGCCTTTAGAAAACAAAGAATTATGTATTTGTTTTTAAATATTTTTCCTTTAAGCACATACACGATCATGATCTCATATATGTGATCACGTGTTTCTCCCTTCGAGGCCTGTGATTAATTTCGCTTTCCTCGTTCTGAGGATCATGATCACACCAGTGGGATTTCAATTTGGAATGATAATAAACTGTAAATTTTTTTCGGCGTATTTTATTTCATTAATAATTGTATATGAATTTTTAAATGAAGTTAGGTATAACAGGAAAATTCCCCGGTCCTGAATGGGTTAATCAACGGGTTAACTTGACACACTTATATATGATATCACAATCTAAGCTTAAATGATGAAAATTAAAAATTAGTTGTCTATGTTTACAATACCACACAAAATGGTAAGACGTTTAAAACCTAGCGTACCTGATCGATACTAACCACCAATAGTATTCTACGAAGACAATCTTTGTTTCCTCGACCCATTCATATTGTTGTTCCAATCAGCTAATCTTAAAAAGTTAAGATGTATCATATTGTTGGCTTATTGTTCAATGCACACGGGATAAAAATAAATATTATTTACAGAATTGTTTGATGTGCACCCACCATTAGTATTGCTCAAGGACAATGTCCTTTGGTTGCATGTCTCGGGCAAATTGTTGTTCCAATCAGGTTACTACAGCTCATCTTCTATAGTTAAGAGATATCTTATTGTTGACTTATTTGTTCAACGCATATATAATGAAAATAGTAGCCATTTGGAAATGATAACATGAGACATTAATGCTTTATTATAATTCTTTGAAATACTTCTGAGAAAAATAATTGCTTTTAATAGCTTTTGAGGACTATAAAAGATAAATTCTTCAACCTTCATGTTCCATTCCATCATCCATAACACACACACGTTTCATTAGTTCATAAGCTACATTTGCTAGAGATTTTCTAGTTTTATCTTGAAAAGAAACTGAAATATATAAACTACGGGTTAGTAATTTCTTCTATAAAGAACGAGTATAGATCAATATGTAGCTGTGTGTAATGAATACAAAATGTTTCTATTATATTTTCATTAAGTATCAATACGATTCTCAACTAGCAAATTTCAGTGGAAAAATAACTAATTTTTTTGCCTAAATTAATTTTTATATACTTTTCTATAATATCACAAAATTTGAAAGCATTATTAAATGCTCTTACATGCCTTAAAGAAGAATTAACATATACTATTAAAATATAGCAACTTTAAGTTTAAATTAGAGCCAATTCTAATGAATATATGCCCTATAAAAAGGGTATATGCATTAAATGATGCGTGTTTCATATATTATTATTATAATATATTATTATATTCAATATATTATTATATTTTACTACAACATTAATTTCGATAAATCCAGAGGAATAGCACGAAAAATATGCTAATTATTAATTAATCTTTTACACAAATTACTAATGTATATCTAGGAATTATTTTTTTTTAATTTAGTATTTTGAAAATTAAATGATCTTGAAAAATTAGACCTAGACTTCTTAAAAATGATAAGGAAAATGAAATCTTGTAATCATCTGTGGTTGCGAATTTTCACATGGTGTCCGACTAGGTTCGAAGACCAATTTTTCAAAAATAGATTTTCAGATGAATTTTATTGTTTTAAGGAAGATAAATAAGTTTAAAGAGTTATAATTATTAAAAAATGTTTCATGCATCATCCTTTATTTTTGAAAAAATATTATTTTACAAAAAGTTTAGCAAAATTGCTAATGTTAAAAAAACAGCATAATAATGCAATTTAATTTCATTGATATACTTCTTGATCCATCTAAAGTGTCACAAACCACAGGGTGAAAAATATTTTAGGAGATAAATATTTTATAAGCATTTAAATTTGACATTAATGATTTTTCGTCAAAATTACTTTATGTTCTGAGTTAAAATTGGCTATAAAATGCAATTAAATGTAACTATTTTAAAACCTGCAGTTTGTTGTACTAAAAAGGGCCCATGACGCAAGTGTTACAAATTTCCCAGAATTCTTTTGGATTGACACATGGTTTGCTAAACATGGGGAAGATATTGCATTTCTTATTAAGACATTTCTTTTGGAAAAAACAATAACCCAGCGTTTCTCAAAACGGGAGGTGCCCCTTCTTTAGGGGGTCTTGATAACTATGCGAGGGGGCACGAGCATTTTGAAAACTCGAAACCAAAAGATTATTTTAAAAATATTAATTTACTGAAAGTAAACAAACAAAATACATTCTGACATAATAAAAAAATAAAATACACATATACACTGATATCATAACTATCAGTACTGCACAATGTATTTTATAATTAATTTAACATTACAAAGTTTAGGACAAGTTGAATAATTAACAGTGACGCCATGAGATTTTCATACATACAATTTTATACAAAAATTAACGCTTATCTTGATTATTTGTACGGTTTGTAATTAATCCCTTGACTGCCGATTAAAAGTTACGCGATTCTTTCCCTAATGCCACCGTTCTCTACTTAGCCTCGCGTATGTGATGGATGGGGGGATAACAAATTAATAAGCAAATCCTCTGAAAAAATAAGTAAATCTTTCACAAACACTGTCAAGATCCTTTTATTGCATTCTAGAATAATTTTGTGAATAGCCGTTCACAGAAAAGATCGTAATTCGGAAAGACGTATATATACGTCTGGACAATTAATGCTTTGGCTCAGCAAGACGTTTATATGCATCACTAGCACTTAAGAGGTTAAAGTCGTATCGTAGCTTTGGCGTCAAAGTATGTTATTGTTGTATTCAACACATTGTTATTGTATGGGAGGGGGTGCGCTGAGAATATTATAATTGAATATTGGATCGCAAATATTGAAAGTTTGAGAAGCACTGAAATAACTGCAAGTAATTTGAGATATTTGTTATACGATAGATAATTCATATATATATATAGTGTAGCCTAATTTAAAATACCTTTTTATGTGTATATCATTTTATTTTATACTTTAAGTTAATTATGTGGATTATAGATTAATACTAATTTGAATTAATAAACTTAATAAGTTTATTTTGATACATTTCAATTAAAGCTTATATTAAAAGTGATCAGTAACATACTATGTACGATCTCAGCAATATTAATCTTTGCTCCATAAATTTTGTCTTGGCCAGTCAGTTAGTTTCCCCTCCAATTCTTAGAAATTTAAAAAACCACGTCAAATATTTAACCATTCTTGTTCTGCCATGAATATAATTCAACTCACGTGGGAACCCTAATTTGAAACGCAATCGCCGTACCGTTCGATTGAAGTCAAAAAAAGAATCAGAAAAGGTTCCAGAAAAGGAGGTGTTGCTCATCACACCAGAGTCGACAAAACACTTAACGTGATTAAAGCACAAAACCAGAAATCTAAGAGATAGGATTTAAAAAAGGAAAACCCCCACAAAAAGAATACCAAAAGGGAAAGGAAAAGAAAGAAACAAAGCTCACGGAAATTACAGTTCTCGTGTATTTGCGTGACAGCAAAGGGGCGGAATCCAACCTTCCCGACGTGTCGTGGCAAACGTCAAACGTGCGAATTCACGACGGGTTTCTAAGTCGCGTGCACGTGGCTTCATGTGCAATATTAATAATTCGAACAGCTCTTTCCTCCTGTTTTTTTTCAGTTCCACAGAAACCAATGACGCTGTATCCTTTTCCATTTCCTTTTAGGATTATTTGTTATTTTTCGACGCCGTTGTATTTTACTTGGCATACTTTTTTTTAACTTTCTCGGACCGATACGAGGTTTTGCAAATGCGTGTACACACACACACACAAGAGAGCTGTAGTAGAAAAGTTTTCTAGTCAATTATACACGAGCCGTGGTGGCACGCGACCTAGCTTTAATTGAGACGTTGTATGTTTTCTTTTTTTTTTGTATTGTTTTTCATTTTGATTTCGGTCGTGTGGCAACGGTCGAAAGACGTTCGACTAAATCGTGGACGTAATGGCTCTGGAATAACTTTTAGGCTTAATCAGGGGAATTATTAAGTTCTATATACACGATAGAGGTGCCACATTACGTTCCAGTTTTACATAAAATTACCTCTGACATGTAATCTTGGATATTAAGCAAGTTAGAATGGACATATATACTACTTTCTCTCTGTGGCTAGACAGGTCTATTTAAGTAAACTCTGAATGTAATTGCGAGTCTTTTCTTCTTTCTTTCTGTTCATACTGCATCATTAATTTCAAGTTGGTAGTAGTTCGAGATAAGAAAAGGGATTCTCTCTTAAGACTATATTTTATATAACTGCAGTTTAAACGAAAATCATTAATCTTCAAGTTATTTTAAAGGTAGAAAGTCACTGAGAGAGCTCCTTATAAATGTTTCATTCTTCCCACACATTTTGCTTACACATTTAATAAATTGGTTTCACGGTATCTTTTTCTATTATTTATTTTATTCGATTTCTATGCTATGAATTTTTTTTTCCAAAAATATTGTTGTTTTTATTGGCAAGTTTCATTTCTTAGTTTTTAGCCTAACATTAAAAGAAAAAAAACCGAAGATAAATTTAATAAAATATTCATTTTAAGCCTTCCTGTGTTAAATTTTCAGCTTATTTTTTAAATTTAACACTGGAAAAGATTATTGTGATTATGTTATTGAATGAGTTTCATATGTCGGAATGATCATAAGAATTAACAAAGAGGTTTTATAGGAACAAATTTTAGTCTAGAATTTACTCTAGTAAGTACAATAAATATTCTTCTAACAGAAAACTGTAAACCCTTTACACATATATATCCCTAATCCATAAAGTTCTCTGAAAAATAACGGTAATTAAAATCCATTTTGGTAAGAATGTCACAAGCCAGGTCTTGATCTCCAAACAACTGTCTCAGGGAAATGCCCCAGCAGTTCAGAAGATGAGTGGGAGAGATCAGGTACAGGTAAACAAAGACTTTACAACCTTCACAAAGGTCATACCACGTAGATGACCGCCTCTAAAGCGTGACAAAGTCATCTGATAAGCCCTGTATCTCCTGCACTGTAAAGAAAGACCCGGGCTGTTAGCTGCGTACCAGTGGTGAGCAGAAGGGTTTCGCCAAGTGAAATTTTCATTTTAACTCTGTGGAGGAAATGAATTTCAAAACGGCTCAGACAGAGGAACTGGGGTTAGGGAGATCACAACCCCTCAGCTGCCTAGCTCAACCTCAACCCCTAGCTCATCAGCTGCCTCATTCCCAGGCACACCTACATGCGATAGTATCCACTGGAGACACACTTGCTTCCTTTGTCCAAGCCTAGAAAATTCAGAAATAATATCCAGACAAGTACTGACCATAATCTTTGGCCAATTCTTCAAATATTGTAGCAGCTCCTACTGTTTGCCAGGATCCAGATACCAACTGTACATATTGCAATTAATAACTTGGACGAAAAAATCAACTATTTAATTTCTAATCTCTCACGCAACCCATAAATAGTTCCAAACGTCACAACATGCAGCCCACTTCCATTCAACTTCCATAGTGAAGGTGGGACAAGTAAAAATACGCAGTGTATCAGAAAAGATTATGTAGATGATCTTGTAATGGACTCCTTTCTTGTGTGATATATGAAATTTTCCTGCTTATTGATGCTTTAATATTTATATTTTATCATAGTCCAGAGTATTTTAAAAGGAATTGGTACTTTTAAAAAGGCGTATTTCCTTATGATAACAAGAAAAGACATTCATATTACACAAGTTGTGACGGGGTTTTATCACAACTTCCACTAATTGTCCTCTTTGGATTCTTTGGGGCCAGAATGGCAATTCTTTCCAACTCAAGAAGAGAATGTGTTGATGCAAATTAGGAATCATATATATTGGAATGTTAGCATTCGCGAAGATCGCTAAGTGGAGAAGTAATGCTAGAAGTGATCGTTAAGTGAAGTGATATAAAGTCTGGTAGAGGAGTCTTAATTCTGGGAGCTGGCCTAACAGTGCCTGTGCAGATAAGTCAAAAGTGGGTCCGAGACCAGCAGAGCATTGCCTAAGCCAGAGCCAGCCAAATTAAAAGTTGAATTGACGTTGTACGGACCGTAGCTGTTTACTCAGGAAATAGCAGTAAGCTAATTCATCTAATCTATAAGAATAGTACGGGTACTATTAAGTTAGAAATTAATATATATATATATAATATAGTTATCTTAGGTATATAACTATATGTTTATTTTTATATTTTTGTTTATATATTTGTGTATATGTATATATATATAAATTTATATATATGTGTATGTATAATGTATATAATTATATATTAAAATTTTTTATTGTATTATATATATATATATATATATATATATATATATATATATATATATATATAGATAGATAGATAGATAGATATAGATAGATAGATAGATTCAGTTGTTAAGTGCGCTAATTGTCAGTAATACATGTTGCGCCTAATTACTCGTGATCAATATCCTCCTAGAATACTATTGTTGTTGTATTACATATAAATTAAGATAAGGATAAACTGATTTTATTATGACTGAGTTTAGTGGTGCATCCTTTATTCTCTTAGAGGTAGGTCGCGTGAATAGTTGAGGGAGGGTATCTCCAATGGAGGGGATACCACAAAGTTAAAAATTAATATCATGACACAAAATTTTACAGAAACTAATTTGAAAGAATTTAAAGACTTAGGTATGGGATAATTTCTTTTAAAGTCTACAATTAATGCAATTGGATTGGTAAGTAAAGCATCGTGAAAAAAACATAATATTATAATTCTTTAAAAACGATACGCAAAAATAATTATGAGAAATCATACTGCCAAAAAGTTTTAAAAATAGTGAATTCCATTTTTTATTGTTTTTGAAAGCGTATAATATATCCATGTCCATGAATAATATCTTACTAATAATGCAGCTTGAGAAAAATTACAAAATATTGTCTTGAAGCTTTTTAATAAAATATTTCAGCACACTTCCAGCAAAGTACTGAGAACAACTTTGATCACTCTACGCAGCAACGATATAAGACCATGCACAACATGAAAAGAACACTACACTTTATTTTCCGATCGCAACCCACCCATTTCCCTCCCCCAACCGTGGCATACAGAGTTCATAATTCGGCTCTAACACCGCGTAGGCGGTCATATTCTCAGGCCCAGTGATCCGCTCCTAATGCACTTCTGGCCAAAATGTTCCTCTAAACACATGGTCATAGCCCGGCAACATCGTATCAAAATTTCCGCTCGCCCCAACCCCCTACCTCTCCTTCAAATTCATTCCTGATTTAAAGCCTCCTCAGGCCAAATTGAATTTTGCGTCTCGGGCCATGCTTCTGCTCTGGTCATTCTCTAACACGTCTGACCACTTCATAAGCCCCCGAAAATTTAACACCGTCATCGAATCTGCATTCACTGGATCGAGAAATGATTAATCCTGGCCCATCCCCCCTAGTTTGGTTTCAGCCTCCCCGTCCCTTTTGCAACTAAAGCCCTCCCACGCTCGGTTTACTACGCCTAGCAATATTATATCCCTCCACCGTGAGTTTCCAGCACGGAAGAATACATGCTATGATAATATGTTAGCGGCCTTCTAGCTATGTGTGCGGTTGGGTGGCAACTGATTTTCTAGCCTTGGCGTTAAATTCAGTGGTTTTCGCCATAGGCGCAAACATACTTCTAGAATTTTATCGTGATTTCGATGTGAATTTTCGATAGAATGCTTTGAGCGTGAAAGTGTTTTGTACAGTTTTGAAGCGAAGGATTTTCGGGATTTATATTTTCTGTTCGGACTTGTATTTGCATTGCGATACAACATATTTAAAAGCGATCATTTTAGCTTAATTTTTTTATTTCAAATTGTTGCGCATACATATAAAGTTTATTTAACACTTTTTTACCTATATTTTAGCAATATAATTATATCTTACTAGCTGGTATACTCGTTCTTCGCGCGGGAGAATTGAAAAATTAAACAACACAGATTGAAGGATAAAGCAGTTTTCAATGAGATAATTTTACGTATATACAGCAAATTAAATATAAATAACAATAAAAAAAGGCTTTTTACATATCTTAGCCGAACAAAAAATCCTATTTGTTAAATTTTAAATTTGCAGGTCTAATAGATGATAAAAATGATTTTTTTTATTTATAATGCCCGTAACTCCATTGGGGTTAATTTTTGAAAACACCTTTCTAAGCTGATCTCTGCTGCGCAAAAGTAACAAATTGTTACACATTTTTCGTAATGAATGCTTAAAATAGAGTAAATAAATTATATCTGGATGTGTAATACGTTAACATTACTTTCTGCTGTATTTATGTTATGTTAAAATTGTAATATTTGCAAGCAACGCCGTTCCTTATATTATAATGGTGATTCATTGGAAACATAGCGAAATGTTGGTGACAGAGCCAAGTTTGCATCATTTTTAGCAGCCCTGTTGGCAACTTGGCGGTTGATTGAACGGTGCTGAAGTTGATATGCTGTAGCTTCCCTTTCCCGCAAAGAAAAATGCATATACTCGTCACTTTTCATAGTGGTTGGTTAAGCGTTGGTGGAGTGAAGCGAGGTCAGATATACAAGCATGCATTTATATAGAGAGAGATTAATTTTTTTCTCTTCCTATAGCAATAAGACTTTGAAATATAGCTAAAATCATAAGTGTAACTTCCCTCTTTTATTTTTCTCAATTTTCGATATAATTGGGATTCCAAAACCACAAGTTCAACTCAAATTTGTGGGAGTGATCTGAACATCGCACAAAAAAACGCAACACGTGGGTTATTGATGACGGACCTCATATTTTTGGCCAAGTGACGAGGACGACACTCAAGCTAGCACCTTACATCCCTCTCCTAATAACCACACCACATCAAATGGAAAACATTAAGACTCAACTCTTTTAACATGCATCAGACTCAGAAACACACAAATTTTCAGGGGGAGGGGTCCAGGGTCGAAATTCCACCATTTTGGTATCATGCTCCAATACGCCGCCCAACATATTTTTTTTGATTTTGTTGATTTTCGGGAACAAAAACAATACAAGATTAATTATTGAATATATAATTAGCATTATTTAATAAAATTACTTATTAATAACAATACATAGTTAAATTTTACGTACTATATACATAGGATTATACCCAATCGAACAAAAATCAAGAACTATGGTGGGTGTCCGGACCCCTAGAACACCCCCCCTTGTGCTCACCACTGATCAGACTACCACTTTACACGGTGGGTCTTAAGCGGCACTAGCTTCGACCTTATGACACGCGGACCATAAGCTCGTGACAATAACCACTAGGCTTTCCGTGGCCACGATTTGATAGTTGAATAAAGATAATCAAATATTAAAATTTTTAAAAAATATTTTCTAAATTTAAGAAACAAATATTTTCATTGTACATGTACTTTTAAATTTTATGTATTTTATTAACCTATGCGCATTATATATGTTTACAAATAAAATCTTTTTAAAAGAATCTCCAGAAAGCAAACATTGGCTGCAGTTAATAGCATGAACTAATTGTCAGGAAATAGGTGTTTGTAGTTAACATGGGTCTTTGACGTCATAAGAATTTAGCCCATTCGGATTCGAATCCACAAGTTCAACTCATATTAGTAATGAACGGTGTTATCTCAATATTATGATATTGTAATAGTTTATAATAATCGTAAAGAATAAAAAATTGTATTTTACTTTATAAAGCCCGTTTGATGTATTTTCAGTTATATAAATAACAAGTAATGCTAACAAAAAACTTTTAAGACAACACCAACTAAGGTCAACAAAGAAAGATTTTATTTGAATTACTTTTTATTAAATAATTACAATTAATATAAATATGTATGTATATAACAAAACCACAATAGTAAGTAACAAAATAGAAAGCGACTTTCCCCTTGCAATTTTCTATTTTCCTTTCTATTTAGGGTGTTGGACTATTTTGTTTGTTACTATTTATCCATGAATTAAATTTAATTATTTTAATAAAGATGTATAGAATAAAAAATAAATCACATTCTCTGAAATTAGGTCAACCCAGGAGGGGTTAGAATCAACGACCTTAGGATTAGAATTCCAAAGCTCTTTTCATTGCGCTAAATGGACACAACGAACGATTTTTCTTTATATGCATGCTGTTGGACTATTATTTTGGTTTGTTACTATTTAATGATTTTTTAAAAATTTAATTAATGAATTACATTTGAAAAAACTGTATTAGCATCAAGTGTTATACACTAAAATTTTAAAAAATGTATTTGAATTTGAATGGATAAATAAAAAGTATTTTATTAACGATTGAACATTTGAACAAGATATATATATATATATATATATATATATATATGACAGGCCCCAGGCCTGCTGGTAAAATAAAGAGGGCATCATCTTCACAATATTCCTTTATATCGCTTTCATCATATATAATCTAACATGGCGGACCTTTTCGGGTGTTACGAAATACAACATCTCAGCGAGGAGACACCAGCCAAGTCCTTTCTTAGTATGCGTTCGCCTTCGTCAGCGCTCGTTGCTCCTTTTAACAGGCTTGTTTACTCATAAATCCTTACGCGATGGTAAAGAGTTCGCTCTATTTTCATTTATTACTTCCTTAATTTTGAACCTAAACTTTTTGACAAATTTCCCCCCTCCGCGCTGGCACAGCCAGATTGGCCAATTCTGACTGGCAACAGGAAAAAAAATTATATTTCAATTATATCAAATTCCCTAATGAAATAAAAATCTAGAAGATATAATAATGGTGTAAAAGAGTGGGCTGGTGAATCCAACATGTACAAAAAAATAGCAATAATGAATAACAAAGTATCAAAAATTTGGTATAAAACTTGGTGTTACATAGAATTGTTTTGAAAATATCACACATCTAATACTTCCACTATGACTATAATAATAATGAGGTTAATAAAAACAACATAAGATAAAGATAATTCACATTGACATTCAAAAAATATAATAGTACTAAACAACATAACATAAGATCAAGTGAAATTCTCACTAAATGTGCACCAATAGTAAACAATGTTAATAAAGTGATAAATGTTGAAAAGTTACAAGTACTTCAAAATTGTATTGATGTTGGAATAATGAGTACATAAATACATAGAAGAATAGGTATAGAGTAAATAACAAGATTTTAGGAATAATGGTAAAGTAAATACATAAAAAAGACATACATGGAGTAACTTACAGCAACATGATTTTAGGAATAATGGTAAAGTAAGTACATACAAAGAATAGATATAAAATAAGTAATAGCAAAATGAGTTTAGGAGCTCCCAAAAAAAGAAAAGATTACATAACTATAACACAGAAATTTATCAAAATAAACACAACATCAACATTATATCAAAATATCACTAGAAATATAAAATGCAAAGAAAAATAAGGGTATTTCAGATATATCAAGTACAGGTAAAAGTTCAATCAATGTAATGTTTCACAGTCCTGTCTTGGAAAAATCATAGTTCAATGTTCATCATCCAATTATTGTTTATCTCACAGTTCTTTTGTTTATTATTAGTATCTCTACTCAATCAACTCATTTCAAAAACATACAACCATAATAAAATCTTCATAACATCACATACTATATTTTAACTTTCAGAATATACTGATCACAAATAATCACAATGAAATTATTATAACACAATGTGTATCGTAAAATGACCTCATCACAATGTTTTCATACAGTCCATAATTCAGTTATTTTTTTTTTTAAATAGTCTTCAATAATGTGTTCATTATGAATAAAGATACAATACAAATTCAATTACATTAAATTTTGATTTTCATAATGTAAACAAGTCTTAAATTCAATTTTTAAACACAACTTTTAGTATTATTTTTTTTAAATAACAATGCACTTCTTTTAAAATTACAATGCACTTCTTCCTAAAATTACAATGCACTTCTTTCCCCCCAAAGTTTGAGAAAACAAACTCTATAACAAATATAAATAAGAATTTAGCATAATTGGAAATTGGATTTTGAATGAAAAGGTTTTAATCTTGTAGAATGAACAATATCTGTTAATTTTCCTGTATATTGATTTGGTTTATCTATTTCATAAGTAACATTTGAGAGTTTCCTGACAATTTTAAAAGGACCATTATAAGGAGATTGAAGTTTACTTGAATTAGGGTATGAGAAATTTTGATATAAGACTAAATCTCCAACTTTAAATTTTGCATCAACATAATGTTTATCATACCTTTGTTTATTTATTTATGATGCTTAATTGTTCTGTTTACTGCAATTTGTCTAGCTTGTTGTATAGGTGGATAGTTTAATTTTACTTGATTAGGTAATGGCGAATCATATGGCAAAGTTCCAAACATTAAATATGCAGGTGGAAAGCCAGTAACATCATGTGGCGAGTTATTGTATTCATATGTAACTTGTTCTAATAATTTTGTCCAAGGAGTTTTTGTAGTTGAATTAACTTTACATCTTAATTTTGCTACTAATGTCTGATTAACTCTTTCATTCTTTCCATTGCATTGTGGTCTATTTGCTGAAGTTAGTAATTGTCTAATATTATGATGTTTTAAGAATTTCTTAAATTTAGATGAAGTGAATGCAGCATTTCTATCACTTAAAAGCTGTTTTGGGCATTGAATTGAAAAAAAAAAAATTTGTTTTAAGCAATTTGTATAAGTTTCAGAAGTGACACTTTTTGATGGAAATGTCCAAGCATATCTGGTAGCATGATCCAGAACAATATGCAGGTATTTCTTTTTGTGAATTATGATAATTAAATCCTCCTACAGTGTCTAGTGAAATCATTTCAAATGGTTCTTCTGCTACAGGAACTTCTTGCAATAATCCATACTTTTTTGTGTAGACTTTTTTATTCAGTTGACATGTTTCACAACATTTAACAAAATTTGAAATGTCTAATATAATGTCTTTCCAGTAGTAAATTGGGGAAATTAATTTTAACATCTTTTTACACCTGGGTGACCAAATTGTTCATGTGCAGTTGTAATTAATTTTTCTCTCAAGGATAACGGTACTACAATTTTAATTAAATTCTTTTTCTTAACTGTTAATACATCATTAATTTTTATATATTTTGGATCATTAATGTTCTCTGAATTTTGGTATTTAATAATTTCATCAGTATTTAAAAAAATGACAAATGGGTGATATATAATGGCATACAGGGTTCCTCGACAACATGTCTGCTTCAACATTTAATTTACCTTTTATATAAACTATCGAATATTCATACTGAGAAAGTTTTAAACTCCACCGAAATAAACGTCCAGTTAAATGTTTTACACTTTTAAGCCATTGTAAAGCAGCATGATCAGTATGTATTGTGAATTTGGATCCATGTAGGTAACAGTGGAATTTATCTAAGGCATCTATAATTGCTAAACACTCTTTTTCTGAAATTGTATAATTTTTTTCATGTTTAAGTAATTGTCTCGAGTGATAAGCTATGGGGTAAAGTGTTCCATCTGGGTGTTGTTGTTTCAAGACTACGCCTATTGATTCCTGACTTGCGTCACAAAATACATGACATGGATATTGTGAGTTGTATAATTTAAGTATAGGTTTTGAGATTAAACAATTCTTTAACTTTTGATAAGCTTCTTGACATTCATGTGACCAATTCCAAATTGCATCTTTTTTTAAGTAACTTATTTAATGGAACTCTAAGTTTTGCATAATCTTTAATAAATTTTTGATAAACATTGATGGAACCAAGAAATCTTTGGAGTTCTTTCACATCTTTAGGTGGTGCTAATTTTCTAATTGTTTCAATATTTGGATTACTTGGGGAATAATGACCTTGTGTTATTTCATATCCTAAAAATTTTATTTTTTCCTGTGCAAACTGACATTTTGATTTTTTAAGTTTAATGTTTTCTTTTTTACAAATTTGAAATATTGTATCTAAATGAGTTAAATGCTCTTCCCAAGATTGTGAGAAAATTATTATATCATCAAAATAGTTTAAAGCAAAAGTTAACTGATATTTTTGTAAAATTTGTCTTATAGTTCTTTGGAAAACAGCTGGGGAATTTTTCCAGCCAAATGGAAGTCTTAACCATTCATAGAGTCCAAAATTAGTTGTGAAAGCCAGTTTCTCTGCGTCTTTTCATGAATTTTAATGTGCCAATAACCACTTGTTAAGTCGAGCGTAGAGAAAAATTTAGCATGAGTTAAATTATCAATTACAAAGTCTATCAGAGGTACAGGGGGTGGAATCTTTTCGTGTGATTTCATTTAGTTTTCTATAATCGATACATAATCTTGATCTTTTCCCTTCATCCTTTTTTGTATGCTAAAGTTACAGGGGCAGCATATGGGCTATGAGAGGGTCTAATAAAACCTGCTTTTAACAATTCTTCTATCTGTGTTTGTATTTCTTTAGATTCTTGTTGACTGTTTCTATAAGGGCGTAAACTTATAGGAAGGTCTGAAATTAAATGAATTCTTTGTGGCTCTAAATTGATACAACCTACATCATACTTATTTTGTGAAAATATGGTTTGAAATTTGTCAATAAGTTGGGTTAAATCTCCCCATTGCTCACTAGTTTGTTTTGGTACTGTGTCCTCAACAACCATGGCTGGGTTAAACAATCTTTTCAGATCAGCTTCAGGGCTGTCTGGTACTTGATCTAAACCTTTATTATTCTTAACGTTAATATTATCTTCATTATTTGCATTATAGTAGTTCATATTTTGATCATTATTAAGAGTTTTACAATATGTCCCATGATATGTTCTCAACTCACCAACACACTTATTTACATATTTAATATTACTTAAATTTTTACCACATTGAAAAATACACATGTTACGAATACTAATGTCAAGCTTAAATAAATGTAAATATTCAAGTCCTAAAATAATATAAGGCAATTCAGTATCAATTACAAACAAATCTATTTGCTTAGATATACATCCAATATTCATATAAACTTTAATTATACCTTTGGGTTGAATAGTCCCACAAGTTTGATTTATTTTTACATTACTATTTTGTATAATTTTAATGTTTTTTAATTGTTTAGCTAAATTTATTGGAATTAATGACACATTGCTTCCTGTGTCAATTAGAGTACAAAAGTGCTTGGAACATACCATTGACTCAATAATTAGTTGTCATCCTTGCCTCTGGTTACTTTCGTTTCTGGGCGAGTAAAGATTATGTCGATTCTGTTGTCTCCCACTGAATCTCATCATGTGCGATTGATGTGGCTGTCCATGATTTCCTCTTGACTGGAATCGATTCTGTGCATCAGTTCCTCTGTGTACACTACCGTATGCGTGATTCCATCGGGTATAACTTCCAGTATCTACCGGTTTTCGGTCTGCGCTGTCCGGTGTTACTGCGATTAATTGTCGCATCGTTGAGATCCATTCGCAGGGTGTCGAAATCTTCTTGATAACTAGGAACTTTTGATAGTGCGTGGGACTCGATAATGTCATATGCTCCACAATTGAACTGTCATCATAATTTAGTTTCTTCCCCAACGAAAGTTTTTCCGTAAAAAACGAAATTAATTCTTTAGTATCGTTTAGTGTTAGGTTTTGAAATTTTCGAATATCCTCTTGTTTCGTCGCATCGAACACCGTCATTAATAATTCTTTACTTGTTTGGTACGACTTTTCAAATAAATGGTTTTCGTACCAAAATTTAAGATAAACTCCCGTGAGATATCTAGGAATATTTTGCTTCTTCCATTGTTCGTCTTTTTGATATTCCAAACATTGTTGATCAAAACAGCTAAGAAAGCTTTTAAAACTACTAAACTTATTAAGATCAAATTCAGGAAAAAAGAAGGATTGATTCTCTTTGGATGTGTTGACTGTTGACTCCTGCCGGAAAGAGTCGTCCTCCATGGTAGTATCGTTTTCAATGCAGTCGCTCGTTCGAAAAAAAAAAAAATTGTTGAAGTTCATTCCATTGGTTTCCTCGCGTATTTTTCGGTACTTTAAATCATCCTGCCGGCTCTTGACAGGCCCCAGGCCTGCTGGTAAAATAAAGAGGGCATCATCTTCACAATATTCCTTTATTACGCTTTCATCATATATAATCTAACATGGCGGACCTTTTGCCGCGCAACCGGGTGTTACGAAATACAACATCTCAGCGAGGAGACACCAGCCAAGTCCTTTCTTAGTATGCGTTCGCCTTCGTCAGCGCTCGTTGCTCCTTTTAACAGGCTTGTTTACTCATAAATCCTTACGCGATGGTAAAGAGTTCGCTCTATTTTCATTTATTACTTCCTTAATTTTGAACCTAAACTTTTCAAACCTGACATATATATATATATATATATATATATATACAGAAAGAGAGAGAACTAACAGTAAGAACTGAAAAAAGATTATCTATATATCATAGAGCAAACAAATCATAAGTTAATTTTTTTGCAGAAATTTATTGTTACTACACACACACACAATGAAAGTTACACAACAATAAAGAAATTACATTTTAGTGCGAGAAATATTTGCATACAAACAGCAAAATAAGACATATTTTCAAAGTTTCATTTAAAAAAAATAGCACATATAGCAAATAGCTTATAACAGATCGTTTAAACATGTTTAAGGGAATAATTAACAATATTTTAAGGGACATTTATAACGGATAACATTAATGTTAATTGTTAAAATTATATAATGTTAACATTTTAAGGTATAAAATAATTTTTTAAAAATAATACACACCAATACATCTTTTCAAAGCAAATAATATTTTTTTTACTAGCTGAATGGCCCGGCGTTGCACGGGCCACCTCTACTTTAATAAAATTTCTCTTTATTTCATAAAATCAGAACTTCTAATACTCATCTTCAAAACGACTTCCCCCCTCCACCGCTTAGCCGGCATTGCTCGGGCTTTCTCTTTTCCTCATGACACCAGCATTTCTGTGTGTGAATGTACGCACACAATGTGAGTGATTTTTAAAATTATGTCAAAAAATTTCCCTTTTTCGAAATTTGTTCCATTCCCCTTATTTTCTTAAATATACGATGTACTTTTTAATTAACAAAAAATTAATTTCGTAATGAAATAATAGAAATAATCCTTTTAAAAAAACATATATATTTATTAAAATCAAATTTCTATAAGTAATAAATGAAAAAAAAATTAACAGATAGCTATTGAAATGGTTGCTTTTTCTGAACGTTTGATTAAACATATAAATATATAAGTTAGAAAAAAAAAGTATGGGGGGAAGGCCTATATATATATATATATATATATATATATATATATACATGTACTGAAAAAAAAACGATCTGATAAAAACATTTTGGGGTATTTCATTTTAGTTATAGCCTTCAAAAAATGTAACAAAAATAATGCTTAAATATTTCACGCAAAAAGGGAAGAAAACGAAAAACACAATTTTTTTTAAAGTGGCGTGATGCGAAATTGAAAGTCTCTTCCTCATCAGATTCGAACCTGGGAAGTACCGTTCGATAAAGCGGCGCTTTAAACAGCTGAGCTATTCTTACTCCAGGAAAGAGCATTGAATTAAGCTTTAAAATAGAGGTAGATTTTTTTCAAGATGCCATTTCGTTATTCGTTAAAGTAAAAGATTTTTTCCGGGCTTCATTTTTAAGTTAATGCTTTCAAACTTCATATATGGATTGAAAGCAATGGTAATTTTTAAACAAAGAACTTTAAAAAAAATAATGTTTACATAATTACCGCAAAAGAGAAAAAAATTGAAAAACACATTTTTTTAACAATAATTTTTAAGGTATTTTATCAAACTTTGTACAGATTGCGTATAATATTTAGTTAATGACAGTCATTTACAGTGTAATTAGTTTGAATTGTTAAGAATGTGTTATTCACACAAAGAGAGAGAAATCTGCCTGAATGTTTTTTATTTAAAAAAAATAGCGAACCATTCCATAAATTAAAAAAAAGAAGGTAATTTCTAAATTTATTTTGAAATAGTTTTAAACATTTATTTACGTAAGTATCTGCAATATTTTTATAAACAACTTGCAGATAAAACTTCAAATTTCAGAACGTGATTAATACCTTTAAAATAAAAAAAAATTCGGACTTTATTTGATAAAGACTGATAAAAAAAGATATCTATCTATCTATCTATCTATCTATCTATCTATATATATATATATATATATATATATAATTTTATTATTTTAATTTTTATATATTTTAAAAAACCTCTGAGAAAAAAAAGAAGTTCCGAATTTTCCCCTGGAAATAAACGATCTTTCCGATTCTCTGCAGATGGCGCTATACGCGCATAATAAATGCGTTTTAAGGTTTTTAATTAATATCTTTTTAACTAATTGGAATATCGGAATATAAATGGTCAAAACAGATTCCTCGGACCATTCCCGAAATTTTGATACCTTTTGCTAGTTTCTGGGTCTTCTGGTTCGTGAGATCATTGGGCGTCATTCCTACCTACATAGATACGTTTGTTTACCTTCGGATTTTAATAGTGTAGACAGCTATTGTTTATTTCATTGTTCAAATGGCTCAACTTCAAATATTACACACTTAAAATTTCTAACAGCACTACACCGCTTAAAATATTATTGTTTAAGGATTATCCAAAGATTTCGTAATGAAACACTCAAGTGTGTGTTTTTCAACCCTTAGGCTATTATTGCAAAAGGCGAAATAAAAAAAAAAATTGCATTGAATATTATGTGACATAACAATGAAAAAAATGCCACTTATGATTCTGTATTATTTCTAAGAATAGAAGACAAATTTTGAATTAAACATTGTCAGCAAATTCCAAATATTATGAAATTTGAATAAAAGTCGCATGCATTATTATTCTAAGCAAGTTTAAGGTTATAGGATATTAAAAAAATGGGAATATATATTTTTCTGGTGACATTTTAAATAAATGCACATAAAATTTCAGATTGATACTTTTTATTTCATAATATTATTGATAAACAATTTTGTAGACTCCCACTCTCCCAAAAAGGAATGTTTTGTTTATTTTGTAATGATTGATTTTATTTGATGACTTGTAAAGATTTTTTACTTTTATAATATTGTTTGTTTATATATTATATAGCTTTCATTATTTCAATTCAAAGTATTATATTTGCACTCAGGAAATATTTCTTTGTCACGCTTTAATACGATCGTTTTGTTGGATCGTGTGTGGCATATTTCCATGCAATTGGTTGGTAATGCAGTAGGTTGAATTTTTAATGGAATTGTTTGATATGGTAAACTAGATGTTAGTCTATTTAGTTTATTGTTATATAAGTTCTAGAACATTAAGCCTTTGGTTGTATTGAAAAGCATATTCTTATAATATACTCACCTCTTAATTTTTTTTAAAGTTTGTAAAACAGAAGTATAATTATCATTTAAACCTCTGTAACCCTCTTCCCTAAATAACGTTTTTTGAAGATATTTACTCATTATTAACCCACACAATTGTCAAATTCAAAGTCTAAATAACTAATTGTCCAAAAGTTGGACTTTTCTTGAACTACAACATCTCCCGTAAGCCTCGAAATCTCCCTTGGGAGCCCATTTCCCCCAAACCAAGGGGGTTTCCACTGAACGAAAAGAACATGCTTATTGTAAGTCCAGTAAGACAGCTTTTTTATTGATAATGCTCCCGTAACTCTCCTTGCGTATCGTGTTCCACAAACCCCTTTTTAAAACATGTTTTCCAATGTCCAAGGATGTAAAAGTGATTATTCAAAAACGGAAACTTGTATCTACAACGGTCCCATATTCCCTCATTCTAACCCGCAATCTCTCCTGGGAATCTATATCCGCAAACAGGGGATCTATACTTAAAAAAAAGAAACATGCTTTTCAAATTTCAAATCTCCAGGTCTAATAGTTTTAAAAACGGGATTTTTTTCTCTATTACGCCCCCTCCCCCACCCCGCTCCTTGAGAATAGATTTTAAAAAAATCCCGTTCTTAACGGATCTCTATTCATTAAAAAAGGAATATTCCTGCAAAATTTCAAGATTGTAGGATTAATACTTCCGGAGATTTCGTGATGAGTGAATCACTGCCTCTCTCTCTCTCTAGTATATAAAAATAGATGTTGGTATACATGACCTCGCTTCACTCCAACACCGTTTATCCGATTACTATGAAAAGTGGAATATACACGTATTCTTTTGAGGAGAAGGTTTTTGTGCTGTCTTCTTTGTTTCAACTTCCCATCAGGTGGCGCTACAGCATTGCAACTTCCGCAGCTTTCAATCAATCGCGAAGTTGCCAACGTGGTTGCCAAATATAAGGCCAACTTGGCTCTATCACCCACATTTCACTGTTTTTATTGAATCAGCATTATATTGTAAGGAATGGCGTTGCTTGTGAATATTACAATTTTAACATAAAATAAATACAACATAGAGAAATATAGTAGTATTGCACATCCAGATATAAATTATTTATTCTATTTTAAGCGTTCATTACCCAAAATTTGTAACAATGTTTTACTTTTTCTGAGCAGGGATCATCTTAGGACAATGTTTCTCAAACTGTGGGGTGCGCTTCCCTAGGAGCGCGAGCAAATCGAGAATAAAAGATTTAAAAAATTAATTTACTGGAATGAAGCATATACACACACAGAGAGAGAGAGACATATATATATATATATATATATAACAAAATACTTTCTGACATAAAAAAAAACAATACAGATTTACACTGATATAATTTATGTATATCATCTGGCGATATTTACGTCATCAAAAAAAAGATTCTACTTCAAACGCTCATTAGTTATCTTTGATTCTATAACCAAATAAAAAAAATATTTTGTTTGCTTTGCTGTAATACCACGATGAGATATTTTTTTATTACGTTCCTTTTTACCTTTAAATATTACTTTAGCTGACCTTCGAACTTACTGGTATGGTTATGTCCGTCCCTTTTTTTTGGGAAGTTGTAAATAATAATTTCTTTTTCGTCATTTTCCATGTGAAAGAGTTTTATGATATATGGATAAGCATATTGATCACTTAGAAGAATTATTTGCCAAAGATTTACTTTTATGAAAATTCTGAAACATAAAACGCATAATGAAAAACGTGTTACACAATTCTTTTTTAGAACTAATATTCATCTTTTTATATTGAATATTTAATCGCGGGATTCGCAGAGTCACTCCAGGCTCCCAAAATCGTTTTCTGGGAAAACTTTTTTTTTCTTGCCAATAATCTTGACAGAGTGTTCTCCTATATGACAGCCTTAATGGGACCTAACATGAATTTATCTCATATCACCCTCTTTCTTGGTAGTGTCAAAATTTTTTTTTTTATAATCTTAAGGTACTTGTTTTGACAGTCCTTTGCGCGACCACTTTTGTTAAAATTATTTTCTATGAACATGCTGCACTTTACCCTATGCACAACTTATTGGTTTTGATTGTTGTGTTGTACGACTTATTATGGTTTATAAATGTGAATGAGCAGAATATGAAAAAAATGGGCATCTGTAATCTCTGTTTAAGGAAGTTGAAACTGATCAAGCAAAGGAAAATCTTGCTGAAATAATGCATATCAATCTTGATAACGAAAATAAATTTTAGAAAAGTAATGAACATGAAACGAAAGGAAAACTTAAAGAACTCCATCAAGGAAAATATAAAGCCGTAAGTGTACCACAAGATACACTTTACCTTTTCAAAAAGACACAAGAAAGAAAAAGTTCAACCGGATATTTGTCGATCATCAAAGAACATCAAAACTACAATAACGTGAACAAAATATGCCAGTTTTGCTTGCAAATAACATTTCTGTAAAGTTAGTGAAAAGTGTCTGATTTTTGTCCTTTATTAAGGTCACGCACATTTGAAACAATTTAGTTCAGTTTTATTGTGTATTTTCTAAAATTATCAATGAAAAATTGAAAAATCTTTGGAATAGGTAAGCATATATTTTCTCTTACTTAAAATATTCACTGAAATTGTGATTTTTATCGTGTTTTGTAAAAATAATCATTAAAAAAAATGATTGCATTGAGTCACTCCGCGTGAACATTAACGTAAGTATCGAGTGCACAGCTGATCCCGGGCTAAAACATTTTGAAGTTTTCTCACTTTTAATATTAAAAATAACCCAATTATTCTTCATTGGAATTTTACATCCTTTCTCATTATTTAACATTAATTCTGTGAGACTTGAAATTACAGTTCGTTCAAAACTATTTATAATACGAGCATTCATTTCAAAAAATCGTTTTACATTTTTGTATACATTGCCATGCACTTGGTTTTATTCTCCTTACAATTAAGCCATTATATCAAGAGTAATGTATTATTTTTTAAAAAAAAGTAAACTCGTGTGAAGAGTGGGTACTTCAGCCAGTATAAGAACAAGTTTAATAATTATTAGCGACTTCCGTGGGCTTGTCTTGCAGAGCAAAGTTTTTCAAAGGAAGGCTAAATATTAGTAATTGACTCTCTGGGTTCATTTTCTATATTGAACCGGTTTCACAAAGGTGGGATGTTGAAAATGGTAATAGTATACGAAATGCTTTTGTTTTCAGTGCAGAAAATTCATCATCCACCTCTGCTCAAAATTCAAAGAGCTATTTATTTCAAAATTGCCTTTTAACTATGCCACCGCATGTGAAATCTATGAATTCTTCGGCAGTTGAGAGCCCTTCTGAAGTATTGTGAAATGAATTCCTAACCCACTCGTAACCTGCTATCAAGTTGTCCTCAGCCAGAAAATACTTTTTAAAACTCTATGCCAACAGGACTAAATGAAAAACAACTTCCTCGTGTTGTTCTTCAAATTTGTATGTTTTATCACATAGTAAGTGCGCATGTAAGTTTTACACAGGTATTTTCAGTAATAGTAAACTTCAGTAATAGTAAATCCAAAAGTTAAGTATTCTTGAGAATATTTCCTTGATTTAATTTTCGGAACCATGCTCTTCTGTGTACTTGTTGATTCTTTGTTATGGTTGGATTGTCGAATGTTCACTACGACTTAAAAATATATCTGTGATTTTGTTTTAATCTACTGCCGTAAATACTTAATACAACTAACGCATAAATTATAAAATGTACATTCAAGACAGATTCGGTAGCTATAGTAGTATTGACTCATCCCAAACTTAATGTAATGGTACGAGGTACAGCTTTTTTACATGTTTGCGCAGACGTCCGGAAGGTTGCCCAGACTCACGCAAACGTTCGCGAGAATTTTTGCCAGATGTGATGAATATGATGAGAGCAGCATAGACTAAACTAATTTTCTAATGATATTTATACGTTTAGAAATAAATGATGAAGGGAATAAATCTTTAATTAAATATCATTTTGCAATCTGTTCCAATTTAAAAATAGCATAATTATCCTATTACTAAAAAGTAATTTATTTAAAATATATAATACTTAAAAGTATCATGTACAAAATTTAACACTTATCTTGTTTATATGTACGGTTTATAATTAAGATCGTATTGTAGTTTTAGAGCCCAAGTGCATTTGTATTGCATTCTATACATTGTTATTGTGTAGGGGGAGGCACGAGAAAAATTATGATTGAAAATTGGGTCGCCAATTTTCTTTTTTTTCAATTTTTCAATTTTCTTCCTGTCTTAGGAAGGTATTTTCACAAACTCGAACCCCAAGAGAGTTACGGAGCATTATAATTAGAAAAAATCCTTTTAATCAGCTATTAGATTTACAGATTTAAAATTTAACAAATATGGTTTTATTGTTCATCTGAGATATGCTAAAACCTTTTTCGTCTTGTTTTATTTGCAATTCACGTAAAATCAACTCATTTAAAACTTCTTTATCCTTCAATCTGTATCGTTTAATTTTTCAATTCACCCGTACAAAGAACAGGTATACCAGCTAGTATAATATTTAGATAGATACATTATATTTTTGTTTTAATTATATTTTGAATAATATTATTGCTGAGAATTAATGTGAAATTAAAACTAACTCTAGTCTCTGTTCTGTGATTGTATGCGTTGCTTCGTAATGTGATTTTTTATATTTAATTAATTCGTTCTATTTTTCTGTACCCTTCTAAGATGCGATTGGCTCTTTATATTCAACAGTGCATAGAACAAAAACAAAATATAATTCTTCGGTAAATGTGAAAAAAGCACAAAAGCAATAGAAATCGAATTTAGTTTGATATTTTGCAATTAAAAATCATAAATAATTAAAATTCAGTTGAACAGAATATGGAACTAATAAATAACATAATTTAACTCACATTTACGCAGAATCAGAATTTATTGCCATATACAAATAGTCTTTTCAGTTTAAACCTTGTTTTTTTCTTTAACATATCAAAAATCCCACGCTTGAGTTCTAAGATGAATGTAAATATAAATCGTTGATATCAATTCTGAATAAATTCTCATTCGATTTAGTGTTAATTAAATTTTTTTCAAAAATAGTGAATTATTTCATTTGAGTTATCGCTCTCTCTCTCGTTTCTTTTTTCAAAACTTAAGAATCTTATTATTTATTATTTGATTTTTAGATGCAAAATATTTAACTCTACTAAAATTTAATTTTGCGTAAAAATATTTGGTAGAATGAAAAAAGGGCAATATTCGAAGGAGATATTTATCACACACGCTTCCATTAAATCTCCAGAGCGCTGACGTGTTATAATCATATTACAAATCTCTTATTAGTATAAAAGTTTTGTCATTTTTAATCAGCCTTTAGGTTATTTACATTTCCTTTTATCGCAACTGTCATGTATTGAAAAAAAATTTCTCACTCTTCCAGCAATTAAAGTATACTTAGGTAATTTATCACAGCTATGTAAAATTTTCCCTTTTGACATTAATTTTAGATGCGTCATCCGTAATCTTTGAAACGCGTTCATTTTTTTATTCATCCAATTTACTCATATAATGCTAATAAATATATATTTCAGCATTTTTTTTAATATCCTGTTCGTTTCGATATCTCGTCAAGGATTTAGCAGATGGAAATTTTTACGCATACCTCTGAGAATTCACTAATTGAATTACACATTGCAAGACTTAAATGTTCGAAAGTTGTTGTTTTTTATTTAAACATCTATATATTCTTCTTACAAATGGTTTACTTGTTTTCCTTTCACTGTGGAAATAGAACTTCGGGATGAAAATTCATTACAAAGCTGTTTGCTAATCAAAGTAAATCTCATTTCTGTGCTATTGTGGAAATTAAAAGAAAAAAATGAATGCGTCCCCTAACGATAGAATCTAATTTAAACACGAAATGAGCTCCTCATACATTCTTGTTAAATTCTATTTATGTGTTTTGACGTATTAAGCGCCTCGTCTATTTACAAATCTAATATCGTTGCATTTTACATTTCATTTTGGGACTGTTCTTGCAGAAAAACGAGATTTTCCCAAGACAGGATCGCTCTTTCTTCCTTGTTCTTTTTTTTTTTTATAACGATAATTCAATTTAGCTATACCTTTGGGAACAAACTTTCACGTCGGAATTAATTTCTTTGTTGCCAGTTTAACTAACTTTTTTTTTTTTTGTTTTAGGATAGTGCGCTGTCCATATCGAGAAAGTATTTTTTTTTAAATTAATATCTGTACTGAATATGAAAAGTGCTATAAATTACTATTGATTGCTAATAAATCCCTCATGTTTTGATATTGAAACTGTAGGGTTAGAATTAATATGGTAAGAAAAAGGAAGCTGATAAAAAAAATGCCTACTAATATAAACTTCTCTCTTTCTAACGAGATAAGTGATTTGAGCCTCTTGCGTAGGTTTGAAACAGTCTCCAATGCTGGATGTCTTTTCACAGCAATATCACATGATTATACTTGGCAAAAGAAATTCAAATAGTGAACAGTATAAGACGACTTGACTAGAAAAAGGGAATTTGAATACATGTTTAATTTTTTTTACTTCGTATTTAGAATTTAAGATACACTCGTATTTCATACTCGAAGTATCTTAGTTAAAATCTCGGCTTTTTTTTTTTTTTGGTTTTTTTTTATTTCTGCTTGATGTATTTTAACATTAATTCCATTAAGTGTAATTGTTTGGTAAAGTATTAAAAGGTTGTTGGAGTCAAAGAAGTTGTTTCTTACAGCCGTTTATGTGAAAATACACTAATGAGGGAAAAAAACACCCAGAAAAAATATTGTAGACTAATGAAGTTTGTCAAATGCAATTTGTCAAGCTCATAGGTTAATTTAAGCTCAAGAAAATGTATTTCAAATGTTAAATGCTGTTATATTAATATCCGATGTAACCTCGAGAATTTTGAATGCAAGACTGAACGCGTGTATGCATTGTATCATACAGATGACGAAAGTCTGTGGTACGGAGTCCCATGCTTGCTGTACTATAAGAGCAACCCCCTGGGGTGCCCTTCTCCTTGATTATCAGCGTGAGTTAGAGGTGTAGAAATAACGAAAGAACTAGAAGCTGCATTGATCTTAATTTCACTTTATTAAGATCTTAAAACTTAAACTTCTAACATATTAGATAAAAATAATATATGTGAGAGAATCTACGGTGGCTAAACACGCAACATGTATATAATACCGAAATAACGTAACCCGGACCACTATCAATACTAACTCGCCTAAACTCAATTCCAATACTATCAATGATCCTAATATTAAATAGTCACTTCAACCTTAATGTTGACCGATCAATCCAACCTTTCTGGAAGTTGCGGATTTACTGGAGTGCAATGGCATGCACTTGACCTAATGGCTTTCTGTCCCGAATAACTTCTGTTAGCTGTCATTTAATCTTTCCAAACCTTCTCCACGCTTGAATCACGGTATATCCTAACATTCCTCAAATTGCAACACCGTTTACTCTAACTTCTGATATTTAAAAGTTTCCTTATTTGCATCTTTCCTTCACGCTTCACTTCTTCATTTCGGTTGGAAAAGAGTTGCCATTAATTCTGGCTCTAAAGAACCCAAAGGACATGTTAATGAAAAGACGCGTGAGCTTGTGTCAATCAGGGGTGGACAGTGCTGGCTGTGGATGATGATTGAGTTGTCGTCAAACGATATCCCATACGTGCTAAATTACAGGCAGATCAGGTGACCCTGCAGACCAAGGTAACATGTCAATATTCTATCGGTGAGCTGTTGGTTATGGCTTCTTCCTCTTTTTGTAGGCATTCTCAGCTAACATCAACTAAATACGTCAAATTTCGCAGACAAATGACGCTCACGAACTTTATAGTAAGCATTTAAAACAACCCTGATTAGCAAGTTCTGAGTGGCGCTACTAGCACTATACTTGAGTACGAAATTTGAATCGATGTTATCTTTCTGATGTATAACCATACCTTCTGAATTTCGTTAAACTAACAAAAGTTTGTCTTGGTTGTGGAATTTTTTTCTTTCAGTGTAATTCTGAGAATAATTTTAACCTTCTAATGCTCTAAAAATGATGGTGCTAAATTGATAAATATCGGCAAATGATTTTTTAAAAAATTAAATGTAAGTTTAAGTTTAAAAAATATAATTTGTTGTCTTGGTTTAAAATCGTTATTTTAGCTTGAATAGTGTATTTGATTTAAATTTTTGTAAAATCTAAACATTATTTTCTTCCCTTTCTTAATAGCATTTTGTAAAATGTGTTTTAAAACTATATATTTTATCTCTAAACATACTTAATCTATTTCTTAAGATTATTTACATCCACTCACTTTCCATAAAGAATTTTTTAAAGTCTAATTTATTAGAAGACCATGGTTATATATAAAAACGAAATATATAAAAACATAGCTTGTAAATTAATTATTCATCTAAGTATTAATAATTAATGCAAATAATATTAAATGTATACGGTGATTTATTTTTCTAGAAGCCTTGAAAAAGGGTTTTTTATTCTACTATTCTCCCACCATTTGCTGAACTAGGTTAGGAATTGAATTCATTACCAAATGTGGGTAAATTCGCACACAGGGGTTTCTAAGTATTATTACGAAATAACACTAGATATAAGGAGGAAAACCTTTTTTGGATACAGTTATATCCTTATGCATATAGTGTTGTAAATTATAGGCATTCATGATAACTGGTTTGATATCAGGTTGCAATCGATTGAAGTAACCTGTAGTATGGATGTAATATCTTTCTATTATTTTTTAATATGTGTGTGTTTCTACACGACGTGTTTAGCGTTAACAGCCAACAGAATTATCTCTTTTATAAATACAATTAAATCAAACACAGTCTGTCGTGTTGAAAAAGCTCCCGAGAAACTATATTTTCTTGGTACAGCAGACCACACCCTGTGTGTCATGCTAAAACCAAAGGAACCCCCTTTCTTTAAGAGCAGTCAGTAAGGTAAACCCCTTTTAAAAATCGATTTTGAGTTTTTGGTATTTCTAAAATCTCTAAATCAAGACCTTTCCAACGATATAACATACAAGCCATCATATGAGTTAGAAGTATTTTAAAATGATTTTTTAAAAATTATCAGCTGATTTACCACGCCCATTTTGACAAATAGAAATGTGAACACTGCCTTTTTAAAACTGGGGAAAAGTTGCAAAGCCTCGATTAATTTTTATTTTTTAATACCCAAATTAACTTTAGATAATTGTATAACTGCAACTGCTAGATATGCTAAAAACCTTTGGAGGCAATTTCAGATTTTCATGTGGGTTTTAGTAAATGTTATACTTAAAATGTAGGCATTTTTTACTAAAATTTAGGTCTTTCCTTTAGTTGAAATTCATTTTTAATTAGTTAATTAATGATTACTAAATCTTTGCTTGTTTAAGTAAAGTGTTAAAAGAAACAAAATTAGGATATATAATTGTGACCAGGTGAGAAATATTTACGTAATGAAACTTAATTTTATAATTGCATAATGCAAAATGAAGATAATATGTGATGAAAAAAATAGGATAATACTTTTACAAGGTAAGATTTTTTATAAAAATTGTTTTCTAAATGTTTCTTAAATTGCATAAATGGGCTCTGTTTCTTAAATGCAATTATGTATACTGAAGTGAGATTTTTGAAATATTCTTAAGCAGATATCATAACAAAAAATGACAATTTTCAATAAATTCATAATAATCATATTTGCTCGCTCAACTAAAAAGTTTGTTTTTGAAAAAAATAATTAGTATATTTAAAAATTTCACTTCAGTATAAATATAAATGTATAATTAATACATATAGTCAAAGTCTTGAGTTTATATATTTAATAGTTTCTGAGATAAAGGTATGAGATGATACATCAAATGTGATGTTTGTTTCCTTTGCGAGAAGCTTGTTACATACATAAAAATACATAAATTTCATGTTTGAAAACATAGAAATAGTTTTATTTTGGCTGTTTTAGAAAACGTTTGTCCAGTTCAGAGTAATTTTTGAAGCTTAAAACTTAGAAAATGTCTGCAACAACAAATACTAATGATAACTTTACAAAATCTCAGCGAAAACTTTCAAAATGTCGTATAATCAGATATTTTTAAATACCAGCTCAAATTCATACACAAACCATATTGATACATTTTCACATTACATTACATTTGATACATTACATTATATTTATGTTGCTTTATGTTCAAACTTGATATATGTAAAGCATGAAAGCTACTAATTCTTCAAAAATTGATACAGAATTGAGAAAATTGATGTAATACTAGAAATTATTTCGTTAAAAAAACTGAAAATTGCTATTCTGGGCAATTTAAGACTTTTTTGCTTACTATTTTATGCAAAACTAATTGCAAAGATGCTAATGTTCAATAAAAGGGGACAAATACATGTTGTAATTCATTATTTTTGTGATTTAGGGGCACTTATTTCACTTAATTGGCAATATTAATGTTTATTTATTGTTCAGACAAATTTTTAAGCTTTAATAATTCAAAAGCTTTTCAATAATAGGTAGCTAACAACAACCCAGATGTGTAATGCTTTTTGTCGTTGCGAGAAGCTTGTTACATGCATAAAAATACACCAATTTCATATTTCAAAACCTGTAAACAGTTTTATTTTTGACTTTTTTAAAAATCTTTTGTACAGTTTAGAGAAAATTTTTAATTTTGAAACTTTTAGAAATTGTGTTTGCATGGGAACATACAAATCCATAATTAAATTTTTCTAACGTCTAAAATCACATATTCCCAAATCATGGCTTTTACATATTGATACATATTAACATTATATTTATGATGTTATAAGGTCCAATTTGATATTTATAATTTAAAAATTCTTCACAGATTGTTACATAATTTGGGAAAATTGATGCAAAATGCTAAAAAGATCTCGTTGAACAAAAACTGAAAATTACTATATATGTATTTTCTGAACATTTTAAGGCTTTTTTGTTTCCTATTTTATGTTTAAAAAATTAAGAAGATACTAATGTTTAATAAAATAGGGCAAATACATGTTGTAATTCATTATTTTTTTGATTAAGTGCCTTTTTACACTTAAAATGCAATTGTCTCAAAATGATTGTTTTCAAAGTGCGTGTACCTTTTTCACAGATAATAATGAATGAAACTACTTGCAATTTTTACTGCACATAAATAATATGTAACTATATATAATGGAGCTACTTTCTTGGAGATTTTCCCAAAACATTTTGCTCAGAAGCAGTTATCGTAAAAAAAAAATGATAATTTTCTCAAATTTCCAATTGAGAAATTTGAAAGAATTTGAAAAAGTAAACAATATATTTCAAACATTTTACCATTATTTAAATAAAAAAACCTAATTAATATACAGCCAAAATTTGAAGTTTTTATATTTAACAATTTCTGAGAAACAGGTTCCTAAAATGGCTCAATTTAACATAGGGGCTACCGACCAGCTTTAACACCAAATTCGCCCCAGTGCATCGCGCTCCTCAGACGAGGGACTCTCCTGACCACTCACAGTATTTCTCGAAAGTCAACGCCATCTCCTTAAAAACATTCCGAAGATGCGGAATCTTGCGCCAACCATTCCATAATCTACCGCCAACAGCATCCAGACACTGCAATGGAGAAGACAGAATGATTAAAATCATTCACTGGAAAAGTTTCTGGTAAATCCTTGATGAAATATGATGACTGTTTATGAAGATGATCACTCGTTATATAATACAGTTATGAAGTAGAACAGACGCTTATAAAATTGATCAAATATCCTGGCCAATTATCCAAGAAATAGGTCAACCATCAGTCCCAGACGGTGATTCAGGATGAAAAAATTAGAGTTCTTTAACCTATTACATAGAAGAGAAGACCTTTTATTCAGGAGTCGGCAAAACGTGGCTCTTTGTAAGGATGGTTGTTGTTCTTCACACTTCTAACTGAAAGAGTTAAAAAAATATATGGCATCCAGCCATTATGGTGTTTATGACACTCAGTTTATAATCGAGTGGACCCGGGATCGAATTCCGAATAAGGCATGGATATATCTCAGGGAAAAGAAGTCGGAGTATTGCCTGAAATGGATTCCCGTCTCGAATGGAAAGCAGCGCACCTCTTCTTTTCTATACTGGGATCATCGTATGCAATAATGTCTATATGTTCTTCAGTGATTGCATTGTATGTTACTGTCCATCTATCTCTCGTCTTTCGTATGCATTCCAGGATGAAACACACGACAACAAATCAAAAATTTATTTATATCTACTAACAATTGTTGTGGAGTCAACTGGCTACTTGATGGAAGGTCACATCCCCTCTAGTCCATATTACTGCCTACTCCTGAGCTCATTCCTGGAAGTTCTAACAAAGAAACTGTATGGTAGAATTGTCAAAGACATTCGTCTTCTTTCTGACTATTCTCCTTACTCATTTCCAGGTGAGGTTGAGGAATCTAGCCAACATGACATTAAAATATTGTCCAAACCTTTTTAATCTCACGATCTCATCCGAAGTTTCTTTTATTATTCCCAAAATTTAGAAAAATACTGCAGGTTCCAAAAGCTAACAAAGCAAATGAAGTTTGCAAGGACGGACTGAGAGAAATCAAGAAACGTTTGGAAAAATATATGTCTCTAGATGGACTATGTAGAGAAGTTGCTGTTGTATTCATGCGTTTTATCCTGGGATACATACGAAAGACAAAATATATATGAACAGAAAGATACAATAGAATGTATGATGAAGAATATAGACTGCTTTGCAAACGATGATGCCAGCAGACAATAGAAGGGATGCATTGCTTTCCGACTGAGACGGAAATCTATTTCAGGTGAAAGTCCGACTTCTTTTCCCGAAGATACACCCGTGTCTTATTCGGGATTCTAGCCCAAGCCCATTCGATTACAAGCCGAGTGTCATAACCACGTATTGACTGGCAGCACGCCTTAAGAATGGTAAACAAAACTTAAGTTTTTATCTCGAATTTTTTAGTACTAATTTAATTATTTGCTATATCCTCTTCTCTCGAATGCGTGCGCGTGTATGTGAGTGTGTGTGCGCGCGTGTGGGTATGTTTTGCGTGGGCGCTCACGTGTGTGCGCGAGCATGTGTGTGTGTAATCTGAACATTATTTAAAATTTTTAACTAGTTTTATATACAAATACAATTTATAAATTGTGTGATATTGTTATATATTATCCAATTTATTTATTTTTGCGCGGCATATTTTTGGACATAGACGAGTCGTTATAGAAAACAAATTCACAATCATTTTAAAATACGTATAAAAATAGCTATATTGACATTTTTCTTTCTTTATCGCTTATTACGGTATTGCCATTATATATTTTTTATTACTTATTTTGTTATTGACTTGGTATTTTTTCAACAAAAGCTGGTGTACTTAATTTTATTCCATTTGTGAGAAAATTTTCTTATTGCTCATTAGAAAATAGCAGCCTATAAAATCTATTTAAAACTAATGGACGAGCCGAGTAAGCATGCCTGATAATTAAGCACAAGATGTGAGCAAAAATTCAATGGTAAGAGATACGCAACAGATTTAAGATAGTCGAATAACTATAAGAAAATATATTGTCATTATTTAATTTCTTAAAGACATTTTATAGTAAAAAAATTAATGCAAAGATTTTGTTATTCTCCTTAAAAAAAAGACCCTAAAAGGCAGGGTTTTTTTACAAGAATCCTTCAATTTGGAATAAAATATTTTGAAATACTATTTTTTTTATTTTCATGGCTTTTACTTAAATAATGCAAAAAGTAATTGGAAATTACTTTTGTAAAACTATATTTAAGGTCCTTTAAAAAAATAAATGATAAAATAAAAAAAAAATCTAAAATTTTCTTCAGAACGTAGACGAGAGCATATTTTATCTCTTAAAAGATTCTTTTGAGAACAATATTTAGTCTTCATTTTAATGAACGCTGATAATTTTTTTCATCGGATTGTTTCTTTTTTTTTCTCCACATTGATCGAAAAGCTTATTTTCAGCCACAACAACTTATCCCTATGATAGTTTCGAAAGTCTCCCTCAAAGTCCTCTCCTTTCATTACAGATTTAGAACAAGTATTTTAATGAGTTCCTTTTCAAAATGGCGACGCAAAGCGAGACTAACGAGACAATTTATCGTCTGCACACGTGTTCTTTTAAAGAATTCTCGATTTGAAACGGACACTAATGAGGTCAAAATTATGAAAGAACTTCGAAAGTAATTGTTCATTTGTCATCTCAGAGTTGAAATATGAAAAATAAAATAAAATGTAAAATTCATTTTCATCCGAGAAAAGAAGCAGTCAATCCGCATAAATCTTTTTATCTTTTATTTGTTTGGAATAGTTCTCCCTTTTTTTTATTTTCTTTTCCAGATTCTTTCCGATGAATTCTGTATCAATCGTTTGGCAACATTAATAGCTTTAAAACAATTTGAATCTCGAATTAATGAAAGAACACCGGAAAAGCTTTCGAAGATGGTGGAATTATTTTGTGATTGATCGTTATTTTTGTTAATGCTATTTGGAATAAATGAGAAATAAATGACAAATCATTTGATTCACTTATATGAAATGTTCTTTTTTTTTTTTTTTTTTTTTTGAGAACGTTGTGAGTCGAATGTAGTGTCATGTTTGAAATGATAATATACAAGAGTTTTTTTTCTACGATTGGTTTTTAACATTTTAATCACTTAAACAGAAAAAGAAAGTGCAAGGTAATATAAGCATAAGCTATTTATTTCGCATGAAAACTTATTCAGCACATTTTATAATTTTTACTCTACTATTCCAAATTTACGATTACTTTATACGCTCTATGAAATTATTTTAGTATTTTAAATAAAAATAGAAATATATTATATAATGCAGCTTTTTATTTTACATTTAAAGTAATAGATTATGCACCTATTTTAAAAATTATACATTAAGGTATATCGAAAAGGGTTTTTTTCAGAATTTAAAAACCTACCTATGTGGAAAAGATGTTTTCTGGTATATAAATAAATGAAAAAAATATAAAAAAATTAGTTTTTTCATTTTAAGGTATCTGAAAACGTTGAAATTACCAAATTCGGTAAAAAAAAATTTGGTATTTTTGTTTTTTATTCTAATGAATAGAACTATCTTTTGGCTTTACAAGGCATACTATGTTTTTTTCACGCTACCTAGAGGCCAAGTTACAAACAATTTTATAAAATTAGAAAAACCGAAAGTGGATCTTTACCAGAAGGAGGCATTTAAGTTGTTAAAAATTTATCATGGTGAGTCTGATAAATCAAAATGTCATAAGTGTATTTCTATAAAAAAAGAATTGAACCTGATATTTATATTATTTTTTACAGAATGAACTAAAAAATTCTTATTTGAATATTTTTTGAGTTATAGTCTGTTATATTTATGTATTGGTTTCATAAACAATGTCAATTTCTTATATTTACTCGATCAGCTCTAAAATGTTTAAATTTTAGTACATTCTCTTGTAATTCATGTTTCATTAATATTTTTACTGATATAAGTTCATCACTTTTTATCTCCAATTTCTTTGAAATTTTTCAAAAACATTGCCTTATTCTTATTTATAATTGTGATTATTGTAATATTTAGATAATTTTCTTAAGTATTGTTTTTAAGTATTAGAGACAAGGGTAACTTAGCTTTGAAATACCCTCGGAATAGCCCGTGACACGAGCCAATTGGGTTTATGTAAGCTGTTTTTAACCTCCATCCATAGAAACGTCTCACAAAAGCATCTCGTATCTCAACAGTTGATTTTGAAATGCAGTGACGAGTACATCGCAATGTGAGTAAAAATCAATGAGTATGGTTTGCCTAACTTGTTCTGTTTTAGAAGAATTTCTTTCGAGCTCAATGGCAAAGAGCTCGGCGGAAAGCGAATTATTAACTTACTTAAAATGAAGATGGACGGATTTAAGGCTGTTGATAAGAAACAGAAGACGAAAATGGAAATCTTTAAGGGTTTTGGTGCTGCAAACTGTACATTACGAACAATAATTAACAAAACAGAGTAAATTACTGAAATGTTTGAATGGATTAAGTTTGAGTCAGATCGAAAACGAAGGGGATTGACCAAGCACCAGGATTTAGAAACGGCTTTAATTGTTTGGTTAAAAAAAAAAGGAAATTTCAGAATGACTCTAGTAAAAATTTTGTATTAAATTTCATTAAGTTCTTGGAAACGGTTTTGTTTCGTCAATTTTTATTAAATACATGCTGTAACGTTTTCCTGTCATACAATTGAAAATTCAGGTTCTTTTAGTGGATATAAAGACCGTGTTCCTATTCACACGTGCACTCTCCAAATATTGCAAGGTCTTGTCTTTGCTCATTGCCTCAGTAACCTTTGATACCGTGAGAACCCCTACTCCACCCACGAGCCGGGTGTAACTCGGGGATAAAGAGGCTAAACGCTACCATTCCGAAACCCTAGAAAGGGCAGACGGAAAAAGTCCGTTGGAAACCTTCAAGCAGAACGCATGTAATCTTGTACCTCATAAACAATAGAATTCAGTCAATAGTGAATTAACCAACCTTTTAATAACTTCAATGTATATACTGTAATTAATAGCTGTGACGTAAATAAACCAACTATTTAAATTAATAAATATTACGCTTCCTTTATTTTTATCAAACGTCACAATACACAAATATACATATCTATCTAAATAAAATGTACTGTAATAAACTTAATTTTGTTGAATATGTGTTTTTTTATAGCAATATCTTTGAACACGAAAAAGTATTTAGTCTCCTCAGTTTCGTGTTAAACGAATTTCACTGTACATTGTATAAAAATGAATTAGATCGATTCAATTATAACTTAACCCTTAATTACTTATAAAATTTAACTTCTAATGATGTGGGGTTTTGTAAAGTTTGAAGCAGGGCTTGGAGGGCTCGATATTTTACATGCTTCATCTGGGACTAAAATATATACCTTATAATTTTCGACCAAGAAACATCAAGTCTTCAGTCCATTCAATGAATATTCAGTCCAATTGAGTTCAAACATTCAAATATATAATTCTACGTGTGTTTTCTTGTGTACAGCTACAGGTGTTTTGTTGAATAGATGGTTTTTATTTTCTAGCAATATTCTTTAGCATGAAAAAATATTTCAATCCCTTTAGTTTCGTGTTACGTTTTTCACTGTATATTCAAAATCAGTAATTTTGGTGACCCCTAGCATAAAAAACGCTGCTATAGAACCTATGTTCCGCATATGTAGGTCCAATTAATAATACATTTTTTCTCCATATAACCCCTATCTACTTAATTAAAAATCCAAAGATAAAGCGATGTAAAGTTATTCAAGTCAACAAGCAGGATGAATTTTATTTTATTAAATCTTTACAATTTCCGTTTCTTTTATTTTTTTAAAAATATATAATATCCGCAATAAATAAACCAATACATAAACGCAGAATATAAGCAGGCTTAAAACTATACATTGCTATTAATTTTAATTTCCCTTAGATTGTTTATTTGAATATTTAGTTATTTTTCTTTCTTTTAATATTTTAATTTTAATCATAAAGCAATTTAATCGAGCTGAAAACTATTTGAATTTTCTATGTTTCAAATACTTTTTCTAATTTGTTTACACAAAATTAAGAAAACTAAAAGTTCTATCAACATTTCTATTTAATTAAAATATTTTCGATTTCGCATAATGCATTTAATCGAGGACAAATTTTATTCAATTACTCTATTCCCAAATCAAGACTACTCGATGAAAAATTGTTTTAAGTAAATTATTCATGTAAAAGTATTCCAATTAATTATTAATTTTCAAATTCTTATTTAAATAATTTGTCATTAACTTCTCTATAGTGACCACTAACATTGGAAATATGTCGCAGTATCAAATTCAAAAGGAATATTCATTTCCATATAAATGTCAATTTACGTTTAAAAAAAATTCAAATTTTAATAATCCTATTTACACTATCTCTTTTGCGTCAAGTTTATAACATGATTTTTAATAAATTTTACATTAGAATCAGTTCTTGAAATATTCAATACAGCAAACAACGTCTCGCCATTGCTACATTTGATCTCACAGCAAAATAAATATTTTAAATACATCAAAATAAACAGTAGGAATAAAAAAACGAAAGATATATAGAAGAAAGGTAAACAAAGACGGGTCTTTATGCAAATATTTGGCGATGAGAAACTAGAAGTTTACATTATGCACTTATTAATGTTATTGATAAACATAAACATGAAAAACTATGCTTTTAAACCACGGGGATTGTATTTACAATTCAATATGTGGACTGATCTATTCGTATGCAAATATAAATAGAGACAACTTTTATATTTGCTTACGATTCATACCAGAAAAGATTATCTATAGAACTCCAAACTACAAACATTTCGTCGACAGTGATACTCTAACTGCAATATGTCAAACTTCTACAGGCAAAAATGGCAGCGCTTTTGTGTTCTGTATTTGCTATCTCGTCTTTTGTACGCTTTCCTATTCAAAGTATAAATACGTACCATAGATACTAGATTTGAGTTCGAATTATAATGTCAAATTGTAACTTTGATCTATGTGCAGGGATTATTGAATTTGCATCTAAGAACATCATCTGGGGCTACGTAAATAGAACATAAAACAGATTTTATCACTATTCCTGTAAATTCATTAATAATTTGTGCAACTTTGGAAAATTTCATGAGCTCGAGTAAAGTTTGTACGAATTTTCCATAAATTTAAAATGGGGATTAAAATGCCAGGGAAAATATTCTAAAAATCAGTTTCTAGCTGTGAGTATTAGAATAAGGTGTGAAGGAAATCTTTAGAAACATCAAATTTTATGAAATAATATTTGTAATTAAAGGGAAAAAAGTTACTTCATATAAAATTTTTTTGAAATTTCTAATTTAAGGTGATTGACTATTTTTAATACCGTGATTTTAAAAAAGTGTATAAATTGGTACTTTTCTTTGATATTTAGTGTCAGTTTCATTGGAATATACGTATAAAATAGTTTTACGACTATTATTATAAGAAAAAATTATTTAAACCCGTTTTTTTAGCAAAAAATTAAGTAAAAGAGTGACATATTTTCAAAACATTTTCCTTCCATAAAAAATGCTTCTATAATATTTTGCCTACATGTAGCTAGAACTTCTGTATTGGGGATGAACGGAAGTTTTTCCAATATATAACTTATAAGTGAATTTATTCACATTTTATTAAATAAGATCAGAGAAATTTTAGCAAAAAAAAACACCCGTTTTTATTTAAATAGATCGTAACCCTGAAAATAATAGGAATTTTTCAAAAATTTTGAGCTCCATCGGTATAGAAGTCTTAACTATGCATAGGCAAAATATTATTATTGTAGCATCATTTTCCATAAAAGGAGAATGTTTTGAAAATCTTTCTTCATTTTTTGACAAAATAATAATCTCTCTCTCTATAAAAACGGATGTTTGTATTTCTGACCTCGCTTCACTCCAATACCGTTTAACCGATCCCTATGAAAATTGGCATGGATATGCATTTTTGTGTGGAAAAGGCTACCTCTTTGTCGCAGCTCTACACCATGTGGCGCTACATCATATCAACTTCCACACCGTTCAATCAATCGACAAATAGCCAAGATAGTCGCCAAAAATGATGCCAATTTGGCTCTATCGTCAACATTGAATCATCCTTATAATGCAAGGAACGGCAATATTACAATTTTAATATAAAATAAATACAGCAGATAGTAATATTAACGTAGTACACATCAAGATATAAATTATTTACACTATTTTAAGCGTTCGTCACACAAAATTCGTAACAATGTGTTATTTTTGCTAAGCAGGGATCAGCTTGCGAGTGAGTGAGTCAGTATTAACGTAGAACTGATCAGCCACAGAAGGGACTTTGGCGACGGACCTCGTAATTTTGATCCATGGTCAAGTGACGAGGACGACACCTGAGGTGGCACAAAAGCTCTCGGTCAATTAGGGAGCCCCTACAACGCGAGAAAAATCAAGGTTTTAATTTTTTCTCACTTTCTTCAAAGAGAAATTACAAACGAACCTTTTATAATATTTAAAAAAAGCTGTAAATGTTCGAAAAGATCTTGTTGAGTTCTTCAAAGTGCAAAAAGTTTATAAGTTCTAGGCTCCGCTGCCCCCTAAAACTACGGGTCCCTTTTTCTCCGAAACTTATTCGAATATCCTCTTGAAATTTCAACCTATCATAGAACTCTCGTAGAGAAACTTTTGTCTCCCTTTTCAAATCGATTGCGGAATTTGGGGCCCCGGGGGCCCCAAAGTGTTACGTGACATCATTTCGAATCGCAATTTCTTTTGCAGACAATTAACAAATGGCTAATAATTCTTGAAATTTTCAACGAAGCTGTTGGGTAACAGAAAATGTAATATATTTACAAAAAAAATTGATCCTTTAAATTATTATTTTGAGAGTTAAGCTATTTTTCTCACGATACCAGCGGTTAAATTTAATTACTTTTTTCCTTCGATTCACATCAAGGTATTAGTTCTGTCATAAAATGCTTTTTCTCTTTTAGAACAAATTACCGAAGTAATTTTATTTAATTTAAAATGCATCTTATTCTTCACAGACAAAACATTTTCAGACAATAACGAATTATGCAAATGACAAGATTTTTACCACGGTTTAGCCATTCTGAATACACAAAATATGTTTGTTAAAAATACCATTCATTGATTGAAATACAAGTAGAAAAGGAAGGGTTTAATAAAAATTTCAAAAATAATGAAACCACACTCTTAAAAAACTTTCTAAATGCACTTATATCGTGACAAAAAAATAAAATGAAATGAAAAATAAAAATAATAAATAAATAAAATAAATTAGGAAGATAAATTAATCTTGGAAAATAAGTTGCAGCATGTGATCCTGAACGCTTTTGAAAGAGAGAACAAATAAAGTGAAAGCGTTCTCGTTTCCTGATTTCATTAAAGAATTTTCAATTAAAGATTTAAAAAAATGACTTTTTCCCCTCTATCTCATTCAATGCCTTTTGTATATTTCATCGAATTTCAGTCCTTGAAGATTCTATTAATTGAAATTGAATGATGATTTTTTTCTTCATTTAATGATTTTTTTTATAATTTACAAGTTTTTTTTTATGTTTACTAGCTTTTTTTAATTTGAAATAAAGAGAAGTAATAACGAGCAATACTCTTTTTTTCTTCTTGCATGTTTTGATGCATGAAGTATAATTTTAAAAATATACTTTCATTACACACACACCTCCTAGATACTACCAATACTTTTTTTAATTAAGTCATTTTTTTGTAATGGCAAATTGATACGATTCATCAAATTTAAAAAATCTGTTTAAAACTGTGTTTGTTTCACGATTTCCTGAATATGGCAAGAAGTTTTTGTGTTTCATGAGAAAGTTACATTTGAAAAACAAAAGATATATATCATTTATTTCTTTATATATATTTTGTACCAAATTAAACTAAGCCAATGAAATAACTATCTAAATTTTAATATTTTTATATCTCAATTCAATAAAAAAAAACTTTGGTTATCCAGCAATTCATTGTAAAGTGAAAAATTTCAAATGTTTTTGTCTCAAAGTATTACATAAATTATTCACAGTAAAAAAGTTTAGCATAGTTCAATTAAAGTTTACTTACTTCCCCAACTGCACATTGAATATTTAAGTTTTATAACTGAAATGTATAACTCCCAGTACCGACTGACAACGTCGTCAGGCTTGAAATTTAAGAAATTTTTAACTAGATTTCAATATTGCGCACTGATCATGGAAATCAAGTTTGTCAGAGCCGTACCGGTTGGGCTCATGTCTATTGGTCCTCGGAAGGTATTTATTTCCCTTCTAAAACACCTATAGGAAGATCTAATGGAGGCGTTCCTCTAACCGCAACCCGAAGAAGATCTCTCTCGGGCAGGGGTGTCCAACCCATGGCCCGCGGGCCGCTTGTGGCCTACCTTGAATCATTTGCGGCCCACGAGATTTTTTACAACTTTACATATACTACTACTATACTACTGTTTTGAGCAATATTTTTGTTTTTATTTAACAAATGGATCCCATAGCTGTTTCTATTTTATTGCGTTGCTTCTGTTACTGTGAATCTTTTTTTCTTTTGAAATTGAAATTTATCAAACACACACATAAATCCCGCTCAAACTTAAGGAAAACCTGCAACATCAATAACAATGCACAAATACACGCATCGAGATCGTTTTGCAACAACTAAGTGAAAGAGTTGAGAAAAATATTTCACTAACTAAATAAATTAAACATTTGATCATCGCATTATTATTATCACATTATTATTGTGTAAAGATGAAAACATTAATAATGTGTCAATCTATTTTAAATTTCCACTCCAAAAAATGTTTTTAATGGGTCCAAATCTAATATAAGGATATATATTTTTATATGCGGCCCGCGGGATTATAATGTTTTTCCAAAGTGGCCCGCGAGGTCATGTGGGTTGGCCACCCTGCTCTAGGGGTTACAGGCTCATACTCAACCTCTACGCTCCAGGTGATCTTGAGGAGCAACTTTCGACTGACACAGGATATATAGTTGCCCTTATAAGCAGAGTAGTAACAGCCCAAAGAACTTGCACTTTTCAAAGCTTACATGCCCATGTATACATACATGTTCGGCAATGAGCAGGTGGCCGCGGTAGCCGAGTGGTATAGGTATCGGATCGTGGCTTGCCTGGTCACGAGTTCGATCCCAGTACCACTAAAGACCCGCCGTGTAGGGCAGCGATGCACGTTAAATCTGTCGAGAGCTGAAACGTCCTCCCGTTGGTGTGGTGTGGTAGTTAGGAGAGGGGGGTGCCAGCTCAGGTGTCGTCCACGTCACTTGACCATGGTTCAAAATTACGTGGTCCGTCGCCAAAAGCCCTCGTGTAGCTGAACAGTGCGACGTTAATATTAAATCAATCAATCGGCAATGAGCAGACTGATAATCTTGCAAGGATGCCTGAAATTCCCCTCAACTTTCCAATAGCCGTACCTACACGGATGCTGATGCAATAGCCAGACGTAAACTCACCTCCCATCAGTTAAGAAGCATTTCATTCCAGAACTTAATTTTTACCATGTAGTTTCAACCATCATAGCCAGCGAGACTATGTACAACCTTGGGGGAGGGACCAAAGAGCCTAGACAGAGCGTCCCCAGGTGGTAAGGTAACGTCTGGATCGGATCTTCCTAGGGGTGGTAGAAAGGAAATAAAGTACTTTCCACGGTCCGACAGGCAAAAGTCCAACCTATATGACTGACAAATTTAATTTCCATGATCATTTAAAGGTATGAAAATATCCCCTGATTGCTAAAGAAGTTACTATACTTGCCCTCACTGTCCTGGTATTCAACACTTCCTCCTAATCATATTTTTAATTGCACTTTCATATTGGTTAAACTCCTTAACATAGACCACGGACCATCAACTGCTTGATTCGCTAAAGATCTTCGACATAGCAAGAACCATTTTGGATGACTTATGCGTCATTTGCTTTCATTGTACTACTTGGACAGGACAATAATGACAAGAAGAGATTTATGAATAAGATTAGTGATTGGAGGAATATGTATAAATTGACGAATTATTCAATAACGGGTACTATGAAGCAACATGAGGTATGACGAATATACATAAAACAATACAGTTGAAAATTTAAGTGGGAAAAATGCAGTCGATGACTTTAATTATTTGAATAATTAGATTTATTAATGCATAAGGACGAACAGATGACTACACGAAAACAAATCTACGTATATACGTAACGAAATATTATAACGGATTTTTTACTGTAGTGCAAAACGTACTCATTACAGACAAGCTTTACAGCGTGCTAGAAACGGTTCGCTAGAATAGTTCCATTCGCAAAATAGACAAATAAAGTATCTCTCTTGTCGTAGTCAACGCTCTTAAAGATTCTGATCTCGACGGAACTCTTTTGTGAACTTAACTGACCTTTGCTTCAAATAACCTTTATATAACTTCAGGACAATTTCTAAAATTATCAGTATCCCACAGTTTTCTAGATTATTCCTTGGCGATATCATATTTGTTGCAAAATTGGTCGCAAAGGGTGATAAAATCTCCAATCTGGCAACACTGATCACAAAATCGAAATGGCTACAATTTTTTCAAGTTTCCGCTGGGAAACGGACTTTGCCCGTTAAACAATTTTCCTGCAAGGAGAGTAATGCTGCAAGGAAAATAACATACGTTGCGTGTTTCGATATACACTGATTTAACTTAGTTATACAAGGCGAAATTAGCTCCCAATATTGAGTTTTTTTTTCTCATATAAACAATCATTTTGCAAAATGAATTAATATATTTAAAATTATGGGATAACATAGTTTTTTTTTAATTTATGATTTAATTTTATTTTTTAATACACGTTGATATATTAGAAAAACCAATTGTAACAAAATATTTCAGTTGTGTCAGTAACAACTTTACGATGTATAATCGGCTGTATAATTCCAATGATTAGATTTGATGTAATAATCTGATATAAATATAATTCATTCTACATCATTATCGTATTATTTATCATAATGACAGTATTTTTTTAATTATTAGGTGACCTGACACGTAAGAGGAAGTACTAACGATCGGATTAAGTTGTCATGCTTGATCGAAATAGAGCACAGCAGAATGTTTAGCATAGAGCAATACGCCCTCTGTAAAAAATCATTTTAAGTTTAAAGCAGTGCTTCGCTCTCTTCCAAACTTTCCATATTTGCGACTCAATTTTCAATCGGGATTTTTATCACTTCCCTCCCTCCCCCATACAATTACTATATATTGAATGTAGTTAGACGCTCTAAAGCCACATTGCGACCTTAATTATCAAAATTATTCAATTTTATATGTGTTTTTCAGTAATTGATATTTTAAGTACTAAGTTACACTTAAGAGTAATAAGATAAGTATTATGTTAGTTTTCTTTTCTAACTTATAAGTTGGAGTAGATTGCAAAACAATTTTTAATTAAATTAAGTGTTTATTCCCTCAATCATCCATTTCCATAAGTACAAATGTCTTTAGTAAAGTAGTTTAGTCTCTGTTGCTCTCTATCAAATAACCATGACAACTGACTTTCTCGAGATCATCTGTGCAACCGTATGGGCAACCTATCGGACGTCTTTGAAAAAACTTTGCTCTGTAAGACAAGCCCAAGGGGAAGTCAGTAGTAACTATTTAAAATGTTCTTAAGTTAGTATTGAGATGAATTAATTATGGCATGCACTGTGCAGTACTGATACTTTGTTAGTGTATAAGTCAGGGTGAATGTGTGTTTTATTTTTTTCGCTCAGAAATCTTGGTTTTATTTCTTTTTCGCAAATTAATAATTAAAAAAAATCTTATTTTTGACTTTTTTATATCCTTTTGCCTCCTACTTAGGGCTAACAAGCTCTATAGTTTGAGAAACGCTGGTGTAAAAATAAAAAGTAGCTCTATTAAATGTTTTTCAAAAGAGTTAATATTAAAATAAAAAAGCGCACAACTTAAACCATCTATTAAATTTATTTTTCTCTAGTATTCATTTAAATAAAAACTTTACCCTTATGTTTAAAATTCACTACAAAAAATAACATTTTCTTTCTACAATCTTTAAAATAAAACTTAAGAAATTAAAACCGTAGCTTTTTTTCCCTACTCACAAATCTTTTACTTTTAGTTATTTCAATTCCAATTTATATCCATATCTGTATTACAGTTAGATGAAAGCAAAATTAAGCAAATTTACGCACATCAGCGTTTTTGTCTCAGACCCTCCTTCTAAATATGAGTAATTTCAATGTCTCCTACCACAAAATAGGCGCTGTGCTATTATTACATCTCAGGGTTTCTTTCCCTGCTCTTGTGGAAGTTTTTCCAAGAAAGTGGTGTACGGAAAACGAGCAATTTTATACACCTAATTCGATTTTCATACCCCGCCTCCAGTGGCTTCTATTTTAGTCCGCAATCTCATTGCTGGACGAGTTGTGGTAATCAAAAAAAGTCCTTCAGGCAACAAGGTCTAAAAATTCCTCCTTTGAACGCAAATACACACTTTCTGGAGGCCGCCTTCCCCATAAAAACGATTTGTGAGTCAATAGCGCCCGGGAACAAAAATGCGAACTTTTCTTCTGTCTGCTTTAATTTTAAAAAGCAAAATGCTTGAAGGCTTTCTAAAAAGTTTGTGGTATTTCGAAATAAATTTTAAATGGGAATTCGTGTTTTGAAATTCGTATCAGCAGCAGAGAGCGTATGGAATATATCTGTAAATTCATAGACATCTTTTTTCTCTCCACTCATCATTGCTGTAGTTTGGAGAAGAACGAATGCGGAAGAAAGTATGTTTCTTATTATGAGGTACATATGATGGGTTTTTTTTCCTGATTTTCTTAGGAACTTGTGCTGTCTGTGGTCTATTGCCTTACTTGGGCGTTTACCAATTTAGCGTTCGGTAGACAGTCTTTTCCTTTTTGTATTAATGCTTTACTATCAGCTGAATTTATAGGTATTCAGCATCTATATCCCAAAATTAAATGCTTTCCCCAATTTAACCCTTTACCTACCGCCTTATGATTTACTGCAGTTTTATCATACAATAATATTTTTTGAATTACTACAATGAAAATTAAGAGATATACATAAACAAAATATTCAACTTTGGAAAATTTAATTCGTTAGAGCTAATTAATTAATTAAAGGTATTCAACTGTAAAATTAATTAGATACACTGTTCACTTAAAATAAATAGTCAAATCGTTTTCTAAGGTCTTCATTAACATACAAAAAAATAAGACACTTACCTTTTAACAAACTACTTTTTCGGAACAAAAGTTACAATCTTCGCAATCCGCTGAAAAAGCAATTTCTGCTATAAAACTATTCGCCTTTCCCGCTAAAATATTATAGAAACCGTGCTGCCATGTATCTTGGAAAAGTGGATTTAAAAAAATATTTCTGCTAAGTATCATCAGAGTATTGGTAAAAATGGTTAATTTTAAAGGGAGTGGTACTTATGAGTATCGTCGGTAGATAAAGGGTTAAACATCCATAAACTATTCACCACTATTAGAGTTAAAAAGCAGGTATTTAATTTAATACTTTTCAGTATCTTTTTAACTCGTGATTCGAAACATTTTATTTTTTCAACGAAGCAACTATTTTCATGAAAATCCATTTATATAAAGGAGAACAGAAACTCACTCACTCGTCAAGAGATCACTGAAACTGATAGACCTAAAGACTTGAAAATTGGTAAGCATGTTTATTTTGTTGAGAAGGGATTCACGTTATTTTTTTTCAATGGAAGAACTACTTCTGTTAGAAACCATTTATAAAAGGAGAACAGCCACTCACTTATTCATCAAGAGCACAAGAACCATTAGACTTAAAGATTTGGAATCTGGTAAGGATGTTCCTTTTGTTGAATAGAGATCCGCTGAAACCTGTTTTAAAATATTAATTTCCAAAAGGGGTTGCGAGAAGTTAAGATGATGCTTCATATAAAATTCACCGTATTTGAAATACTAGGCATACAGACTTGAAGTTTGACAATAATTTTTTCGTTTAGTAGAAATTCTCTAAGAACGAGTTTTGTGAAAATCGACTTTCAAGTCAAATTGCGAAGGTTATACATAAAATTCTCATTTATCAACTCTTAATCTTGAAGTTTGGTAGGCATGCACTTTTCGTTGAGTAGAGATCCGTTGAGAAGGGTGTTTTGCGGAAATTATCTACCAAGTGGGGTTAAGGGAGTATACAAATAAAAAATCAGTTTTTGAGGTAATACCCCCCCTACAGACTTGAAATTTAGTAAGCATGTTACTTTTGTTAAGTGTTCATCTACTAAGATTGAGTTTTGTGGAAAAAAGGACTCCTAAAGTGGTTTGCGTGAGGTTGGCATTAGGGATAAATATTTTCCAGTTTTTGAAATTTAGACCCATAAACTTGAAATTTTGTAAGAATGTTCATTTTATCGAGTAGAGATCAACGAAAAAGAAGTTTTGTGGAACTAAACTTCAGGAGGTGGTATAGGATTGCAGAAGATAATTATACTTCTGTTGTAGAAAGCCAAGTCTTGTCCTTTTAAAATTAATAGATGAGGGCTATTAGAATGTTTTTCTCTGTAGTTGAACTCTTAATATAGATATCGATTGCTATAAGCAGTACGTATAATCATACAACGTGAAATACCTAGCGTATGAAAAAAATGCAAACAGTTTTTTTAAGAAAATTCGGTATAAGAAAAAAAATCATATGTATGGATTTGAACATAAATTATTTTTTATGTTTATGTGATATAAGTATTAAATAGGAATTACAATCACAAAATGATATGCTCAGAAACTGAACATATTTTTCTTTTGGATTGGAGAAGATAATTTTTTAAATAACTGTTTGACATTTCTTAAAATTCATTTTGGTACTCTCTAATAAAATTATTCGAATTATGAATATACATTAAGGTAAAAGACCAGTTCAGTGTTGATTAAAACATGCATCCCATGAAAAAAGATCACCTCCGCCACTTCAAGACAGACTCGGAGGAAAAAAATATATTTTCATAAAAATATTTTTTTAAAAAAATAAACCCGAAACAAGATTTTGTGTAACCTATCCTTGCAAATTGAGTGCATCCCCGAAACGCTTAAACATCTCGTTAAAACATACGTAACTTCCATTACTCCAAAATTCTAGTTTAAAAAGTAGTTTAAAAAACTCCACTTTTGTTGAAAAAAAAAGAAAATGATATAACGGGGAGTATCATCGTAAAAGCGGTTTCAAATATCAAAAACGTGTGCGATGGGATTTTGACATTATTACCGGAACACCATACCCTCGTGGGACGGTCCACATTACCGGAAAATTGGATGGAACTTCATCCTGCACCGGACTTTAGTGGTTAAACTTTCTTGGACAGATTTAAGCAAACTTCTTGCGTGCTGATGACCACGGGAATTGTGTCTCGAGGTTGGAAAACTCGGTGGAGAATTCAGATGAGTTTTTACTTTCGGTATTAGATTTTTCCCCTCGAAATCCATTACAGACTGATTTGTTACTTAGTTTAAGTAAAAATTGTCAATGTTAATAGAATCGATGCGGAAGTTTTACTTATACCAGAGTTTCTTAAACTTTCGATCGCCCTGCCCCCCCATTTATAAGAAAATTTATGTATCAGTTTGACATCGCGTCCCCCCTAAAATTTTTAAACCGCTCCCTGGCTCTCAATGGTTGAGTGATTTTAAGGTTTCTCAAATTACACAGAATTTTTCAACACTTTTTTTTTACTTTATGAAAACAGCAAATATCCAATTGCATACATATGTAAAAACATTACAAAATACTCGTTTCAAATAAATCAATAATGTAGACACAAATAAGTAAATAATTTAAACGCAGTTCAATTAGGAAATTGAGATGAATACCATTGTAATCGTATTGGCTCTCAATTTCAATTGTTTTTACTCATTCCACAAATGTTTCTATTATATATTTTTCGAAAATATTGCGTTTTAGTACAGTAAAACCTGTTTTTGTGTGGTCTATAGCAGTGTTTCTCAAACTGAGGGGCGCGCCCACCTAGGGGGCGTGATAATCCTAAGAGGGGGGGTCGAACATATTGAAAATAAAAGATTATTTTTTTAAAAAAAGTATTGATTTACTAAAAGAAAATACATTTTGATAATAATAAAAAATAAATATTTACACATCTATATTATACTTATAAATATATCTGTACTGCACTAGATATTTCATCATTGATTCATTAACACTAAGTTAATGGGCTTGCCATAGAAATACAAAATTATATTCAAAATTTAATACTTATCTTGATAATTTGTAGGATTTATAATTAAAGTCGTATTGTAGATTTAGCGTCAAAGTACATGATTATTGAATACAACACATTGTTATTGTATGGTGGGGGGGGGGCGATAAAAATTATGATTGAAAATGGGGTCGCAAACATTGAAAGTTTGAGAAGCATTGGTCTATAGGAACACCATAAAAAACCGCACAAATAGTATGCGAAAATTTCATAAATACTTATTATCTAACAACTTTGTCGACATACTACTGAATTTTTTTCATGCGGTGGTAAGGGTCCGTATAAAAAAAGTCGCAATTAAAAAATATGTCATTTACTTACGAAACTTATGAGAAAGAACCTTCAAACAAAATAAATGATTAAATTCCACATGAAAACATTTTTAAAGCATTTAATTACTCTTTGCAGACATAGAGAAATTTTTAAAATACACATAAATAAAACACTGCTACTCAACGTAATTCAAAGCGCGTATCTTCCTGTGATGAATTAGTTCAAAATCGCTTTCGTCACTTTAATATACAATTTCAATTGATTTATTTTTTGGCAAGTGATAAGTTTTTGTGGTGACCGTCGATTGGTCAGTGGCTTGAAAACACGTCTCTATAACCAGATATGCATGTTCAAAGCTCTTTGAAATTGCATACTCCTTTTGGAATTGGTATCAATTTTAAGAAAATGCTTTTCCGATTTGTTAGAAATCTGGATGCTAGAATATATTTTATCCACTCTCAAAGAATTCAGTTCTTGTCCATCTTCATAATCTATCAAATTATTTATAATGTCACTGTCATTGAAAGCTTCGTCTTCAATCAAACTGCTCGTGCATTAAGAGAAAGTAATTGAATGTGCGTTGTCGAGAGACTGTTTATGACCAATGGACAAAGCGTCTTGAAGTGTATAGATGTACTAAGATAGAAAACACTGCAGTGGCACCAAAGCTGTTCAAGTTCATATACCTCATAAAAAATGATCGCAAAAAAATCGTACAAAAATAAAATCGCATAAAAAATGACCGCGCAAAAACAAGTTCTTCTATAATGGCTATGATGTTTTAAGCAATAAAAAAAACTGAATTCATGTTCTTGATCGAAATACTTTTTCTACTAATTATTTTTATTGGGGACAATTTAGTGATCTAATCTAGGATGACACATCTTTCAATTTTTACATGAGGTCTATCAGAACCTCTAAAAGAGGAAACTCTTAACATTATATGAGAGACCTTCGTGGACAACCCTAGAAAAGTGCTGCGGTGACCTAGGATTCTGAGGACTTCAGCTACTTATACTATTGAAGAAATCTGATTTACTGATGCCTCGTACATACATTGATGTAACAAATTTTATGAAGCAAAACAAAAAATCTTCAGCTTTTTGCTGCACGATTTGTGATTAATTGGATTATAAATGAAATTATTTACTTGTTTTTAGTTAGTGTTTTAGTGTTTTTATTTAGTTATTTTTGGAAGAATTCAGGAAAATGGAGCATGGTGAGGATCAAATTTAGAGCTCTATCAGTAATATAAAGAATCTGACAATATTAACTTCATCAAAATACAACGAATTAAATGGGCAGGTCACGTTGTCCGCATGAACGAAGACCGCACCACTAAGAAAGCCTTCCATTTTCAACCAATTACGAAGAAAGGGCAGGCTAAATCTTAGATGGATTGAAGGCCTAGGAAAAGATCTCCTAGTTTTGAGAACATTGGAAGTAAGAAGACTGGCTTCGAAAAGGCTTCTTGAGACGGCCAAAGTCCACCCTGGGCTGTCGAGTCACTGAGAAAGGAAGAAACTCAGTATCTAAGTCTTCTGGAAATTAATTTTTTTTCTTAAGATTTGATTACAATAAAATAATGGAAATAAAATTTATTTTCTTTTATATTGCCTTTAAAATATACAAAATATTAATTGTTGATTTTTAATGCATACCTACAATTAATGCAAAAATACCTTAAATATTGGAGAACAATATTCCTGATCCATATTATATTTTTAGACTCTTTCCAATATTTTAATAAACATATATTTCAAAAAAGTTAAATTCAGAGAACGATGTACTAAAATGATGGTCATCCGTGAAACATTTTGGATGGTCAGCAGAAAAATTGGGACATTATTTGTATTTGTATGAAGATTCAGTTTCAAAAAGAACAAGTAACAAAATGTAGTATGGAATATGGATTATACTTTTTAACCCTCTCACTGCGTAGTTATTTCATCAAAGTAGGTTGAAAAATTGAGTATTGTTTTACTACGTATTTCAAACCTACATTTGAGAGTTCAAATACACAAAAAATTTCTGTAAATGAGTTTTTATTTTAAAATATATAAATTTTTTATAGAATTATAGATCACCAAAATATGAATACAAAAACATAAATGAAAACATAAACAAGAGTAGCACAGGTTGCACAGCCAAATAGTCAGAAAAATGCGTACCCCCGATAATCACGGGATGCGCAAATTTTGCAACAACGCAGCAACTTTTTGTTAAGTTTCATCAGAGTTGAGCGATTTCTCAGATGCTTTTGCTGTTGTATCTAGTAACATTTGAAAGCGAAAGTTGGCAACCTTGGTAAGTTTACGTTATCGCATTTCAGTTTGTTCTTAGTGCCTTGCGTTGTTGATTTGAACTTGCTTCTCGTCCAGTTCAATTTCAATATGAAAATGTAGAGACCCAAATAATTGATAGTAGTTATGGTTTTCTATCATATATTAGTGATATACGAAATATAAACCCTGGGGGGAAGATGTAACTTCTAGATGGAGCGCCCCCAAGTGGCGGATAGGGTCAGTGGCGTAACGTACACCCCCGCAACCCCCGCACTGCGGGAGAGCCTAAGGCTTTTAGGGGGGCCCAAAGCTAGACTGACGCCATTAACGTAGAATTTCACAAAATTAGCTTTACATTTTTTAAATCCAATTTTCAAATTGGCGATCTAACATCATTCAAAATCAAAACTTTGATCGCTTATTAGATATCTTAGACCCAATAACCAAACCAAAAAACATTTTAATTTGCTGTAATCCCGCGACGAAAGAGACACTTTAATTTAGTGGGTTTTCTTTTCAAACCTAAGTTACTTACAGATAAAAAGAAAGTCGGACGGAAAATTGGATAAAATGCTAGAAAGATAAAAAAAATTCATCGCTGTTGTTTTTTTAGTACACTTCATGTTAGCGGTAGGGGTGGGAAAAGACAAGTAGTAGTACTGAACTAGTTTTACTCAAGTACCAAAGTAACTTATTGGCGTCTTTAACTCCCCCAACATGTATTTCATTTTCATTTAGCGAACTCGTAAATAACAAACATCTGTTATGCTTTTTTCATGAAAAATAGTATTGCGATACTTGAAAACGCACAGAGAGCATTTTAAATGCTTATATGGTCTAGATTTATGATTTAGAAACCCATATGCCCACAGAAATTTCCCTAGATTTATGAGTATTCAATCAAATAAAGCATAATGAAAATGTTTCACAAAATTGTTTTTAGAACATATATATTTTTCATTTAATGCACTTCAATATAGGGAGTGTTCCTTCGCTGTTAAAACATTTTGATCTCACTTTTCTGTCTAGTAATATTAGAACTGTTTTTTGTAAACGGAATGAATTATTCTGGTTCTTATACTGTTATTTTCTTAAGAAGACAAGAAGAAACGCGGTCCTAAAAAAGTGGAGTTAAGAAAACTTTGAGTGGTTTTCAAAAACAAATATGCATATTAATAGCAAATATGCAAAATTGGATAACTTTTTAATATGCGCAATTTCATCATCTTGTGCAAGTGCTAGTAGTATTAATGCCAGGGAACTTGATGAACAAATCCTGGAAGTGAAAATTAATCCACAAGAAAAAAATACAGTTTCGGACACTTCAACTAATAAGGATACTCTATCTAAAGAAAAGGAGTCGGAAAATGAAAACGAAGAAACAAAATTGATTACAAATGATTTTGCGCATTATGTAGTTACGCCCATAGATGCAGATTTAAGGGAACACATTTTAAAATTGGGCCCATACCAACCAGAAGGTAATTTCCAAAACGATACCAAGGAAAGGAGCTTTTCATCCTCTTATTATAGTTTCATATCCAATGTAGGACAAAAGATCGAAAGGAAATGGCTGTGCTATTCAACACGACTTCATTCAACTTACTGTCAAGTATGTTGGTTTTTCTTTGATAGAACAAATGTGTATTTTAAAGAAGCCTGGTGTAAAGGTGTGAATGACTGGCAAGGAATATAAAAAAAATAGGATTAAAAAGCATGAAAATTCTATAATTTATATCCAAGCATGTCGCACATATGACATCTGGAAACAAAATAAAACGGTAGATTCATTATTGAAATGCAATTTTAAAGAAGTTAATCAGGTTAGCCAAATCTTACGAAGAATCATAGACGTTACAATGACTCTAGCGATGTGCAATCTTCCTTTTCGGGGACATCGAGAAACTCGAGATTCGACTCAAAAGGGAAATCTTTTGAATATAATAGACCTCTTGGCTAAATATGACCCTCTTCTCAATGTTCATTTGTCAGAAAAAAGAATTCAGAAATATCTTAGTCCAAAAATTCAAAATGAACTTATTGCTATTATAGGCTCTAGAATAAAAGAAAATATTGTTAAAAATATAAGGAAATGTTCTTTTTTCTCTGTTATTCCGGACACGATACAGGATATTAGAAAAAAAAGACAATTTAAGTATTATAATAAGGTATGTGTAACAACTGATGTTAATGATAATAATGAGCCAGATTATATCAGAATTAACGAAACGTTCTTAGACTTTATTAAGGCGGCAAATCAGATTGCAAAAAGTTTGGAAAGTGATGTGTTAAATTTTCTAAATACACTGGACATTAATTTGGCGAAGTATCGAGGACAAGGATATGATGGGACAGCCAACATGAGTGGAGCGCGTATAGGGAATCACAGAAATTAATTAAGGACAAACAACCAAGAGCAAATCACGTTCACTGTTCAACACACAGCCTCAATCTTGTTCTAAACGATGCATGTAATAACGTGCCTTATGTAAGAGAATTTTATGACTTTTGTCAAAAAATTTACACATTTTTTGGGCCCAGCATTAAAAGGTGGAGTGGTCTGAAAATTGTGCAGAATAACGAGAACATTCGGCAGACTATTAAATCATTATGCACGACAAGGTGGTCATCTCGATTTGACTCTGGAATATCAATTCGCTACAATTACAATTCGATTTTAAAAGTACTTTCAAATATTTTACTAACCAGTACTAAGCAAGACGAGAAACAGGAAGCTTTAGTGATTAAAAAACATACGGAAAAGTTTCAATTTTTTTTGCTTAATTTTACAAAGCATTAATTTAACTTCAAAAGCATTACAATCACCAAAAATAGATTTGGAAAACGCTAAGACCATATTAAATTCTAGCTTAACGTCTATCGAGAATCTTCGTAATAAGTTTGCTAACATAAAGGAAGAAGCTATTGTGGTTTGGCTAAAAAATGGGATGTCACCCCGGAGTTTGAAAAAAGAGACATAGAAAAGTTAGACAGTTTTTCGAAGATTTAAATGTTAATAAAAAACTACAAGACAGAGAACGATTGTTTGAGGTGGATGTTTTTAAGTCTAATGTTGATGTCATTACTACTCAATTAAAAAAATCGCTTTGACAGTAGGAATGGCATTTACAAATCATTCAGTTTTCTTTCTCCCAAAAACATTGTAAGCACCGCAAATGATCTCTTATATAATGAAGCCAGTAATCTTCAAAAAGTATATAGCCTCGACTTATCTAGTGAATTTCTAAATCAGATTATGTCTCTAAAAGCAGTTTTTAGTGAAGATTTAATTAAGATAAATTCGATAAAAGATTTAGGTATTTTTTTGATGATTCAAAATAAGTTTGCTGCGCCAAGTTTACCAGATGTATGTATTGCAGTTTTATTGTTTTTGACTCTTCCAGTTATTTCTGCAATGGCGGAAAGGTCATTTTCTAAATTAAAATTAATAAAAAATTATCTACGTTGTACGATGTCAGAAGAGAGGCTCTCCTATTTGTCTTAGATAAGTATTGAACAACAAGAAGCAGGAAAAATCGAATTGGATGAATTAATAACCGACTTTGCTAAGAAAAATGTGAGACGACAATCGCTTTTTTTGTGATTTACTTCTTGAGTGTAGTGTTGTATATTAGATAGTAGTGTGTGTCGCGAACAACCCAACGAACTAGTTACTTCTGTAGTTCAACCTGAGTAGTACTGCGAGCGCATTCTTTTTTGTGTACATGCTTTCTTATTAGTAACAGTAGTTGTGTCTTTGACTTTTTGACAATTTGTGCTAGAATTTTATCGAACTTAAGGTTAAGCTCATCCCGGGATTCATAAACGATGAATTTGGTAAGTGATACCTTTTTTCTATCATAAGGATCTAAAATCGAAAATATTACTTTACAGTGTTTGTGTTTTTCTTAGTGTATCGTTTTTATTTAAGTTACTAGGTTATAACTTGACTGTTTTTAGATTTTCCATTTTTTAAATACTATAAATACTCTCTAATGTTAAACGTTATTTACTTTGTTTACTCAGACACAGGTTGATTTTATATTGTTATAAGTTTAATATTTAAGAATTTTTTCATGATGTGTAAAGGTACATTATGTTATGTTTTTGTAATTCTTTGTATATATATATATATATATATATATATATATATATATATATATATATATATATATATATATATATATATATATATATATATATGTGGCATGCAGCCAAAAGCAAGGCAGTCTTCGCGCGCAGGCGCAACTAAAACACGAACTGAAACTTGTGAATTAGTGGAAGAGAAACAAAAACTCTTGGACATTAGAGAGAGAGAAAGGAGAACGCGAGAGGTGCGCGAGCAGGCGTTACCTTCTGAAAATCATCGTCAATCTTATCTGTAAAAACTTATCTACCTTTTTAATTAATTTTTGTTTAATGTTAAATAAACCATAAGAAAGAGAAACGTCTTGGACCCCCTTGTTGTCTCCCACAAATTATGGGGCTCGGCCGAGATAGATAAAATTTCGATTTTGAACCAAAGTCTGGACAATGAACAACAGCGTCCGTGAAGGAGACGCTCCGCCATTTTTCGGAAACTTCGTTCAACCTGTGTAGAGGTTGAATTTTTCAACTTCATTCCGCCTGTGTAGAGGTCGGAACAAATGACAAAATATCCCGCCTGTGTAGAGGTTGGAACTAACTCAGTGTGAATAATCCGCCTGTGTAGAGGCCGGAACTACAATTTCAACTATATTACCTGCGAAGAGGTGAAATCAGTGGAATCGAAATTTTTTCTTCAAATATTGGATACATCGTACGTGCGAGCAACAAGGGAGCCAGAAAAAAAAAGGTAGGATCTTTCTAAATTTTTCTAAAATGTATAAAAACGCTCTTAAAGAGGATTTCATAAGAGTTGTTGAGGAGCTAAACGGTACTGTGGAGAATACTGACACTATAGTTAAACTAAAGACTAAAATTGAGAACAGTAGTACATTTGAAAGTGATCCAGATTTCGTTAAAACTTTAATTCAAAACTGTATAGATGAGAGGGTATCGCGAAACAAAAGAGAAGTAACTTCAGGAAAACAGAAAATTGAGCTCGCGAAACTACAGTTAGCACAAATAGAAAAAGAAGTCGAACTTCAAAGGGTTAAAAATAAAGCATTAAGTTTAAATCCTGCAGCTAAATTCGAAGAGAAACAGTTCAAAACTTTAAATAAGGAAACCGCAACCCATATTGGCATTCGAGAAGCAGAAGATTGGTTTAGGCCTATTGATTTAGCTAAAGAGTGTGATATTTATATTTCATCTAGAAGCGGATCACATAAAGAAATTCCTATTACTTATGGATATACCCAAGACCCCTTTAAAAATAGATCACAAAACTTTAAACCAAAGGTTAAAGAGAACTTTCCCCAATATCATGAAAGAGAAAATAAAAATTGCTTTATATGTGGCGATTCATCTCATTGCGCAAGAGACTGTGAGAAGCGTTTTAAACCTAAAGAATCTAATGATCACATCCATAATAAAATAAACGTGAATACTTTGAAAGTCGAGAGCGAAAAACAAAATAGCGAAGAATGCGCAAATCTTCAATACGTAAACATTTTTGTGGAAAATCAGCCCGTAACAGCATTGATTGATTCAGGTTGCCAGATCCCAGTTTTAAATTCCTCACTAATTAGAGTGCAAACACCTTCCGAAGAGATCATAACATTAAGTTCATGTTTTGGCGAACAGCGTATGGTAGAAGTTAAACCCATAAATCTTTCTCTTAATCAACACTCTTCCAGCTTAAGTGTGAGAACGGCAATATCACCGACCTTGACCGAAGAATTTATTATACATCCCAGTGTATATTCTGAAATAAAAACTAGGCCACGCAAAGAGCGATGTTTTATTGAATGAAAGTGAATCCTCTTTAGGTGCTCATGCTTATGCTTATTCTAGTGCTATTTCTTTTCCAAATGTTTCTGTTTCAAATGTGATAGAAAACTCTAGTTATGATTTGCCATATGTTAAGAACTTTAATACTAGAAATGATTCGAGTTCTCTAATTAAGGATTATAAATGTAATAAAATTCAGAGTACTAAGTTAAAATTGAGTATTGTAAGAGAAAAATGTTCTGATATAGTATTGTGTAAGAAAGCCAATGGTGCCATGAAAACGAGTTCCGTGGAATTTATCTCCCGCTCACCTAACCCTTTACCTATGAAGAGTGAACATCGACGGTTTGTGTTGCTCCGAAAAATTTTTGAGCCTTGGCAGTGGAAGCGAAGGAAAAAGAGAAATCGTTTTGAACAGACGTCCAGAACTCTACAGAGGAAAATATCGATGCGTTCAACCAAAGATCAACTTGTTAAAAAAGTCGTTCTTATGCCTGTGAAAGACAATGTTTTCCTGTGGAACCTTCCGGATGTCGAAGAGGTGCCTTCACATGATGGAGAAACTGTCTAGTTCAACAAAATTTTGATATGTTAAATCTTTGTATATTTGTCGTATAGTCCTTGTCTGTTCCGTTTTTTTTTTTGTATGTTTCAGATTCTCCTCTGGTCTCCATGGAAATACCGCTGCGGACAGCGTACAGTCAGAATGGCCGTTGTGGCATGCAGCCAAAAGCAAGGCAGTCTTCGCGCGCAGGCGCAACTAAAAACACGAACTGAAACTTGTGAATTAGTGGAAGAGAAACAAAAACTCTTGGACATTAGAGAGAGAGAAAGGAGAACGCGAGAGGTGCGCGAGCAGGCGTTACCTTCTGAATATCATCGTTAAACTTATCTGTAAAAACTTATCTACCTTTTTAATTAATTTTTGTTTAATGTTAAATAAACCATAAGAAAGAGAAACGTCTTGGACCCCTTGTTGTCTCCCACATATATATATATATCCGGCTTGGGGCCCAAGATCTGACCTTGCGGGGGGCCCAATTATTTTCCGTTACGCCACTGGATAGGGTAACGTCTCCATTGGATCTTTCTATGGGTGGTAGAAGGGAAATGAAATACCTTCCACGTATCAAATGGCAGAAGTTGGTCCGTGGCAAATTTAATTTCCATGATTATTTAAAGGGATTAAAATACCCCTTGATGGCAAAGGAGTTACAATACTTCTCTTCACTGTCCGGACACTCAACTTTCTCCTAAACATATTTTTAACTGTCCTTCTTAATAAGCTAAGCTTCATAATATGGATCTAAACTCCATGGACCGTCAACTGCTTTATTCGCCAACAGTCGTTGACAAAGCAAGGGCCACTTTGGACGGCTTCGGTTTTATTTGAATTGAGTTATTGGACAAGCTTATCACTGCATGGAAAAAATAACAATAACAACCAAATATAAAATTAAACATTTAGTGGTCCATGCAATTATAAATGTTGGCAACCTCTGTACTAAACATTCGGTTGTTCAAAGAAAATTCGAAATAACTAGTAATACTGTAATCATTAGTATTATTGTCTCTTACTTGGAAATATCGCAGCCTCTTTTATTTTGCATTTTATTATATAACATATAATTTATATTATATTATGTGTATTAACTTATACATTTATCATAATGTATAGCATGTGCAAAGTAACAGTTCATAAATTACATGTGAGCTTGCCACATTGGACAAACGGTCTACAAAGAGTAAATAGTTTTAGAATGTCACCTACACAAGGGCTTACGGTGAAGGACCTCTAAGTCTACAAGGAAAAAAGATTATTTCAGTTTCAAATCATCAATCAAATTATCTCAGAAAATATTGATAAATTGCCATGAAAATTTATGCAAATTAAAGACATCTATAATTTAAAAATTATTTTTCATCACGCACACATCTTTCCTTTTTTCATTATTTTTCATTATCATAATTAACAAGAGTGTATGTGCTTAAGAACACACGATTACAAAGTTTCTAGATAATTTTACAGAAAATTTGGAATCGGTAACAAAACGTAATGTCTTTTTAATCGTTCTTGCACTACATCTTCATCAACACTCACATTCTATTGTTAGTATTGGTTATGTTATTAAGGATGTTTTAAACTTTCTTTGTGAATTGAATGGTTTCTTACAACATGATCAAGTCAATTATTTGGCAATTATATCAGCTGTAGTTTATGAAGTAATCTACAGTGCCGGTTTATTCATTGGGCACTTGGGGTGGAAGCCCAGGGGCCCGAGAACCGGAAAGGCTTGGAAGGGTCCGGATAAGCTGAACTTAACAGATTTTCTTGTTATAAATTTCAATCATCCAGTTCCAAGGAGACTCGTAAATCTTTTGCACCCAGGACCCGAAATGAGCTCAAATCAGCAATGATAATGTATGAGAAATTCTACCATAATATAGTTATAACAATGAATTATATGATTTATATTTTAATGAGAAATATCTTCAGTGCATACCAGTAATGGTGTTTCGTTAATGATACATTTATTACACATAACATTTTTCTATTCATATATTTAGAATACGCAATTTATTCAAAGAAAATGCAGACTACAGAAGAAAACTTTACTTACAGAGTGCAAGACGGGAAAAAATCTGCAAGAATCACAATAGAATTTAACCATACATAATTGAAGATATTTATAAACGGTTGAAAAACACATGTTAAAGAAAAAACTTTAAACAGGTAATTAAAAGTTACATGTGTAATTAAAGAGCACTGCAGTCTCTCTGGTCCATTTGACCGAAACATCTGCATATACACCCCCATCGCCTGAGACCACGTAAACTGAGATAGCCATGGTAGGCCTTTGCCCTCACCAGCTATTGCGCCTTTAAATATAATTCAGTGTCTCTGGTGCAAATATATCGTTACGTAGACCGGAGATTGTATGCTATCTTTTTAAAGAGCAAATCAGTCCTTTAAGAGTGTGATGAAAATTTATTGTTGAAAAACAATCCTTAAAAATACACAATGTAGAAGCAAAATTCCGAAATAAAATGCCAGAAGGTCTTCACAGCTTTTACAGATCTCAGACAACTATCAGCGTCTGAAAATACAAGTGCGAAAAGCTTATTTGCCAGCAACTATTCGCTGTAGACTCTTCAACGTCCAGAGCAATTCTGATTGGGATTCCTATTTATATGACCCACGAATCTTTCTTGAAAGATCTACTTACGTAATAGATCGTGATACTTCAGTGTTTCTTAAACTGTAGGGCGCGCGCCTCTGGGGGACGTGGTCATTCTGCGGGGGGGGGGGACGAGCATATTGAAAATAAAGGTTTAAAAAATAATTTTTTGGAATGAAGTAAAAAATAATTCTTTCTGACATAACAAAAAATACACATTTACACTGATATAATTTATTTTTATCATCTGGTGATCATCAAAAATAAAAGATTCCACTTCAAACGCTCATTAGCCATCTTTGATCCTATAACCAAATAAAAAAAGGCATTTTGTTTGCTTTACTGTAATCCCACGATGAGAGATTTTTTATTACCTTTCTTTCAACCCCTAAAATACTACTTTTGATTATCATATATTTGACCTTCAAACTTACTGGTATGTTTCACTCCATCTCTTTCTCTTTAAGGAAAATTGTAAATATTTTTCTGTTGCTTTTTTCCCCATGTGAATGAGTTTTATGATATATGGATAAGCATATATTGTGCACTGTGAAGGATTATTTGGCCAAGATGTATTTTTTGAGTATTCTGAAACAAATAATGCATAATGAAAAACGTTTTCTACAATTATTTTTTAGAACATGCTACACTTTCCCTATGAACAATTTTGTGGTTTTGATTGCTGTGTTGTACGACTTATTATGGTTTATAAATGTAAATGAACAGAATATAAAAAAGGGGCATTTGTGATCCCTATTGAAGAAAGTTGAAACTGATTAAGCAATTGAAGAACCTGCTTAAATAATGCATATTAATCAAGATAGAGAAAGTAAATATGAGAAAAACGTTAGACATGAAACTTTTGAGTTGATTTGAAATTTTTAGTTGCTGTCTAAAGATTATGAAGAAAACTATGAAGCCGTAATGTAGCATTTCACCTTGTCAAAAAGACACAAGGAAGAAAAAGTTCAAAATGCTATTTGTGGATCATCAAACGACAGGAAAACAACAAAAACGTGAACAAGATATGACAGTTTTGCTGGAAAATAACGTTTCTGTTTTGTTAGAGAAAGGTGTCTGTGATTTATGTCCTTTATTAAGGACACGCACATTTAGAACATTTTCTTTAATTTTATTGGATTTTTTCTCAAATTTTCAAAAAAAAATTGAAAAGTCCTTGAAAGTAGGTAAGTATATTTTCTCTTAATTAAATTATTCACGAGAATTTTTTTTTTTTGTGATTTTTATCGTGTATAGTAAAAATAAGTATAAAATAAATTATAGTTTTAAAACAAACTAAAAAACACGCTTTTATAGTGAATAGAACTAAAAAGTTAAAAAATAAGAAATTACTTAAAAATAACATATACAAAATTTAATATTTATCTTGTTAATTTGAACGGTTTATAATTATGATCGTATTGTTGCTTTAGCGCCAAAGTACATTATTATTACATTCAATGCATTATTATTTTTAGGGGGGTGCGATAAAAATTATGATTGAAAATTGGGTCGCCAGTAGTGAAAGTTTGAGAACCACTGTGATACTTATAGATTTCTCCGGTAATTTCCAGAAATATTCATGTGATAGCCAAGTCACCAAGAATAACCACCAATCCATCAAAGTAGTCGCCAACTCACCAAATGCCAACTCGGCTATATCGCCAATATATTGCCAAGTTTCGATTGAAACACTATTATAAAGTAATTGACAGCGTTGCTAGCAAATATTACAATTTTTATCATAAAATAAATACAACAGAAAGTAATATTAATGTTATAAACATCCAGAAATATATATAAATTATTTGTACAATTTTAAGCCTTTATTACGCAACATTCGTAACAATATGTTTAACTACAAAAAACTATGCACAACCCTTTGAATCTCCTGAATATCCATTACTTGTATATCTGCAAGGAATACAGATTTCTTCTAATGGGTTTCTAGTACATGTTACATGGTGTTAGTTATATATTGGTTGCATAAAAATCTATAAATGTTGCTTCAGAAAAGTACGATATTATTGTTAAACACGCGTTTTTCCTATCCATTACTTATACCACTTATTTACTGTATTCTATGTTTGATTATACAAACTGCATTATTATATTGACTGTTACACAAAATATCATAATCAATTATTTTTAACGATTTCATTAAAGGTTAAAGTTTATATTCATAATCTCTTTCAAAGTAAGTCATCAGATGGAAATAGGGCGATATACAAATAGGAAAAGATATGAAGTTCATCCTTCTCAGAAGCTCTCTTGTTTCCCTGTATTCGAGTTCTAAAATGAAAAATATCTTCCACTGAAAAGACAATCGGGTAATATTGATAAATAAGGATTTGGGACGGTAGCTTCTTTTTGCTAATTCCATCCATAACATCCGTCAACGACTCCACAAACAGAAAGAAACCTAAAAATACGAACAATGATAGAAAAAAAATGGCAGAAGAAAAATTCTCTGCTGAATGGATGATAAATGAATGTGCCACCACTACAACTTCCACTTATTCTCGAAGAGTTCTTTCATTTTATTTGTGGCAACAGCAAAAGGCTTGCAGTCCGCAGTGAGTGTTTGTCTGTTCTACTCTTTTCTGTTGCTAGGTAAAAGATCATTCAGCAAAAGATCGTAATCCGCCATTTTTTCCCGCTTCTTTTTTATTTTTCGTTCGTATTTTCTATTCTTTTTTTTTTCTCTCTCGTTCGCTCGAAATATCGTCTGCGGTTCCTTGAAGCGCCTTCTGTAAAAGGATAAATGGATGGGTGTTCGGGGGATGGATGGATGAAAATTTCGTTTTTTTGAAAACTTTTAAGTTATTTGAAGTAAGAATGGAAGAGTAAATTTCATTCTTTGCTTCATGAAAGGAAGCTTTTTTTGTTGAAAGCTTTGTATGTAGGTCGATCTTTATTTATCTGCTTGTGTAAAGTCTGAAGAATGCAGCGTAAAAATGTTAAAAACTTCTGTTATCAATTTAAAAGTAAATCTTATAACTTTGGATCTTATATTAAACCTATGAGCCCATTAAAAACTTTTTTGGAAGCTGTGTAGTTAAAGTATAATACAAGCTTGATTTAAAATAATTTTCTCTAATTCATTTCAGTTCATCCACGGTCGTTTCACACTATGACGTCATTCACTCAACTTTTATTGTTGAAATTTAAGTTTGTATTGCTTGATAGAAACAAGTTAGTATTACTTTTGTATAAAATAATAAATATAGTTACTAGGTAAGAGTTAATGTTTATAATATATATCAAAAATAGTATATGTATAGTAAATATAAATATATATATACATATATATATGCATATATATGTATATATATATGTATATATATATATGTATATATATGTATATATGTATATATATGTATATATATATGTATATATATATATATATATATATATATGTATATGTATATATATGTATATATATGTATATATATATATATATATGTATATGTATATATATATATATATATATATATATATATATATATATATATATATATATATATATATATTCATTTAAACTCTTTTGTAAAATCACGGTTCCAAACAAAGTTAGATATGTTCATAAAAAAGCAAGAAATAGAGGGAAAAAAAACAAACCATCACACATATTAAAGGGGAAATTTCTTCAATTGTGAATAGCAGGGACTAGTAGATAATACTCTTGCAACAGTTTGAGAAAATCCCACAAACAAAAAGATCTGGCATCCCAATTTATATACCACTTTTTTATTTTAACGATATTTAAGATTACTGTATCGAAACTTTTAACGAATTTATGCAAATGCCATCAACAGAAACATAATTATTAACCATTTCTATCAATCAATGTTCTGAACAACTAACTCTCTGTCACGTCTGAGAATGTGTTAGAACTGCAATAAGCGCTGCCGAAAAGATTCCAATCTACAACATTCAGAAGTTTTCGGAATCGCACTGGAAAGTAACTTACACTTGAGTTCCAAAGCACGACAGAAAAAAACTGCTCTAACATCTGTCCGCCAATTTACCTTTTCTTCCAAAACTAATGGATAAACCCTTCTTAAATAACAATACCAGAAACAAAGCAATAATAAAACTTGCGCAGAATACTCTTGCACAAGACAGGCGGCAAGTCAGCGTTTAAAGCAAAGTTCTGTGTCGCAGAGGAATGTCACTTCTGTTAAGGGTACAATAAATCAGGTGGTCAGAAAAGAGTCCACTAGGGTATAAGGCCATCCCAGGACCTTAAGCGTATAATTGGATTAAGTCCTCTTCTTTACCCCTCATTCGTTCCTTCTTTATTCCATCACTTGCATTCGCCATTTTGTTTGTTCTTTTTTATATATTCTTCCCGCCGAGTTTCGCTTCTTCTTTGCCGCTCTATCAGGTTTGTTGCTAGGAAAAATTCCATTCTTTGTTTTCTAGTAGAAGGACGTACTTTAGTTGAAACTAACGTCAGGAATTTATCGACCTAATCTTACGGTTTACTCTATTTTATGATATTTTTTTGTCTTTTTTTCTTTTTAACTTTAATCTCGCACCAGGAGTTCGGGTTGAAATATCTCCCTAGTCAATTACCTGACTGTGTTGCATTAGTTTCTCCTGGTACACACAGGCAGTCTTATCTGACGCCATGGCGTAGAAGTCTTAAATTGAAAAATAATGGCACAGACGAGAGGCAAAGGTTTATCTCGGCCAAAGTTTTGCGTTCGAAATCTTTTTAAACTATAATCGAATTTATGCTCATCTCGGCGGGAAAATTTACACCGTTCATTTTTTTTAAGGATTGGGATTCGTTCCAATTTTCTTCCGTGTTTTCCTGGTTTTTTCGTTGTTCTGAAAAGTAAGCTTTATAATGGGTTGGAGGAAAATCAATTTTCGTTCGTTTTGTTGAATTATCGATGTGTCAAGTTTGTGAAATCTTTGTTTTGGCGCTGTGGGGACAGATTCAGCAAAAACTTGTTTATCGTAGATGGATCTTTGTTTATGTTTCCTTCAATTACATCATCATCCATAAAACAGTTGTGTTCATCAACTATTCTCTTGAGAAGTTGAAAATTAGATTTTCTTTCTTTCTTTTCTCCTGTTTTTTGATTGAAGATAGAAATGGTGAGAAATAAAAAAGTGAATAATTGTTTTGATCAGTGCGGGTTTATCCATTAAGCGCTTGGGGAGGGGACCGGAAGGGCTACGATAAGTTGGACTAAACCGGATCCAAGAGCTCCTCCTTGGACCTGCCAATGCCAAGTTGGTCTACGTCTATGTCTGCCTTGTAATAGACAGTCCAACACTTGTGTGTTCCATCTTTCCAGTGGGCACTTTAAAAAATCTCACTTTTTCTGGAGGCAATAAGGGGCTTCTTATTTGCTCTAAATGCCAGCTAGGCCAGGCTTGACCTCAGCATATCTTGGACTGCCTTGTCCTGGACTGGAAAAATATCCAAGATAATCTACTACTAGCATTGGTCTTCATTAAAGTCAACGGTTTCACTGATGTGGTCTGACCAGACGGAAGATTAATAACAATAACAATATCAAATACAGAGAGAAATGCAGTACAAATTATTTAATTCAACAAAACGTGTGAATATGTCGTATTCAGTTGTGACGGATCTCTACGCGATCTTCTAAATAATCCTCTTGGAGAATCTTTGGGCTAACATTCGCGTTTAATGCACAGCCATCCCTCTCAAGAAGAAACCTTGATATGTAGATTAGTTCGACTATATAAAGTCAGAGTTTTTTAATTGTAGGAAGAAGGAGCCGAAAAGCTGTCACAGTCGCCACGAAGGTTAGATAGAATACAGTTGATTTTCGCAGTTTATGGTTAAGAGCGGTGTTTGCCACTGTATTAAATTAATGGATTAGGGATTTGTAGTCAACGATAGATTATGTTAAGTTAAATTGGTTTCTTGCGTTTGTTCGCTTAAGGTTTATTGCTTTCTCCCTATCACTCCTAGGACATTCACTTGAAGGTTATAACTGTTGTTGATTAGTGTGCTAGAGTAAAATAAATATTTGTTATAATGGAGGTTTCTGGTTTTGCTTTTACTTTTCCCACACTCGTACGTAGGCAAGACGGTGAAGGAGCGACTTCAGGGGTAAGTCTCTCACACAGTAGAGTAAAACTAAAGAAAATAAGATTTACTAAAATGATGAACTTATTTTATTTTTAAAATGGAGCCCAGATGGGCTTATCAAAAACTAAGACTTGATGATTTAAAATTTCACCGAAATGAAGAAACGATATCGAAGTTATTTCCAACCAATTTCTTGGAAAATTACAAGACACAGTCAATACTTTTTTGAAGAAAAAAATTCAATTCAATAACATTCGATTTTGCTACGTAAATAAGCTTTTTCCCCCTTAATTTTTTTCAAGAATTGCAATCATTACAAATTAATAAAGTCTTAAAAAAGAGAGTTAAATTAATTTACAGAACCCCTACTCCTGATTCTAAGACATCTAAACATAATTTCTCAACAGCAAAGTAGATAAGAGTGCGTCAAAAATTTACAAAACTCTCATGAAAAGGCTTTAATTTAAGCCCATCCTTACTTCTTTCTTAGCGCTCCCCATAAAACATTCATATTTAAACCCATCATTTAAGGATTAAGACCCCGTGTATCTACTAAATACAGTCCATTGTCTTTTGAGAATATAGAGAAAGAGGAGCGATGGGAAGGTATTGGAGCGAAAAAGGAAATTCGTTGGGGAAAAAAAGAAACAAGGGGGAAAAAATCCCTCACGCTAGTTTCTGAGGGGGTAAAAAAAAGTCGAAGTCGAGTCGAAACACTATTGCGAGTTGATTAAAATCGATTTCTTTTCTTTGTTTCTTTCGTTTTATTGACTTCTGGAGTCTCCAGTGCTCTGGAGTAATTGCTAGGATGTTAATAGAAGAGTATTCAAGAAAACCATAGCTTTAAGAAGAAATTTGAGCGTCGTAAGATAAGTAGAAAAAAAAGGAGATTCAACTAAAAAAAACAGTTTCACGGAAGAAGTTCGGTAACGATACAATAATGTAGATCGATAGAACTGGGCGCAGTAATTGTGTGTGTGTGTGTGTGTGAAGAGCGGTTGTTTAAAATTTAAACTGAAGGTTTGGAACATAATAGTTATTGAAGTAGATTCATTCAAAAATTACTAATCAAGTGAACGTGGAGGGAAAAAACCTGGGACATTAAGCTTAATTTAATTAACCAAGTAAAAAACAAGTATTAATTAGAAAAAATGTTCGGATGATACTCATGTTCTGCAGTAATTTAGATTATTCATCGTAGAAATAGTTGTATTAAGTGGATATTTAAAAAAATGTATTTGAAAAGTGAAGTGAATAAATCAAGTCGTAACATTGTAAAGTTAACTCAAAAAAGTAATGAATTATCCTGCCATAACAATTCTGAAATGAAACTGACTTCCATTCAGTTGCCTATTGTGAATTAATTGCTATAAATGAAAGTCTTGACTTTGCTTTGTCACTTAATAATGGAAATGAAATTTGGATTTTGTCTGGATAGTAAAAGTTCTATTCAATACTTGACCAATTGGCACAGTGGAAAAAAAATATTGGAGTAACCATTCTAAAAAAGCTAAAATATCTCTTCACGTCTCATCGGATTTATTTCCATTAGATCCTTTTGGATGTAGATGTTGAAGACAATGGAATAGCAGGCATCTTGGAACTTCTGATCATTTAATGTCAGCCGCTTTAATGTCTATTTGAAGCTTTTTTCCACTGGAAAATGTTGAAACACAACCACTTGATTTGTTTCACCACAACATTACTCGTATTGGAGTAATCGTCCTGGTTTATCTTTAACACTTGACCACATTTATTCGTTTTGCCAGTGGTCATCTTAACATTTAGATGTACTCTGAAGGCGCCTAGGAATATGAAGTCTACCCCCAAGTGTATCACTGGGCTTGCATCCCTAGATTGCTATGGGATCTTTAGGCAGGATCTTATAGCCAGTGGTTGATTTCCTTAAAACATATAAAGTCATCGGCCTGATCTAGGCCTATTCATCTTCGTGCATGTGCAACAACAATAAATCTAATTGTAGCATGCTTCATTTTTATATCAAATTATATTTATGTTTGAGTAAATGAAATGAATGTGGCTACAATTACACATTAACAGCAAAATAACTTTTTAAAAAGTATTAATAGCAATTTTATTAGCTCTCAATTAATTATATCTGAATATGATTTGATTTTTTGTTCTAATAAGACGAACTGCGTGACGGACAATAGAAGAGAGACACAACGTCTTGTGATGTATCTCCCCTTGGAAGTACATCTCTCGAAGTATCAGCGTGATCTAGAGGTGTAGGATTATCGTAAGAACTAGAATCAAACATTATCTTAATATGACTTTATTAAGATATTCAACTTAAACTTTGAACAAATATATAAATTAATGAATGAGAGAATCTACGATGACACAATGCGCAACACAATATAATACAGACCTATATCAATAATTGAACCGCCTAATCTTCAAATATAATTATAGTAAGTAATCAATCCTACCTTATATTATTCTGTAATAAACTTGTCTTTATCTACAGTGGTATGCAGATGTACATTTAACTTCTAATCGATCACCAATATGTTTATCCACGACACGTAGAACTTGAATCTTTGAACAACGAACTTCAATAATCATCCAATACCACAACGCACTTTAACTGTCGAACATTCCTTTACACTACCATTACATTGCCATCATTGCGCCATTACGCTTACTCTAAGATCCTATATTTATCCTATATTATTTTCATCTCTTCACTTCTCGTTTCTTGGATTTGGTTGGAAAAGAGTTGCCATTAATTCTGGCCCAAAGAACCCAAAGGACTTGTTAAAGAAAAGACGCGTAAGTCGTCACAGTCTTATGAATAATTTAAAAGATACAATTATATTTATAGTATTTGAACCTCTTTCCTTTGTGGGCAACTTCATGACTCAAGGTAACTTCCACCAGTAATGAAAGCTCATATTCGCTTTAAGGTCATATTGACTGTCAAAAACACATCGAATATCTCCTACAGACACATCAGTTATTTTCTACTACTATTTTTAAATTTTCTGCTATTGTACATTTGTTGGGTTTTCTATTTATATACTTGATCATTTTTCTATATTTCAGAATTCTATTTTTGAATATTTTATTCCATTTCTTATTTCTAACTATGCATTTGTATTTTCCAACTGCATTTGTTTTATCCTGTAGAGCAATTTTTGAACTTCTACTTTGTTTTTGCATTCTATTATTCTATATTTTATTTTTTTTACTGTTATTGTTACATTTTATAACAATAAATTTGCTGTATTCAATAATGTTGCGTTTCATATTTCTACTGAACTTGTCTTTTTATAAAACTACGTTTGAATTGTGTACCACGTTAATCTTTAAGAGAAACTGCTTTTTCAAAATGGACTTTCTGCTATGCTGTCTTCGTTTTTTTTTTATCCATAATTGTCACTACCGTGAGTCCTTGGTCAAAGGCAACAAAATACTGTGCAATTCATCTGCTGTGCAAAGCAGATCTTTACCTTAGAGAAGACAAGAGAGAAAAAGAACATTCTTTCCTTGCCCCTTGTCGTAAAAAAATGGAATCAGTCAAGTGATTCTTTTCTATGGTGTTTGATAGACCACATGGTATTCAGAAAGCAATAAGAAATAAAAAGGAGCTTCTAGGGTGATTTTAAGCTATACCCAACTTTTGAAAATTATTTTTATTGGTTGACATATCAAGCATCCACTGCTTTCTAATGTATTGTATCTAGGCTTGATTTCTAAGTTACGTTACTTGTTTTTCTGACATTACATTTGAATTTTAAAAAACTTCAGAGAAAAATACAGAAGGTCGTTTACACTATACGGAAAGGATTTTCATAGTTAATTTTTCTCAATAAATATACCGTATTTTTTGTGTGGAAATTCGCTTCCATCTGATAGCCATGAATCTTGACTATAGCTCTAGCTCGAATTTTTCAAGAAAGCAAACTTTTTTGAAGCGTTTTCCAAAGTCCGTTCAGCGTCCTTGTATGCCGTTTTCCTGAAGCACTTTTTGATAAACAGAAGGCACGAAAGTCCATTGTCGAGAAGTTTAGGGTGATTTTACACGCATTTCATCAAATGAGATGCACTTTATTCCTGTTTCAGATTCTTTCTTTGCTAAATAAGTGACAGTTGACTTAGACGTGTGTGTAGCTTTGTCTATACGACGCTTGAATTTTCCATGTCCTTATTATATAAAATTTAAATTTCTTCTTCAAAATTGATTCTAATGCATTCTGCTGATAGTAAAAAGAATTAATTTTGGCTCTGTTTGAGACGTTTTTGATTTTTAAATAATCAGTTGTCTCGATTCCTGTTCAGACCATCGTTGCCATATATTTCTCTGATAGCTTGCAATATATATATAATACACTATCGCAACTGTATTGGCGACATTATATGAAACGAAGCACAAGCTTACCAATTCAGCGCGTGCGACACATGCGAAATCAGGGTTGCCAAAATACTTAATAAGTTTATTACTACATCAAGAAAAATATTTTTAGAATACTTACCAAAATGGTATTGTTTAACAGGAAATGCCTTTGAATGTTTGTAAATAATGGCCTTCTTTGCATACATTTTAGCCGTTGATTAATTGCTTATTAAAGTCGAGTGTTGAAGCCACACAAGGGCTATTGGTGACGGACATCTTAATTTTAAATCTCGGTCAAATGATGAAGAAACCATTCTCTGAATTTCCTCACCATTGCAAACAAAACGATTTAGAGTCTTGAGAATTTACCGTACAGCAGCTCCTCTAAATGTGGGTCTTCAGAAAATGAAATACCATCCAAGAGTTAGAAACTAATAGTGATTAACTTCACGAATAAAACGATTGAAAAATTTATCAATTTTTAAAAAATGAGTTGTCATTCAATTTGCTTTTCCCTTCAAGTGATACGATGAATGTAAAAAGGCATGGGATAGTGCGGATGAACTTTTGAGTTTTTGGTAAGTAGTTTTAGAAATAATTGAGAACCTTCACCGACTCTTTGACGAAAATTAAGTAAAATAAATAGATTAAACGTTAATTTAAAATGAAAAGAAAAGTCCAATTACTCTTAAAGAAACATTTTCAGATAGACACAAAAATAATACTGGATCACATCCAAATGAATAATTTACCGAGATTTAGCAGAATTTATTTAAAATCAAAAAGAAAATTATTTTTTCACTTATATTTTTAATTTCCTCTCAATAAGCATAAAATAGGACCTTCGCACTCATAACCACCGCAAGCAGCGTTAACAAATGGATGATTGAATGCAACATTTATTGAAAATATTTTTTCCAAAAAAGAACACTCCATTTCCCTTGCTTTATATATAAAAGGAAGTTCTAATTAACTGGCGATGCAATTTTAAATTCCATTTATTATTATGTTCAAAGTAATTCTTCTTCCTCAAACTTAGAAATCTAATTAACTTATTAATTATTCGTATAAACAACTAATTAGAAGGTTAGAAAAACTGCAACTTTCCTGAGAGTTATTCTACACAGATTCAACACTTTTACTAACAGTTCGAGAGAAAATAAAAACTCAAAACTTTTGACTCAAGATAGTTTTTCCTTTCCCCATAAATTAGAATCCGTTTCAAGTCGTGCTGTTGAATTTTAATCTTTTCCTGGAGCCCGTTTTCTACAAACTTCAACATTTCAGACGTTTTAATCCGTAAAAGAGCGCGTAATCTCTGTTCTTAATCAAACCTTTTCCCAAACGATTTTTTTCTTCCGTCTTCTTTAAACTTATTCCAATGAGGCTTTCAAATTTAATTCACTTCGAAATGGAATAAAATAATTAAAGACGTGGGAATAGTAGATATATTAATTAAATTTCTATCCAGTCGTTTCATTTCAGTTTACATTCTGAAAAGGGGGAAAAAATTATTCGAGTAAAGTCATGCATAAACATCGATGTATACCGATATGAAGTGGAAGTTCTAGTCGCTTTAAAATATCGTTTGTTTTTAATTAAAAATATTTCGTCAGATTTATCGCATTAAATTGATTAAACTTCTAAGATAAAGTCCTTAAAAAAATTTAATTTTCGGTTGATAAACCCCGAATCGTAATTTGTAAAATTCTGATAATAGCCGAAGAATATTTCAGAAGACATTTTTTAAAAGAATTTCACGTTGGAATATAAAATAGGGTCAATTATTATATTCATAAAAATTGGTGAGATGTAAACTGATAGCATTTTTCAAAGAGAACTGCTCATATGTTATTTCTGTGCACTTTTAAGTTATTCAATAATAACTCAAGTATGGATTTACGAGTAAATTGAGCTTTTGGAAATTAATTTCGGTTCTGAAAAATGTGCCTTTATTTTTCAAAAGAAGTGTATTAAATATGACTGAATAATCACGGGAAAAACTCATTTTTATAAGAATTTATAAGTCGAAACTTCTTGGTACAATAACTGATAGTTAATCACAATCTTCATTTGAAAGAAAAATTCCCAACACATGATTTCTTAGGACTTAAAATCAAATTAGAACATCTATAGTTGAATCATTTTAAGCCTATAAAAATATTCCCAATGTTTGATTCTTTTTACTGAATTGAATAATCTAGCTAAAGGGTTTGACTTATACACAAGTATATATTTAAAGGGAAAAATCCTTGTTTGGGATCTTTAAGTAATGCCAGGGGGAGAAAAGAGGCATAGATACATATTCGCCCTTGCTATGCATGACTTCGAACCATCTTTTAATAAAAGATGAACTTTATGTCAGCAGAACTCTTGATGTTTGATGCATTAATTGACACTTAATTATAATTACTCATTAACTCTCTTGGTGTACTCTAGGAATCTTCACACTTTCATGCTCGAGATCCAACTTTACAGTCATCCGCGGGCCACACAACTGTCAAAAAAATATTGTATCGAGAAAATTTATACAAAAAAGGAAGGTTTGTTTTACATGACTACTACTGATTCTTAGAGAAGATGATGTTTACATATTTGTAAACATAGGTTTCAAAAAAGTTAAATGAAAATCGAATTAAAATACTTTGCAAACTGTTTTTTTCTATACTTAAAATTATTTAAAATACAGTGAAATTTTTCAAAAAGTCGTCATTTTCAGAAAATTTTATCTCAAATGGATATTAAATATATCAGTGAAATGTTTTAAATATCAAGAATAATAGAAAAATGGCGTTTTTTATGACAATGAGGGGTGTTTAAGTCAAATGAGGGGCTACAAAAAGGCCATCAGAGGGTCAATCGTGACCCGCGGGACACGGGTTAAGAACACCTGGTGTACACAAATCTTTGTTATTAGGGGGTACATTCTAAAACACGCAAACGTAAACGCGAAGTGGTATTCTCAATTATGGAAATTAAATTGGTTGATCTATGGAGGGTTGAACCCCTTCTATGCGCCACTGATTCAGTTCGCCTTTTGAAATTATTCCCCAGAGCTGTTGGTGGGGACGCAATTTTGAACAACGGTTCATGTGATGAAAATAATACCTGAACTTTCTCACTTGAGAATTTTTAAATTTCCATACCAAGCCATCACAAGGTATTTCGACCCTTAACATATTTAACATACATTAGACTATTTAGTTGTCAAATTTTTTAAGGTACCAGGACTCGAACATATGAATCGACAAAAATCAAAGTCGACTACGAGTGTACAACCACTCAGTTACCACGTCCTTAAATTTTCAATTATTTTCCCTTTGCTTCTAAAGCAGTGATTTTCAACCATTTTTTTTGTTGCCGTTGTTGCGGTACTCTTTCATCAATTTCGTTATTTGGCGGCACAATGACAATAAAATAATTAAACTCAATGAATTTTACTTCGCTATAATACACTGTCTAAAATACTTCATGATAATAATTTTCAATCTTAAATAAAACAATATGTACGACGAAGACAACAAAATGTTTATCGAGTTATCTCTCTCTATATAAAATGGGATGTTTGTATGAAATTGCATCACTCCAACACCGTTCAAGCGATCCCTATGAAAATTGGCATGAATATGTATTTTTTTGTGCATAAAGTTTTTGTGCTATCCTCTTTGTTGCAGCTCCACACCAGGTGGCGCTACAGCATACCAATTTCTGCTTCGTTCAATCAATCGCCAAGCTGCCAACAGTGTCGCCAAAAATGATGCAAACTTGGCTCTATCACCCACATTTCTTTATGTTTCCATTGAATCACAATTATAATGTAAGGAACGGCGTTGCTTGCGAATATTACAATTTTAACATAAAATAAATACTACAAAAAGTAATATTAACGTATTATGCATCCAGGTATAAATTATTTACACTATTTTAAGCATTCATTACACAAAATTTGTAGCAATGTGAAACTTTTGCTAAGCAGAGCTTAACTTAGGAAGGTGTTTTCAAAAATCGACCCACAAGGGAGTTACGGGGTGTTATAAATAAAAAAAATCCTTTTTATTAGATATTAGATCTACAAATTTAAAATTTAACAAATATGATTTTTTGTTCAGCTGAGATATGCAAAAAGCTTTTTTTGTTTAATTTGCAATTCATATAAAATAAACTCATTTAAAACTTCTTTATCCTTCAATCTGTATTGTTTAATTTTTCAATTCACCCGTGCAAAGAACGGGTATACCAGTTAGTTAATTATAAAAGAACATTTAATGAGAAATTTGAGTTGGATGATTATTAATAATTTCATTTATATTGGGTCGTAAGAATGATAATGTCACTCTCATTTCGTCTTCTACACTTAAAAATCAGGATTTTTTTTTCATTTTTATATTTGTTAATGCTGAAAATCCGAATTCACGTAAATAAGATGTAGAAAATTGTAAAAATATCTTTAAAACTTTTTCGACTGTTATGAGATAATCACCTGTAGTTTTAATACAAAATGAAAAAATTGACTTTTTCAACTGTTCTAAATTAAATCTCGACTATTACAGACTGCGCGAAATTGGTTTTTCCTCTGTATTCAAAGTTAATTCATGTACGGATACATCCGTTACCACAAATGGATTATGAACCTCTAATCCTTCTATCCATAAAAGGTAAGTTAATCAAACCACGAATATCTTTAGTTTATTTCTATAAAAGGACCGGATGTTTCGTTTGCGGGTCTTTTTTCTCAGAGTATAATTCGTCAATTTTGGCGACACTCGCCAGTACCGCGGCGCAGGGATTGAGGATGACTGTATTAGAGAGGGCAATTTCTTTGCATATGGAATAAAAACCAACTTTTATAATATTTATAGGTTATTTCCGCTTTCATTACTGCATTATTGGGTGATTGCAACCTTTTTGAAAAATATCCCTTATAACAACTGGTTCAATTCGATTTCGCTGCTTCTGTTTTCGTGTCTTTTCAATTATTTATTACTACTAGGATACGCAATTTACAGGCAACGATAAAAAATGACACTCGTGGAATGAATTGCAAAAAAATTACTTCACATTCGAATATTTCTTTTCACGTTGAGATTAAATTTAAAAAATTGATTGTGTTCCCTAGAATTTACCTTATATTACAACAAATTGCGTGAGTAATTTGTATATGTTTTCGAATATTTCTTCGAAACTTTGAATTAAAAGTTATGGTATATCTCTTATTGATCAAACCTCATAAATTATAAACGTATTTTTCCCCACAATATTGCTTTTGTATTGGGAAATTGTGGCTGCATCGTAATTTCTTATTTCCACATTTCTTTCGGTGCAGCAAATTGCTTATTTTTCAAATGATGCAATAAAAATGCTAGGTAATTTTATATTAATTACATATTTCTCCCCAGTTTTTATACATATTTTATTAACCATTCAATTCATTAATTAAAGTGTTTTTTATCATAAATAATTAATTTGAATACAGCTTAATATTATTGTACATTTCTTATATTTTTAATGCTTAAGTACAAGCGAATTGATAAACCTAAGGAATATTTTGTTTTAATTATAAATTTAAGCAATATCTAGAAATTTTGGTGCAAAATTGCTAAACGCAAAAGTGCCCTCTATAACATTTTATATATTATACACAAACATAATTAATCCAAATTATGTATATGCGTTATGTACTACGTTTACTAAATGTGGAGATGTTTCCGTTAATTTATTTATTGGTGTGAAAACCGTTACATTCCGGTAAACATTTTTTTGACTAACTTTTTCGATTAAGTTTTTTTGGTGATACTTAAGATAAGTTTATCTATTTTTAAAATTGCCGAAATCACAAATTTGTAACCAATATCTGATTTTAATCTCAAAAATCAATCATTGTTTACTTTATCTTTATTAAATTTACCCTTCATAGCAACGCGACGATAATCCAATTGTAATATAAATGCTAAAAACTTATAACACAATAGTTTAATATTTGTCAACCTTTTATGTCCAAGTCTAAAAAGAGAAAACATTAGTTTGATTTTCCTCAGAGACTATTAATGACCGTGATAACCTAGTGGTCTAGGTAACGGACTTGTGGCCAGTGTGACATGAGTTCGAACCTTGTACCGCATAAACCCCGCCTTGTAGAAGAGCGATGCACGTTGAATCTTTCGAGCCTCAAACGTTCTCCAGTTGTTGTGGTGTGGAAGTAAGGAGAGGGTGTTTACAGCTCAGATGTCGTCCTAGCCACTTAACCTAGGTTCTAAATTACAAGGTCCGACACCAGAATTCCTCAAGTAGCTCAATAGTGGGGCTTTAATATCCATCCACTCACTCAACGCAGACATTAACCGCAAATAATACATTTATCTTAATATAGATATTACGAGAGTAAGTTGTATGATTTGTCATCAGAGACTTCTGAAATATACTCAGGAACATTGAAAATAGCGACCCAAGAAGGAAACTAAGTACAATCGCGAACCTTTGCAAGTAAATACAGCGCAATGCGATATGCAAATGATCCAAGTTTTGTGCCAAAACGCATGCTCATACACGCCGAGGTGGCGCTACAATCAGGAAGAGGCTGCTATATAAGCCAGCGCAAATTCGAAGATTCATAAACGTGACGATTACCCGCCGATTGTAGGAAAACTTTGGTAAGCGAAACATGACAGGTAAACGTGCTAGAAGACATTTCTCACAGTTAAGCGAGTATGAGAGAGGCCTGATCATCGGGATGAAAACTGCAGACTGGTCGACGCGCCGTGTTGCTGTCCAGGTGCATCGTTTGGAGTGTGCCGTTACAAATTGTTGAGAACAGTGGACATAAGAAGGTTCCCCGCGCGGAAAACAGGGTTTGGAGCGACCAAGAAGACCACGAGGAGAGAGGATCGATGGATCGTGCGGCAAGCACTTGTGGATCCCACAGCGACTCGTTCAACGATACGAGCAGACGTAGGCGTAGCAATTGTTCCACAAACAATTTCCAGACACCTTGCAGAAACAAATCTTAAATCCAAGCGCCTTTTCCGTGCACTCCCTTTTACACCGGAACATCGGCAACTGCGTCTATAGTGGTGCCAAGCCAAATCAATGTGGAATGTCACATATTGGCAAAAGGTTGTGTTTAGTGATGAATCCCGGTTTGTTTTGGGGACAGATGATAACCGTGTACGTGGAGGCGCCCTGGTGAGCGGTACAATTCCTCCCACACTGTTCTACGACACACTGCCCGCATAGCTGGTGTAATGGTCTGGGAGGCAATAGCCTATGATAGCCGGTCCACTTTAATTGTGATGCGTGGAACTTTAACAGACCAACGTTACGTTGATGATATTCTTCGACCCCATGTAGGACCTTTCCTAAATGGTCTCCCAGGTGCAATTTTCCAGCAAGAAAATGCTCGTCCGCATACAGCAAGAGTTGCTCAAGACTTCCTACATCGCTTTCAGACTCTTCTATGGCCGGACCACTGCCCCGATTTGTCCCCTGTAGAGCACATGTGGGATCAGCTAAAATGGCAGATGCCATCGTGTCACTCTGTACATGATTTAGAGTTGGCTGTTAAAGATTTGTGGGCCCATCTGCCTCAGGACAACATAAGGTGTCTAATCAACTCAATGCCTGACCGTGTGGTGGCATGTATGGAAGCTGGATGTGGTCCAACGCGCTATTGAAGTTGCCCAGTATTTGTGTCGTTGCACACCCTGTATTCGTTTAATTGTCTTGTTTTTGAGATCAAGTGTATCTCTCATCTGTGTCATTATGTGCATTAAATTAAATTTAAATCCGATGGTTTCTTCTTGGGTCGCTATTTTCAATGTTCCTGAGTGTATATATGCTCATTAATTAATTATTTTTCATAAATACATATCCAAATGGAAGAAGTTTTTGTGTAAGTTACACATTATTAAAATTTAAAGGATTTTCAGTTTTATTATTTATGAAATATTTCTTCGCTTCGTACGATGTTCATTTTCAAGTCCTACTATTACTTTACACTCTCCCTATATATATATATATATATATATATATATATATATATATATATATACATATTTAGTATAACAAAATGAAAGTGAAGCAGTTCTAGAACCTACAATGCTAAAGAAAGAAAAAATTGGCATTCACAAGACTCAACAAATGTAGATACAAAAAAGACTTTGGACTATATATATATATATATATATATGGACTATATATATATATGGACTATATATATATGGACTATATATATATATATATATGGACTATATATATATATATGGACTATACATATATATTTTCGTGGGCCTCGTTCTGACTACGTCAGACAGGTGGCATTAGCAACAACAACAACATATATATATATATATGGACTATATATATATATATATATGGACTATATATATATATGGACTATATATATATATATATATATATATGGACTATATATATGGACTATATATATATATATGGACTATATATATATGGACTATATATATATATGTGGGAGACAGCAAGGGGTCCAAGACATTTGTCTTTCTTCAGATTTATTTTAAACTTAACAAAAATTAATTAAAAAAAAGTAGCTATTCTACAATTGGATTTCCATGATGTGACGACGGTAACGCCTGCTCGCGTACCTCAGTCTTTTTCTGCTCTTTTCTCAAATGTCCAAGTTTTTGTTTCAGTTTCGATTAACTGCGCCTGCGCGCGAAGACTGCGTGCTTTGCTGACGATTCCATTGGATTCTACAACCGGCCAGCCTGACTGTACGCTGTCCGCAGCGGTACTTATTCCTTTTTCTCTTCATGGATACCAGAGGAGAATCTGAAACATACAAAAAAGACGGAACAGACAAGGACTATACAACAAATACACAAAGATTTAACATATCATAATTTTGCTGAACTAGACAGATTCTCCATCATATGAAGGCACCTCTTCGACATCCGGAAGGTTCCACAGGGAAACATTGTGTTTCACAGGCATGGCATGATTCTGAGATGACGATAGTACAGTAGGAGAAAACCAGAATTGGTAACCACAACAGTGTTGTAGGCTTCTAAAACAGAGGACGACGTGTACGTTACCGACTGAAAGTTAAACTCTTCTTTGCTTGAACGCATCGATATTTTCCTCTCTAGAGTTCTGGACGTCTGTTCAAAACGATCGCTCTTTTTCTTCCGTTTCCACTTCCAGGGCTTGAAGAGTCTCCGGAGCATCGCAAACCGTCTATGTTTAGTCTCCATAGGTGAAAGGTTATCAGAACAAGATAAACGTCTGGCTCTCTGACACACAGGAATATCATCTTTTAATATAATATTCATTTTTAACTTAGTACTCTTAATTTTATTAGGTTTATAATTCTTAATTAGAGAACTGAAATCATTTCTAGTATTAAAGTTTTTAACATGTGACAAATCATATTTCTATCACATTTGAAAAAGAAAAAGCACCTAAAGAGGATTCACTTTCATTCAATAAAACATCGCTCTTTGCGTGGCTTAGTTTCTTTATTTCAGTATATACACTGGGATGTATAATAAATTCTTCGGTCAAGGTCGGTGATATTGCCGTTCGAACACTTAAACTTGGAGAGTGCTGAGTAAGAGAAAGATTTATTGGCTTAACTTCTACCATACGCCTCTCGTTAAAACATGAGCTTAATGTTATTATTTCTTCGGAAGGTTTGTTCACTCTAATTAGTGAGGAATTTAGAACTGGGATCTGGCAACCTGAATCAATCAAGGCTGTTACGGGCTGATTTTCCACAAAAATGTTTACATATTGGAGCTGTGCGAACTCATCGCTTTTTTGTTTTTCACTCTTGACTTTCAAACTATTCGCGTTTTTTCTATTATGGATGTGGCCGTTAGATTCTTTAGGATTAAAACACTTCTCACAATCTCTTGCGTAATGAGATGAATCACCGCATATATATAGCAATTTTTATTTTGTCTTTCAAGATTTTGGGGATAGCTATCTTTAATCTCTGGTTTATAGTTTCGTGGTCTATTTTTAAAGGGGTCTTCCGTATATCCACAAGCAATAGGAGTTTCCTTACGTGATCCGCTTCTAGATGAAATATAAATATCGCACTCTTTAGCTAAATCGATAGGCCTAAACCAATCTTCCGCTACTCGAATGCCAATATGAGTTGCGGTTTCCTTATTTAAAGTTTTAAATAAATTATCAGAAATTAAAAGATCACATAGAGATTCAAAGGAATTAACTTTTCTTAACGAACAATAATATTGGAAGTTTGCCGTCAATCTTGCAGCAAATTGGATGTATGTCTCGCCTGATGATTTTACAGCATTTTTAAATGAGTTTAAACACTCGCGAGGGATTACTTGGAATTCTCTGAGTACTATAGATTTTAGTTTTTCATAGTCATTTAATTCCTCCTTTTTAATATACAATAAGACATTACGAGCTCTTTCGCCCAGAAGATTTATTAAAATTTCAGATTTATATTCGTCATTTATTTTCTTGGTTAAAAATGCGCGTTCTTATGATTGGAAGAACAGATTAAAATTTTCAGATCTGGTGGGAACAGGAAGAGATAAAGTTTTAATGCTTTTGATCATATTTTCTATGTTTGTTTCAAACTGCTTCTCTTCGACTTTAGCTGCAGGATTTAAACTTAATGTTTTATTTTTAGCCGTTTGAAGTTCGACTTCTTTTTCTAACTGTGCTAACTGAAGTTTTTCGAGCTCAATTTTCTGTTTTTCTAAATTTGCCTCTCTTTCGTTTCGCGTTAACCTTTCATCTATACAGTTTTTAATTAAAGTTTTAACGAAATCTGGATCACTCTCAAATGTACTACTCTTCTTCTTTAGTTTAGCTATGGTGTCCGTACTCTCCACAGTACCATCTAGATCCTCAACAACTTTTATGAGATCCTCTTTAAGAGCGTTTTTATACATTTTAGAAAAAATATGGAAAGATCCTACCCTTTTTTTTCTAGCTCCCTTGTTGCTCGCACGTACGATGTATTCAATAATTGAAGAAAAACGTTGATTCCACTGATCTCACCTCTTCGCAGGTTACATCGGTAGACGAAAAATAGTTCAATAGTTCCGGCCTCTACACAGGCGGAATATTCACGCTGGGTTCAAATGAAAAATTCAACCTCTACACAGGTTGAACGAAGTTTCCGAAAAAATGGCGGCGCGTCTCCTCCACGGACGCTTTTTTAGTTCACGTTCCAAACTTTGATCAAAATCGAAATTTTTTATCTATCCCGGCCGAGCACACACAATTTGTGGGAGACAACAAGGGGTCCAAGACATTTGTCTTTCTTCAGATTTATTTTAAACTTAACAAAAATTAATCTACAATTGGATTTCCATGATGTGACGACGGTAACGCCTGCTCGTGTACCTCAGTCTTTTTCTGCTCTTTTCTCAAATGTCCAAGTTTTTGTTTCAGTTTCGATTAACTGCACCTGCGCGCGAAGACTGCTTTGCTGACGATTCCATTAGATTCTACATATATATGGACTATATATATATATATATATATATATATATATATATGGACTATATATATATATATATATATATATATATATATATATATATATATATATATATATATATATAATGGATAAGAATATCTAAATCCATTACAAAATAGAGGTAACTTACCTAAGAAAATTGCACTTGAAAATGCAGAGCCCGCGCTAAATCTGAGTGCAATAAATAAGTTATTGCCAGATTTTGGAACCTAATGCAGATTCAAAGCATGTGAATGGCTGAAATGTAACACTTAACAAAAGTATAAAAAGAATAGAAACAAAAATTAATAAAGAGTTACAAATTACCATAACTTTAATGACACTAGAGTATATATGAATTAAATAATAATAAGTAATTTTAACTAATAAGAGAATACGGAGATAACTATGAAATGTGTAAACTTATAGTATTAATCTAATATTTTTACTCCTTACAATTTTGAATAGCTTTATTCATATGACTATTAATAAAATTAATTGGGTATATATATATATATATCGTTGGACTTCTCATCCAAAGATCGTGGGATCGAATAACACATGGGATGACCTAATTTCTGAGAATATGTTTTTTTTACTATACTATATCATTAGAATAATTAAATTTAATTAATGAATAAGTAGTAACAAACAAAAAAAAGTCCAACACCACAGATTGAAAGGAAAATGTAAAATTGCAAGAAAACTCGCTTTCCTTTTTTGTCTCTTAATATAATGATTTTGTTATATGTATATACATATTTATATTAACTGTAATTAATTAATAAGAAACAAGAATAAAAATTTTCTTTGTTGGCCTAAATAAGAATTGACATATTTTTTTACGTTACTTCTTTGAATTTCAATCAGTTGATTCTATGGGAAACATCTTACAACTTTTGATGTTTTGAGGCCTTATCAAAATAAATATAATAATTGGAGCTGTCATAGCAAAAAATGTTGCCTTGTAACTTCAGAAATTCATTTTATTAAGCGAGTAAATTTAAGAAAAAAAAACTGTTTTCACGGAAATAAAATAAATGGATTAAAATAAATAAATTTTTTTATTAAATAAAATCAAAATCAAATTTATCCCATGTATTTTCATAAATAACTAAATTTATTTATGTGTGAATCATCTACATTGTGCTTCAATCAATAAAATAGCATTTGTAAATGGATCGAATTTAGTATCATATATATAATTAAGAGAAAGTTAAATAAATTACCTTTTCATATATAGTAATTTATCGTTATTTATTTTTTAAAATTTCATCAGACTTTTATAAAGAATAAAGTATATATTTCATGTGATGAAATATATACTTTGATTTAAATCCCTTTAAATTTAGTTTAAAGAATTATTGTTTATGCATCAAATTTTATAAATAAAGAGAAATGAAAAGAAGTAATGCGCCATACTTCCATTAAAATAAATGTAATGCAATGTTTTAGGTTATATATAATTCTGCAAAAAAAGTATAGATTATTTTTTTTAATATTATCATTAAAAGAAAAATTTAATAATAATAAAATAAAACTTGAAACATTTTTCAAGTACTTTAAAAAAAAGCATTTTATAAAGTATGATGCATTTCTTCAGAAATTTTGTTCGTTTATTACTGTTCTTCTGAAAGTTTCACTCTTCGCGACCCCATCTTGAATCCTAAATTCCATTGCAATCCCCCTCCATACGATAACAATTTATTGAATTCAAAAGTACTATACTTTGGCGCTAAAGCTAAAACACGATTTTAATCTCTTAATTGCGTATATAAACGTTTCCCTCGGCTAAAGTGTTAATTGTCCCGGACGTATATATATGTCTTTCAGAAGTACCTTCTTTCTGAGCACAGTTATCCATAAAATTAAGCCGAAGGCTTTGGAATGCAATAAAAGGACATTGACAATGGTAGCGAAGGAATTTCAGATGATTTTCCTTTTCTTCCCCCTCCTCCTCCCCATACACCCGCGCATGCGTAGAAAACGATGGCGTTGGGGAGCTTTGAATCGGCAGTGAAGGGATTATCTATAAAGCGTATAAATTATGAAGAAAAATGTTAATTTTTGGATATAATTTTATGTATGCCAAGCCCATGTTTTCACTGGTAATTATAAAACTTGTTCTTAACTTAGTTTTATTAAATTAATTATAAAATACATTGCGCGCGCGCCGTACAGATTCATTTATAAGTGTAAATGTGTATTTTATTATTTATTAAGTCAGAATGTAATTCATTTGTTTACTTTCCATAAACTAATAATTTTCTTAAATAATCTTTTGTTTTCGACTTTTCAATATGCTCCCGGCCCCCTCGTAGACTTATCACGCCCCCCCCCAGGGGAGCATGCGTCACAATTTGAGAAACACTTCTGTAAAGTATCGAAATTTACTATGGGTGATTCTAATGAAAAGTAAATGCAGTTATGGAAGAAATACAAATTGATATTTTTATATCAAAATTACTTATAAATATTAAAATTTACTGCAAACATTTCAAATTAATTTAGTAACAATTGTTTTAAAAAAGAAAACTTAACAGTACACAAAATTGAAGAAAAATAGTAGAAAATTCTCTTGGAACCAAAGTAAAATGGAAATTATGTTTTTTATTTTACATTATATTCAAACACAATTGTTTTTTATACCCATACAATACAAAACCGCACTCAGTACCCCTAAACATAATATTTGAAGACAAATTTATAATATAAAACTATTGAGTGTATATTTTATCTACTTTTTTATTTTATTTTTTGCTGGTAGTAATTTTTCGGTTTGTTTTCAGTTCATTTGTCCATATTTGTGAAATACATATTCGCATATTCATTATAAAAGTGTTTAAACTGAAGAAACGACAACTTTAGGCAATAATGATGGATAAACGATTGTGGGGGGATTCTAATCCGCAGAATAATTTAAACCTTTAGAATAACCAATACGAAATAAAACGAAGCAGAATTTAGAACACTAGATGTAATCAATCACTGCACAATTGCATTGAAAAGTTCAATGATACCAGCAACGACAAACTAAAAGTTTTCCTGGAAAAGAGAACAATTTCGTTTGTAATTGCAGGTACACATCGAATTGATAATGCATTCAGCGAACATTCTTAGAGTTAAGATGTGGTTAAATAAAATAAAAAAAGTAAAGTGAAGAAGAGTTGTGAGGCTTCTGCTATTGACAGGCGAGCTTTCGTTCCAAATTATTACTTTGATGGATGGTGGGACGCCGAACGAAAAAAATATTCCTCTACAAGACGATGAATTCCTTAATGGACCATCCACTCCCACCTCTGCACCATTTTCCTTTTTAGCCAAACAGAAAAAAATGGGGAAAAAGAGGACTTGGATGAAATTTTTCTATCGACGATTTTTTCAGGAAGAATATATAAAATTCTCGCTTTATAAAATGGAATTTAACCTCTACAGATTCATATACTCACAAATATTGTTAAATCTTCCTACAGGCCTTATGGTTGAGATGGTTAGGGAACTCTTCGATCTGAAAGGCAACCAGTGATTGACCTTTTTACTTTGGAATAACTGGAAAAAATAAAGCTGAAAAGCAGGTAATCTGATGCATTCAGGCTGATGAAAGAATTCATTACAGTAAGGAATAGGTATATGGAAATATTATATGGATTTAAATGATTCTTAGTAAGATAGTAATTAAGAAAAATATCGCTAATATAGGCTTAAAAATGCTCGTTAATATAGGCTTAAAAATGCTCGTTTATAATGTTATATAATTCGAATTGCTTTTTATTATGTAAACATAATTCTCAACAAAATCTAAAAACTGAAGTGACTTCAATACTAAAGATAAAAAAAATACCAATATGATTTTGGAAACTAAAAAAAAGAAGAGGAATTCCCTACGAGGGATATATATATATGTGTGTGTGTGTGTGTAGTGTGAACTGTCTTACTTACCTTTTTATTTCCTGCTTATGTGATGTGTGTTTGAGCTGTTGAATGGATGATACATCATTTGGTGTTTTAGTGCTTCACTTTATTTGACGATCCCACACACACATATAAGTACTTGGGCAACACTTAGCATTTGGGCATCAAAAAAACAAAAGGCAAAAATGGACTGCAGCTATTAACACGTAAATGAGGACAGAGAGAAGGATTTCCAGTAACTCGGAGCTTTTATATAAAGTCTTGGAATCCGCTCGACTTCCGTGGACGGAGACTTTGATGGGTGGAAAGATATCGTTTGATAGGTTATGATGTAATCTAACTTTAAAAATGCAAACTGTTAATTTTCTAAAGATACGGTTACAATTATCCCGTTATGCGTGTGAGCCAGTTAATTATATACTCGCGAGTCTTGAAAGGCAAATACGAAACATTACAAATTAAAAAGTTATTCAAGATAAAACTAAAAGGAATTAATTACACACACACACACACACACACACACACATATATATATATATATAAAGAGAGAGAGAGAATTCCAATAATATGTAAGAGCTCTTGAATTATTAACGTCCCCAGTCCTTCAGGACAATCATGTAATTATTTTAATTGGTTACCCGCCTACCGGGAACATATGAAACTATTTCCATCTACCTCCTAAAATTACGTAATGTCCCATTGCCCATAACTACCGAGATCTGGAAATCGCGCGCTCTCTTCTCTTCTGCTCTCGCCACTGTGCAATCATGTAGTCGGCCGGCTGTTGTGTTGTGTGTTGTTTTTGTTATGTGTAATGCCATCCTGCTTTATGCTTATGTTTTTTCAAGATGTGAATAAACTGGATTAATGTTCGAAACTGCCTTATCAACAGTATTGAATACGTAACATTCACCAACATGGAAAATATATCTAATATACAGTCATTTACTTGCCATCGGCCACGCCCTACCTTTGGTTCGCCACATTAAAATCTAGCCCTGACCACGACAAAATACGGTATAGTATGCACCACTATAAGTTTCCTTATATATATATATATATGTGTGTGTGTGTGTGTGTGTGTGTCGTAATTCTAAGGAGTGTTAATGAAGATTAATTAGATCATTAATTACTTGTTGTTTGTTGCAATGACTAGGCAGTTTGTTGTTGTTTGTTTATCATGTTTATTACATGTAGAGACACACACATATATGGACACCACAAAAACACATACACGGCAGCTGTAGCAAATTACATCAGGAAATACAAAGAACAAGATGCCGGGTTTTACAGAAATCTCGATATTTATACCAAGCGGGAAATTAAAGTTCAAAACACATGATGTGCGCGGATGGATAGATCTAATTCAAAAGATTCCCGTGAGGCGGGTTGCTAGTTATTATTTAAACGGAGGTCCTGAAGAAATGGACTATCAATAATTAAAAAGTCACTCACGCTGATATCTTTCATATAACCCTTTATCTACCGCATTATGATTTACTGCAGTTTTTTTCGCCCAATATTTTTTTTAATCACTACATTGAAAATTAAGGGATATACATAAACAAAGTGCTCAGCTTTGGGAAATTTAATTAGTAGGAGCTAATTAACTAATTAAAGATATTCAACTGTAAAATTAATTGTACAAATTATTTACTTAAAATAAATTGTCAAATCGCTGTCTAAGGTCTTCATTAACATACACACAAAAAAAAATAAGACACTTTTTGACATTAACTATCTTTTCTGAACAAAAATGATAATCTTCGCAATCCGCTGAAACCGTCGTCAGTCGAAAACGCAATATCTGCTATAAAACTATTCGCCTTCCTCGCTAAAATACTCATCATAGAACCCGTGCTGCCATATATCTTGGAAGAGTGAATTTAAAGAATATTCCTGCTAAGTGTATGGTCAAAGTATTCGTAAAGATGGTTATTCTGTGTAATTTTAAAGTGAGTGGTACTCATAATTACCGTTGGTAGATAAAGGGATAACATCTGGAATTATCTTACTAGGACAGTGTTTCTCAAACTTTCAATACTGGCGCCCCCCTTTTCAATCACAATTTTTATCGCGCCCCCCCTTATACATAATAATTTACTGAATGCAATAATAATGCACTTTTACGATAAAGCAACAATATTTATTATAAACCGTACAAATTCATGACATAAGTATTAAATTTTGTATATGTTACTTTTAAGCAAAAAAAATTAAGTAATAGGATAATTACTAAGTTATTTTTCCTTTCTCTGATTTTTAAATTGGAACATATTACAAAATGCGGTGGTTGCTTAGAAGACAAAATATAGATATCAGCTAAATATAGAAAATGAACTCAGAGGGTCAATTTCTTATCTTAAAGCTCCTTTCAAAAATTTTGCTCTGTAAGACAAGCCCATGGAAGTAGCTAATAATTATTAAACTTGTTCTTAATTTAGTATTAATTAATTAGTCATAAAATACTCTGTGCACCACTCATACATTAAAAGCAGTGTTTCCCAAACTTTCAATACTGGCGACCCAATTTTCAATCAATTTTTGTCTCGCCCCCTGTACAACAATAATGTATTTACTGCAATAAAAATGCACTTTGAGAGAGAGACGCTAAAGTTACAATACGATCTTAATTATAAACCGTACAAATTAATACGATAAGTATATTAAATTTTGTGTATATGTGTAACTTTTAAGTAATATATATTTTAAGAAAATTACTTAAAATATATATATTACTTAGAATTATGTTATTTTTCTTTCTCTAATTTTTAAATTGGAACAGATCGCAAAATGATGTATTTAATTAAAGATTTATTTCCTTCAGCATATTCATTACTCAAAGTACAAATGTCATAAGAAAAATAGTCTAGTCAATGTCGCTCTCTATCATATCCATCACATCTGGCATTTTAGGGTACGTTTGCGTGAGTCTGGGCAACCTATCGGACGTCTGCGCAAAACATGTAAAAATGCTTTTCCTCGTACAATTCCAGTCAGTTTTGGTCGACTCGATACTCCTATAGCTACCGAATCTAGTTTGAATGTACATTTTTTTAATTTCCACGTTAATTGTAATTCACGGTAATTAAGTATTTACGGCAGTATATTAAAACAATATCATACATACATTTTTAAGTCGTAAGCAAACATTCGACCATAATAAAAACAAGTACACAGACGAACGAGCATGGTTCCGAAAATTAAATCAAGGCGATCTTCTCAAAAATACTTAAATTTTGGATTTACCACTACTGAAGTAAATGATGGAAAAAAAGAAGCCCCAGCTCGATCTGTGTTAAAACTTACAAATCTGTAGAACAACATGTGAAAGTTGTTTTTAAAACATGTAAAATCAATTAGCTATGTTGGCAAAGAATTTTTAAAAGTATTTTCTGGATGAGGACAGCTTGGTAGCAAGTTACGAATGGATTAGGGATCTATTTCAAGATACTCCAGAAGGGCTCTCAACTTCCGAAGAAGAAATCTTCATAGATTTCACATCCAGTGACAAATTAAAAGGCAATTTTGTAATAAATCGCTCTTTGAATTTGGGGTAGAGGTGGATGAGGAATTATCTGTACTGAAAACAAAAGCACTTCGTATACTATTACCATTTTCAACATCCTACCTTTCTTAAACCGGATTTTCTGCAGTGGATGCCTTGAAGACAAAATATAGATCTCAGCTAAATATAGAAAAATAACTCTTTAAGTATCAATTTCTGATATTAAACCTTCCTTTGAAAAACTTCCCTCTACAAGACAAGCCCGTGGAAGTCCCTAATAATTATTAAACTTGTTCTTAATTTAGTAATAAGATTGATTGATTGAATATTAACGTCACACTGTTCAGCTGCACGAGGGCTTTTGACGACGGACCACGTAATTTTGAACCATGGTCAAGTGACGTGGATGACACCTGAGCTGGCACCCCTCTCTCCTAACTACCACACCACACCAACGGGAAAACGTTTCAACTCTCCACAGATTTAACGTGCATCGCTGCCCTACACGGCGGGTCTTTAGTGGTACTGGGCTCGAACTCGTGACAAGGCAAGCCACGATCCGATACCTATACCACTCGGCTACCGCGGCCAAATTCAGTAATAAGAAATTATTTATAAAATACCTTCTTTAGTACTGATACATCAAACGTATACTGGCTGAAACACCGACTCTTCGCACGAGTTCATTTTTTAAAAAAATAAAACATTCTTGATATAATAGCTGAACTGTAAGGAGAGTAAAACTGTGTGCACGACATTGTATACAAAAATGTAAAATGATTTTTTTTTAGATAAATGCTATAATTGTAAATAACTGTTTAAAAGAACTGTAATTTTAAACCTCACACAATTAGCATGTAGAATTAATGTTAAATTATGAAAAAGAATATAAAATACCGATGAAGAATATTTGTGTTACTTTTTAACATTTAAAGCGAGAAGAGAAAGAGAGAGAGACTTCAAAATGTTTTAACCCGGGAGCAGGCGCGTACTCGATACTAACATTAATGGTAGTGCGGGGGACTCAGTCACCCCAATCATTTGTTTAGAATTATTTTTACTGTACACGATACAAATCGGAATTCTAGTGAATATTTTAATTTATAGAAAGTATACTTACCTTCTTTCAAGGACTATTCAATTCTTTGATGATTTGAGAAAAATCCAATAAAACTGAACTAAAATGATTCAAAAGTACAAGAGACCATAATAAAGGACGCAAATTAGACATTTTTCAATTATCCTACAGAAATGTTAAACCAATTAATTCTTTTTCGAAATATCGCAAAACTCAATTATCTACAATTTCCCTAAGCGAAAAGCAAACGCATAAAAGATGGGAGGGAACTCTCTAATATTGATAATAACCATACCATAAGATTGAAGGTCAATCAAATGATTAGCAAACGTACTATGCAGCCTGGCTGAAAAGTGAATCATGACTTCCTTTTCTTTTTCTACAACTAATGTACAGTATTTCAATAATAATTACAGTGGTGAATTGTTTATCTTCTTAGAATTTTTCTCAGGGTCTGTGGGTTTCGTTTTTTCTTTTAACGTGTAATATTTTATGTTAAAACGTAATAAAAAAAATCTCTCATTGAGGAAATACAGCAAATAAAACAAAATGTTTTTTTTTCTCTTTAATTTCGTTTTGGGATCAAAGATAGCTATTTGATGACGGAAAAAAGCCAGATAATAAACATAAACTATGTCAGTGTTGTTGTGTGTATTTTTTTTTATTATGGAAGAAAGCATTTTGTTTTACTTCTCTTTCCGGTTATTTTTTTTTAAAAAAAAATCTTTAAATTTTCGATACGCTCGCGCCCCCCTTGTAGGGTCATCGCGCCCCCCGGGGGCGCGCCCCACACTTTGAGAAACACTGTACTAGGAAGTTTAATTTGAGGGCTTTGCTTGTGAAAGAACCGTGATGTGTAAGTATTTGAAATCAGAAGAAGGTTGAAAGGGTTTTGAAATATTTTTAATCCAGAAGTAAAAACTTCAGTATTTTCGTAAAAATTGAAAAATAAATTCAAATTTAAAATTTGTAAAGCTATTGATATTCCAGTTGAAAGGGAAGTGTTTCTTTTAATAGAACAGATTTTTATTGTAACTGATACCAAGGTTGTAACTAGTGTTTCTTTCCCGGGAAATCATAAGATTTCGGTAATTTTTGTGTTCCCGGGATTTCCTGGGAATCACACGGGACTTCAATTATCTATGAGGTAGCTATTTTTGTCTTGACTGTAGATTTCAACCTCAGACATCGTTAGCTGACCCTAATGTGGCAATTTGCGATCGTTCACTCCGAACTTTCCTGGACGAAGGAATGTTCGTTGTCCCAACTGGGGGGAGGCAAGAGTGTCATATGCGAAATAAAGATTAACGCTTACGTTGAATTGGTAAGAATTTTCCCAGCTATATAGCCGCGGGAAGGAGTATCTGTCCAGATGAACTCATGTCTATCTGTGTATCGAGCTTCGTTAACAAGAAGTATTGGGTTTTTGAGCAATCGCATTTCGTAGCCAAGCAGCTCTATCTGATCGAAATTCCAAGATCTTGATATATGTGGATAACGTAAGTACTAATACTTAAAACTATTAGTTATTTAATTTTTCTTTTAAAATTTTTTCGTATACTTTTCTTTATTGTGAGCTATTTAATCGAATTAGCAATTTGAAGAAAAGAATAAACCCGCAAAGTGTTTGGGGAGAATACTTTTATAAAGCAATTTCACAATTGTTCTTATTTATTGTTTTTCTAAACCTAACTTGTGTGTGAGATTCTTACATTAATATTTATTTATATTTATGTAACAATAATATAGCAATTCCATAAACAAGAAATCGGTTATACAAAAAAATATCTTTAATACCATAATTAATATTTTTTACTAACATAAACGGCATTTCAGTAGCAAATGTGTTTTTCAGTATTTATTAATATTTATCTCTTAGCGGCAACACTAGAGAAATAATTGAGATTCAGCTTTGACTGGTTAATTTTCCAACGCATGGGAGTCAGTGAAGGAACATTAATTTTAGTAAATATTTTTCGAATACGAATTTGTTTTCTGAAATCCTATTTTAAAAATGAATAATCAATTTATTAAATATTCATTGTATTTTTTATCTCATTGCATAAATGAGTATTAACTTTGGAATTTATATGTATCCTTATTTTGTATAATTTTTATTGATTTTATTTAAAAATAACTTGTTTTTTTCATTTTTTAAAAATTTTGATGTATTTCCGGGAATCTCGGGAATAATAATTATCATTCCCGAAATTTCCCGGAACCGGGAATGCAAAAACACGGGAAGTCAGAAAGCCTAGTTACAATATAACCTAAAATCTCAGGAAAAAGTGTGAATAGTATTTTAGGCCGGGCCTGTGTCTCTCGTTTTATGTTTTATATAGTATATATAAACAATAACACACAAAAGTATGGCTCTGGTTTAACTCATTAGCTGTAAAGATAAGTGTTTTAATTAGTATTATTTACTTTAAGAAATGTTTGGAATAACATTAGAATCTAAATAGAGTCGAACCTCTATATTGCGAATTTTTCTATGCAGCGAACTTTTTCCTGGAACCTTGAACATTTCACGATTTTCTTCGTAAAATTTCTCTATAGCGAAGTGCATTTTCTATATAACGTATTTTTTCTTTTGTGATTCAATTTTGTTCTCCCCCTTTTTTGAAGTATTTCTGAAAAAAATTTCATGTTATTCTTTCTTTAACACATTTTATGATTGTCATAAATTTTGAAATGGTTTTATTAGATCCTAACTCGCCGAGAATAGAGTTTTCGACGTTTCATCCAAGAACTGCAACCTTTAACCCCCATTACCCAGTTCACTAGAAACATCTCCGATATCCTCTTTCACCTTCAGAGGAGTTGTTCCGTGACCCTGCATTCTAATTATAAAATAATGTATATTTAATATTACTTGTATGCTTTAAATTATAAAATGTCCTTTAAATTCATTAATTTTGTATAAAATTATTTTCTTATTTTTGAAAATACAGTGAATTCTTCGACATTCTTTTTTCTTGTTTTCCTTGCAGTTTTTCTTTCTAGATACATAAAATAAATATATATTAATTTAAAAAAAGGTGTGAATAATTATTTTTTAATATATATTGTTTATGAATTAAAATCTGTTTTATGTGGTTTATAAAGTATATTAAAAGAGGAACCTCTATATAACGAACTTTTTCCGGGATTTATCGACTTCGTTATATAGAAATCCGACTGTTTTTACATGGACTTCTAAGACTTCTTTTGCACTAACTTCGCAAATTAAACATATTAAATGAGTGATTACCGACCACATTTACGTTTTCTAGCCTTAGAAAAAAACTGTTCAACATAAAAAAATATATCAAAGCAGAGAAAAAAACTACAAACCCTTTATTCCAAACTTTATTCAATAACTATTCTTACAAAAGAGCCAAAAAATAGTTAGTCAACAACGATATTTAATCTCTAAGGCTCTTGCATACCCAATACACTTTTCCCCTTCTGCAGACGAAATCTTTTTTTTAAATAACTATATCAATCGGAAGTATGATCTGTATTAGTTAATTTATGAATGTTTACCTTAGACATTTAAAACGAGTCATACAATACCATATTAGTTACGAATAAATAATACCTTCGCGTTTCCATTGTGTATAAATAAATCTTAAATCCACTTGCGTGCACTCTGAGATGTATCAAACTGTACGAACATAGTTATAATATTTAAACAATAGAGTTTTATGCAGTAAACAAAATAAAAAATGGGTAATGAGACTGCACATGTGGGTATTGAAAGCTGAGTTCAAAGATGTCTTCCAAACACATTTCTTTATTGGCATACGTTTTTAGATTTTTTTCCCGCCGAGAATTATTTTAGCTTCATGTAATATATAAACTCTGAACTGTTCGGGTTTTCAGAATATATCAATAGATAAGAGTAATTTAATTCCAAAGCATGTCAAATAGTATTATTTGTAAAACAGAGGTTGGAATTCTTTTTGCAGAATTTAGGCTTAAGAGTTGACTTCGCCTTATTTTGGTATTGAAAAGATACACATTATGTGATTTAGTTGTAAGATGTTTTGTGATTCCTTTTCTTCCCATTCAAAATATATTTATATATTCTGACATAAATTAACTTCCTGGAAATGTCATCTTGAGGATTAGTTTCGTTTGAGTAATTCTGATTATAGCTTTAGTATTTTTTTGAATGGATGTAAATAAATGTGATTGTTTGGTTAAATTTCCTTTTTTTTTTCGATAAATATCACTAGCTGTGAATAGTTAACTAATTTTAGGGCAGATGTTATTCAGTAATGCACAAAAACGCATTTGACATCTGTAATATTGCCTAAAACACGTGTTTATGCTTTTTTGAGGAATAAAAATAAAAAATGTCTTCTCAATCTATAACTTTTGATAAAATCATAAATAAAAGTTCATATATACCAGTAATACACACACCTTCTATTATATTTTTACTAGCAGTTTTTGGTATACTATTAAACATTCTTACTAAGCTCTTTTGGCGCGTTATTTGTTTCAGAAATTAAAATATACTCAAAAAATTGCTTGCAATACCATTTTGAAAATTATCTTCTGTATCAAAATTCGTCAAAGATGATCGTTTTCAAAGCCTGCTAATAAAAAGAGAAAACTCCCTAATTGTTAAAAGAATAACCTTATGTATTTACATCTCATTCTCAAAAACGCTTTTATCCTTAACTTCTTCAAAGAGTAAATAATAAATTAATATATTTAGTAAGAATAAGTTTGAAGAATAAACTCATGTGATCTTAACGTATTTTATTTACAGCTATTTTTCCTTGTATTTTTTAATTTGGTATTTTGACACAATAGAAACCCAATTCGAAACGTTTCTGTGAGAATTATGAAACGCTATAAAGATTTATAGATTTTGTATTTATCTTTTTCTGCTATCTACAAAGATGTGAAAAAATTTTGAGTGGTAAAAAAAATTGAGTGAAATTTTTTAATTTTATTTATTTATTTCATTTTTTAGCACAGTCGAAATAAGCTTTATTTTACGAATGTCTCTGTTTTGCGAACTTTATCCTAGAGCCAAGTACACTTTATAACTTTCTTTGTGAAATAAACTTTTAAACAGCGAAGTGCACTATATAAATATATATTTTTTTATTAGTTTTAATATAAAATTATTTTTTTAAATACAGTGTTTATATATTCTTGGACAATGTCTTTTTTTTCTCGTATTCCTTGCAGACTTCTTTTTGATGGACAAGATATGTAAGAAAATGGATATTAATTTTCGAAAAAAATGTAAATAATTACTTTTTAAAAATAATATATAATGTTTATGAATTTAAAATTTGTTTTACGCGGTTTTTAAAGTATATTAAAAGTTTAACTCTAATGAATTTTCTATGTAACGAAATGTCAGCATTAAATTATAAAATATGGTCCTTTTAATTTTTCCCTTTTAAGAAATCTGTGTTTATAAAACACGTTTCAAAAACACATCAAAATGATTTGTTTGTAATATAAAATTTACCTGACGACATAAAAGTAAATTAAATATCATGCATTCTTTTCAAATTATTTAATGAAAAATTACATTATCAAGATTCTCATTTATATTTATTTTTCATACGATTGATACTCTAATTAAATATATACATAGTCTTTCACAATAAATAATACCCAGGAAATATTTTTTTTAAAATTTCATTCTTTGAATATTAAATGAATACCGAATATGGCTTCTTTTTTTTTGGTATAAATTATTATCTCGGTATCTTCCATTTCATTTAAGACTTGTATCATCTGAAACTAAAATAATTTTATTTGTATCCATTCAGCTCCATCCCGTTCTGAATAGTAATATGATATTGGTGACATTTAATACACTTGTCTATTTTATGTAACAATATTGTAGAACATTAATTTGCGTTAATTTTCAGCAATGTTATATAGTACTCAGAATGTATTAGAATTTTCTATTTTAGATAACTGTTCTTCTGATCATTTAATTAATGCTAACTTTTCTATTATTAATTTATTTTGCATTTTTATTGCTGAAAGATCCTTTCATGGAAATTGAGATAAATGAAATAGTTTGAATTCATTTTCTGTAAAATTTAAAAATATTTACAACTTAAATAAATTGTATATATACATGAATTTGGACATAAATTAAAGTGTCACGATTCAATTCATGTGTAAGTTATTTTATTCAATACTATTATGAATATTAATATACAATAGTTTGCATATTTTACATGTTGAATACATTAAAATTATATATAAACAAGTCTTTATAAAAATTCATCTAACCTAAATTTCTGTACCTTAGACATACCCTCGAGTCTTAAGATTTCTTGTTTATGAATTAAGGTAAAACTTTTGACATTCCTATATGTAACAAAGTTATGTCATAAGCGAAGAATTGATTTAAATTTTATGCATTGCATAAATAATAATAAATTATATGCATAGAAAGTTATCCATAATTTATTCTTTTACTTTTAAATAATAAAAGCCTGCATTAAAATTAAACGAATTAAAAATGCTCAAAAACACTGTGTGAGAATTGCTTTTTATTATAAATTATCTAATACATGTGTGATTCATTACTTATATTTAAAAATTTGAGATACTTTAAATTTTGCAAATGATCAACATATGGTAACATTTTGGAGAGAGGCTATTTGGCTTACAAAGCAGCAAACAGATGAAATTATAAAAATTTTTAACTTCTTATTATCATCAAATACTAATTTAAAAAATTAAATTACAATTCTCAGTGAACGTGATGCAAGTAGATGTTTCTTATTGAAATTTTATACCATGTTAATATACCGTATTTACTCTAAACTATATATAAGCACCACTTTTTTTTCAAATGTTAATGCTTCGAAAAATCTAGTGCGGCTTAGAATCGAAGAAAAAAACATGAGGTGAAACTATACTAAATGGGAACGCCAACTCTTTTGGCTAAGCTAATGTTTCAAGCTATTACCAGATTTCCTTTCAGCACTGTAAAGTTCTTTTCTGTATGCAAATCTCATGAATGGTTAATTTTCATTTAAATTGGACTAGCTATTTTATATACAGTCGACCACTTTTTTACGAAGTCGCTAAATCCCGAAAAAAAGTTCATTGCATGAGATTCATCTTTTAATATACTTTAGAAACCACACGGAACGAACTTTAAATTCATAAACATTGTTTTATTTTAAAAAAAGTAATAATTCACAATTTTTTTGAAAATTAATATCTATTCATTTTATATGTCTTACCCATTAAAAAGAAATCGCCATGAAAACAGGTGGAAAAAAGGACATTGTCAAGGAATACACTGTATTTTCAACGTTAAAAATAATTTTTATTAAAATTAATGAGTTTTTTAACGACATTTCCTAATTTTTGGCTTACAAGTAATTTTAAAGATACATTATTTTATAACCATGAATTTTTAAAGCAACTACCACATGCGTTTTCAAATTTAATTGCTAATAAAATCTGTTGATTTTATTTGAGTTTTTTGTTTTAAATATTACGGCCATTTTATTGTTCTAGGTGAGTTAGGCACCTGGTGAAACCAGTTTAAGTGATTGATTCCCATAAAATGAGCTAATTGAGGGAATAATTTGAAAAATATCTTAAAATATATTAAAAATAGGGAAAAAAAGTCGTATTGCAAGAGGAAAAGTTCATTAAATAGAAAATGTTATGTTATGTTGAATGTTATTTTACGAAGGAAAATAGGAAAATGTTCTTAGTACCAGGGAAAGTTCATAAAATAGAGAAATTCTCAAAATAGAGGTTCGTTATATGGAGGTTCAACTGTATATGTTAAGTTTACGCATACACAATCTGGATACAAACAGAAACTATGATAAAATTTCGTCGAGAAAAGAAAGCAAAAACGCCTCAAATTATTAGGATTAACAGCGCAACTGGCTCGAATTCTGCACTGGGTTTTTTAACACATATGTCATATCGAACATCAGACATGCATTAATTTTTAAATACTTTACCATGTGCAAAATTTTTGTAAGAATATACCATACATTTCTTTTTCAAAACCTTTCTATATTCAAAATTTCCTTAGCATAATTTTTGGCACAATTGAAAACTGTTAGAATTAATGATCAATGATTTTTCTTTTTTATTAAATTAAATCCATAACTATCGTAATTACTTTTATTTTAACTTATAGGGAGTAAATTCTAAATTGGTCAATGTAAAGCAAAACTATAATATACGAATATAATTAGGTACTACTAGTCACACACACTGTTCTAGATTTTTTTAAAATCAAATGTATATTACTTCTTCACATATAAGAAATTACATTTTTGTCATTTAGTTTATAATTTTAGGCAGCTTCGCTAAATGATTTTGTACCTTTAGAAATAAATAACCACGGCCGCTTTACTGTAACTATCTGATGGCTTTATAAAAGTATCTTTTTAATGAGATTTATGGAATGTACTTTTAAGAAACAAGTCTATACCGGATACTTTGTAACAACATTGCATCTATCAATGTTTTATTTGTAATAGAATAAATTTTTCAAACAATAAAAATTCTTTAGAAGACTTTAATATACAGACAGTACTGATAAAGTAGCATTTAAAGTTTCATCTTTTTCACATATTATTTTGCTTCACAGCCTTTGTTTGATGATTCTTTTTTTTAAAATTTTGTAAATGTTTCGGAAATAATTTATTACACCCATGGGATTTTAGTTCTCCAACTGGGACTCGGAACGTTCTTTTAAGATCCCATTAGAAATAGACAGGCTAAAAGAGAACATCTTTCGGTGCAGAGGTTTATTTAATAGAGGCAATCTTTCAAAGCAGAGTTAGGGAAGAAAAAATGGGAGCTGTTTACTCTTAAATAGACTTATAACAGAATCTTAAAGCAGTGAGGGATGGAAACCAAAAAGAAATGAACATTGTTCCAGACATTGTTTTCTTGACCTGCAGATTAAAATTACTCGTGAAATTATTACTTGGATTGGCTAACATGTGTTCAATTTTGGTAAATCCAAATCCTTAGCACATACAGACTGAACTTCCTCAAACCTTAGATTAAAATCCAGCATGAAAATAAACTTCTATTTAAGGGAATAAAATTAATTAAAAAAGAAGAGGAATAAAAAGTGCACAGAAGCTGCAATTAACATAAAGTGGTTGCAGTTGTCTAGTGGTTATAGTCACTGACTCATAACCGGAGAATCGTGATTTCGAATCTAGTGCCTCTGAAGACCCGCTGTGTAGAGGGGTTGAAGTACGTTCACCCGGAACTTCACGCGCAAAAAAAAGTAAACTAACTTCACGCGCAGGATATCTCCTACCCAATTGTATTTATCTTATGTTTTTACCGTAAAATTTGCATACAAAGGTGAAAAAGGAAGAAAAGTAAGAAATATATGATATGTTTATTACACTTTTTACATGTAAATTTAGTTTTTCTGTTCTTTTTATTAGAGTATTTAGTACATTGTTTATGCACTCCTTTTAGTCTTCGTCGCGAGTGATTGCGATAATTTCACTAGTTTCTAATTTTTTTAAAAAAAAATCGTAGAAGTATTTGTGTGCTTGCTGGTTTCTACATTCTTAACATTCTTTTGTAAATCGAAATCCAAAACACTTCAGAAATCAGCGTGTGGTTCGATGTTTAGTCGGTGGTTTCTGACTACTTAACAAGTAATTTGCGCATTTATGGTCGCAACGTTCCACAACACAAAATATATTGTCGGAGGCTAACGTTTACCTTTTCTAGTCATTGAACATGATGTGGTCATTTTATCAAGGACGATAATTACTCTCTCAGTTAAATTATCTGGATAGATTTCGGTACATATATATATATATATATATATATATATATATATATATATATATATATATATATATATAGATAGATGTATCATACTTTCTTCACTACTCTTCATCATTTGATTCTTCCTCATCATCCCCACAAATAGACTTCCTTTATCCGAAACTACTGTTGTACCATAGATATTAAATAGATATACTGTATATATTAGATTACTTAAATATTACATTTCTTCATCATAACTGCAAAATGCGCCATTGCTTAATAAAGATTTTAAAACGTGCTCCTGCATTTAGAATTGTAACGGCGATTCACGCGAGGGTATGATATATCCAAAGAGGCGGTATCCAAAAATATATATTTAGTACAAGCTAAGGCCTCTCAAAGGATATAACCTTAAAATCAGCCACGCGAAAAACTATTTATTTTCCGGAAAAGGTTTAGATGGAGACTTGAAAAGTTAGGCGGTGGGTATGACATACTCTACGCGTTAAATCTGTCGAGGCTTAATATTTTCCCGTCAGCGTGGTGTGGATGCTCGGAGAGGGGATGCCAGCTCAGATGTTGTGTTTGTCACATGACGGTGGGTTCAAAATTAGGAGCTCCGATGCCAAACGCCCTCGTGTTGCTTTATAATGTGATGTTAATATTCACTTGTGACGGGCTCATAGCACTTCCTATTATCCTTTTGGGTTTTTTGAGGCCAAAACAGCAAATTCTTTCCAACCAAATCAAGAAGTGAACCGTGATTATGCAAAATAAGAACCTTTGAAATAGCAGAAGTTTAGCGCAAGTGGTGTGGCCTTTTGGGAAGTGATTATGCTAATCTGAGTTTAAGCGTGTAAGCTGAAGTAAGCCGATATATCAGTGTTCAGATATTTTTGAGAGTGCGTTCAAGTCAAGGTGTATACCATTCCACGCGAGATAAAGAAATGACATTGATGATTCGAGTGTGTTGCTGCTACCTAGGATATAGAGGTAGGACCGTTCTACTAAACACTAGGAACTGTGTATAAACAGAGGTTAGCAGTAAGTGGTAAAGTTAATTATAGTGGGGAGGATCACGCTTATATTTGGTAATATGTATTGTGTGTTTCTTCACCTCAGAGATCCTCTAAGTTAAAATATATATATTATCTTTCTATAGTGTTTAAGTTAAGATCTTAATAAAGAGATATTAAGATTATGGCAATGCTTGGTTCTTCATTCACTCCCACACCCCTAGGTCACGAAGATAACTTAGAAGTAAGGTATCACCCACGGGCGAATGCTTTACACCCTTACTCACACAACTAACAAACACTTATGAACTAATTGCTAAATTTAACATCTAGATTTCATGTATCTCAATTTAATTCAGCATCACTTGAAATAATATTTCTTGCTAACGGTATAAATTAAACTTATCGTACATCACTTTAATGTTTCTCCTCGATTGCCTCTGAGAAAAGAATTATACACAAACTTAAACTAGGCAATGCAATTAGTTTCTGAATTTAATTATATAAGGCAATTATAGTGAAGTAATATGAGCTGCATCCTGGAAGATGAAAGGTTAGTAATTCAGAACATAAAATTACTTTAAATAAAGTAAAAAATATAAAAACTAATTTGATATGTATACAAATAAAATTAATTTAAAATGAAGATAGTGATAACACATTCAAATTTTTACACAATAAATATAAAAATTGTGTTTGGGTGTATTATAATAACTAGATGTGTTTAGAAAACACTTTTTTAACTCCTTTTTTAAATATTATCAGATTTTCATTTTTATCGTTGTATAGTTAGTTTTTCTTTCAACTGTTCATGATCTTAATGACACGATATTTCTACACTCAACCACCAATATTTCTCATTGGAATTTAACCCTATTATGAGCCAAGTGATGTTTAAGAGCCACAGGGATCTTGTTTGGGATGATAGTGAACAATTTTCTATACAAAGTGAATTAAAAAGTGCTACTCTTTCTACTATACATTGCAGATACCCTATTGACAAATGGTTACACGTATACGCAGATGATTCAGCAGAAGATACTATTAAAAATGTTGGTGCTGGAGCCCATTCAAGTGCTTTAAGTATAAGTTATCTTTTTGGGAATTATTGTGACAATTTTGGCCGTGACATAGCTATAATATCATTTGCGGTCGATAAGTTGGAAAGCTGTTCTGGACACAATATTGTGTTTTTTATCGATTCTTAAGCTGCCCTTTTGTGTCTAATAAATTCAAGGTATATTGAAAACGCGCTAGTTCATTCCTGCAGAATTAAGTTAATTGAACTAGAGGTCTAAAGAAAGCAGTGGCGTAACGTGCACCCACGCAACCCCCACATCGCGGGGGCAGGATTCTAGGGGACTTAAAGCCTGACTGATGCCAAGTACGTACCCTTTGTAAGATGCTGTTTGAAACCCAAAATCTGATTTTGCTGGGGGTCCCCAATATTCTTCGTCATGCTACTGAAACAAAGCATTGCCCTACAGGGGCTTCCCAGCTATTGTGTTATTTCGGGAAATGATCAGGCAAATAAGCGGATTCTCTCATGTTCCAACCTGACTCTCCTTTACCTCTGCGTAGCACCAAAAGAATCATTTACAGTAAATTGAAAGATAGTAGAGCTTCATTTTATATAGTGATGCAGCTGTGGGTAAAAGATGGAATGTCTTGCTCAACAAAAGTAGTAGAGTCCCCTGTTCCCTGCCTCGATCTGTTTGTTTTCGTTTCCTTACCGGACGAGATTATTTGCAGAAGCATTTATATCGCATCGCAGTCAAGGATTCGACTTGTTTCCCTCTGTGTTACCAGGGTGATATGGATGGTGGCCACCTCAGGTACTTCTCTATTGTCTTAAAGTTTCTTAAAGATAAATATACGGACACTAATTTTGATTCTTATTGTGCTTTATCATCACACTATTGGGATGCTTGTCAACTAGAGGCAGAGATGTCGAAGATGTGCATAGGACAGCGTTTTTCAAACTGTGGGGGGCGCCTCCCTAGGGGGCGTGATAACACGATGAGGGGAGGGGCGCGAGCATATTAAAAAGTCGGAAACAAAAGATTATTTTAAAAAAAAAACATTAATTTACTGAAAGTAAATAAACAAAATTTAAAAAAATTAAATATACATTTATAGTGATATAATGCATTTAGAAATGTATCAGTACTTCACAATGTATTTTATAATTAATTTAACAATACTAAGTCAAAAACAAGTTTAATAATTACCAGTGACCCCATAGGTTTGTCATATATAAAATTATATACAAAAATTAACAGTTATCTCGATAATTTGTACGGTTTATAATTAATCCTTTCAATGGCGATTGAAAATTACTCTATTCGCTTTCCAATGCTGCCGTTAAAGACGTAGGCGATCATATGCGACGTATTGGGGGGGAGGGTAGAAAAGGAATAATAATAAAAAAAGTAGAAAGAAATAAGCAAATCTTCTGAAATGAGTAAACCCTTTGCAAACACTGTCAAGATTTTTTCAAACATTCTAAAGCCGGAGTAATTTTATGGATAGCAGTGCACAGAAAATATTGTGCTTCGTAAAGACGTATATACACGTCTTGGACAATTAACTCTTTGGCTAAGCGAAACTTTTATATACGCCGATGGCACTTACGAGGTTAACGTCTCATTGTAGATTTAGCTTCAAAGCACAGTATTATTGAACTAAATACATTGTTATTATATGGAGAGGGGGGAACGCGATGAAAATCATGATTAAATATTGGGTCGCAAACATCGAAAGTTTGAGAAGCACTGGCATAAAATAAAAAAAGAGGTTTTCCTCAGCCTGAGCTTAAGTCTAAGCTTATATTTAACATAATAAAAGGGAGGATATACTCCATGTCAATCTAAAGGTGGATCAATCCCCAATGTACAAATTATACAATTGTTCATAATCATTGCTCAAATTGTAAAACTTTAATTTACATATATAATGTAGCTCTAATTCTTTCATCATACTGTAAGCAGGAAACAAAATTTTTCATGTCTTTATCTTCACATTATAATTTATAATTTCATTTAGTGTCTATTCAAAAACAATGTTCCTTATCACCTTTACCTCTAAATTGCACCGAAATTCTATCCCATCTTTGCTTTTGCACCTTGACAGAGCCACATACAATTGTCCATGAGTAAATATTGTTTCCTTCTATGTTACACATCAATCGACATTTTAAAAACTCTCGCTCTGTGATTTAGTCTGTGGCATGGCAAATGCTAATCTTACAGGGAATTGCGTACGTTTCGGAACGAATGACATATACAAGGAACCCAGTGTGCATACATACAATTTCGCCTTGCTTATCTCCTGATAACATTTCCCACTGCAGTATTTTCCTCTGGATATTTTTCACAACTAATTTTGTGCCATTACACATACACATCAGTAATACATAACTTCCTTAATTGTATGATGATGCAGCCTAATGTCAAGTTCAGTTTATCGGTTCTTTCATCCGTACGCTTTCTTCAGTTGTTGTTTTTTCGTAAAAATCGGGTTTGGAGTTAAACTTCAGTTAAATTCAACTTTTTCGAATCATTTTTACTAATTACATCTTATGTGTAAATAAATTTATTACAGCATCACGAAAAACATTTTTATATAGAAAAAGATATTAAATTTTTATATATATTATATAATCAATCATGAAAGCCCTTCTGGAGTTAGAGCATCATCACAAACAAAGTAAAAAAAAGTGTGAACATTTATTTTCAAGGCCAGGATTGTCAATTCAAAATGCACATTCAAACTTTATAATTTCACTTGTTACAAAATAAATATATCTTCTATTGTCCGGATAATCACTTAGTATGCTGAATGAAAACACTTTGTCGCATCAAATGCACGTTACACTGTCTTCGAGTGGGCGTATTTGTAGGTGAAAGTGTGTTAAATGGGAGCGCCAGCCCCTTTCGCTAAACTAATGTTCTAAGCTATTGCTGGATTCTCTTTCATCAGTGCAAGGTCTCTTTCTCTATGCAAATCATGGCTGGCTAAGTTTCATTTAACTCGGACATAAGCTGCTCCTCTGTCCGTCAGAATTACATGGATATCCTCGAAAGGAATTGTCGTGAACGAGATAGAAAATTCATTCCGGTCTTTGCTGTCAGTTCAGCTGGTAAATTGATGTTCCCATTGGCTAATTGTTATTTCTAATGGGAAAATTCGAATGTTGGCAGCGTTCATTCTGAATAATTTTTATTCGAAGTTTGTCCTTACTGTCTCTTGGTTTGCTTTGGTAATATGTTTCATGGAGGAATTTTTTGTTCTTGTAGAAATAAATGGTCATTATTTCGTGGCGTAAAATTTTTTTCCTGAGTTCTTAGAAGTCCATTTATTAACAATTGCTTCTGGTTGTTAAATATACTTATAAACTAATCAAACTACTGTTTTTTAAAAGTTTTTTTTTAGTCGACTAATTTTTTTATATCAAAAGGCGTCACAAACTCAAAAATTATCCCCAAATGCTGTCATCGTCGTTATTATTGTGTTCGAACAAGAGAACAAGTATGCAGTTTATTTTAATAATAATTTTATTGATATAAGCTTATTACTTTTTTACCTAACTGCATCAATGTCTTTATAAAAAAAACTGCTAAAAATTGACTTGTAATTGGGATTTTTGTAAAATTTAGATAATTTATTATAAATATTGTTGGTCGATTTATTATTAATTATTTAATGGTTAATATAAATTATTAATATCGACTGGTATTGAGCCTAAAAAGCATTTATAATGTTTGTTTTTTATACTTTAAAAATACTCCGAACATTTTTAATTACCTTATGTCCGCGTTTGTGAAATTGGGGGACGCGACTTCCTAGAGGGGCTACGCGAGGGGCTCAGGCATATCGAAAATTCAAAAACAATGGATTATGTTCAAAAATTATGAATTTAGTGAAAGGAAGATAAAATACATTATGTCGTAATAAAACATAAAATACACATTTACACTTATGCAATACAGTTATCAATGTATCAGTACTACACGGCGCGTATTTGATTATTAATTTACCACTATTAACTTAAAAACAAGTTAAATAGCTACCAGTGACCCTATGTGCTTGTCATATATAACATTATATTCAAAATGTAATACTTATCTTGATAATTTGTACGGTTTATATAATTAGAGTCGTATTGTAGCTTTATATAGTGTCAAAGTATATTATTATTGCATTCAATATTCTGTTGCTGTATGGGAAAAAGGGGGGCACATGATGAAAACAATACTGTTAAATTGGGTCGTAAATATTGAAAGTTTGAGAAGCACTGTCTCATGTTCGTTAAAATAAATTCTGGATTGTACTGAAGCTTAACATAATCATGGTAATTTCCACTGTAACTTCTGAATTTTGCGCAGAACATAGTTATATTTAATACATATTTCAAAAAGTTTCGCAAAATATAGCCAAAAATTCATATAAGTTGCATAACAATTCGAAATGAGATCCATAACCAGATATGTTATTTTATAAGAACAGCAAGAAATACTGAGTCCGTCCCCTTTTGTAATCCTCGGTGAGTTTTTATAATAAAATAGATCTACGAAATGAAATAGTCTGAAATTGAAATTAATATGGAACTCTTTTATACTAAAGAACTCATATTACGCACCTAAAATTGCTCTCATTTAAAGGAAAAATTCTACATGAGAATATGACTAAAGATTTTGCTCGAAAAACACCATTTAATCTTAAAGTCTAGACTTTTTATGTCCAATGTTTGAATCTGTACTTGTGTTTAGAATTTAATCATTCTTGCATTTGCTTAGAAAAAACACGCACTACTCTATGGAAACAGATACTATATTATTTATATAACATAGTTCCGTCTAGACTACTGTTTTGCGTTCCTATACTAAAGAGAATGGATTATGTTTTTATTTAAAAATAATAGGCACTGAAGAGAGAGATATTTATTTACGTATCAAACACTAGATATCTTGCCACTCGTTTTGATTACTTAAGGTAAACATCTGTAAATGAACGACAAAGAACACGTTTCCGATAACAGGTAATATTTTTATTTTTTAAATATATACTTGCGTGTATGTGTGTGTGTAAAAGTGAACGTTTATTTTATGTGCGAAACAATGATTGAGAATTAGATTAAATATTTTCATTGCAATTTAACTAAATTTTTTGTTTACTTACGTAAGAATAGTTAATGAATTACCCTTGAGCAAACCTGATTTACAATAAAATTTTATTAAATTTCATATTTTTTCGGTAAAGATACTATGTTATATAATGCTATTTTAGATTTAGATATATTTATTCATTCTTTTTTCTTTGATAAAAATCTATCCTTGCATTTATTTACCCCTTAGAGACTGCCAATTTATACTGTTCAAGTCAAAACATTATGAACACCTCCAATATTTTCAATGAACTGATCTAGATGACGTGGAAGCCACGTGCTTAAGAAAGAATGCTATTAAACAGATACTAGAAAATGTAAGCTGTCAGTCATTCTTCCTCATACTTTTGCGAATGAGGGGAAAGGTGAATGGTCTGAGTGAATTTGAAAGAGAGCCAATTGTAAGGGCCTGGAGATTCGGAACGAGTATCTCCTTAACAGCCTGGCTGGTAGGCGGTTTGTGCTCTGCTCTTTTTAGTACTGACGCAAAATGAATTAATAATGGTAGAAACTAGAAGTAGATCTAGTTGTTGGTCGTTCACGCACCACCAAAGAAAAAAGACGTCTGAAATTTTCCCACTTGGTAAAGCCAAATTGTCGCCAGACAATAGCTAACCTGAAAACCCAATACAATGCAAGTTCAAGTGAAATGTTTCGAAACATACCGCTCAGCGGTCACTGCCTCTTTTGACCGTCATCAGCAATTACACCTAGAGTGGGCTCAAAAGCATTGAGACTTGATCATTAATAAGTGGAAGAGAGGATGGATGGATGGAATGTCCTGTGGATGGATGAATCATGATATTTCACATTCATCACGTCGATCGTTGTGTCAGAGGTTACGCCGTTTCCCACAATCAAACAGTTGTTCCCTCCATGTACACATATTAGTAATGGTGTTATTATGCTCTGGAGAACGTTCTCATAAGTGACTCTGGAATCCTTGATTCTGGTATAAGGAACATTGAAATTTGTACACTATCTGAGCATAATTGTTGATCAGTTACACTCTTATGTGTCGTCTGTTTTCTAAACTGGAAATCGAATTTTCCAACAGGACAGCGTCCTTTGTCAAAATGCTAGAATTGTGTTTGAAGTGTCCGAGAAGCATAATCCTGGCCATCTAACTCGGTGGATCTTAATCTGCTAGGGCATATTTGGGTTTTCATAGAAAAATAGCTCAAGGTGAATCATCTTCATGTCGGGATATCTCAGCTTTAGGTGCCCACTGCTTAGACAATTGATACAGTCTGTCTCCTACATCCGTGTCAAGGCGAGTTACAGCTGTTTTGTGGGCAGAAAGTAATGTAAAGAGTTATTGAGTTGGTGTTCATAATGTTTCGGCTCTTTGGTGTAAGCAATATGTAGATAATTATTCTTGTACAGTTATTGGGACACATTTCTCTTAGAATTTCATACGAGTTATACGCGCCTTTCAATAACATAAAATTTTATTCTTTCTTATAAATACCAATTTTATTCTAACAATATGAAAACATCTTTAATTATTTAAAATAATATTATACTTTGTAACTTTTATATTTTTTATTTATATTTATTGAAAAGTTATTTCCTCCAATGCATCAGTTTCGAAAATTAAACTTTCGCACAAATATTTCTTCCTGAGAATAAAATAAATCGTAATAATATATATCCTTAAATTTTTAGTAAATTATTCTTAAATCATAATACATTTCCTCCACATTCTCTCGATTCAATTTATTTCATTAACTATATGTCAGATTCGTTCAAATGATAGTTCACCAACAGCATTATCTTTATTGTCCTGCTCAGTAATTTCATATAATATATTAGTTTAAATTAACTGTGATACTCTAGTTTATAATTTATATACTCCAATGTAATTTTTTTTTATTTCCACTAACGATTGTATGAGTTTTGTAATTAATTTAATTTATATAATAATAGTATACATAAACATTTATCCTAAAAATATTTTTGTAAAAACTTTTATAAATCTTGTAATTATTTTAAATAATGAAGTATTTCTAAAGTATTTTGTTACGTATTACATTCGCACATATTGCGAATACTAATGAACTTTTTGCTACAAGGAATACCTAAAGTTATTTTATTTTGCATTAATTTTTAGAATCAAACGATACCTCGCAAGTATTTTATATTAAATACATTAAAACTAGTCTATTTTCAGAGATGATAATGAACACTAACAATGACATAAGTTATTCAATATGTATGCATTTAACTCTGAATTTTTTAATATTTCCTCATCATAAGTTTAAAAAGTGTGAATATAAAACCATATAGAAAACAGTATTTAATTATCAAATATATCATTAAATATTTCATAAATATGAGAATCATTTTTAACTTTATATATTACATGCATCTAATATCGAGTTAAATTAAAATTTAACTATTATCCTTTAACTATATACATAACAAAAACGAAAATTAATTCAAACTAACTAAATTAATAAGGATAAATTTTACGCAAAAAAACACAATAATTACACTTACATTTTTCGTTAGACAATTTTAAATAAATAACATAGTCGGCACGATGGCGTAGAGGTAGCGTGCCTGCTTCGTAACCTAAGGTTGCGTGTTCGATCCCGGCTGGGTGGCCTCGGTAACCATGTGATCAAAAGTATCGGATTGCGGCTGGCATGACACGAGTTCGAGTCCAATACCAATAAAGACCCGCCGTGTAGGGGCGTGATGCACGTTAAATCTGTGGAGAACTCAGACGTCATCCGGTTGGTGTGGTGTGGTAGTTAGGAGAAGAGGTGCTAGCTCATATGTCGTTCTCGTCACTTGACCATGGTTCAAAATTTCGAGGTCCATCACCAAAAGCCCTCGTGTAGCTGAACAGTGTGACGTTAATATTCTCTCACTCATTCGATCCCGGCTGGAGTCGACAGATTTTCTGAATGGGAGAATCGCAAGCAGCATGCCATATAATTATGCGGCATGTAAAAGATTCCTTGAGTATCAGATTGGCTTTGGTATTCTCGGCAATATTTAGCCTTTGACGAGAGATTGAATTCAAGCGTCCAAATTTAGTAATGAGAGTTACCACTAAATGGTGTCATCATGAAATGGCTCTCACATTTGAAGACTCGTCATGTCTGCAAAGACATAGTTGCCCTTATGCAACCCATTAGGGAAAAAAGAATTAAGAACATTACATTAATTAAATTTTTAGAAATATTTATTCTTGCGATGTGATGAACATTGTAGTGTAGTATTCTGATGCGTTGTGATTTATATTTAATATTACACCAAATAACATAAAAAAGCTATACTTCAAGAACAGATTATCCGAAAGGGACTAGAATCGGCAGTTGCGATATACTTATGTCGAAAATAAAATGCTAAGATTTTATCAAGGTACTAAATGTTCCATCCGAGAAATAGAGCTACAAGAGCAAACCAAAATAATGGAATCTCTTTGACCCTGATGCAAACTGTTATTCGACTGCGCATTGAATCGTAGAGCTAGTGGATGTACTCCTGCAAGATTGTTTGCTATAGATACTTCCACTTGTCGTATGAGATCGGCGCGATTCAGGAATGGTAATAGACACCTTGTCGCAGATCCTCCTTCTCATGTTAGTTGAGGTAGAGAACTCGTTAATCGTTGTAGTTAACGCGATATCCGAACACAGCATAGACGAGAAGCCATTAAATTGGACACAAAATGATTACAAATAGGTTTTTTCAAATATTTCCCTTTTTTAAAGTGAAACTTCTTTAGGCGCGAGAATAAAAATGGGGGAAACTTGCTCAGTTCTGCATTAGGGTGAAAAAGCGAACGAAAGTAATCATTCCCCCATCCCCGAATCGTTCCCATGGTGAGGAGATAGCAAGCAGGGCGAAAAGGGAGCGGGGACTTCACGTGCGTCACATCCGTGAAAAAGTTAGACGATTGCCAAGGGGGAATTGTATCAGAGGTATGCAATGGGGCTCCTTGCTGCTTCGGAAGGAAAAAGCTGGGAGTACTTTGGTATCGGAGACATTAAGTGGGGTACCCTTGCTACTCGTAACGAACTCGCGTCGCTTATTTTCGTAGTTTTTAAGTAATAAGCGTGCCGTTTTCAATGTATAAACGCACCAAAAATATTATCATGATATGACTTTTCCCGTTACGGGAGTAACTGAGGTATTGTGTATATGTCCCTAACGTCCGCACCTGAATCACTATGTATAGCGTCTTGTAATCAAACAAAGTGACTTCCGTGAGTGATGCATTAATTTTCATTTCCGTTGAATTATAATTAATTCTAGTCAGAATGCCTAGAACAAATGCAAAAAAAGTAAAAGTGTTTCGTGAAAGAAAAAGACAGAAAAATTAGCAGCAAATCCCTTCGAAAGTCTATATATGATCCGGTATCCTGTCTCACCTTCATCCATAAAATTAAAAGCCGATAATCTTAGCAGGAGACTTTAATGTTAATTTTTTGCTTCAGAAGAACCGAAGCAAATCACTGAATTCTTCAAGAGGACACTGAATTTGACAATGATTACTGATTCAAGAGAAGGAACAAGAAGATATAGAACCCCGATGGATGCAGTTTTCTCATGTTTTCTTGATTGACTTTGAATAGTACTGTGTAATTGTGCAACTTATATAAATTTGAAAAGAGTCTTTAATTTAGTATTTAGTTTTAACAGTTTAACTCCACTAATTAATAAAGGTGTCTGATTGTGAAACTAATAACTTGAACTGTGACCGTGACGGGAGGATGCAGCCTAGCCGAAAATAAAATCCATGACATTGTGCATTTTTTATGTAATTAAAAAAAATTAATTTAAATTATGTAGATTTTGTCGTTAAAATTAATATAAAGGCCAGTAATTAAAAGTGTTAAAATACAGTAAAATACGTTTAACGCGGAAAGGCTTAAGACGAAATATCAGTTAACACGAAATAATACAACGATCCCGACAAACCACAATTTGTTTTCATGCAATTTTGTTCTCATAACACGAAACCAAAATCGCTTAACACGAAAATATGTTGTTTCTGGGAATGAATGAAATATAGAAAACACCAGCCTCGTAGTCTGCATTTAAGAGGGATGTGAAATGAAAGATAGAAAGATGATTTCACATGTTTCGCAGAAAGGAAGCTAGCTTGGCTTTAAAATATCCTCGAAATAGCCTGTTACATGAGCTTATTTTATTTATCTAAGCAATTTTCACCCTCCATCCATACACAAGCCACACAAAAACATCTCATCTCTCAGCAGATGACTTTGAAATTAGATGAGGAGTAGATCAAAGTGGTGGTAAAAACCATTGGATTTGGTTCGCATTATTTTTTTCTATTTTAGAATATTTTCCCCCGAGCTGAATTGCAAAGAGCTCGGGGGAAAGCAAACTGTTATTTTGCTTAAAATGTAGACGGAGCTTCGTAAGGTCGTTAATCAAAAACAGAAAATGTAAAGAGAAATATGTTAAGAATTTTGTATCGCTAACTCTACTTGATCAACAATAACTAAAAAAGAGAGTAAATTACATAAATGTTTGAACGTTTTGTATTAAATGCCTGCTCATATACATAACTGTGAAAATAAAATGTAAAATAAACATAATTCTAATGAACATATGTTTTATTTTTTTACAGCATCCTTTAACATGAAAAAAATTCAGTTCCGTCAGTTTCATGTTCAGCGATTTTCACTGTAATAGAAATTTGAATGGAATATGATACTGGTATATTAGATTCCAAATACGAAATCTTGTTGTTTATCCTTTTACACGAAAACCATCCATCCTTAGTACACATACATCTTAACCTTTCAAATGAACGAGATAACCCTTTCTCAGATAGTTACGTCATGAATATTTACAGTGCCTTAATATTCATTTCCAAGTCCAAAATTATCTACTTGAAAATATTTTAAAAATTATAATTTATTTCTTTGTAAAATGGAAGTAATCTGTTGTCTGAAAATGCTTCGAATTCGAACATTTTGTAGCACATAAAACACCTCTGTTATGCACACTGCCAAAAGGCGCATTTACAAGCAGAAGCATTCTAAATGGAAACCTCGGCCTCTTCGATGCTATGAATTTCCAAAGGTTTTCCATATTCCTCTTCGTCAAGGTACGATCCCTTTTATTATGCAAATCTTGGTTAAGTTTCATTTAACTCGAACATTAGCTATCCCTATGTCCACCAGAATTACGTTGACGTCCTTGAAAGAGATTGTAGTGAATGAAAGAGAAAATTCATTGCGGTCTTTCTTGTCAATTCATCCGGTATATATAAATTGATGTTCTCTATGTGAATACCTATTATCTGTAAATTAAAATGGAGTGTTTCTCACTTAAAATGAAATGTTTTTACAATTCACATTAGTTTTAAGTGGTTATAATTTGATCTGAATTATTATTATTTAAGAAGTTGGAAATTAGTAATTAGAATTTGACAGATATATTCAATACTTAATCATCTCAGTTACGTCATACGCATTAATACTTGTATATGAATTGGATTGTTTAAAAAGCAATCTGAGAATCTTGATATTTTTTTGAAGTCCTCTTTTATCAAATCTTCCATTCTGTTTTATACCAATAGTAAAAGGAATTTGCTTATTAATTTGAGTATTTGAAATAAAATTATTTATTAGTGCTTAATTTGAAAACAACGTTAAGGCGAGCCTTTGGTAAATGTATGTGGGTCTGAACTATAAACGCGGAACATATTTCCAAACACAAAAATGTCTCAACTTTCATGAAAATGTCAAACTTTTTTTATCTATACATTTGTTAATATAATTTTTTTTTAAAATTTCAAAATATTCCATAGTGGTTAGTAATTTTTACTTTATCATGACAAGAGAAAGCTTATTTACATTACGGCAGTACTTCTCAAACTTTCAATACTTGTGACCTAATTTTCAATCAATTTTTATCGCCCCCCCTCCGGGGGCCACAGTAGCCTAGTGGTCAAGGTAACGGATCGTGGCGGGCTTGTCACGAGTTAGAGCCCAGAACCACTAAAGACCTGCCATGCAGGGAAGCGATGCACGTTAAATTTGTCCAGAGCTCAAGCTTCCTCCCGTTGGTGTGGTAGTTAGGAGAAGGGGTGCCAGCTCAGGCGTAGTCCTCGTCACTTGACGATGGTTCAAAATTACAAGGTCCGTCGTCAAAAGCCCTAGTGTAACTGAACAATGTGACGTTAATATTCACTCACTCACAATCGAACCCCTTCATACTGTAACAATGCATTGAAATCAATAATGATGTACTTTGACTCTAAAGCTACCATTCGATCTTTATTATAAAACACACACAGAGAAGTATTAAATTTTGTGTGTACATGTTACTTTTAAGTAATTGATATTTTTAGTAAGTTACTTTTAAGTAAAATAAGACAAGTTTTATGTTACAATTCATTTTTATTTTTTAATTTGGGACAAATCGCAATGAAAGTGCAACGTGTGTTTTATTATGTCACAGTATATTTTGTTTTGCTTCCTTACTGTAAATGACCGTATTTACTCGAATCTAAGTTGCCCTTTTTTCAATGTTAATGCTAGAATCGAAGGAAAAAAATTACTGGATGGAGCATTTAGAGCAATTGCAGGTTCATGTGTGTATTTAAAAGTTTATAATACTGATAAAATACTTAATTATTCACTCCTTGTTAGTTTTCCTTTTAAACTCATTTTAATTTCATAAAATTGGATATCGATAAACCATTTTACACTATTTTTCATTTTTAACAAAATTTTGTTGAAAATTTTGGTTTGGCTTAGAATTAATGGTGGTTTAGATTCGAGTAATATTTTTTTTAATCTTTTGTTTTTGACTCTTTGATATGCTTGCACCCCCTCGTAGGGTTATCACGTTCCCGGGGAAGGCGGCTCTCCACAGTTTGAGAAACACTGCATGAAGGTATGGGAGAAAAATTGCGAAACACATGTTGTATTTAAAAAAATGATTCAATTCTTTTAAAAATGAGTAGTGTGATAAAAAATATGCTACTCTCTCTGAATATGCCCAAATATAATATTAATGTTGGAAAAAGTTTATATCTAAACAAATATTTCAAATTCGAGTTCTATTCTTTACCATCGAGCCAAGACAGTCTTAAGCAATGAGAAATCATTTTATTGAAATAATTGTGTATTTGAGTTATTTATATTGTTAAGATATATATACTGTCTGTCTGAGTACTCTAAGCAAATCATCTTGCAGTGGATCCCTGCACTCTGCGGTGTAACTGGTAATGAATTAGGGGACCACCTAGCAAAGAAGGGAGCTTCCATTCCACAGACAACAAGGAAAGCTGTCTATTTTACTAGTGCCAAGCGTTATTATAAAGAAAAAGATGAATGATCTCACTTCAATTCAATACACAGATAGAAATTCCAATAAGATCTGGTGGAAAAATCTTAAAGATCTTCCCATGTAGCCAAGACGTAAAGCAGTTGCTGAGTTTCTTCTGGCTACTCGACACGACTGTCTCCTCAAATATATTCATCGAATTCATGTTGCACAGCCTCTGGGATATTTGGGTGGACATGGATGCTGACCACATTCGACGCTGCAAAGGGCTCTTTCTTGTGAGATCTTTCTTGGCAAGCTAGTCACTTATTGGTTCCTGGACTTTTCTCGCCACATTGTTAGTTCCTACTTTGTTTTGTCTTTGTTCTTACCCCCTTGTGGTGTAGTGGTGTTTTGTAACCTTGGCCATTGGAACAAAAAAGTATTGTAAAGAAATAGTGGTAAATACAGTAAAATCCTTGTTCCTAGAATTTAATTAAAATGGCGCAGAAAGTTTATTTCATATCAAAATGCTCTACTTTAGGATGACACGAGCGAAGAAAATCAAAATTTCGTAATCAGTCATTTGTTATCTTCTAAGTTTCGGCTTTGACCAGTATCGAAAACCTATTAGCCGTGATAAAATTTCTGGTTTTTTTTAATGATATTTATGCGTATAAAATGTATATATGTCTTAATTTTGACAAATGTTTTCTAGAAAATTTTATGTTCTATAACCTGATAGGTAGGAGTGGTTTTCGAACAATGTCACTTATTATATATATAATTTTTGTCACGTTTTTTTAGAGCAGATTCCACGTTTATCAGTATTACATAATTTTAAGCAAATAGAAAGTCATCTCAGTCTAATTGATAAATTTTGTCAAATAATTTCGATTGAAAATAGTAGTCTTGATTTTCTGCCCCCCTCCCCTTTCACTTTCTTTTTGTAAGTTATATTGTACATATATCTTGCTCAAACACGAGTAATTGGTTCCTTTATGCAAGCAATAGTTCACTCTGTGAATTAAAAGTAACTTCATTACAACATGATAACAATTAAATAAATTGCCACTTGTAATTTCTTTGAAGAATCCATAGTTTACTTGCCTTAATGTGTCCTAAGGAAGAGAGATGAATCTATTACAATATTGAGATGAATCGCCATTACATCTCTGCGGTTTTAAAGGACGCGATTATGACTTCTCTTCCGTTTAAGATTATTGGACTGTACAGTATTTGTTCCACCAGATTTTTGGATGAATTCCTCCTACCCCCCTAATTACATTTGTATCGAATGTCCAAGTTGAAATAAGGAAAAAAAAATAGTAGTTTTCATGTAAATTTGCATACATTTTTTGTTGGATTAACGAGTAGATTCTCCCATGTTGTTCAGAAAAATATATTCTTCCTCACATTTTAAAAACTGTAAAGTGTTTATTACATGCCAACACAAAAGATGTCGAAAAGGCTGAATTTTGCAGTAATTGTATATTTCTATTCACTCAATTTCACATATTTTCTTCCTTTTTTGTGAATTTAAATTCGAAATATTGAAAAAAATATATTTTAATCTCAAAAATGTTCTAAAGCAAAACCATTAACATAGTTCTTTATATTCTAACAAAAGTATACATACTTTTTTAAATAATAAATAGGAAAAACTATACTGAGAGATAGATAATTACATGTGGGAGGCTTAAATACTATGTTTTAGTCGATATAACTGAACATCCATAAAAGCTGTTTAAATAAAAAGGCTTCAAAACCAAAGTTATTAATTGCAGTTATACTGAATGTAGGAGTCGATCGTAAAGAGAGTTTGTTGGAGTGTGCTGCGGCATCGTAGAGTGTTTAAGCCTGTAGAAGTGTCTCTCTTGCGACTGTGAAGCTTTTTAGCGTATCGAATGTCTCTGAGCTTCCACTTTTGGTGTATATTTAAAGGTGAAATACATCACACCTCCAAAAGTGACATGTGAGGCAGAATCATTTCTGTTCGGACGTTGCCGGGATTACTAGTCGGCTATTGGTCCTAGTCACCTCCCACGTGGTGGATTTTGAAGTCGGAGACTGGCGAGGGAATATTACCGGTAAATTCTCTATTTTCTAGATAAAGGAAGGTCAAAGGTTGACTTGTCTTAGAACATAAACGTCGGTGTGTTCGGTCTTGGATACTTTCCTATGTGAAACTGCTGGCCATTGAGACGTCACTAGTTCCCTAATAGGAAATGGGTCCTTTGGGGGAGACCACCGTAAATGCATCGCCACTAGGAGAGAAAACACTATTTAGTCATTTTACCTACGATCGATTGGTTCTATGGTTTTGAATATTTAATCTTTTTGTTAGCGGTGTATGAGCTGTGCACATTTTTAGTTTCAATAAAAAAAAGTTATTTCTCCTTAAGTTTTAAAATAATATATATCTGTATTACAGAAATACTTTGCGAAAAAAATTTAAAAGAATCGCAAAAACACTCATCAATGTTTAAAATATTTTGCAACCAAAAGAGAGAAAATTACGAAACTGATAATTTTTTAATGGGACAAAGTACGATTCAACTGACCAAAGGTTAAAAAAATAAAATATAATGTTTTTAGACTAAATTACTCCTTATACACTTTTCTATAACCTCACAAAATTTGAAAGATGTAAAATTAAAAAAACACAGAATTATGGTAGCTTTCACGTTCGTCTTTATTCACACCCCTATGGCAAATCAAAACTTTAAACTTACTTATCTCAGAAAGATAAAATAACTAGTTTGTCTTCATTTAAAATTCTAAGGCTTTTTTTCTATTGTGCCTAATGTTTTGAATTTTTTTAAACCTATTACCAATAGTACACGTAACAAAAGTTGGTATGCATTTTTGAATCAAAGCAATACTTATTTTTTAAAAAAATAATTGAACTCAGAATTTATACATTTTTTGAGGAATTTTCAATAAGCCTTCATAAAAAGAGGTATAGTACGAATACCAATCAGGTTATCGCAAAACCCGTTCCATCTTTTGTTACACATAGTTTGACGTACTTGTAAATCTAATTTCATGTGTGTCCGTAAATTTGTGTAGGAGGAGAAGCATTTTAAATTCACTTCACAAATTTCAAGTTTTTTTCCTTAAAAATTTATATGGCAAGCATTTTATGAAATTTTGAGCACAAAATCTCTTTTACATAGTATACACACATAGAAGGCAACGAAAAAAGTTTTAAAAATCTTTAAATTAAAAATGTTTGCGTAAATCGTACCATGTCACCTTAAAAAAATTCATTGTTAGTTAATTTAGATTCAGAATTTGTCAAGTTTAAATATTCTTAAATTTTTTGGAGATAAAAATTTGAAAAAAACCCTGAAAAGATAACGTGGGAAAAAATAATGTTTATCATGATACAAAATCTAAAACTTGACTGAAAATTTCAAGGATAGGTTTTCTTCAATGAGAAAAATTTCACTTGCTGTTTTAACTTTTTTCGGTACAACGTACTACTGAGTAAAAGCATTCTCAATGATAACATTCTCATTTAACCCAAAAAGAAATCGTTTGAAAGTAAGAAATTCGGATATGTATAGAAAATTAAAATTTTAATTTATACGAGTAAATCTCACACACATAGAAAGGTTAGCTTCAAGCAACAGTTGAACCTAAAAAAAATGACTAATTCTTTATAACTATACTTCTCTCGTATTTTGAAAGTTTCAACATAGGGCTGCGGTGTCCCAGTGGTCAAGGTATCGGATCATGGCAGGCATGTCATGAGTTCGAGCCCAGTACCACTAAAAACCCGCCGTGTAAGGAAACGATGCACGCTAAATCTACCGAGAGCTCAAACGTCCTCCCGTTGGTGTGGCAGTTTTGAGAGGAGGTGTCGTCCTCGTCACTTGACCATGGTTCCAAATTGCGACGTCCGTTGCATTTATTAGAACTACACAACAAGACTGTTTGAAACAGATTTCATAAACCCCAATCAAGTAGTGATAAACCCCAATCAAGTAGAACAAATGTCATCTGTCATATCTTAGTTCAATCCCGGTATCGAAGTCTTAGCCTGAAAATCGTTTAACACGAAACTGAGAGGATGAATAGGATTTCATGTTAAAAGAATTCCGTGTTAAAGGATCATGGAGAAAAAAACATGTATGCGAAGTGTGGTACAAAAAAAACGAGACTGGTCCAATAAATCATTCTACGTACAGTATCAGTTCTCTGTAACATTGATACCTTCAAAGTAGTCCCTTTCTGCATTCACACACTGCAGCATTTGGTGCTACCATTCTTGGCAACAGTTCTGGAGCGCGGTTTCGGCAGGCCCTTTAGGAGATTCTCCGCTTTTGCAGGAACCTCTTCAACTGAGGTAAAAGGAGTTAGTTCCTTTTAAGCAAGATTTTTTTTGTAGGAAATAAAAAAAAGTCACATGAGGCCAATCATGTGAATAAGAAGGGGATGCCCCATCACAATAACGCTTTTGCTGGTCAGAAATTGCTTCTTAAATAGAACAGTGTGCATTGTCTTGGTACGACAGCCATTCATCACTCCTCAATTCTGGCCTTTTTATTCCTAATTCTGGAGAGGTGTAGGGTTAGCGAAAGAACTAGGATCAAACAATATCTTAATATGACTTTATTAAGATATTAAACTTAAACTTTTAACAAATGTAATTATAATAATTAATATGAGAGAATCTACGATGACTCAATACGCAACACACAATATATATAATATGATCTAATCTAATTCTCAGACCAATCTCAATAAGCGAACCGCCTAATCCTCGTGTCTAATATTAAGTAATCTATCCTACCTTATATTATTCCATAATGCTACTTGTCTTTATCTGCAATGGGATGCATCTTGACGTCTAACTTCTAGTCGAACACCAATATGTTTATCCACGACACGTAGAACGTAATCAATCTTGCACCACAAACTGCAATAATCATGAACTGCCACAACGCACATCAATTGTCTAACATTCCTTTACATTGTCCTCCCGCTTACTCTAAGATCCTATATTTAAAGTCCGTTTATTTGCATCTCTTCTTCACATCTCGTTTCTTGGATTTGGTTAGAAGAGAGTTGCCATTAATTCTGGCCCAAAGAACCCAAAGGACTTGTTAAAGAAAAGACGCGTAAGATGTCACAAGTATTTTTAGTACTTCAATGTTGTAGCCTTTATTAACAGTTTGACCATTAATGTGAGTGAGAACCCGTTCATATCAAGAATTTTGGCAATGCTTTGGATTGTAATTGCTGACCTTGGGTACCCAGCAGGTTCATCTTCCCCAGTGACCTTTCTTCCTGAAAACTTTTCATACCATTCAAACACAAGTGCAAGAGACAAAGTTTCATCTTCATAAGACTCGGTTAATATGTGAAATGTTTTCATGACTCATTTATTAAGTTTCACAAGAAACTTGATGTTGATTCGACATTTTTCTGGCAAAATGCAGTTGCACGTGTTCACTCTATGACGCAGTACTCCCAATTGGCATGATCGATTTCGAGGAAACTGGCCACATGGATAGAGAAGAGGTGTGGGATGATATCATCAAACAGTTGTTTCCAACTCCACTGCTTTTTCAAGCTATACTCTCAATCTCTTTTGTGTGTGTGTCAAACCTTGTATACCTGCACTTAATAAAAACTGTTCAAACATTTACATAATTAGCTCTCTTTTTTTAATTGTTGTTGATAAAGTAGAGTTAGCAACACCAAAATCTTAACATATTTCCGTTTTTTGATCAACAGCTTTAAGAAGCTTCATCTTCATTTTAAGCGAAATAGAAGTTTTCCTTCACCCTGAGCTCTTTACTATTGTGCTCGCAAAAAAATTCTTCTAAAACAGAAAATATAATGCGAACCAATTTCGCTGATTTTTACTCGCATTGAGATATACTCGGCACCGAATTTCAAAATCAATCGATGAAAGGTGAGATGTTTTTGTGTGGCGTTTGTAGGGATGGAAAGAGAAAGTAGCTTAAAGAAACAAAATTGGCTCGTGTCGTAGGCTACTCCGAGGGCCAAGTTGTGACGAATCTATACGGAACTTTATCACTAACCTTCTGAACCGACCTTTTTAGGGAAATTTAATTCCCTACCTATTTCCAATCAACTCCAAAAAGCGGACAGGATTCCTTGTTATGTAAATTAGATTCAGTATTTAAGTCAAACGAAATAGTAAAGTTAGAGCAGTAGGAGATAGATATTGAAACATAGAGTTATAGTGAATTTGAATTGAAATCTTATTGTTGTCGATAATTTAATCTCATGAAGAATTGAGATTCCGAGTGGTAAATATTATTTTGAATTTAAAGTCTCATTAAAGTTTTAAGAGTCAGATTAAAGTTAAATGTTCAATAAGAACATTATTAAATATAATTCTGGGATCTCTTATCGTGGTAATTTCTGCGTGATCGTTATTTAATAAATTAATTAATTAGATCATTAATTAAGTGAGTTAATTTAAAGGTTATTATCTTTAAAACCTCATAATATTAATAGTAAAACTATTGTTAATAAGTCTTTGATTCTATTTGGGAAAGATAACCAAATAAAGAAAGTTATTTATAAAAATGGCTACTGGTTCTTTTGTGACTCAAAATTATTCTCGTTCTCAAAGTGAGGTCTCGAGGGACCTTCACAAAGTTAGCCTCCTTTCTACGAACCATGTGAATCCACCTCTCTTTCACTTCACTCCCCTTTTAAATCAAGCGTGCGCAGCTGGCGTTTTTCGTATTTTGATCACTTCTAGAAGGGAAACCTTTCGTGTTAAGCGATTTTAATTTCGAAGATGCATGAAAATACATAGTAGTTTGTCGGGACCATTGTATTATTTTGTTATAACCAATATTTCGTCTTAAGCGTTTTCGCGTTAAACGTATTTCACTGTATAGGCAAAATATTATTATAAAAGCATTTTTTTTTATGAAAAAAGAATATTTCGATAATTTATCATTCATTCTTCATTTTTTGCCAAAAAATTGCACTAAAATAATAATTTGTTTTTATAATAATAGTTTTAAAACAATTTCATTTGTATATTCTAATTAAAGTGACTCTTAACATAATAAAAAAACATATTCTCATTTATACGCTTTTTCAAAATCATGATTCCGAAAGTAGTCAGTCGCCTTGTATAAATACACATTTATTTTTAAAATACTTAAAAATCAGAAACAAGGAATTGAGAGAGAAGACTGAAAGAGATTCATATTATTAAATTAATTATTAACTCAAAAAGTAAGCGAATCCAAAAGGTAATCAATCACTGCAGAATCGCATTAAAGAGCACAATATATATCCACAACGGTAAAATGAAAGTTCTTTTCCAAAATGAGATAAAGTTGGCTGTAATTGCTGGTACACATCAGGCTGATAATGTGCTTGGCGAACATTCTTGAACATTCTGAGGGTTAAGATGTGGTTAAATAAAAGAAGAACGCGCGCGGAAGAAGAGTTGTGAAGCTCCTGCTATTGACAGGCGGGCTTTCTTTCAGAATTATTACTTTGATGGATGGATTCCCAAAGAAAAAAATATTCCTCAACAAGACGATGAATTTTTTAATGGACCACCCACTCCCAACTCTGCGTTCTTTTCTTTTTTTTTCTATGCGGGAAAAATAGAAAAAAGAGAGAAAGAATTCCCTGAAAATTTTTCGATTGACGAATTCCTTTAGAAAAAAATATGAAAGTCTCACATTGTAGACAGAATAGAACGCCATAAACTCTTAAATGTTCCAAATATTTTTATGTTCTAGCAAAGACATGATCTAGTTGCAAAAACTTTTAAAGTTAAAATAAATTGGGTTCGATAGACATTAATTGTGAAAATGCATTTTGATTTTTGGTGATATAATATGTACAATTCAAATACAATTTTAGCAATCTAACAGTCTGGGTAGCCTACTCAGTTTAAAGATCGCATTGGTTGATTAGAAATCTAATAATAATTTGCAGTAATTTATATACGATCGGACCCCGATTCAACGAATCCCTATTTAATGAATTTTCCACTTTCCCCGATTAAAATAAAGGCAAACGCCTCTACTTAACGAATAAAAAACCCCGAATTAACGAAATATTTCAACAGCTTAAACAATTTTTATTGGTTTGTATTAGAGAAAATTGGATTTCTTTTTTTCCCTTCAAATGACATATTTTTTGTCCGGAACGGAAAAAGACTCATCTTGTGAGCAGCAAATTTCGTCGGGCGAGGGTGTAGACCATTATTAAACTTAACAGGTAATGATGAGTCATGAGAGTAACTTATCGTGGGAATTTTGAATAGGACATGGAATTCCTTTATCATCTCATCCCACTGCACAACGCGAGGGATAATTTAAGATTTTAACGAAAGTGCTACATTTGATGATGAGTTGCTAATTCGGGCAACTGAAATTCAGGACATCGTTGATTTGTCGGAGCCAATGAATAGCGAATCTTATACAGAAATTGATAATGAAATTCGTATTGAAACTGCTACATTTTCTAATGCTTTACATTGTTTGAAAACTGTGAAAACATACCTTATGCAACAGGATAAAAATGAAAAAGTATTTTAATATCTGTATAAAGTGTCGGAAACGGAACTCTACTGAGTCAGGAATCAAAAAGAGTGTCAAGCATTGTAAAGACTTGGCACATAGCGCACTTGGAGGTTTGACACATAGCGCCCGATAGATTGGAAAGAGGGCGCTGCTGTGGAATGTCTTGGTCATTGAGCGGGAAAAAGATGGGCTCTCGAACGTGAAAATGGAGGAAGATGCCTGCAGTTTCCTATGCAATTTATTGTTGTAAGTAGAGTTGTAAATATGGTAATGTGTTTTGAAGAAAATGGTAAATCCGGTAAATAAGAATGACATTTAATTCAACTACATGATGATCCAATAGCATCGATCTATTAGTCACTATTTCACAATTTCTAATTAACTCGTGCGTAATAATTCATTAATAGCATTTTTAGCTGTCGAATAAAAAACGTCTACTTTTTCACTATTGGATATTTTTGTGCTGTTTTTTTTGTAGAGTTTTCGAAAGGTAAGTCCAAAAGTTTTGTATTTTGTTTGGACCCCGATTTAACGAAAAATCTCGATTGAACAAACAAAATGTTCGGTTCCGATGCATTCGTTAAATCGGGGTCTAACTGTATATTGTAATAAGACTGCATTTTTTAAATTAAAATTTAGTGTTAATTTTTGTGTGTGAATGTAATATTTAAAAAGAATATTTAATGGGTAAAAAAAATGACATTTTTTAAAAAATGCTTAAATATTACATTGAGCGCAATTTTATAATTTTTTGATATTTTGTACTCTGTGAACTACAAAATCAACCGCCAAATAATAACATATCTCTAGAATTGCATTAAAAAAACAGCAGACGCATTGAAACTGTTGAGGTAGAAAAATTTGCACAACATTCAAAATGTTTGGAATTATTCAGTCTATGGAAAATAAAGGTTTTATGAATATATTTCAGGAGGGGGAATCTAAAATGAAAAAAATTATATATATAGAGAGAGAGGTCTCATACAAAATTTAAATTTTCTTAAAAGACAGACCTCGTTGAGTTTGTATGTTCCACACTTTAGTACAGGAGAAATACCGTAAACATTGTTTCTAATGCCACCAATTTAAAACTTCAATTTTCATGAAAACAATGATGAAAAGCAGATAAATTTTTTTAAAATATTTGTTGCTTGAAGATGATTTTGAATCAAAGAAAAAAGTCTGTGAATAGATAATTGTTCTTATGAATTACAGTTATACTCTAGAAGTCATGTTCTGCAGTACAATTATTCACTGGTCAGAAATAAACTGATGTTTCAATCTTATAAAGCAGTTGTTCTTAAACTTTCGCTCGCCACGGGTCCCTTTATGCAACATCCTGACATCGTGAAACCCCAAAATTTTGAACACCCATCCCTGACTTCCAACACATAGCTGAGTAATTTAAAGATTCCTCAATACTCTTAAGACTTTGCTTCTGCTATGTGTGCATACTCTTTAATACTTTTTTTCCTGTGAGAAAATAATAAGCATCTGATTATAATGTATATAAAAAAATGTTACAGATTACTAGTTTCAAATAAGCAAATTGAATAGGCGCAATTCAAATACGAAATCTAGAAGGATGCAATTGCTACTGTATTGACGCGCTACGGGAATTCAGTCCTTAACCTTTGCACATGTGTTTCGACTATATATTTTCAGGAAATATTTTACGTTTTAGTAATGGCTATGTAATGAACTCAGCGGCGCAACAAGCCCATGAAGGCCAAGACCTACTGTGCCTATCTCATTATACACATTGGTGTGACGTATACTCCCGCATTGCAGGGGGGCAAGACTCGAGGGGACCCATACTCTGATTGTCACTCCCATTTATAAGATACTGTTTGGGGCACAAAATCTGACATTGAAGTAGGGCCGTAATCTTCTTCGTTACGCCACTGCATATACGTTACCTTAGGCACTGGGCTGCATATGCAGATGTTTCAGTCAAGTGGTCACTTTGACACGAAACCTCTAGTGCTCATCTCCCAAGCAAATTTGGTACTCATTTATCGACCCACTGAAGGGATGAAAGGCTGAGTCGTAATAAGGACAGTATCTGGATCCTGACAGACAGCAGAAGCTTCATCCAATATTTGATTGATTGATTGAATATTAACGTCGTACTGTTCAGCTACACGAGGGCTTTTGGCGACGTCATTTTGAACCATGGTCAAGTGACGTGGACGACACCTGAGCTGGCACCCCCTCTCCTAACTACCACACCACACCTATGGGAGGGCGTTTTAGCTCTTGACAGATTTAACGTGCATCGCTGCCCTAAACGGCGGGTCTTTAGCGGTAGTGGGCTCGAACTCGTGACAAGGCAAGCCACGGTCCGATACCTACACCACTCGGCTACCGCGGCTACCCATCCAATATTTGAAGAATTGGTCAAAAATTATGGACAGTACTGGTGTAGATATAATATCCAAATTGGCTAGGCTTGGTCAGAGGAAAGAAGTATGTCTCCAGTGGATACCATCGCATGTGGGTGTGCCTGGGAACGAGGCAGCTAATGAGCTGGCTGGTAGGGGTTGTGATCTCCCTCAACCCAGTTCCTCTGTCTTGAGCCGATCGGAAGTTCATTCCCTCCACAGAGCTGAAATGAATCTGACTTGGCGAAACTCTCCTGCACACCACTGGTACGCAGCTAAGTGTCCTGTCTCTATAGTGCAGGAAATTCAGGAGGCTTTGGCGTGCTTCAGAAGCGGTCGCCTACCTGGTGTGACTTTTGTGCAGGGTGCCAAGTCTTTCTTTATCTCTTCCTGCTTCTCTTGCTCATCTTCTGGACTGCTGGGACAGTTGTTTCGAGATCAAGACCTGGTGTGTGACATTATTATGCGGAAACTTCAAATGGATTTGTGGTGTAGGCTTTCCTGCTCCAAGGAGATTTCAGACAACAACGAGGCTGAGTCGGCCTTGCCCAGTCCGAGATTTAAACCTCGGACCTGTCGAGTGGAAGATAGATAGACTACCAATCAGCCGCTGGGTTTATATGGCTATGTAGTGGTAAATAATAAAAAAAAGCTAAATTAATATTCTTGATCAAAATGCATGTTCCAGTAAATATCTTTATTAGGGCAATTTAGTGGTCTAGTCTGGGATGACACATCTTTCAATTTTTCCGCGAGGTCTTTCCCAGCCTCTAAAAGAGGAAACTCTTAACATTAGATAGACCTTTGCAGACCCTCTAGATAGGCGCCGGGACACCCAGAGGTCTGTTGACCACAGTTTAAGAACCGCTGTTAGAAAAGAACGTCAGCACTTTATCGAAACTATAAAAATATGCGATTTAATTATTTAAGATATCAAAAGAAGAATACATAACGTTTGCACTCTTTTTTTTAACGTTACAGTTTTTCGGAAATTATAAAATTAAGTATAAGACTAATATTATACAAATAGAAAGGTTGATTGATTTTTTATTAACGTTACATTTCTAAACAACATGAGACCTTTCGGTGAAGGGCTCAATAATTTTGAATCACAATCTAGTGATAAGCTCCACACCCGACCTGGCATCCTACCGTCCATACTTTCAGCCCCGTCAACGTGAGGATCTCGAGATTCAATCGATTTATTGTACAACAACTACACAGATGGTCTGTTATTTATTTGGGAACAAAAACTAATGATAATTACATTGATCGTCCATATTGTAACAAATCACAAAAGAATAAAGGAGAAATAAAATATTAAAAATATTTAATGTTATTCTGAAAATAAAAAAAACAGTTTTTAAACAAAATCAAAATAATATTACTTTCAATGTGTTTATAATTTCGTGATTGTGTTTGATAACTTTAAACAATATATCCAGAGATTATTCAAAGGTATTTTTCCAAAAAAAAATATTTCCTATCTTATTATACGGAGTCTGCTAACAATTTTTTTATGATTTAGAGGAGACAATTTAAAAGACGATAAATTTGATAATTTGAATTATTTTAACTAATTCCGTCAGTCATAAACATACACGTTGTGTGGATATTTTAATTTTTTTCTTGTTTTTAGAGTAAAATTTTAAACATCAAAGGAAAAGAATTGTCTGCATATTTAAAGCCAGAATGTTTTATATATATAGTAATTGATTTATAAATCTACAAACCGAGATGAAAAAAACAATAGGAATAATTCAAATTTAAAATGATTCAATTACTCTCAGATTGAAAAACAATATACTGAGTAATCTAGTTTAAATAATGCAGGGGAATAGAAAAAAGAAAATTGTTACTTGAAATATGTGAAAGCATAACTTCACACTCCCGAAAGTGTTTAAGTGTGTGCGAATATATTTTAATCTTCTCATCATCAGCCTCTATTCTCTCAACCCAACCATCAAATAACCTTCCACCCCTTTTGAAAGCTTAAAAACAAATTTTTTAAAGAAAACTAGGGAGTGGGGGTCCTCCTAATGGGGACCAATCCCCATTGTACCAATTAAACAACTGACCACACTCATTGTCCGAATTGTAAAACTGTAATTTACATGCAATGTGTAGTTCTTAAGTATTAGTATCAAGGAATAAATTTATTTTGATAGATATATTGGCGCCATCTGTTGCATTTATCCCTTAATTTCCCACTGTTGCACTTCTGCAACATATGATTTATTTTAATTTAACAGACTCAACATTTTTTTAATTACCTACAAATCACTTATCTGAGAAAAAAAGATTTCTACAATGAAATGTATGCTAATTTTGTCACTAGATGGAAGTACATTTTTTAGGGAATCACAACAATTATAAAAATCACTGATCCCTCAAGAACTGTGTTTTTGATATAACAAGAATCCATTATATTTTATGCTTCCTCTTCTTTATTGACAAAATAAATTACCAGGTAAGAAATTTAAATAATTTATGATGAATAATAAAATCTTCATATAAAAAGTTTTGTAATTTACAGCACTACTGCGCAATGTTCCACTCCTGCAACAAACAAAAAAAAAATGACCGAAATTCAATTTTAAACAACTTAATTTTTTTATACATATTTTTCCCTTTTATTATTACTTGAGAACTAGCTGATACAAGTTTTTCATAGAAATTTTAAAAAATTGGAAAGTTAAAAGTTAGTCACACACGCATAGCTGCGTCAAAAATTCATTACAGCATAACGAAAAACCTTTTTATATAAATAGAGACAAGTTATGGATGTTTACCTGTGGCATTCCAAGAAGTGAGACTTTTTAATGTTCACCATTATTAGTAAGTAAAAATTTAATCCATCTGAAGCTCAGAACTAGACAAATGGCATTTAAATGGATATAGTATTTGAATAATAAAGTATTCATTTACATCTTGTGATCATACAAAAAAATGATTAGAATAAATGCAACTACAACTTCAACCACTGAATACAAAACGTACAGGCATTTAAATTAAATGTTGGGTTCGAACAAATTTCTTAGTGGCATTCTTATGCAGATTTTACCTCGCTGCGATTCATTTCTAGGATGGTATATTTCATGTTACTTTGAATTTGAAAATATTTCCTTTCGGTAGAACTAACTTTATTTCAAAACATACCGAGAAGCATTACCCCAAAAGAAATGTTCTAATTCATTTCAATATGTTTAGGTTTAAGAAGTTTCTCGAGAATTCTGACTTTATTCGAATATTCATTTCATAGAAATTTGATGCAAGATTTCACGATATCATTCGTGTTTATGATATTCGTCAAATTTTAATTAAAATTATTCCAAAAGTAGTTAAATATGATTAAACATTTCTTTGAATTCGACTTAAATGACTGTGAAAAGATAAATATAAATTCTTTGAACCTTTTACGAAGACGTCTGTTATCTAAAATGTATAATGCATTCATTATATTAGAGTTATATAATTTTATTGGTGTAGGAATTTAATGCTCTATTTGAAGCAACTATTGGATTTTTATACATGTAAAGTGTAGCAATAAGAATATGAAGATATAAGTAAAATGTATAATCCAAAGTTATTTTTTGTAGCAATTGTAGCATCATAATTCCATTAGAACTCTAAGACTCTTCATATAGGTATATATTAATTAATTTTTGAAAAAAAATATTAAAATAGTTTATATTAAATTATAGATTTTTAAAACTCGATTAAACGTCATCATCGGATATCAATGCTGTTTTTCGTGAATTTAAACCACGACAAATTAACGACGACTCATCAAGTTATATAATTAATTATAGATAGATTCAGATTGTAAAGCATTAGACATTAAAGACTGAACTAAATGTGAAAAATTCGGAGGGGGGTTCTATGTCTTACCTTTTGTGTAAAATTTATTTATTAATTTAGATTCGATTATACAAGGACAGCACACACACAAATAACATTAACATAAATTAAAGACAAAGAACATGGATGGTTTCTCAGAGCGACCATATTCTTTCCTCACCTGGCCTGTACTGAAGTTTAGTGTTTGCTAGAAGGCGCTTATGCTGCTTGGGATTGTCAGTTACAGTTATTGCGAAAAAATAGGTTACAAGTTTGCATTCGGAATTTAAAATATTCTTCTATGAACAAAAGGTTAAATCGAAGCGGAATGATGTAAAATATGTTAATGAAACTATAAAGGCACATAAACGCATTTTATGTTATATATTAGTCTCTTTAAAAATACTTCTGCATTCCTACGTTCGGAGACTTTTTTCTTCGTTTTCCCAAATTCCCTAATATTTTTACATTTTTAATTTTACTTTTATGCTCAATAATAAAAAAGTACAATTAGATATGTATATAAAAGTTTAGAAAAATTTAAATTTTTAAAGAAGCTTTAATCAAGTTTAGGAATTTTTTCAAACGCTCTATTTTTAAAAATATTTTATATTTTCTAAAAAAAATTGCACATTTTTTTAAACATATTTCAAGGGAATGACCTAGAAGCTTTAAATTGTTTCTTTTGAATCAAACGTTATAGCCAATCAAACTTGCGAACTATGGATTTCAATCCTATTTTCGATAACACACACTACACACTTTTAGAAAGAAATACAACTATGAACTTACTAAGAATTATTCAATTTCTTATCTTATAATCCATTTCTTAGATAACACTATTAATAACATTTATGTAAAATTTCATTCAAGTATCTCTAATACTCTCTTAGATATCATGTTTAAAATACGATGAAACGTAAAAAAAATAGTTATGAGAAAATTGCATTTAAACTTTGTAAATGCAATTTTAAAACAAAACATAACAAAAAAGTATATTATTAAAACTCTCCTGATTTATGTTTAACACTTTCACTCTTTGGTATTTTGTTCAATATTTTCTTTCTTTGGGCCCTGTTGTTTCTCTTTCTGGATGACTTTGAAAGAGCAATAGATTTTGTTCCGAGTCAATGACTCGAATGATGTCGAAAGATATGTAGTCACGCAGTGTATAACAGCTTGAACTTATACCAAGAGCTTTCAAAATACCTAACAGACCATTAAATAAAAAGTTTCTGAAAGCTAAACAAATTTAATTAAACTACGTTTGAAATACATGTATGTAAGAATTTTATCCTTACCATTCAAAATGGAACACAATTCCAAATTAACTATTTAAAACTTCAGGAATCTGGTCTCTTCCCTATATATTGCAGATTTTTAGGCAAAAAAACTTGTAATCGTTATTTGAGAATGACGCATTAAATCTAATTTCAAAAAGCGAAGAAATGTTTACATGAGAGAGAGAGAGAGAAGCGGATAGAAATTCAACGTAAGACACAGATATCACTAACTATTTATTGACATGCAAGAACATGGATAGAAGTAATTGTATGAACATGCAAATCATTCGTGAATCTCAGGCTAGATCTCTATTCAAGAATAAAACAGCTTCAATCCAAGTTTGTGACTCAGAAATAACAATTATTTACAGGAAACTTCAATTCCCGAGACGAACTGATAACAAAGACCAGAATGAATTTTCTCTCTCATTCACGGCAATTCCTTTTGGAGGATAGCCGTGTAATTTTGGGCGGACACAGGAACAGCCAGCTTCGAGTTAAATGAAACTTTAGCAGCCATGATTTACATAAAGAAAGAGACATTATTCTGCTGAAAAGGGACATGGGAAGATGTTGGAAAATTAGTTTAATAGAAAAAGGTCACACTTACATGTAGAATACCTTCACCTGCAAATGTGTCTGCAGGAAGACAGCGTAATATAGCTTGAATGCGGGAAAATGTTCCTTTTCGTATTGAATCATGATTGCTGTAGAAGTCCTTATCAGTCCTATAGTACAGAATCATGTCAGTAGAATATTATACGTATTTATTAAAAGGTGGAGTTCAGTGTCCGCTACAAAGTGCTTGCAGTGATATAATTTCGAAGGTAGACATGAATTTTCAAGTTGATGTCCGTGTTTCTCAGGTTATTAATGTTTGTGACCTACTTTCCAATCATAATTTTCACACATCGCTCCCCTCCCCATACAATATAAACGTATTGAAGGCAATTATGACGTACTATGATGTTACAGCTACAATAAGACTTTAATTATAAACCGCACAAACTTTCAAGATAAGTATTAAATTTTATATATGACAAGCCCATGGAAGTCACTAGTAATTTTAAACTTGTTTCTATCTTAGTATCGATTAATTAATTATAAAATACCTCGTGCAGTAGTGATAGATTTATAAATCACATAATATCAGTGTAAAGCCCAGTGGCTGAGTGGCAGTGTTTCGCGTTTCAACGATACGGGTCCGAGGTTCAAGTCCCGGACTAGGCAAGGTTGCGACTCAGTCTTTCATCCTTTCAGTGGGTCAATAAAGGAGTACCAAGCTTGCTAGAAAACTGAACGCTGGAGGTTTCGGGTCAGACAGACCACTTCCAGGAAAAATCTGCACATGCACCCCAGCGACTCAGATCACGTAAACTGAGATAGACACGGTAGGCCCTGTCCCACATGGGCTTTTGCACCACTGTGTTAAGTTCGGTTTTATATCAGTATTAATGTGTCAGAAGGCGTTTTGTTTCCTTTAAGTAAATTAATATATTTTTTTAAATATTCTTTTTTTTCAACTTTTTGATATACCCCCCTAATTGGGAGCGCCGCACAGTTTGAGAAACACCGGTTTATGTCAATTATTGCCGTTATTATTGATGTAATCTTTTATATGAAAATGTTTTGACTCCTTGATTCCAAATAAATCAAGTGTTGTTGATGGATCACCTTCTAGTGAATGAGTGAGTGAATATTAACGTTCGCACTGTTCAGCTACACGAGGGCTTTTGGCGAGGGACCTCGTAATTTTGAACCATGGTCAAGTGACGTGGACGACACCAGAGCTGGCACTTCCCTCTCCTAACTACCACACCACACCAACGGGAGGACGTTTGAGCTCTCGACAGGTCTAACATGCATCGTTCCCCTACACGGCGACTTTTTAGCGGTACTGAGCTCGAACTCGTGACAAGGCCAGCCATGATCTGACCACTCGATTACCGCGGCCATAGAATCACTTTCCAAATAATAAAGGAGTTAAATTATAGTTTATAACTAATCATTATCCTTCCGCTTCACTAGGTAATTCATGATAATGCATGACTCTAAATATTTTATAAGTTAAGCCTTAGCATTACGTTTTCGAAAGTATTCAAAGACACTTTTACAGTCCTCACATCTTGATTTAAAAAGAACATGACTTGAATTTCTAAAAAGGTATATATTTATCTTTTTTAACACTACCCTTTAGAGTCTATTTGCGCAAAATCCGACCCCACAGCATATCTCTATTTAACAAAAGAAACATGCTTGTCCCATTAGTAGGTCCAAAATTTCGAAGCACACAGTTAATTCTGTTCTATAACAGCCCTTCCCCCGCCCCCCATGATTTACGCAAGACGGCGTCAAATACAGCAATCGTTTTACAAACATAAGTTATATTTTTTTTCTAGCATTGGCTACATGTTATGATATTAGAAGACTTCACACATAGCACACAAATCCTAAAACTAGTTTTCTGTGTGTGTGTTGGTGATATGCGTACCACTCCTTCAAAATATCAGCGAAGCTCCCTGCAAAATTTTGGAACGATATGATACACTGCGTGGATTTGTATTCGCACGAAACAAATATATAATAATTCAAATTTATATAAAAGACATAGAAATAATACGTTTCTAACACTTAGCAGTGGCAAAGTTGTTACTTAGTAGATACAGATACAAAATCCTTCAGCTCTTCCAAAAACATGACTTCAGCAGCAAAGAATAAGTATTTGGGTAAACGTAAATTGAAAACTAATAGAAATTTTATAACATAAATGAAAAGGAAAAACCATCGTTTCTTAAGGAATTCATATCACTTTTCTATGTTATTTTTTAGCTCTTAATGTTTAAAGTAGATATTTGTAGCGAAACATCTTTCCTTTCAATAAATTTTGTTATTTTTCACTATACATATTGTATATAATGTATAAATCAATCGTACCTTCATGATATAATAAAATGGTTTCCTTTTCCGTATATAGAGTGTAATGAACTCTACACCCGTTCTGAAACTCTAGGTGGCAACGGGGACAAATCCGAGGTACCTGCGCGAGTGCCACACTAGTGGAGGTGGTGATTACCTCTCGACGAGAAAGGTTGTTCAGCTCCACCAGCGAGCTTAGTGTGGATATTTCGCGTCCGGTGACTGTCTCGTAACGAAAGAATACGGTAAGCTCCAACAGCGAAATTTGTGAGGAGATAATTTAGTGATTGTCTCTCTAACAGAAATCTGTGAACTTCTGTTGAGCTTCTGTGAGCTTCTGTCTCTAACAGAAATCTTTCAGCTGCGTGAAAGATTTTGTATGTTTCGGAAGCACATGTGTTGGATGCCACAAGGGCCAATAATTTAATCTAGTGGGTAGCCTAGTGGTTAGAGCATCGGACTCCAGACCGGAAGACCTGGGTTCGGTGTCCGTACCACCAAATACCCTCCGAGTACGCACGGAGTACGTGCTCGTTAAATCAGTGGGTCCAAAAGTCTTGTGGGCTGAATCACGAGTGCAGGGGAATGGAGAATATTTCCTTCCCCTTCAGTTTCATACATAAATTGTGGAGCTGGAGATAGGTGGTGTCGCGATCTATCGTCCATTCGGGGATTTTCGCCGAGCTAACTCGTACTGTCACTTGTATGGTGCTCAAGGCCAATGCCAACGATAGGCGTACTTCTAGCTTCTTGCCACGATGCATTTCGTGGGCGGCGATCTGACTGCGTCAGACAGGTAGCATTAGCCACAACAACAACAATTCTTTCACAATTGTCAAAAAACTCGGGTTGCGCTTACGATTTTTGCATAAAATATTACAGAGTGTAAATAATTTTATGTTGTGTGATCGTGATCCAATAACACATTAAAAAAATCATTTAAGAGTCATCAATTGACAACGATAGGACAATACAAAAGTATCATGTTTAAAGTTTTGCCCTCAAAATACTTTATTATCGTTTGTAAATAGAAAATATTTTTAATGTTCATATCTGATACTGTGTGAGGTCCTCACCGACGGGAACCTCCGTTCTACACGATCCACGTGACCTGCCTTCGTGGGGAGGAACGAAGAACTACTAAAGTCATTCTCACTAAAATCTGTTTATTAAGATCTTAGTTTAAACACAATACAACAACAAGAATAATCTAAAGCAGTGTTTCTCAAACTGTAGGGCGTGCCCCCTGAGGGGCGTGGTAATCCTCCGAGGGGGTGCGAGCATACTGAAAATAAAAGGTTTAAAAAATAATTTTTTGACTGAAGTAAAATAAAATGCTTTCTGACATAATAAAAAAATACACATTTACACTGATATAATTTATTTTTATCATCTGGTGATCCTCAAAAATAAAAGATTCCACTTTAAACGCTCATTAGCCATCTTTGATCCTATAACCAAATAAAAAAGACATTTTGTTTGCTTTACTGTAATCCCACGATGAGAGATTTTTTTATTACGTTTCTTTTAACCCCTAAAATACTACTTTTGATTATCATATATATGAACCTTCAAACTTACTGGTATGTTTCTCTCCAACTCTTTTTTTCAAGAAAGTTGTAAATAATATTTTTCTGTTGCTTCCCCCCTCCCATTTGAATGAGTTTTATGATATATGGATAAGCATATTGAGCACTTTGAAGGATTATTTGGCCAAGATTATCGTTGGAGAAACTGGCTGGAGTACCTAGACCTGTCGGTTTCTAACCTTCTATCAGGTAATTTCAATATGCCTTTAAAGAATTATACCATTTGCCCAGTGTAAGAAAAACATTAGAATTATAAACTATAACTTTCATATAGATTAAGAATATAAAAATTACTTGGATGTGACATTAAAAATTACAATGAAAAAGAACTTCAAAATCTTCGAAAAAGCAGAGAATTTGAGCTAAAAAAGTGGGTGAAGTTAGCCTAATCAATCCGAATGCAGCAAAAACTGAAGATCAGAAAATGCGGGAAAATTATCATAGAACGCAAGTTGAAGTCAGAAAATGAATAGGGAGTGATCTGATTGTCCGAGACAGGAGTTCGTCTTAGGGGGTAAATGTAGTTTTGAAAAACGGAGCATCCAATCAGGAAGTGCCAGCAGTCCAACAATGTTGAACTGCATGACTTGGATGGAAAAATTAAGAGAGATGAAAAATAAATAAAATTAATTAAAATCTAAGTTGACCAAGATATATCTTGGTCTTCTTACAGAGAAATGGAAAAAAAATAAGAGAGGATATCATTAATAGATGAGTTACTAGATTCATCAATGTTTTTAAAGAAGTTAACAGCTAGTATACGGATAGTTTGTCTAATGGTTAGAATATTGACGCTATTCTGAGATCTTTATTTCTCATATACCAGTGTGTATTACAGATTTGTCTTATTATAACATTTTGAGAGGTATCAAGTAAATATATATTGGTGTTTGCTGCATTACCCCATACTGGGGAGGGGTAGGTAAGTAGTGGTTTTAAGATCAGAGTGTAGATAAGCAATTTGTTATGTCTACTTAATGTAGACTTCCTACAAATTAGGGAGTAAAGTTTACGCGTGGTATCTTTAAATTTATCTCTAATATATGTGATATGTTGTCGGAAAGTGAGGTTTTTTATCAATAATGACACCAAAATACTTGGTGTGCTGAGACCAGGGGTTTCTTTGATTTTGAAGAGTAATTTCAGGGGGTTGCCTTTTTGAAAAGAAAACCGCTTCCGTTTTTGAAGTACTTGGAGCAATCTTCCAGAAGGAGAACCAAATCTCCAGGAAAACTAAGTGTTCATTGATGTTCTAAACAAGTGTGTTGAGGTTTCTGTGTCTATACTGAGTATGGTTGTATCGTCTGCATACAAACAGATAAAAGTGTTAGTACTTTTAATAATGTCATTAGCATAGAGATTAAAGAGGGTTGGAGCGAGAATAGATCTTTGGGCCACTCCTGCATTTACATTAAGTTGCGAGTAAGTACGATAAATTTTTCAGTGAAACATCTATCAGAAATGTAGGAATAATTAGAAAGACAAGGGGCTAGCGGAATTTTATAGTTAATTAATTTAAAGAGTATTCCCGTGTGCCATACTCTATCAAAAACTTTTTGAATATCAAGGAAGTCCGCGTCTGAGCATTCATCTTTCTTATTTCCTTCCTTAATAAATTCAACGACTCTGAGGAATTGGTGGGATGTGGAGAGACGAGGGAAAACCCATGCGGCTCCGGAATAAGGACTTTTCTCTTTCGAGGTGGTCGGTGAGCCTGGTTAAAATAACTTTTTCAGCCAGTTTACTAAGGACCGGAAGTAAACTTATTGGTCTGTAAGATTCAGCAAGAGCTGAAACTTTCCCAGGTTTTAAAATCAGCACAATAACCGCTGTCTTCCATGAGTTAGGAAAGTATCTTAAAGTTTTAATGTTAATCTTTCTAATGAACTGAATTATTTCAGATGTATTTTTATGAGTATATTCTGAAACACATAATGCATAATGAAAAATGTTTCACCCAATTATTTTTAGAACATGCTACACTCTCTCTCATGAACAATTTTATGGTTTTGAATGCTGTGTTTGGTTTATAAATGTAAATGAGCAGAATATAAAAAAAATGGGCATCTTTGATCTCAATTGAAGGAAGTTGAAACTGATCAAGCAATTGAAAAACCTGCTGAAATAATGCATATTAATCAAGATAGTGAAAGTAAATATGCGAAAAGTGATAGACATGAAACGTTTGAGTTGAATAGAAATTTTCAAATGCTGCCTAAAGAGCTCTATGAAGAAAACTATGAAGCCATAAATGTAGCACTTCGCCTTGTCAAAAAGACACAAGGAAGAAAAGTTCAAAATGCTATTTGTAGATCCTCAAACGACAGCAAAACTACAATAACGTGAACAAAATATGACAGTTTTGCTGTAAAATAACGTTCCTGTATTGTTAGCGAAAAGTGTATGTGATTTATGTCCTTTATTAAGGACACGCACATTTGGAATATTTTCTTTAGTTTTATTGGATTTTTTCTCAAATTATCAAAGAAAAATTGAAAAGTCCTTGGAAGTGGGAAGTATAGTTTCTTTTTATTAAATTATTCATCGGATTTGTGATTTTTATCGTGTACAGTAAAAATAATTCTAAAATAAATTACAGTTTTAACACAAACTAAAAAACACGCTTTTATAGTGAATCGAACTAAATAGTAAAAAAAAAAAGGAAATATATATTACTTAAAAGTAACATGTACAAAATTCAATACTTATCTTGTTAATTTGTACGGTTTATATTATGATCGTATTGTAACTTTAGCACCAATCCAAAGGGCATTATTATTGCTTTCAATACATTATTATTGGGAGGGGGGCGATAAAAGTTATGATTGAAAATTGGGTCACCAGTAGTGAAAGTTTGAGAACCACTAATCTAAAGAGTATGATCAAGAACGAGAAGACGCAACACGTGTTACCAATTGAAGGCTCAACTAACTACTGTGTGTGTGAATCTAACTTTATAGATTAAATATTATTTCACTAGTAAAGGCTTTATCCTTAAATTTTAACTAATCAATCTTATCGCTATATCCTAGATAAACAGCTATGGTCCTTATCACTTCTGTTCTGGTTTTAATCAGACTATACTCCATTGGGCTCGGACTCACTTTCGGTTAAATTTCACTGGAACTGTAGGCTAATTTGCAGGAATAATATTCATCTTCAAGACTATATCCTATCACTTTGAGACTATCTTTCTACTTAACAACACCTAGTGACTTCACTTTACGACTCCACATAGCAACCACACGAATGCTAATTTCCCCATATATTATATATATGATTCCTAATTTACATATACACGTTCTTCTTCTTGAGTTGGTTGGAAAGTATTGCCATTCTGGCCTCAAAGAACCCCAAGAGGACAGTTAATAGAAATCGCGATAAAAAAACCCCGTCAAAACTGTTAAAAACATTAAAATCTTTTCTATTTATGAACAATATTAAAATATATTCGTAAATAGGATTACGGTACAATACAATACACATATTTGGAATACAATAGAGTTCAAGATCTTATCAGTAAATAAAATTAAAGAAGTTGAGCGTTATTGTATTCCAAATATTTTCAAAATACAAAGCAACCAGAAAAGTTTTAACATTTACAACACTCTTAAATAAAAGTATATAAACACGAATTTACAAGTGATTTAAATTTTTGACAATGATATTTCTTTAAAATAAAATTTGATTTGAAAATATATTTCAAATGAATATTTTCATATCACTTCAGATCCTTTTCAAACGTTTTACAATGTAAACATTATAACTCATTATATGTTAAACTAGTAAATAATAACCAGATAATTTATATAGAAGTTACAATCTGACGACATTTGAATTTTTGTACAATAAACAAGACTATCAATAAACCGAAATATTACAAATTAATGCATGCTGACTAACTACATTAAATAAATAACTAAAATGATAAAAATGTCCCCTTTGTTGAACTATCATTTGTATTCAATAGATAAATATCTGTAATAAATTATTTTAGAATCAAATTATACTAGATAAAATATTTCAGAAAAATTCCTTTGATAATAAATACTGTAAAAGGCAAATGCCAACTTCATTTGATTATTGAGAACGAATATTTGAATTGAAATTTAATTTTCATAAAACGCGACAGAAAAAGACGAAATAAAAATTGACCTAAGCAATTTTAAAAAAGCATAAATGTTTAAAATAAACGTTTCATATAACAGGACATTAAACAGTATTGAAGTATAATTATATTTTAATAAATTTTGATACCTTCGTGCGTGCGTCAAGAACCGATTCATTTTATTATAAATTTGAAATTCAAATAACAAACGCGGAGTTTTTTTTTTTAATTTGAAAACGGTGTATAATTTTGTATTTATAACTCACTGACATTTATTTTTAATTATATATATATATATATACACTCTTATTTTATATTCTCGAAATAGTCGGAAAATGATAAATTGCAAAATCTATAAGAGTTTATATAAAGATTCGAAATTCTTACTATATAAAGCACCGGATTATAATTTTTTTTCCTTTAAAAAATACAAGATTTAAAAGTGTTGAAAAGAAACACGGAATAGTTATAAATGAAAGTTTCTTGAGGCCAAGAGTTCTTTATCGTCATTTCTACCGACTAACCCTGAATTTATTAGCATTCGTTTTTCAAAAATGTCAGGGATAGTAATAGTCAAAAAAAAATTCCTCAAATTTAAAATGCTACCCCTTTATATATAACTTGTTAAATATTTTTTCATTCCTTTGAATATTTTGTGTTTATTTTCAGACAGTGCCTTGTAAAATTATTTGTGGATGGTGTCTTCAAAAAGAACAAGTAAGCAAGGGACTTTTATAAGATGACAAATAGAAATTGAAATGTAAAGAATAATTTCCAGTGTATTGCATTAGAGAGATATTTGACTTTATGGTATCTAAAGCAAGATAAATATTTCTATTAAATGTTCTTAAGGTACAATTAAACGTTAAATGTTTACATAAAAAGGTTTCGGTTTTATTTATTTTGAATTATCGCAACTTAATTACAGAAGTAGTTATTGGAACCGAATCTTGTGTGATTTTGAACCATTCAAATTAACGTTTTTTATTTTAAATTGAACTCTTTATTCTAACTTCCACACGATGTCAGGACTTCAAGATCGTTTAAGAATATGTTATTACAGTTTGTATTTTTACTTTACACGTAGGTTTCATTTATTCCACAAAGGTTGAAAAAATTAACGCTAAAAAATTACACTTTTATCTGGTTTCTCTGTTATTAATGAAACTTTTTTAAGCAATCATATGTAATTTTTAATGTCTTAAAGCCAAAATAATTATTATTTTCTTAAGATTATAATTTTCTTATATTTTGAATTTAATTTTGTGATAAAGATTACAGTAGAACTATTCATAATTTTAGTTTTCGTATAATTGCCATGTATATTTCATATTATAATTTTCTTATTGTACTTTCTTACCAAAATATTTAATATTAAATAGCATAATTGGAGGAAATAAATTTGCGCATTTTCCGAGATAATCAAAACACATGATGTGAAGTCCTTATACGATTCTTGTATTAAGAATAATATATAATTTTTTTATTTCTTATAGGTACACATTTTGTAGCAAGAAAGTTACAATTCAAAATTGCTCACTAAAATCAAAGGGATTATAAATACACTGAGTGATACTGCAAATGCAAATTACAGTGTGGATACGCCTCATCGAGTAACGTTCTTGACGTTAACGCGCAGCTTTCTCGCATACGTTGGGTTAGCTATAAGGGGAAATGATACAGCAGAATGAGCAATATTTGAACCATTCTTTCTGTAAGGGAAATTTAGTGCCATTTTGTTCATCTCAAATGGCACGAGCAAAGGCCAGGCTGCTTGCCGATTGATGCAGCACCAGCAGACAGACAAGCTCGCAACGGGATGGGACTGAAAAGGATATTTGGATTCATATGTCCAAAGGGAGACCAAGAGGACATATGGCAGGGGATGCCGATACGCTCACAGCTACGTCAGCGAGGGTAGTACGACACATTTGCTGACAGGTGGTGATTCCCTTTTGTTGTCATTTCACAGAAGGCGTCAGACACTTTCCGATGTTCCCATATCGATCAAATCACTATTCATTTATTAGTTGTTAGTGGTCTCCACTCACGGGGATCCCGTTGACTGTCATTAACACTCAGCACAAAGGAGACCGTTTAATTAACCATAAATGACACTTTAATGACTAGAGTAGAGAAACCTGTTGAAGTTTCATCCATGTCATTTTGTCAGACGAGTCCAATAATAATTCCACTGTATACGAACGTGGAAAATACTTGCACACAGAGATGTCTTAAGGCTTCTTGAGGCCGTGGAGCCCTACTCAAAAGTAGGCCTCACCTATGACCTTTAAAGGTAGACAATGCATTGCATACATTGTCAAATACTAGTGCAAACAATAACCCGAAACAATGAAATGGGCATGACTTACAATCGCACAAACCGGCTCGACCGACTCCCGCCTTTTGATCGATTGAGTAATGATGTATATAGAGGTAGGCTCAAGCCTGTACGTCAGGGGTGTCAAACTCGCTTGTATTGCGGCCTACAACAAACATTTTATCGGTTTAGCCAATATATATTGGCTCGCAATAATATATTAATAAATAGCAAACCGACACAGAATAAAAATAAGATAAGTAGAATTCGCTGAACTACCTTTTTGTTGTTGTTGTTGTCATATTATCGAACAAAAAGCGCACATTTATTTCGGAAATATTTGTTTAACATTAAAAACAAGCGACCCTCAACTTAATATAAAATAGAACTTGAGGCTCGTAATAACATTAGGGGGTTGACATACCTGCTGTACGTGGACGACGGTCATATCACATGCAGCTAGTTGACCTATCGTCCGAAATTCCCAGTTTTTCGGAGCATACACTCGGAAATAACATTTTATCGTTGATATTATTCAAATTAATGATCTTATTAAGAATGAGTTGAGAACTAGACGAGGCCCCCCCTTGTGACAAAAGCCCTGGACCCATGCCTTAAGACGCCCCTGCATGCACTCCTGTCCTTTTGGTGATATCTGCAGGACAACGCGACATGGTTTGAAAGGCCACAGCGTTTGATAAGTCATTTCTCACTCGTATTCTGGGCCTTGTGAAGTCTGAACGATACACGGCTCTTTCCTAGCCAGCATTCTTCCCTAGTCTCACATCAGCAGATCACATAGATTGAACGCGATTGGATGTCATTTGTATACCCTGTCACAAACGTATTCAAAGATTTGAGGCAAACATTTTGACATGAATTGGAAAGATCTCCAACCGTTCCTTCAATCACAGTGTACCTATACATGGGAAGTGGCGCATATCCAGAGGACAGAACCCACGACGCTCGGATTCGTAGCCAAGTAACATGATCACTAGACTGAAGTGATCACCCCTATACGAAGGCTGTTACTGGCTTATGTAGATACCGCTACGAGTGTTACTTCATGTATCACAATTACTGATGGTTTTACAACCTATTGAGCTAAAAATGTGTTCTCATTCTGTTATAAAATTATTTCAACTCCTTCCCGCAAACTTACACATACTCAAACTTTCTTATTAAAACAAATTAAATATTTTGTTGTTCCAAAAAACTTTCAACATGTATAATTTTATAATAACTTTTTATTTACATCCAATTAAATCAAACTTTCCAGAGAGAAAAAAAATTATTGTTTTATGAGTATGGTTTTTGTATTTTTATACATATATTAACAAAGTAATGATGTACCATATTAGATCCTTACAAGCCTTACTTTGAGAAGAGATGAATATTGGGTTAAGGTATTCGGCTACGTTCGAAACCGTGATTTTAAAAAGCACATAAATGGATAATTTGTCATGTGATATTTAGTGTTCCTTAGATTAGAATACATATATAAAAAAATTTTAAGGACATTTTGACAAAAAAATTATTTGAATACAATATTTTGGCAAAAAAATTAACTTAGAATAATCTTTTTTTCAAAATGTTCCCCTTTTATAAAAAAATGCTTCTAAAATAATAATATTTTGCTTATATAAAGTAAAGATTTCTCCAGAGAGTCTGAACTAGGATTTTTGAAAAATTCACGTTATATTTTCAATGTTACCACCAATTCAAATAATTTTAGGCGTTTTTTTCTTAAAATTGCTCTCCTATGTTGTGATAAAATATAGATAAACCCACTTCTATGTTATATATTTCAAAAATTCTACTTGAGCCTCTGTAGTGAGGTCTGAGCTATATATAGGCAAAATATTATTATAATAGAAGCATTTTTCACAAAAGGAGACTATTTTGAAAATGGGTCATTCTATGTTCATTTTTTGTCAAAATATTGTACTTAAATAATTTTTTATATTGTATAATAATATTTTTAAAACAATATTGTATACATTTGCTAATCAAAGTGACACTAAATATCATAAATATCTATTTATACGCTTTTGCAAAATCATGCTTCAGAACGTAGTCGGATACCTTAACATGAATTATATAAGGTGCAAAAGTTGATGACTGACACAAAATAACTCTCCAAACTACCTGAGAAACTACCAAAAATCCTGTATCATGAGAGATGCCTAGAAAATTTGTAGGAAATAAGTTATCGCCAATTTTTACATCGATCCTATCTTTATTCCAATTATTAATTTCTTCGTTTTTAATTAAAAGGAACAGTTAATTTAAAAAGGAAATAATATTCATCTTAAAGACAGGTTTAGTTCTTGTATGCAATGGACACAAATTAGATTAGATATTTCAAGAATGTTCAGTAAATATAGTGATATCATATTGAAAGTAATATTTATTTCATGAAATACAAAAAAGAATATTAAACAGGATAAATAAAAATTTATTCATACAAGAAAAAAGTTCCAATACTTTTATTACTAAAAAGAATTCACTGCAAAAATTCGGGATTGAAAATATCAAAGCAATTCTAGATTATTATTACTTTTTTGGATTCAAATTAAGAACTCTAGATTCTCACTCTCTCTCTCTCTCTCTGTCCTGAAACATTTCTTCTTTCAAAACAAAAAAATTGCAAATCAATTTTGATACAGCCCTATTCAATAAACATTCGAGCAAAATAAGATAGAAAAAGCATAGATCACGGAGAACAAAATGCAATCTAATTTCTCTATAATACCATTTTTTGAACACCAAATAACCTTTCATCTTTTGTTTTTATGAATTTTCTTTTTAAAATAAATATAACACCCAGTAGTAAGCGTGATCTGTGTAGTTAATTTATAGATATTTACTTTAGACATTCGAGACGAGCGATACCAACGTTCTATGTGCTCAAATAAATTGTCTCCGTTCTACAATTTTGTAAATAAAAATTTAATCCATCCTCGCGTCTATGCCGAAATAAAAAAGACCAAGTCTAGACAAACAGAGATATAAGTATTTAAATATTAGAGTTATCCATTTCCGTACAATAAATAAATGGAAAAATTGTGAAAAATCGAATGGCAACTATCCGTGCAACCGTTTTGAAAACAAAATGTCTAGACATTCAGATTAAATATCAGTTCTTCCAAGCAAAATTTTTAATAGAATTTTGTGTAGACTTTTTTCTGAATTGAAATTAATTTATGTGCGCTGTATGATTTCAGTGTTTTTATTATTATTTTACGAATATTACATTTGGTTGATCTAACTTAGTTTCAAAGTTAAGCCATGGAATACGTTTCTAGAAAAATGAGTTCGAATTTTTTTGAAGTTAAAGAAATGACTTCCAGTGCTTAATATTTATTTAAGAATCCCATTTTGTATGGATATGTATTTTTAATGTAAGAGCTTCCTGCAGGATTCAGCGATTATTTTTTTTCCTTTTGCAGTCGCAAAGCAAGGGTGGTATGTTTACATAGGGTGGCCGGGCTTATAGTATTCAAAAGTAATGAAACTACCCATCAGAATGTTATAAACTGTTCATCCATGGATTGAAAAACTCTCCGAAATTTTTTGGAACTTGTCAGATCGGCCGCACAAGCGCATTGTTCGGCTATTGCAGATGATAAACTTCTTACACTGACTTCATTAGAAAAAATGTGGACGCCACAGTAAAAGATGCAGTGCGTACTTTGGTTAACGAAATTTAAATCAGTTACGCGTTTACGGTGACGTGTTCGAACAGAATGGAATGAATGTCGTTACTGGCTTGCATAATAGACTTATCAGAACTCCTACAAAATGAATCACGCACACGATCAACAGTGTCTTCTATCATGAAAATTTAAGGATACTTGCCAGTTTGAGATACCAAAGTTCCTGTTTCCTTTAAAGTTGGTGCCATAGGTGGATAGATTTCAATGTTGGAGGGCTGACATTCCACTTTTTTCGAACACGTCACTGTACATGCTTGACTGATTTAAATTCCATTAACCAAAGTACGCATTGCATCTTTTACTGTGGCGTCCACATCTTTACTAATGAAGTCAGTGCAAAAAGTTTACCGTCTGCCATTGCCGAATAATGCGTCCACGTGGGGTCGTTCGGACTCGACCCAAAAAATCTCGAAGAGTTTTCCAATCCATGGATGACCAGTTTTTTACATTCTGACGGCTAGTTTCGAAAAAATTAACCATTACCTTTGGATACTTTAAGCCCGGATACCCTGTATTTTTCTCTAAAGTAGTTAATTTTTTTCAAATTCTGACAGTTTTTATTTTGGATGTAGTTATTCTAAATGGCGGGGTAATTTTCTTTTGAACATAGTCAGCCTGAAATTTGTAAAATAATTTGATTGATTTTTCATGTATAATTTTTCGAACAATGCAATATGGATGCAGTATTAACAACTGAAGTAACATCGCCAGCATTTGTGTCAAAATAGAAGGCATTTATTGAATGAAATCAATGGGTGCTTTATCAGATACGGATATTTAGGCTAAAACGTTGTCTGAAAATAAGTGATTTATTTATAAAAAAATTTACTATTTAATTGAAAGTAATATAGGAAAACGGTTTTTGAAACCAAATCAACATGCGTAGAAGTTTTAAAAGGATTTTTTGTAATCAAGAGCATAATTCTGATATTCTAAAATTGAAAGATAATTGACTTTTAATGATACATATGTCAAAGGTATCGTTTTCTCTCAAATCTTTCAATACCCTTCCAAACTACTACCCATCTGGAAAAAAAATACTTGTATGATACTGTTAATTGTTTTACTTTACTTTCAGCTTAAAATGAGTGGTAAAGCTAATAAAATAGGATGAAAATAGATTGTTTTAACAAAACTTGGCGATCAAGATAGTTACAAAAATATTAAATGCAAAAGCATTTCTTACTATTTTCAAAGACAATTCATGTCGAGGAAGATTTTCATAACATCCAGAAATGTCCTCGAATGATTTATATTTTATAGAAAAGTATGCTTAATATTCTATTTTATATGTACACTGAAATACTTTTTTTTATTACATGTCCTTTGAAAATGCACTTATTGCCTGTAAAGCAGTGCTTCTCAAACTTTCAATATTCAACCATAATTTTCATCGAGCCTCTCTCCATGCCATGGCAAGACATTGAATTCGATAATACTCTACTTTGACGCCAAAACTACGATGCGACTTCTTAAGCGCGTATATAAATGTATCCCTAAGCCAAAGCGTTTATTTCGGACGTATTTATACGCCTCTCCGAAGTATGATCTTTTCTGTGCACTGCTATCCATACAATTATTTTGAATACCTTAAAATGCAATAATAGAACCTTGACTATGTTTGCAAAGGATTTACTTATTTCGGATTATTCTCTTCTCTATCCCCCCCACACCCCTCAATCCATCCCATACGCGCGTCTACGTAGAAAAAGTTTGGCACTGGAAAGCGAATCGCGTAACTTTTAATCACAGTTAAAGGATTAATTCCAAACCGTACAAATTATCAAAATAAGTGTTATATTTTGTTTTTAATTACATATATGACAAGCCCATGGTGTCACTGATAATTAATAAACTTTTACTTAAATTAGTATTTGTAATTTATTTTTAAAATATATTGCGTAGCACTAATATATTTATAAGTGTAAATGTGTATTTTATTTTTATTATATCAGAATTTTATTTTATATTTCTTTACTTTCAGTAACTTAATAATTTTTTTAAAACTTTTTTTTCGACTTTTCAACATGCTCGCGCCCCCTTCGCAGAGTTGCCACGCCTCCAAGGAGGACGCACCCCACAGTTTGAGAAACGCTGCTGTAAGTCAAATTCGCATTTTAATCAAAGGTAAACACAGACAAACACTTTAACGGACTCATAAATCTGTTATTGCACATACCAATTTTGTTGTTACGAATTTTGTATAAAATAGTGTAAATGATTGTATTTAGATGTGTACTGCATTTATATTTATCTATGTTATATTTTATGATAAAATTGTAATATGCCTCAAGCAATGCCGTCCTTACGTTAAAATTGCGATTCAAAGGAAACTTAGCGATATCTTGGCGATAGAGCTAAGTTGGTATCATTTTTGGCGACTTTAGCGACTATTTTGTTGACTTGGTGGCCATTTTTTAGCGAGTTCGGGACCCTATAGATTATTCTGGAAATTAATGGAGAAATACACTAATTCACGATCTATGACACAAGCGGATCTTTTTTAAAAGATCCTTAAGGGCTAAAAATACTGAGACGCTCACCCAACTGAGTAAGTCTTGTTTTGACCAGTGATCAGTTAGTATTGTTTTGCCTTGAGATTAGTAGTCTTGCCTCGCGCGCGACGGTGAAGAGTTGCCTAGCGATTAGCAGGGCTATTGAGAAGAACGAAAGGTGTTTTTTATCTTTTACGTGCACGTATTTCAGACACTGATAATAGTTCTTAGTGCTGTAGAAGGTGTGAAGACCTTCTGGGATTCATTCTGAGAATTTCAGTGCTGAATCTAGTACTTCAAAGATTGGTTTCTCGACAATAAATTCTCATCCCTCCTAAAGAACTCACTTGTTCTTTGCGACTGCTTTGCATAAAATCATTGAACGCCGATCAACGCAACATTATCATGCCCTCTCCAAAGAAAGATACCTTCAGTGAACAGTTTTGAAATTTGTAGAAACTCTTTACACTGCAATCTTATTGTAAACCGTCTGTTTTCAAAAATTTTCTCTCATTCCCTTTTTCTACCAAACAATCATTAACAACAGAAGGCTGCCCTCTCCGTGTTTCGTCATGAGCATTGGGGCACCCATCACTTATCCCAATTTCTCACCATTTCATCACTCATTATATTTTCACCATTAATCCTTACAAACTGACGATGAATTTCACCTGTCTTAATATTTTTTTGTGTTTAAAAAACGAATTATAGAACGCACTTCATGGTCGAAGGTATCTTAAACATTTCAAACGCTCTCACGTGTACGAGAGGTGATTGTTAAGTAAGGTCTCCAATAGTATATGTGGCGAGAGGAGAGGGGTGTACGAAAACGAAAATTCAAGAACGACTAAGATGCGTTTTCAATCCAATATTTATTATGGGGACGTTTGGTCCCGCTGATTACGAAGAAAAAACTACCCTCTCTTCTACACAACAATAAGTGGACTGCCTCTGGCGAGACTTTTCCAGTAACCTTTTTGGCATCTTGGCAATCTGAACAAAGCCGAGCTCGCCAACAGTATATCATAAGTTTCTGAAAAGGTAAAATAACAACAGAGGTATCAGAATGAAGGAAATTTATTACTCTTACATATTGTAAACTCATTTCTCAACGTTGTCACCACTAACAGCTACACATTTGTTCTAACGTTCTATCCATTTCCTCATTCCGTCCATGAAGAAAAATTCTAGTTACCTTCGTATCCATTTGCAAATGGATGCCTGGACTTTGGCATCCTGTATTCATCATTATAACTCAGAAAACAAGAGGTAATCCATGGAATATCTTCATCCTCGCACTCCGAGTGTCAAGAAATTCAAAACTTTAATGTCAACAACAAAAGTCATGCTCGACATCTTTTGGGATGCAAGTGGACACACACAGGACGTGCAGTAAGTGCTCTACACGGAATTTATGACAAAAGGATTGACGGGGAACTCCGGCAGAGGTACGATCACTCAAGCAAATCATCCACAGAATCAGACAGGAAAGAAACGTCTTTCTTTTGCATCATGACAATGCAAGACCGCATTGCAGTGCACAAACACAGGACGTCGTACGAAAATTGAATTTCACAGTTGTTCCACAACCTCCTTACAGCCCAGATTTGGCACCATCGAACTTTTGTTTGTTCACAAAATTGAAGGAGACGTTTAAAGGTCAACGGTTTCCGAAGTTCAGGCAGCCATACGCAAATAAATACGCAGCCAACCATAATCTTTCTCCATAGACGGAATGAAGAAATGTATAGAACGTTTGAAAAACTGTGTAGCTGTTAGTGGTTATTATGTTGAGAAATTGTGTTTGTAATAAGAGTAATAAAGTTCCATCGTTTTGTTACCTGTTACCTTCTGTACTCTCCTTTCTATATATGCTCAGTGGCGTAACGTGCACCCCCGCAGCACCTGCATTGCAGGATCCCAGGGACTCTATTGGCCCCAAAGCTTAACTGACGCTAAATACGTATCTAGGCTTGGGGCCCAAACTTGAGTTTGCCGGGAGCCCTAATATTCTTCATTACGCCGCTGTATATGCTGTTGGACTGTTATTTTTTGTTGCTAATATTTATTCATTTTTTAAATTTAATTAATGAATTAATATTTGAAAAAAATTGTATTCATATCAAGTGTCATCCACTACAAGTTTAAAAAATTTTATTTGAACTTGAATGTATGGATAGAAAGTATTTTAATAGCAATTGAAAATTTGAACAAGATATATATAGGGCAGTGCTTCTCAAACTTTCAATACTGGCGCCCCCCTTTTAAATCACAATTTTTATCGCGCCCCCCTTATACATAATAATTTACTGAATGCAATAATAATGCACTTTTACGATAAAGCAACTATATTTATTATAAACCGTACAAATTCATGACATAAGTATTAAATTTTGTATATGTTACTTTTAAGCAAAAAAAAGTTAAGTAATAGGATAATTACTAAGATATTTTTCCTTTCTCTGATTTTTAAATTGGAACATATTACAAAATGCGGTGGTTGTTTAGAAGACAACCTAATATAGAAAATTTCTAAATATAGAAAATGAACTCAGAGGGTCAATTAAAAACTCCTTTCAAAAACTTTGCTCTGTAAGATAAGCCCAAGGAAGTAGCTAATAATTATTAAACTTGTTCTTAATTTAGTATTAATTAATTAGTCATAAAATACTCTGTGCACCACTCATACATTAAAAGCAGTGTTTCTCAAACTTTCAATACTGGCGACCCAATTTTCAATCATAATTTTGGTCGCCCCCTGTAAAACAATAATGTATTTACTGCAATAAAAATGCACTTTGAGACAGAGACGCTAAAGTTACAATACGATCTTAATTATAAACCGTACAAATTAATACGATAAGTATATTAAATTTTGTGTATATAATTTTTAAGTAATATATATTTTAAGAAAATTACTTAAAATATATATTACTTAGAATTATGTTATTTTTCTTTCTCTAATTTTTAAATTGGAACAGATCGCAAAATGATGTATTTAATTAAAGATTTATTTCCTTCAGCATTCATTTCTCAAAGTACAAATGTCATTAGAAAAATAGTCTAGTCAATGTCGCTCTCTATCATATCCATCACATCTGGCATTATAGGGTACGTTTGCGTGAGTCTGGGCAACCTATCGGACGCCTGCGCAAAACATGTAAAAATGCTTTTCCTCGTTCAATTCCAGTCAGTTTTGGTCGACTCGATACTCCTATAGCTACCGAATCTAGCTTGAATGTACATTTTTTTAAATTTCCACGTTAATTGTAATTCACGGTAATTAAGTATTTACGGCAGTAGATTAAAACAATATCATACATACATTTTTAAGTCGTAAGCAAACATTCGACCATAATAAAGAATCAACAAGTACACAGACGAACGAGCATGGTTCCGAAAATTAAATCAAGGCGATCTTCTCAAAAATACTTAAATTTTGGATTTACCCTTACTGAAGTAAATGATGGAATAAAAGCTCCAGCTCGATATGTGTTAAAACTTACAAATCTGTAGAACAGCATGTGAAAGTTGTTTTTAAAACATGTAAAATCATTTAGCTATGTTGGCAAAGAATTTTAAAAAGTATTTTCTGGATGAGGACAGCTTGGTAGCAAGTTACGAGTGTATTAGGGATCTATTTCAAGATACTCCAGAAGGGCTCTCAACTTCCGAAGAAGAAATCTTCATAGATTTCACATCCAGTGAAAAATTAAAAGGCAATTTTGAAATAAATCGCTCTTTGAATTTGGGGTAGAGGTGGATGAGGAATTATCTGTACTGAAAACAAAAGCACTTCGTATACTATTACCATTTTCAACATCCTACCTTTTTCAAACCGGATTTTCTGCAGTGGATGCCTTAAAGACAAAATATAGATTTCAGATAAATATAGAAAAATCACTCTTTAAGTGTCAATTTCTGATATTAAACCTTCCTTTGAAAAACTTTCCTCTACAAGACAAGCCCGTGGAAGTCCCTAATAATTATTAAACTTGTTCTTAATTTAGTAATAAGATTGATTGATTGAATATTAACGTCGCACTGTTCAGCTGCACGAGGGCTTTTGACGACGGACCACGTAATTTTGAACCATGGTCAAGTGACGTGGATGACACCTGAGCTGGCACCCCTCTCTCCTAACTACCACACCACACCAACGGGAAAACGTTTCAACTCTCCACAGATTTAACGTGCATCGCTGCCCTACACGGCGGGTCTTTAGTGGTACTGGGCTCGAACTCGTGACAAGGCAAGCCACGATCCGATACCTATACCACTCGGCTACCGCGGCCAAATTCAGTAATAAGAAATTATTTATAAAATACCTTCTTTAGTACTGATACATCAAACGTATACTGGCTGAAACACCGACGCTTCGCACGAGTTCATTTTTAAAAAATAAAACATTCTTGATATAATAGCTGAACTGTAAGGAGAGTAAAACTGTGTGCACGACATTGTATACAAAAATGTAAAATGATTTTTTTTTAGATAAATGCTATAATTGTAAATAACTGTTTAAAAGAACTGTAATTTTAAACCTCACACAATTAGCATTTAGAATTAATGTTAAATTACGAAAAAGAATATAAAATTCCGATGAAGAATAATTGTGTTACTTTTTAACATTTAAAGCGAGAAGACTTCAAAATGTTTTAACCCGGGAGCAGGCGCGTACTCGATACTAACATTAATGGTAGTGCGGGGGGACTCAGTCACCCCAATCATTTGTTTAGAATTACTTTTACTGTACACGATACAAATCGAAATTCTAGTGAATATTTTAATTTATAGAAAGTATACTTACCTTCTTTCAAGGACTATTCAATTCTTTGATGATTTGAGAAAGAATCCAATAAAACTGAACTAAAATGATTCAAAAGTACAAGACCATAATAAAGGACGCAAATCAGACACTTTTCAATTATCCTACAGAAATGTTAAACCAATCAATTCTTTTCGAAATATCGCAAAACTCAATTATTTACAATTTCCCTAAGCGAAAAGCAAAGGCATAAAAGATGGGAGGGAACTAATATTGATAATAACCATACCATAAGATTGAAGGTCAATCAAATGATTAGCAAACGTACTATGCAGCCTGGCTGAAAAGTGAATCATGACTTCCTTTTCTTTTTCTACAACTAATGTACAGTATTGCAATAATAATTACAGTGGTGTATTGTATATCTTCTTAGAATTTTTCTCAGGGTCTGGGTTTCGTTTTTTCTTTTAACGAGTAATATTTTATGTTAAAACGTAATAAAAAAATCTCTCATTGAGGAAATACAGCAAATAAAACAAAATGTTTTTTTTCTTCTTTAATTTGGTTTTGGGATCAAAGATAGCTATTTGATGACGGAAAAAAGCCAGATAATAAACATAAATTATGTCAGTGTTGTTGTGTGTATTTTTTTTATTATGGAAGAAAGCATTTTGTTTTACTTCTCTTTCCGGTTATTTTTTTTAAAAAAAATTCTTTAAATTTTCGATACGCTCGCCCCACACTTTGAGAAACACTGATATAGGGAGAGTGAACTAATAGTAGGAATTGAAAAATAGCACAGTTATGAAATGAGAAATTAATTTAAAGGCGAATAATATATGAAAACATTCCATTCAAAATAAAATTGCCTTGATCCAGAACTTCAATTTAAAATGAAAAGTACTCTCCAAACGAATTGACAATAAAGACCTAAAAGAATTTCACGACAAATCCTCATTTAGGAGTCAATGTGGTTGTGGTAGATACAAGAATAGTTTGCATCTCAGTTGAATCCAATTTAACCAGCCATGATTTGCAAAACGAAACGGCTCATACTCTCTTGAAGAGGAACATGGGAAGACTTTGGAAGATTAGTTTACAGGAAATACGATGCTTTTATTTAGAGTACTTTCGTCTGTGAATGTGTTCAATGGAAGATACAGTAATGTGGTTTTGATGTGAGAAAGCTTTCTCAGTCGAACAGACCAAAAAAAGGTCTTTGAAATAGATGTAGACTTCGATTTGATTTTTGTCAAGAAAATAGAATTTTGTAATGGCAATCTCCAATTAGAAATATATGCTTGAAAATTTAGGTTAAAGATTAAAAAAATAAAGTTTTAAAGAAACAGATTTAAATTAATGAATTTCTTTGTTTTAAGAGAAGTAAATATTTCATTCTTTAAATAATAAAAATTCTTAAGAAAGTGTGTGTGTGTTATGTTATATTTAATAGTATTATTCAATAATTTTTTTTTCAATTCCTACTACTAGAGTTCACTTTCTCTCTCTCTCTTTATATATATATATATATATATATATATATATATATATATATATATATATATATATATATATATATATATGTATATATAGTTTTAAATTTATTAAAAAGTATTAGATTAAAAGATAATCATGGATCACACTTGGTAATGGATTTATGCAAATATATTACAAATAGATTAAAAATAAAAATAGACTCTAAGGAGGTTTATAATATAGAATATTGTACTTTGCTATACATGAATAAATCATATAATGGGATACAATTTTCTGAAATATTTGGGAAACACATGGATTTATTTCCGATGAAAAATGTGTTAATAAAGCGGGCGTTCAGGTATAATAAAAAAATTAGTAGATCAATTTTTAAAAAAAAAATTAGTAGATCAATTTTTAACTATAATAGTATTAAGGAATTGGTGGATAAAAAAGAATGCTGTTGCAATGAATACAAGAATTACGTAGACGAATATCATGGGCACGTAATAACTGGCAACTTAGAAATTGTACAGGATCAGAAATTAAGAGAAATTATGAGCAAAGGTACTGGTTATCGATTGACTATTTCAAACAGCAATTTAAATGTGAGAAAACAACTATCAAAAGATATTAATAAATTTATTCTAAATGTTGCAATTAAATATAATTTACCTACTCAGGCTTTTAAATAATATGGTTTTCATGTCCTCAAGGACTTAATGAATTTTAATTTTAGAACAAAAAATGAAGATTGTTATAGAAAAATTGAGGGACCAATAGAAAACTTACAAAAACACTTTGTGATTGTTTATGTAGATAAAGTACCAGGAAATTATGCAATTATATGTAAATATTATTATAGTAAATTAATAAATGATCATATATACAAAATAATAATGCATATGATGTAAGTAAATTTAGTATGAAAGAAATTAACAACAGATTATTGGCATTTGGTAAACAATTAAATATTTCTAGCAATAAAATTATATATCCCCATATATTTCTGACTCCTAAATTTCATAAGAATCCAATCAAATTCCGCAGTGTAACAAATGGGTTCAATACTTATATATCAAAATCGGGAAGAATTTTACAGACCATATTACAAGATACAATAGACAAATTTAAGGATACTTCTATTATAAAAAACATCCATGATGTAATAAAGAAAGTTGATCAACAAGAGGTATTTTCTGTGAATGGGTTCGATTTCGATTTATTTAACTCCATTAAAATAGAAGATATAATTCAGGTGCTTTCGGATGCATATGAGAAATATGATTTGAATAATTACATTAGTTTTGAAAAGTTCAATACACTTATTCGTTTTGTTATACAGGAGAACTTCATTATTTTTGAGAACAAACTTTATAAACAAATCAAAGGATTGCCTCAGGGTGGCCCGGCTAGTAATAGTCTCGCTAACCTGTATTTACACCATTATGAAATAGTTCGAAGAAAGGAACCCTCTTGCCTCTTGTTGAGATACATAGATGATTTAATTGTTATAGGTCATGATAGAGAATTTAAACCTAACATTAATTTTTATCCGGAATACCTAAAATTAATACAGACGAATTTTAACTCAAACAAAGTTGAATTTTTGGATTTGGATTTAGCTATTATTGACAACAAATTATATAGCAATATATATGATAAAAGGGAAGCATTTAAATTCAATGTCATAAAGATACCAAACTTCAATAGTTGTCTTCATATATCTGTATTTAGAAATATAATTTTAAATTTTTTGTTGAGAAATAATAATTTAACTACGCACAATATTGATAGATTCAAAAATATCCAGAAATTTATATTATTGTGCATACAAAATGATTATCCCATCAATTTCCTGAGAAAATATATAGATCAGAAATATTTCTTAAAAATATTTTTAAACTCGTAAATGCACAAATCCACCACACAACATTAGGTCCACAAAGTCAGCTTGTTAGTGGTCCAGCTGTGAAGAATTTGTGCATTCCACACACACAGGTAACATTTTAATATACATTTTAATACACACACACTTAAAACAATATTTACACGACTATATATACACTTTAAAATTATTTATTACCAGTTAAACATTTATGTCCTAACATACATTTATGACCAATCAATCAAGCAAGTCTTTTACATGTGATATGGTTTGTATCTAATGCCAAGTAGTCATACTCTAGTGTTGGATCAAGAATCGATTGGATTGACATGGTTAGATGTTATGAGCAAAATATGATGTGTAATTGATATATTAAAAATGAAAAGTCGTGCTATAAGAAATGGATCATATTCTTGATGGGATACTGTTTGGTGAGTCTTTAATGATTTACTCTATTCATTTGTGAATATACAGTATTTTTAATGATTTACTCTATTCATTTGTGAATATACTGTGTTTTTAATGTGAACATTCGGTTTTAGAAATTTTTAGTTTGAACTTTTGGATTTTTTTAGCTTGAATTTTCGAATTTTTTTTTTTTTTGAACTTTCAGATTTTTTAACTTGAACTTTCAGATTTTTTTTGAACTTTCAGATTTTTAACTTGAACTTTCAGATTTTTTAACTTGAACTTTCAGATTTTTTAACTTGAACTTTCAGATTTTTAACTTGAACTTTCAGATTTTTAACTTGAACTTTCAGATTTTTTTAACTTGAACTTTCAGATTTTTAACTTGAACTTTCAGATTTTTAACTTGAACTTTCAGATTTTTAACTTGAACTTTCAGATTTTTACTTGAACTTTCAGATTTTTTAACTTGAACTTTCAGATTTTTAACTTGAACTTTCAGATTTTTTTAACTTGAACTTTCAGATTTTTAACTTGAACTTTCAGATTTTTTTTTAACTTTGAACTTTCAGATTTTTAACTTGAACTTTCAGATTTTTTAACTTGAACTTTCAGATTTTTTAACTTGAACTTTCAGATTTTTTTTTAACTTGAACTTTCAGATTTTTTAACTTGAACTTTCAGATTTTTTTTGAACTTTCAGATTTTTAACTTGAACTTTCAGATTTTTTAACTTGAACTTTCAGATTTTTTAACTTGAACTTTCAGATTTTTAACTTGAACAGATTTTTTTCAGATTTTTAACTTGAACTTTCAGATTTTTTTTGAACTTTCAGATTTTTTTAACTTGAACTTTCAGATTTTTTAACTTGAACTTTCAGATTTTTAACTTGAACTTTCAGATTTTTAACTTGAACTTTCAGATTTTTAACTTGAACTTTCAGATTTTTTAACTTGAACTTTTTGATTTTAGATAATTTTTGATTTCAACTTTCGGATCTCAAATATTTTTTGATTTGAACTTTCGGATCAGGAATTTATTTTTTCTACCTTTACAACTATTTTAAAGATGGGTGCATCATCTTGGGAGTTTGAGGGTTCACTTATATTATGCACTAAATTGTTTTTAAATTTTAATATTGCAATATCTTTCGGAATGTGATGGCGAATAGTTTTATTTTTCAAGTATAATGATTTAATTTAAAGTATAATGGTTTAATTTTAACTTTTTAATTTTTTAATTTTTTTTTACTTCTGAAATTTGAAAATTTTCCAATTAACTTACCAAGTTGCAATAGGGGGAAGGTTGGCGCCATCAAACTAGTTTAACCCCACTTATCGGTCCTAAGTCCGAGATTGCACTTGGATATTTTATAAATTTTTATTTTATTTTATAATTTTTTAATTATGTTTGAAAATGATGAAACATTATCTTTTATATTCGTCATTGATATTCTGAAGTGTTTTGGTATTTTAGGATTCATATATTTCAATTTTTAAATTGATAATTGTGATTGTTTTTATATATTTAATTATATATATATATATATATATAATCTTGTTCAAATTTTCAATCGTTAATGAAATAATTTCTATTCTTCCATACAAGCTACAAATACATTTTTAAACTTGAAGTGGATGACACTTGATGTTAATGCTGTTTTTTCAAATATTAATTAATTAATTAAATTACTAAATGAATGAATAGCAATAAACAAAAATAGTAGTCCGACAGCATGTATAGAAAGAAAAGTCGTTCATTGTGTCCCGGTATTGCAATGAATAGCACGTTGGGCTTCTAATCCAAAGCTCGTGGGTTCGAATCCCACCTGAAATCGCGTAATTTCTTTTTTACTATACTATTTTATGAGAATAATTAAACTTAATGAATGAATAAATAGTCCAACATCATATGTAGAAAGGAAAATGGAAAATTGCTTTCTATTTTGTCACTTAGTGTTGTGATTCTGTCACATATTCATATACATATTCATATTAATTGTAACTATTTAATAAAAAGTAACTAATATAAAATGGTTCTTTGTTGACCTAAGTAGGAATTGACTTAATTTTTTTATATTTGTTTTATGTAAGAATGATTTAAATACTTGCCCGGAATAACATTTCATTTAAACTTATGTTTTTTTTTTGTATACATTGCTACGAAAATTCGTATTTGGTCTGCTTCTATGCTGAAGCAGAATTGTAGCTGAAAAAGATTGTTCTTGAACCAAAGGATATTATTTTTTCAATAATAGTAAATTAATTGAGCTTGGCATCAGACTTGGCCTTGCATTTGATAGCTAACTGTCGCCAAGTCACTAAACATGTGGACAAAAATAGATGCATCTGGAAAATTCCAGAAAGCCTTTGGATACTTATTTGAAAATAAAGCTCCAGAAACTACTAGTAAAATATCCAACCTGTATAACGACGATGTACGTAAGGAACATTGTAGTTAAACATTTGACAACGACTGTGCACTTTATAAGAAATTCTGATTACGGATAATGAACTGCTTATGTTCTCCACTTGGAGAGATTTTGAATTAGGCCATTTTAGATTAACAAATGTGTAATATTTTTCACTGTTAAAAGAAAATATATTGAAATTACGAAAATTCTAAAATTAAGATTTACTTTGAAAGAACTTGGTGTAAATTGTATGAAACTAAGTCATGTATCTTAATCTGCTTTTAAAATTAGAGCAACAATGTAAAAATATACAGATCAATAAAATCTAAATTCGCATGAAGTAAATCTATGCTTTTAAGAACATAAAAAAATCCCAATTTAGACAGTAAATATTGAGCAAAACTGATAAAAGAGTTAATAAATTGACATTAGCCTAATCAATACGCACTTTGTCTGCAGCCGACTTTTCAAACCTTTTAGTTTAATTTTGAAATATATCCTTTAGTAATTTCACTAAATGTAATAATTGTCACCAAATGCATTTCAGTAACATTAACATCGAAGCATTCATTCTGAAAATCAAAATCAAACTTTTAAATCCCATTTGGAAATGCTATATGAAAATTGCAAGCAGTTTGTGAGTGGTTTAAATCTGAATAAATCTCTGAAAGCGAAATTCAGTATGAATATATTCTAAAGAACATGCTGAAATGTTATATCATAAATAAATATCTGTACAGTAATTTAAATAACCGAAATTAAACCAACTCCCGATTGATTCAAAATTATACTCGTAATTTGTGTGTTCTAAAATGTACTCTCAAAGTTTTAAAATCTTTATTGTGTCAGTGGTTGCAAATCATGTAAACATAATTTTCAATTCCGCAAAGCTAGATGGCTTAACCCGATTATCTTAGTATTTGTGGCGAATAATTTTAGAACTGGAATTATTTTTTTTAAAAGAAATTTAATAAAATAGTTTTTCGCGGTAAACGTACATTAAAAATATAAAAGTAAGGCTTATAAATCTGCATATATGAACTCGCTCTCTTACTCATAATTATATCTCCGGAACTATTAAACCAACAGACACAAAATGTCGCAGGAATGTTACACATTGTGAGTGAGCGGATGTAGATAAAACCTACTCCTACAGGGGATTGCGAAGTGCTAAGTGGCGTTACAGATAAATAGTTTCATTTTTTGAACAATTAGACTTGAAATTTGGTGGATGTATTTCTTTCATTAAGTAAAGAACCGCTAAGAATCGGTTTTATGTGTTAATCAACTCCCAAAGAGAGCTGCGAGGAGTTAAATGTTGTTTCGCATAAAAATTCTAAAATCTGAACTATTAGACTTACAGACTTGAAATTTTTCATATGTTTCTTTTATTAAATAGAGATTTACTAAGAACAGTTGTGATATCGATTCCACAGAGGGAGATTACTGGGGATTAATTAACTGCTAATTTTAAAATACTAGATCCACAGACTTGAAATTTGTAAAGCACTTTATTTTTTAGTATCTAACGGATCTATTCGCGAACCTTCTACTACTTCCTCTTGGGATAAATTTATTCATTTTAACTGAACTTTCTCCCAACATTTAGGGTACGCGATATTAGTCGACGGATAGTCGCTGGATTATCGTCTATTGATAGTTGGAGATTAAGTGTTAAAAGTGTGCTTAAGATTTACGATCGAAGGCTACACAATTAAGAGGGATAACCATGGCGAATTCTGGAGTAGAAGTCCAGAGAGCTCCAAGTGCAGTAAATTGTACTTATATATTAAGTAGCCAGCCTTAAGCCTTGCGATTGCTCTTCTATTTAGTGACTTTGTGCATTTCCTACCTTTAGTTGTGTGGTTAAAATCAAAGGGATAAATATATTTGAATTTAAGGCTTGTTATGGCTGATCTTTACTCTACCCTCAAACAACCGCTAGTCGGTTGTTAAAAGTAGGGACCCACTCAGAAAAAAATGGAATCGGAGTTCAGGGAAATCGACTTCCAAATGGGTTTACGAGCTCATATAAGTAAAAAAAAACCCGTTTTTGAATTATTAAAGATGCAGATTTGGAATTCCATGCCCTGATTTTTGGTGTTAAGTATTGGTCCATTAAGAACGGTTTTATCAAAAATTGACTTCCTAGAGTAGTTTCCAAGTTTTAAGAAGGGGCGTTATAGAACTATTAGTTTTGGAACTATTAGACGTACAGACTTGAAATTTGGCAAGTATGCTTTTTTTAATAAAAAGAGATTAGCGAAAAACGAGGTTTTGGAAATCGACTCGCAAGGGTGATTACGGGGCATAGTCATAAAAGAATTACTGTTTTTGAATAATAAGACTTGAAATTCGAGAAACATGTTTATTTTGTTGAGTAGAGATCCACTTCGGGGGGGGGGGCATAGGAGTTATTACAGAAGTGCAAAAATAAATTCTACTTTAATTTTAGAAATCTTGTCCTATTTTAAATCAAGATGTAAGGCTTATAGTAGCATTTTTCCTATACAATCGAACAGTTAATGTTAGAACTTAGATATCTATAATTTATGTATAAAAACAGTATATATTCACACAACATCTTCAAATACCCAGCAAAGCGGGAAGGTAAGGACTAGTAGAATATAAATACTATATTAGGATAAAAAGTATAAATATTATTTTAAACAGTAGCAGATGTTATTCGTTTGACATGAAAATAATAAAATCAATTATCTCTTTATTATATTAAAGTATCCGACTACGTTCGGAAGCGTGATTTTGCAAAAGCGTATAAATAGATAATATTTATGATATGTAGTGTCATTTAGATTAGAAAATGTATATAAAATTGTTTTAAGAATAGTATTACAATAAAAAATTATTTATGTACAATATTTTGAAAAAAAAAGGAAAATAGAATAACCAATTTTCAAAATATTCTCCTTTTGTAAAAAATGCTTCTGTTATAATAATATTTTGCCTGCATGTAGCTCAGACATCTGTACAGATAATCAACTAGAATTTTTGAAATATATAACTTAGAAGTGGGTTTATCCATGTTTTCCGACAACAGAGGGGAGAAAGTTTAAGAAAAAAATTGCCGATAATTATATCAATGGGTTGTAACTCTGAAAATAATATGAACTTTTTTCAAAAGTCATAGATGAGCCTCTGAACAGTTGTCTGAGCTATATACAGGCAAAAGATTAATTACAATAGAAGCATTTTTCATAAAAGGAGAACATTTTGAAAAAAGGTTATTCTAAGTTAATTTTTTGCCGAAATATTGTAATAAATAAAAAATTTTGTCAAAATGTCCTTAAAACAATTTTATGCATGTATTCTAATCTAAGTGACACTAAATATTATGAAAATTATCCATTTATGCGCCTTTTTAAAATCACGGTTCCGAACGTAGTCGGATACCTTAATGATTTAAGTATAAAAATTAAATGTCGATTTCATTTTATTTACAATGGAACGAAGTTATCTTTATTTTGCTAACATATTGTATTAATACAATATCGTAAATTGTAAATAAATATATATTCTTCATTTGACAAGGAATAGAATCAGTATAAAATAAATGTCTAAATATATACAGGACTTAAATAAATTTAACATTTTTACATAGTAAAATATAAATAAAAAAATTATTACATTATTAATAAAACTATTTCGAAATATTCGCCAATATTCTAAACTTAAATTTCCAAAACTATTATGCATGAGCTCCAAGGAAATATGATTAATAGAATTTTTTGTTTCTGAAGTAGGATATAAGTTAATCTTGTACTACGTTTTTACACATTAGTATTTAAACAATGTTATGATACAAAGTTTTATATCCAACATTTAAAAAAACCTTTAGAATTCAAAATATTGCATTTATGGGTTATATCTGTGTTTAAAAAATGCAACTTGCAAGAATTTTAAAACATTAAATTGGCGTTGAATTTTAATTTATTCATAATATCAATAAAATAATCGCTTACAAGCAAATTTAACATTTATAACATTAAATAAAGTAGTCTAAATACGAACTTCTCATTATTAAACATTTACTTATATTTTATGACGACTTCTTCTAAATTTAGTATAAATTACAAGTTATTTCTTATAAATTTGAAACAAGCATATACATAGTATAATTTATTTTAATTTTTACGCACATTTTACAGGATAAATGTCAGGATATGTTAGACATTAAATTAATTATAAGTAATTAATAAATTAATATAATACTTAATAGAAACTTAAATACTAGATCAGAGTAAATAATTAATAAACTAGAGTATCAATAGTTTAAGGTAATATTAATTAACACAATGCAATCTTTCTATTATGATAAAAATATAGTACTATAGCACTGGCGCTAGATTCTTGCATTAGGATTCTCAAAAATATTCCTCATAAATTAACCTAGTTTCGGAAAAAATATAAACTTTTACAGAAAAAAACTAGCCGATGGGACACCCATTCTACACTATTCACACGACCTGAGGGGAGGAACGAAGAGCTACAAAAGTCATTCATACTAAAATTAATTTGTTTATCAAGATCTTAGTTTAAAAACAATACAACAACAAGAATAATCTAAGGAGAATGATCAAGAATGAGAAGACGCAACACGTATTACTCATCAATAGCGCAATTAACCACTGAATCTAACTTTCTAGATTAAATACTATCTCAATAGAAAATGCCTTATTTTAATGTTTATTTTATCCAGCTTACCGCTATATCCTAGAAAAACAACTACGGTCCTTATCACTTCTGTTCTGGCTTTAATGAGGCTATACTTCATTGGGCTCGGACCCACTTTCGGTTAATCTTCACCAGAACTGTTAGGCTAATTTCAAGGATTAATATTTCGCTTTTAGACTATATATCATATCACCTTGGGACTACCTTTCTACTTAGCAATCACACCTAGTGACTCCACTTAGAGACACCACGAATGCTAAACTTTCCATATATATATATATATATATATATATATATATATATATATGATTCCTAATTTACATATACAATTCCTTCGTCTTTAGTTGGTTGAATAGAATGGCCATTCTGGCCCCAAAGAAATCCCAAGAGGACACTTAATTGAAATCGCGATGAAAGCCCGTCACAGCATGCGAAGAGTAAATTTATTTAATGGTTAGTGTAATCTTTTTCTTTCAATTACACAGAAAGAATATTTGAATGAGACTTTAATTTTCAAAATGAAAGAGAGAAACTATTAATTTCTTAAATATAATTGCAGAGCGGAAAATAGAAACGTGAAAATATAGGGTGTCTGGGTTAAAATTATTCAAAAGTATTGTCTTGTGTTATTGTGGAACTACGCATTAAAATGAAATAACCTCTTCATCCATGGCCGCACGTGAGTGCATTATTCGGAAATCGCAGACGATAAACTTTTTGCACTGATTCCATTAGTAAAAATGTGGATGCAACAATAAAAGATGTAGAGCGTACTTTGGTTAACGGAATACAGTGACCTATACAGTAACTTGTTCAAATAGAACAGAAAGTCGTTACTGGCTTACCTAATAGACTTATCACGGCTAAGGAATCAATCACACGATCAACAGTGTCTTCTATCACGAAACCTTAAAGATAGTTGCCAGTTTGAGATACCAAAGTTCCCGTCTCCTTTAACCCTCTAACTGGATACCTTCCTCCTGAAAAGTTATTCTGAAAGCGTTTTACTCTTATATTGCTATTCCCTTCAAAAATGCAACGGACTTCAATTCTTTCCCCCTTTTAAAACTTGGGAGGTCGAAAGGGGACAACTTTATGACTTAGTTCGGCGTCTTTAATCAGTGAGAACCAGGATAGCAATCGTTTACAGCTAGCTGTTAAGTTGCCTTGGGCAATCTTGTATGAAAACCGTAGTTCTTTCTACTCTGTCGTTTTCCCCATAGATTCAGTCACAGTAAAATTAAAACAAAATGCAGGGTAAAAAAAACATGAAATAAATGGAGTGTTAAAAGTTAAAAAATAGTTATATTTTCTTCAAACAAAATTTATTTTCTGTCATTTTTTAAAATTTAAAAAAAAATATTTTGGTATTGCGATTTGAACTAGAAAAAAGCATCTTGTATTCATTTTTGAATATGAGAGTAGGAAAACGCGCTCACTTTCCTGTTTTTAAAAAAGTTATGAGGTAAAAAGAGTAAAAGCCCTATCTTTTTTTTAAACAATAAGACAATAAATGGTGCATATTTATGAAATAAAACAGATCTTTCTCTATTCAATTATATTTTTAATTTAGAATAACATAAAAAATGATTTCAATACTTTTAATTTATTTAAATTTAAATCATATAAATGATATTTTTATGTTAACTGAATATTTTTCGGAAAAAATCTAAATTTTCATTCCTAGGGCTCTCCTTTTCGAACTCTTTGTATTAAATAAAAATATATTTTCTACATCGACATTTGTGATGGACATAACACACATTCAGTCAATAATTTTTAATTTTAATGGGGGATATACTTCTTTGAATGCGCATGACAGTACTTCTAACCATTTTCTACTCAAGTTAAATTTCATATCTTTCTGTTTCTTTTATTACAAGGAAAAATGTCACACATCGATAACTACATTTTCACACAATTCAGTCATTACAAATTCTATTGTGAGAAAAGTTCTCCCTAATTAATTTTGTCTTTCAAAACAGTACACTTAAAACAATTTTGTTCAGTGAAGTTAACCGACAGTTCCACAATGTATTCATACCAAATTTTAAAAACAAATTTAACACTTGGAAATGTATCCTGTATTAAATTTTTCAGTATACACAAATATTTCTGCTGTAGGGAAGATATAGTATGAGAGATGTGGTGTGCGGTTGTGAAAGAATGTTTTCGTACGTGTAGACTATTTTTGAAAATTTAAATATCACTGAAACTGATCATATAACTGCAAATGAGCCTTATTTTAATGTGTGCTGGTATCAAAATAAAACACTTTACAATATTAAACAGCCTATGGGTTTATACTCAATATCAAACTATTCGCAAAATGTGTGGCTTACAACTTCTATTAAAATTGTAAAGAAACTGAAATATATATAAATATATCTTACTGCAGTCAAAAATATTCATAATATGTAAGTATCCTGTTGCTCCACTTATTTCTGTACATTTTAAAAACTGTAGCTGAATGCAAATTTTTATATTTATAAACGAGGCATAACAGCTCACACAGTCGTAAAAATGTCCTTATCATTTTTAAATATACTACTATAAAACGTATATGAATTGTAAGATCAGTTGTAAAATCCTAAAAGCTTTTAGAGGAGCTAAAAACATGTAATTTTGGATTGATCAAATTTTTAATATAATACACAAATATACATGTTATTAAGCAAATACATTTGAAAAATCAAACTTCCTTCTGAAATAAACGTAATTGAAAGAAAAATGTTTAATTGCAAATGAGTGGAAATACATGTTTATCTAAGGGGTATCCCCAAAGTGAGGTAATACTCAAACTTAAGACTTAAACTCAGTGGCACAACAATTCATGAGGGCCAGGAACTACTGTGCCCATCATAATACACGTGACCATTGGACGCTGAGGTGCATGAACAGATGTCCCGATTTGGTGGTCTGTCTGAACAGAGACCTTCAGTGTTTAAGACCCGAAGCAAGCTTGGTACTCATTTATCGACCCAATGTAGCGGGGATGAAAGGCAGAGTCGACCTTGCGCAGCCCGTTAAGAGAACTCCAGACCTGTGGTGGGGAAGCACTATACACTACCACTCGATCCTATTCGGTGAAAAATAAAATTTAGTGGTAGAATCTTATATAAATCCCTAATGAATGAGGAAGTCCAAACTTTTTTTTTCATGTAAACTGTTTAGACAGAAATGGTTAATTATGAACATTTTAGAAGTTGCATAAATTAAAATTAACCGTTATAGTTTACATAAATTTTTAAGGGCGCAAAAGGTGTATTTCGGCTGCACGAATTAATTTTAAAAGGAATACGGTTATGAAAAAGTAGTACATATCTATCTAAAGTAGGGTTGGTTACCTTACATATTGTCAAACACAACAATGCATTGGAAGCCAATTCCACAATTCATTGTTATAAAAATGTATGGAAAATTAGAAGATTTATTTTTGCATTTGTAATTTATATATATATATATAATTTTTCCTGGGAGCTTTAAAAGCTAGAGCGGCATCCATCAAAACCGCGGTTCTCTCTCTGTTTTTCCAGATCGCCCCTGACTAAGCCGGCTCTGACATAGTAAGTGAAAATGCCGGATTTTGTTTGTCAAGATCATTTTATAGCAGACTGCATTTTTCAGGTAGTTCAGATGGACGTTTTATATTTTCTTCATCAATATCTTAATGTCTGAATTTAAAATTACATAAAATTCTTGACATTCGCATCAATGACCATGATAATTTTTATTAGTATATGAATGTGTCATCAAACGATTACATGACTAATATTACCATATTATTTTAACCATTTAATTAATGTTAAGTATAACATAACGCAGACAAATTTTCTGAACTTTAAAATAAATATTTCGAAAATTACTTCAGATATACTCAAAATTTTTCATTCCTACGCTTTAGCTTCTCAAGTTTGCTTCTATGTAAGAATTTATTGTAATTGTATATTCATCAATTTTTTTAGTATATTTTTTGCTCTTAGCATGCAGTTTTCAACTGAATTGTATGAAATCTTCGAAAAATAATTAAAGATACCAAAGAAGCTATATAATAAAAAATTTGAAATTTTTATTATACTCAATCAATTGCTTAAACTTATGGTAAATAATTTTTAACTGCGCGATGCATTTTTTTTTCGAAATTTCAAATGGAATTTCTAACATAAAATTTCTAGCTTTATACGGTCGAGATTTCAAAAAATATCCAGATTTTAATTACTTATTCAGTTAGCCTTTAAAAAAGATAAATGTTGAGGTATTTTGTATAAATAGATATTTTTGAACAATAATTCGAACGTTTTTGAACAGCTCAAATTGAAAATTGATTTTTATGTTTATTTATATGCATAAATGTCTATTGTAAATGTTTCCGTATATTTTTGATTACCATTTATTCAAACATTAAAGTTATAAAAAAAATGTGGGAAAATCTTCATTCATGTTGTCTTTGATGTAAACTGAAGTTCAAGCACTTAAAATTCAAATAAAATTCGGTGTATTTTAACAATATATAACTAGGCACTGTACGTAAACTTCCCTGAACACTTCGACTTTGAAATATATATAAAAAAACTAATAGATCTTAATTAGTTTTTTTTTTGTTTTTCCGTTATTATTTTTATGAAAGTGTAAGAAAATGTTTCAAATTTGATGAAGTTTAAATTTATTCATTTTTAGTGGTTGGAAGTTGAAAAGATTTCAAATTTTAAAGTGTTTGGTGTTTTATTAATTTGTTTTTGGCATCTTATAATGAAATAATTGTTTCAAAAACTGAAAGCATTGATTAAGATAAGAAAAATGAAGCGAAAGAATATACTTTAAAAAAGACAATTTGTCTAACTATATAAAATAGCAGATTGCCCTGACACGCCCCAACTTGTTACAGTTTTAAATTAGTATGAAACCAAAAGGGAATTGTAACATATTTTACTTATGCGTTGGGACTTTTCAAAACTTTTAAAATACAAGTTAACAAACAAACACTTCATGAGGTCTAAAGAAATTTCCCCCCGATTTCTTACGATTGCTCCAGGGTCAAAACACGGGGTTCCCTGCGAGCCATAAAACTTCCTATCAGTGTCCTGCTGTGTTGTTTCCACCGTCCCTAATTATCTTTCAAGATGTTAAACCTTAAAAGGGGGTAAAGATTTCAGAAAAGTGCGGCTAATCCGCTTTTGAAAACGTTACTTGAAGGCAGAAAAATCAGTTCAGTCCATTTTCGAAGCGTCTTTACACTGACGGAATTTTCCGTGCTATCTGGTTAGAGGGTAAAAGATTTGTCTCATTGGTGGGTAGATTTTGATGTCAGATGGTTGACATTCCATTCTGTTCGAACAAGTCACTGTACACGCGTGACTGATTTAAATTTCGTTAATCAAAGCACGCATTGTACTTTTTACTGAGGCATCCACATGTTTACTAATGAAATCAGTGTTAAAAGTTTATCATAAGTGATTACCGAATATTGCAGGCACTTCAGCCCATCGGACTAGACCAGTGCTTCTCAAACTTTCAATACTGGCGCCCCCCCTTATACATTAATCATGTACTGAATGCAATAATAATGCACTTTGATGCTAAAGCTACAATAGGCGATCTTAATTATAAACCATACAAATTAGAAACATACGTATTAAATTTTGTATACTACTTTTAAGCAAAAAAAAAATAAATAAAATAATAGGATAATTATTATGTTATTTTCCCTTTCTCTAATTTTTAAATTGAACATATTGCAAAATGTGGTGGCTGCTTAGAGCACAAAATATAGATATCTGCTAAATATAGAAAAATAACTCAGAGGGTCAATTTCTAACCATAAGCATTCCTTATAAAAACCTTGCTTTGCAAGACAAGCCCATGGAAGTCGCTAATACTTATTAAACTTGTTCTTAATTTAGTATTAATTAATTAGTTATAAAATACTCTGTGCAGCACTGATACATTAAAAGTATACCGGCTGAAGTACCCGCTCTTTGCCCGAGTTGAATTATAAGAAAATAAAACCTTATTGATATAATAGCTGAATTGTAAGGAGAGCAAAGCCAAGTGCTCGACAATGTTTACAAAAATGTAAAATGATTTTTTTAAAATGGTTGCTCAAATTACAATGAGTTTTAACCGAATTGTAATTTTAAACCTCACAGAATTAGCATTTATAATTGATGTTAAATAACGAACAATAATATAAAATTCCTATGAAGAATAATTGTATTATTTTTAATATTTAAAGCGAAAAGACTTCAATGTGTTTTAACCCGGGAGCAGGAGCGCACTCGATACGGTCGAGCGGGGTTATTGAGTCACCCCAATCCTTTTTTTTATAATTATTTTATTGTACACGATACAAATCGTGATTCCAGTGAATAATTTAATTACGAGAAAGTTAACTTACCAATTTTAAGTAATTTCAATTTTCCTTTGGTAACAAATAAACAGTTTTGCCAGAATTAACGATTTCGTAATCTGTGTGTCCCACGTGACGACTTTCGGGTAAAAAGTGTATTCATTGATATTATGCATGTTACTGTTAAAAAAATTATGTAAAACGTTTTTCGTTATGCTTTATATGTTTGTAAAAATAAGTCTTGGCCAAGTAATCCTTCAAAGTGTTCTCCGTGGTTTTCCAAATATAAAACTCTTTTGCATGAAAAAAAGCGCAACAGAGAAATACATTACTTTCAACTTCCCTAAATGAGAAACAAACACCTAAGAGAGGGGTCACAACTAACTGTACCAATAACTTAGAAGGTCAAACAGATTACAGCTATAATGTGTAGTATTTCAAAAATAATGACAGTGATGAATTTTTTATGTTCTAAATTTTTCGATTCTGGGTCTGGGATCTATTTTTTCCCTGAAAGAGTAAGATGTTATGTTTAAAAAGAAAGCGTAATAAAAAAAATCTCTCCTCATGGGATTACAGCAAATCAAATAAAAGTTTTTTTATTTGGTTATAGGATCAAAGATAGCTAATTAGGTATTGAAGAAGTTTTTATATTTGATGACTTAATATCGCCCGCGCGCGCCTATAAATTATATCAGAGTAAAAGTGCATTTTTTATTATGTCTGAAAGTATTTTGTTTTAATTCATTCCAATAAATTAATTTTTTTAAATCCTTTATTTTCGATATGCTCGCGCCCCCCTCGTAAGGTCATCGCGCCCCCCAGGGGGGCGCTACCCACAGTTTGAGAAACACTGGACTAGACCCAAAAAATCTAGGAGAGTTTTCCAATCTACGGATGAACAATTTATAACATTCTGATGGGTAGTTACATAATAATAAGCCATGACGTTTGCATGCATCAAGCCCGCACATCCTGTATGGTAATGATATGATTATTCTAAATAATTTAAAGGAAACACTCTATTTTAAATTCATTTCTATTTGTTTCTAATCACACTTTTATCAAAGCCAGTAATATTAATTTGAAATATGTGTAATACGTGCAAAACTCTCGGAAAGAAATTTATCTGGTTGACTGTGTTCTCTGATCTCATACCATTATTGAATTTGCTGTCAAAAACATGAATGACACGAAAAAAAAAGGTTTCAAAAAATGTCACTAGATTTATTTTTTCCTCTACAAATATCTTCCTTTCGTCTTTTTTTGGGAAATAGTGAGAAGATGATAAATTACAAAATCCATAAGAGTCTTTGTAAAGAATCAAAATTCTTTCAATAATGCTTTGGATTTTGGATCCTATTTTCGTTAAAAAAATACGGGATTTAAAAGTATTTGAAGGAAACAACAAAAACTCACGGATGAAAGTTTCATGAGATCAGAAGAATTCCTTATCGACACTCCTTCACATTTTTAAACTTTTTTGGACTGAGCCACAAATTTATTATAATTCATTTTTTGGCAGAAACTGGGGATATCAACAAATATATACGCAAATTTGTAGCATTTTTTTTTATAACTAAACATTTTCTTTTTGTTTAAATGTACATTATGAATATATTCTTTAACGATAAATGTTTAATAGAAAGTAAGAGCCATCATTAAGAAAAATGTGTCTATGTCTAAGATATTCAGATTAATTATTTATGAACGTCATCAGAGCTACAAACCGACCCCTGGGAAACAATCAGCCCCACGCCCAGTCTTTATTGAAAAAGAAAAATTTACACTTTATAAACAGTAGAAGACAGCAAAATAACAAAATACAAATTTAAAGGAAACTGCTCTGTATACAAACGTGTGCGTAAGCGTAATATAAATAAACAAATCAAATATAATAATAATAATAATAATAATAATTACATAAGGAGTATTAGAAATGGAAGAAAGAGTATACATATTCCAACTTTCTTACAAATTCATAAAAAATAATAAAATTACCCAATACAAGCGCACCATACAGACCAAAAGAAAAAAAAGAAAAAAAGACAGAAAAAAATAAAGAATAATAATAATAAAATGTTTCTTTTTTTTTAATCATATTTTTAGTTGACGCCAAAGCTTCTTGTTGATATTTTTTCTACTGGTAACACATCTCCTTTTTTGAATCACTATCAAGTAACAAGGATTTCACCTGAGTCGATAGCCCCCTCACCAAACTTCTACACCACGCCAATGGGTGGACTTTGAGCATCAACAGATTGAATACACATGTGTCCCTCTGCGTGATGCGTCTTTAGCCCCCAGTCTCGAAACCACTACTCCAGACCTTCAGTATATTAGAACTGTGAGTCTTGTAAAAAGTTATAGCAAAACAGTTTTGAAATATTTTTCAGTAACTTTTAGAAATTGAAATATGGAATAATTATATTTAGGTCATCTCGAATAGCAAGATAAATATATTAGCTGACAACATCTAATAATATTTATACCTTTTGTGAGGTATAATTTCAAAATAAATGCATCAACTAATAGTAAAGCGTATCCACACACACACACATTATGGTTAAGTTAGAGATGTTTACTTTAAAATATTCCAATCGAACGATGCAATATCTAACTTTAGGAGTGAATATAAATAATATCTCCACTTCCCATTATTTGCAAATGAATGTTATGTAATCTTTCCCCTTCTGCAATATGTAAAACGAGTCTTTACTAGTTTATCTATAACGTTTGAATAATGGAACATCCATTTCTACAAGTTTTGTAAGCAGCCGAAAAAAAATGGCTGGAATCTAAACGCAAATACGAGTGCAACCACTGAATATAAAGCATCCAGATATTTAGATCAAATGATGTCTTTTCTCCAAATAAGACCTTTACAAGATTCTTATGTAGATTTTCCTTCGAATACAGATCCATTTCAGCGGTTCAAATTTGTACGAGTTCTTAGTTTTTGTTTGATTTTTGGAATATTTCTCTTGATAGGATTAATTCAATTCTGAAGGTTATTAAAAAGTATTTCCAAAGATAAGTACAAAATCTGTTCCATGCAAATACTCTTAAAGCTAATGTTTTTTGAAATCTTATCTTGATTTGAATTTCAATTTTTAAAAGCATTTACAAAAAAAACGCATGTTTTTCAGTCAGTAAGCGCATTGGATTTATATTTTATTTAATTTATTGCATTTTTCTGCTTGGATTTATTCAGACTAGTTCTACCTCACTGTATGAGTTTGACTTTCAATTAATGTTCTGACGGGCTCACGCGTCTTTTCTTTAACATGTCCTTTGAGTTCTTTGGGGCCAGAATGAATGACAACTCTTTTCCAACCAAACCCAAGAAGTGAAGCGTGAAGGAAAAATTCAAATTAGAAAGCTTTTAAATATCAGAAGTTAGAGTAAGCTTGGTGGCAATTTCAGGAATGTTATGATTCAATTGTGAAGAGGGTTTGGAAAGATTAAGTGACAGCTATCAGAAGTTATTCGTGACAGAGAGCCATTAGGTCAAGGTGCATACCATTGCACTCCAGTAAATCCGCAACTTCCAGTAAGATTGGATTGATCGATCGACATTAAGGTAGGAGTGACTATTTAATACTCGCGCCTGTGATTGTATTGGAATTGAGTTAAGGCGAGTTAATTATTGATAGTGGTTCGGGTTACGTTACTTCGGGATTATATATATTGTGTGTTTAGCCTCCGTAGATTCTCTCATATATATTATTATCTAATTTGTTAGACGTTTAAGTTAAGATCTTAATAAAGTCAAATTAAGATCATGGCTGCTTCTAGTTCTTCCTTTATTCCTACACCTCTAGCTCATGCTGATAATCAAGGAGATGGGTACCCGAGGGGGGCGTCTTTACAATGCAATTCAATTCCTAAGTTCTGTGATATTCTTAAATTTATGCTTCGGATTTCTCTGTTATTAGGAATCGCAATCATAAAGAAAAGTTTGCCTTGACTTCAAATACGTTAAACCTTCACATAGCAAAAACTAAAATGTTTACAAACCAAAGAAAAAAGATGGAATTTATTTCAAATGTAAAATTTATTTTCAAAGGGATATGAGAAAATCAATGAAACGCTGGTATATATTTTTATTGTAACTAGCAGTTACAATGCATAATTTCTTTAGAAGAAACATTGTAACATGCTATGTCTACTCTATAAATAAATTTTAGAATTTTAATTTCTTTTTAATAATTAATAATAAAAATAAAAATAAAAACATTAGTGGTTAATGATAAAAGACAATAAACTGAACTGAAATAAGATGAACAAAATTTTCAGTTCTGATCGAGTTAGAGCTGTACAATATCACCTAAAATATTAAGTTAAATTAGTTGATTTTATCCAAGTCTAATAAATTACAATAAAACGCGAATTTAAATTAATTTAGAAAGAGAAATGGAAAAACAATTTAAAAGGGTCATAATCCCATACATTCCTGTTTTAAGGATATACCGTGTAGAAGGGTAGCTCAAATGAAAGTGGCATTGTTGTAATAACTCCACAATTTGAAGAGAAAGATGACCGAGCTCATGCTCCTATAGAGGGCGCAGTGCTGGGATTTCGTCAGATCAAGCCAGATGCGTGCGTAATAGCGTGGATGCACGTTAAAAGGCATCGTTCACTTCACCGATGCCTCCGAACGACGACTGTCAATGCTACCACGCACTTTGTTTGATTGCATGAACTGAGAAAGAATATCAGGAACCACTGACGTGGCATACTGTCACGCTGGGTTATTACCTTGCATGATAATACGTATCCTCGTGTGGCTGTGGCGTGCAGAACTTTGTTACGGCAATTCTGATGCGAGATTCTCGAACATCTTCCTTGCAGCGCAGACTTTTTGCCGCCCTCCAGAAAGCTCTGAAGAGATGATAGTTTCCCGACGATAATGAAGTCCAAGCTGCTGTTGAAAATTGATTCCACAAACAAAACCGGAGCTTCTTCCCCCAGGGTATCCATCATGCCGTGAACCGCTGGGACACTTATTCCAGCCTACAAGGTGACTTTGTCTACCCTATTTCTTTCGTCTGTGTTACTTCTTTCCTTTGTATACTAATTTATTTTAATATCATAAACCATTTATCAAACAGACTGAAGAGCCACTTTCATTTGAGCTACCCTTATATTTTGGGAACAGAAAAAAGTTAACTTGTGTCATTTTACTCAGAAATTCCATTGTATTGTGCATGTTCAATTACGCATATTATTTATCCCTAAATCACCTACTAATAAGAAAAATAATACTAAACACAAATAAATTTTAAAATATCAAATTTAGTTCTCAATATCAGAAACCATATTTACTTCTAACACAATAGGAAAACTATGTTAATTTCAAACTGAAATTCACAACATTTTCAATAGAAGAATTTCTTGGTGGAATTCTTAAAATACACACAAGTGCAACATTTCAGAGAGAATAACATATCAAAGAACAAAAACCACACATTTTCTTTTTATCTTTTCAATATATATATAACAACCAATCTTCTTCAGAAAATTCAACAATCAGACTAATCCTAACAAGTCCTAACTCTCAGCCATAGAAATATCAGATATTCACAAGGATCATCAATTCAAAGGACGCATTGACAACAAAAGGCGAAATGAATTTTCTATCTCATTTGATTACTATTCCTTTCAAGTTCTACATATAATTCCGCTGGACCTATGCACGAGTCAAATGAAATTTAACCAGCCGTGATCTGCTTGTAGGAAGGAACTGTAGATGAAAAGGAGTACAAGAATGGCTTGGGTAATTAGCTATGCGAAATGGATTGGCACTTCCGTTTAGAGTTAGTCCACCAGCAAATGTGTTCACTGGAATACAACGTAGTGGTAGCTCGATGCGAGAAAGTATGCTAACTTGAAGCAGAGGAGGCTCTATACAATGGAGCATAACATCTGTTTGCTTATAGGGGAAATTAGGAAGTATAGATGCATTTCGAATTGAGAATCTTGATCATAGGAATGAATTTAAAGAGATATTCAAAAGATTGTATCGATGGGCGGCGTTAATTGTATCTTAAGAACTTACCTGTGTTTCATAAAGTGCTAAATTTCACCTCTTTGTTTCTGCTTGGATGCGATGGAATTTGATAATAATCTGGTTTTGAAAATTATTCAATTATACATTAATATTTGCTTCGCCATAATTACAATGAAATTGTTATAGTAAAAACAAAAGAAGCAGAATTTCTTTTTCTGACATAAAGGAATTTCTAACTGTTTGGAGTAGACTTATGCAATTCACGAAATTATTTATGTGGAACATCCCATTTTTGTTAAACCTTTTAAACATAAAATTATTCCAAATTTGAAAATTAAGTATTGTTTTACTTAAATAACAATTCACCCAAGAATAAAACGATGCAATTTACACATAAAGGGAAAATGATCTTAAAATTTGTATAGTTTTAAAATGCACCACACTTATAACAGGGCTTCTTACAAAAAAATTATTTATATGCACCTTTTTAGCAAAAAATGTAAAAAAAAAACAATATATTTTCAAAACGTTTTTGGATGGAAAATGCTTCTCTAATACTTTTTGCCCACATATAGCTAAGACTTCTCTATGGTGATTGAATAAAGATTTTTGAAAAAATCACATTTTCAGAGTTGTAATCAATTGAAATAATTATCGGTGTTTTTTGATAAAATTTCTCAACTATGATGTATTAAAATATGAATAAATCCGCTTCTTAATAAAGTCTTCTAAAACCCTATTTCATGCTTTATACAGGTCTTAATTATACAGAAGAAAAATATTGTTATAGAAGCATTTCTTATGAAAACTATAATGTTTTGTGAAAATGTATCATTCTTTCTCCAGCATATCAACCTGGAGAACATGTCTTTGTAGCATCACATCCGCTGAGCAACGCTGCGCAAGGAAGAAGTGCGAAACTATTGCCATGCAGAGACGGTCCCTACGTGATTTTAACACAAAGATCACCATCATCGTACGAGATTGCTGGTCTTGATAATCCGGGGGAACCTCTTGGTGTTTACCACACCTCTGCTTTAACTCCTTGTAATAATGACAAAGTAAAACCCTTTATTCATCTTCGTAAACGTGGCCGTCCACCAAAGGTCCCACAGACTCCTGATTCCTCGTCGGGACGCCTTCGGAACCAGAGGGGGAGGATGTAACACATGGTAATTCTTTATCTCTCTCGTGCTTTATATTAATGCTTTTATTAATGCTTTATATTAATGCGCGCGCGGGCTTTTATTTATAAAAATTAACTGTAATTTTAATTATGGAAAGTTCTGGAACTTGCGATGGCAATAAATAAGGAGATGGAATATGGAGTTTGGAAAATAAAAGTCTTGAGTTGAATGCGGCAAGAGTTGCTGACATTTTTTTATTTCCATGTTAAAGATTTAAATAATTTTTTCTTGGAATAATATTCCTTAAAAAAATTTATATGTATATTCTGATTCTGGTGAAACTTAACATCAAGAACAAAAATTATTCACTTGTACGCTTTTTCAAAACCATGATTCCGAATGTAAACTGTTACCTTATCGAAAAAAAATAAATTAGAATTTTAATAATAAATCGATTTCTAAAGCTAATGAGTTAAATATATATTAAACTTGACAAACTGTCATTAAGAAAAGTTGTTTCACAATGAAATATTGCTAAACAGAGCATTAATGGTTTGTGTTGTATTATTAATTAATATATATACCGTAATAAAACATATAAATATGAAAATACTTCACATTATCATTGGGAGCTCTAGAATTGAACTGCCGCAAACCAAGAATTAATAATACAATCTTTTCATAATTGTTAAGGTATCCGACTATGTTCGGAACCGTTATTTTAAAAAAGCGCATAAATGAACAATTTTCATGATGTTTAGTGTCACTCAGATTAGAAAACATGCATAAAATTGTTTTAAGGACATTTTGACAAAAAATACTTATTTAAATATAATATTTTGGCAAAAAATTAACTTAAAATAATATTTTTCCAAATGTTCTCCTTTTGTGAAAAATGGTTCTATTATAATAATATTTTGCCTGTATATAGCTCAGACCTCTCTACAGAGGCTCAACTTCAATTTTTGAAATATAATGAAAAATAATTAAAAATAATTATTCGCGTTTTTTTCTTAAAATTGCTCCCCTATGTTGTCGTAAAATATGAATAAACCCACTTATAAGTTATATATTTCAAAAATTCTAGTTGAGCCTCTGAACAGAGGTCTGAGCTATATACAGGCAAAATATTATATTAATAGAAGCACTTTTCACAAAAGGAGAACGTTTGGAAAAAAGATTATTCAAAGTTAATTTTTTGCCAAAATATTGTATTTAAATAAATCTATTTTGTCAAAATGTCCTTAAAACAATTTTATGCATATATTCTAATCTAAGTGACACTAAATATCATGGAAATTATCTATTTATGCGTCTTTGAATATCACGGCTCCGAACATAGTCGGATTCCTTAAAGCATTCAGCACAACTAATTTTGAGGAACATTACATCCTAAAAATTGTGCAATTTAATGTTAGGCAAACGGTGCTACACTTATATCAAGTCAAACAAACACAAATAAATACTTTTATTTTAAAAGGACATTCCTTAAAAATTTACATGAAGCATAAGCTTATTTGTAAACTGTTTATCAAAGAATAAAATAACACTTTTATTTATTTTAAAGAAGAATAAAACTTAAAAACAAATATATTCGCTACACCATGAAATGAAATAGTTTTCGTTACACAGCATATGTAAGTTATAAATTAATTGTGTATTCTCTAACAGAATCCAATAACTGTTCCAACAAATGACAACAAAAATAGGAATAAATTGTTGTTCTGGTATGTAATCTCATTCTCTCTTAACTTTATATATTAATCTTCCACCCTTTCAGTGTGCTATATTTTTAAAATAGACATATCATTTAATAATGTACCATGAAGTCAATTTACAAATGTTTAACTTAGACACACATTCCAAAGTATATGGAATTTTTAAGAAGCTGATTAACGATATCTCGACAATATTTTTTGTAAATGAAACAGTAATCTCACTTCTAGATAGAATATAAAAACCTAGTCTTGACGAGTGTAGTTCCATATTCTATTTAAATAATAGAATATTTTATTTCTATTTTGTAAGGAAAAGTACAACTATATTGGCTCTTATTGAATACCAGCTGTCTAGATCTTTAGATTAAATGTCTTTCTAATAAAAAAAATTACTCGTTTCCTTACGAAGATGTTTTTCGAGAATCAATTTATCAGTATTTGATATACGAGATGAATATTGTTTGGGTTCTAAAATGTTCTATTTTGTGGAACAAGATTGTTTTTTTTTGTAAGCATTCCATGCAGTATCATTCTAAAAAAAAGAATTATTTTTCATGCATTTATGCCTTTTTTCTTATCATTTTGATATGTTTTTCACGAACACTAATAACACAATAGGGTGTAGTATATTTTAAATTTTTGTAGAGTATGTTTATATACATATTTCTAGAGAGAATTTTACTAAAATTTCAATTTAAATTGTTTTCGTACTGGTAGTTTTAAGTGAGATTTGTATTTCCCTTTGTTTTGATTCAAATTGAATCCAACAATGTTTTTGAGCTGTTTTTTGGTCAAACGATAGTTTCTCCTTTAATTACTAATTTTATTTTATTTAATGTCTGGTAAACAAAATTTACGTCATGTTTTTTTTAAACATAAGATCCATAAAAATTTTATACATTATCTTAAAAGAGCATCGTACTATTAAAAGCATAACCTGTTAATTATGCAATTAGATTTCCATATTAGTATCATAAAAGCCATAAGTTACGTTTCATCAATATTTAAATCAAAGTAAAGTTGAGTAGCTTAAAAAAATTATGTTTCAGATATTTTATTATACACTCATGGCCAAAAAAATTAACGCATCAAGAAATAATGGGAGATATGCACATGATTAGAAATGCAGCGTGATTGCGCATTACGTATAGCCGGTAGAGGGCATTTAACGTCGTTATCCGTAGAGAATAAAACAAGTAACCAAAGCTTGTTTGAGTGTGCTGAATCGTTTACAAAGCAAGAGCTGAGGTAGTCGCGCAGCTACTCCGTTTTCGAAGACGATATGAGCAGCTGTCGCAGTTTGAGAGGGGGAGAATCATTGGCGTGATGGAAGCTGGGTGGTCAGCTAGGCGAGTAGCTCATCAAATAGGCCACTTTGATTGTGTTGTAAGCAGGGGTTTGGGGACCAATGGATCCGAGAGATGTCAGTTAGACGAAAACCAGATTCAGGACGCCCTCGACAGACCAGTCATCGAGAAGAACGCCACATCTTAAGAAATGCACGCGTACATTCAACTGCTTCTTCGGCTGCCGTCCAGGCACAGGTAACACCTTCACTAGGGGCCCTTGTGACTTCTCGAACCATACGAAGGCACCTGGCTGAAGGACATTTGGGAACAAAACACCCATTACGTGTGCTACCCTTGACACCCCCAAGTCGTCTTTAGCGACAAATCCCGATTCAATCTCAGCAGTGATGACAATCGCGTTTGTGTGTGGAGACCCTGTGGTAAACGCCTTTGCTTTACAGTTTGTGTGGTGGTATGGGGCGCGATTGTCTACAATACATGGTCACCCCTAGCATTGATCCGTGGCATCATGACAGTCCAGCGTTATGTACATGATATCCTGCAACCACATGTGTTGCCACTCATGCTACAGCTCCCATTAGCCATTTTTCAACAAGATAATGCTCGGCCTCATACGGCGAGGGTATCAGAAGGCTGTCTCTGCATTGTTACTACCCTTCCTTGGCCTACCCGATCCCCAGATTTGTCTCCAGTCGAGCATATCTGAGATCATTTGGGACGGCGAGTTGGGCATCCCACGAGTTTGAACGAACTAGAGGCAAGGTTACAGCAAATATGGAGCTAAATTTCTTAAGACATCATACAAAACTTGTATGCCTCAATGTCCGATCGTATTGCATCGTGCATTCGTGCTACAAGGGGTTCAACAGGGTATTAAGTCTTCCGTTCGTTTGTCTTTTTTCTCTGAAATAAATTATCCTTTTTCTTTGATTTTCTAATCATTTACTTATATCAAAATAGTCATTATGTATGTAAAATTTCGTTTCATTATGACGACTCATTCTTGGTGCGCTAATTTTTTTGTTCATGAGTGTAGTTCAATATATATTTGACGATTGAAATATAGTTTTATCAAAATTGTATCTATTTCAATGGAGCTGTACTCTCTTTTTTTACTTAGTGAGAATATACTTTTACATATTCTCGAACCATACACAATGCATTTATATTAAATTACCTGTTTTGCGTAAGACCTCTATAATGTAATCAGAAATAAATGAACTTTAGAACAACATGCTGAAAAAGTTCCATTGCCATTTTATTTCCATTTTTGAATGCATCAAAGTTAATAATATTGCTAAAATTAAAATTGATAATAGTTCGCGAAAAGAAAAATTATATTATCACATATACATAACTAAAGTCGCATAAATTTTTAATACAGTTTGTGAAATTTATTGGAAATTAGGTGCAGATGTGGAAATAAAATATGAACGAAAATGCCATCTGTAGTAATTAATACCTATTTTCTCATACTAACTAAAATATTAAATCTACTATACAGAAGGATAATCTTTTGTATAATATTTAAATTTAAAAAAAAATAATTTTCCCTAAATTATAAAGTGCATATTAAAGACTGCGTTTAACACAAAACGTAAACAAGTATGTAAGGAAGGCCAAACATTTTTTTCTTAACAACCAATATAGTATTTTAATGCCCGAGAATTCTGCTAAAGGTTAAAAATTCGTTCAAAATAAAAGTAAATGTAATAAGCTATAAAATGGAATGTTTGTCTGCATGTCTCTTTGCCTTCCTAAGCCGTTCATCCGATTGCGCTGAAACTTTGGGAAATGGTTGGACGCATGTCCGCGAAGGTTTCTTTCTGAGTTAGTAGAGTTGACCCCTAAGAAGCGTTTGAGATATACATTCCTGTTTTTGAACTATTAGACGTACATACTTAAAAATTTTGTTGGCATGTTTTTGGTTTTTTTAAAAATATAGATCCGCTAAGAACGGACTTTACGAAAATTGACTTCTTTTTGGGAAGAAGAGTTTCTGGAACTTAATAAAAAAAATTACGTTGTGGAGCTTCTACTTGCCGTAATGAAATTTAGTATGCATGTTACATTTTTGAATGGAAATTCGCTAAGAAAGGATTTAAGAGAAATCGATTCCGAGGAGATTAGAGGGAATCTTCAGCGTTATATTGATTAAAAAAATACCCTTCTCGAACTTCTAGACAGACATATACAAACAAAAAAAAACATGCACGTACTGTAAATGTAAACAAACACACAAAAGTTACTATCTAAATAATACTGAAAAAATGTAATTCATGTATGTACAAAACGATGTAAAAGATTATTTACTCTTAACAAAGGCAGAGAAAGGAGGAAACCATTCTATATTCTTCTTTTGTGGACAATTTATGAATCTAAGTCTTTCGGAGAATTATTATATATAAGTATATGAAGTTCTTGGCATCCTGGATTACGCCACTGGAGGAAGAACACTGGTCAGTCGGCGACAAATTGAAGCTTTTAAAGTCAGCTTAAAAGTTTCTATGCCCAGTTAGAAGCTGAGTGTTTAAATTTAGGTTGAAAGTGGTGAGCCTTTAAACGTCTCTGAAGAGAAGGAATAAATTCCTTAGTGAATAGCGCCTTATTCGATATTTAATACAATTGAATAATCCTCTCGGATATAATTTTTGTCTTAAAAACATTCTTACAATACGATTCATAGGAATCAAATCGCTTAATTTATTCACTTCTTTTGGAAGCCATACTTATAGCATGTTAATCCCACTACTTGTATAAAATATTATTATTAGAATTTGAACATTAGGCTTGATTATTCACGGGCTCATAAGCTAAACCACTTGTCCACATTGACTTCTTAACTAATAAAGAGTTTTAAAAGTGTGGAAAGAATTGAAATACAAACAGTATGAAGAACCAAAACTAAACTTAAATAAAGTTGTCTCTAACCACTGAACAAAACTATAGCAAATGAATGACATATTTATAATGAAAGACATCTATTTCTCAAACTCCCATGCAAACATAATAATTCATTAGAAATATCAGTTCACCTGATGAATTGACAACCAAGTTCAGAAGGAATTTTATCTCACGACAATTCCTTTTGAGAGCGTCCGTGTAATTCTAGTGGACACAGCAACAGCTTACGTCCGAGCTAAATGAAACTTAGCCACTCATAATTTGCATAGAGAAAGGGACCTTACACTGCTGAAAAGGAATGGGGGTAGGCTTTGGTAAATTATTTTAACAGAAAGCCGACGTTCTCATTTAGCAAACTTTCACCTTCAAACGTGTCTTCTGGAAGACAGTATAATGAAGGGTTGGTATGTGAATGCATTTTAATTCGAACGGAATAAGGGACGTTCCGGACAATAAAAGATGACGTGTATTTCAATTCTGGGTTGAAACTAGAACGCCCAAGTACGTTTCGAATTGAGAATTTGGGTCATTGTGAAGAATATTGCGAGACGCTATTCAGGTAATTGTACAAAAGTGGGATGTATAAATGAGTCCTAGTTTGTTTCGATTAGCTAGGATGAATTGTGATTTGTGGGTAGGACGTGTGGTAGTCAGTCTATTATTTTGTATAAGTAACTAGCCATTACCCACCCGTTTCACTGGGTATTTCTTGATGTTGTGTGATTGTATATTCTTCTAAGGTTACTGATGCCTATATCATAGCACTAAGCTACCCGTTTGTTCAAACAATTCCGTACTCCTCATATCTCGGCTTGAAAAGGAGTTTCGTAACCAGAGAGAGAATTCTTGTACCCTCCCTCCTAGGAGTCGCGCGCGATTTACACAAAATTCCCCTCTTAGCAGATCCATATTCAATAAAAGAATTATGCCCACCAAATTTTAAGCCAGTAGGTTTACCAGTTCAAGAAAGGGGATTTTTGTCTATAAGCCTCATTGCGAGTCGGTTTCTGCAATCTTATTGAATCTCTACTGAACGACAACTGGTTTGCCGAATTTCAAGTCTGTAGGTCTAATAGTTCAAACACTTGAAAATGTTATCTATAACGCCCCTTAAGTCCTCCCAACATCCCTTGGGAGTTTAATTGTCGCAAAAACCTTTTTGTAGCGGATCACTTCTCCATGAAACAAACGCCCCTGCCAAATTTCAAGTCTGTATTCTCAAACTGTGGGGCGCGCCCCCTAGGGAGGCCGGAAAACCCTGCCAGGGGCGCGAGCCTATTAAAAAGTCGAAAACAAAGATTTAAAGCAATTATCAATTTACAGAAAGGAAGCAAAACAAAATAGTTTCTGACATAATAAATAATAAAGTACACATTCACACTGATATAAGTTACTTATAAATGTATCGGTAGGGCATGATTAATTGATCGATACTAAATTGCAAACAAATTTAGAAATGACTTGTGATTTCCATGGTTTTATCGTACACAAATTTAATACTCATCTTTATTATTTGTGCAGTTTGTATTTAAAGTCACATTGTAGCTTTAGCGTTGAAGTGCATTAGTATTGCATTGAATACATAGTTGTTCTATGAAAAGGAAAATTGGTTCGAAAATATTGTAAGTTTGAGAAGCACGGCCGTAGGTCTAATAGTTCGTAAAAGGGAATCTACCTTTGACGCTTAAGAACTTGCAACGTCACTTTGCGGTCGATTTTCGTAAAATCGATTCTCAGCGGATCTCTGCACAACGAAATGAACATTCCTGTCAAATTTTAAGTCTGTAAATCTAAAAGTTCCAGATTTTGTGATGAGTGAGTTAATTTTTTTCCCTTTTATATATAGAATGAAAAATACTCTGCCGTAAATGATTCGAAATAGGAATATGAAACAATACGTATGGAATTCTTTAACATATAAATAGTTTGAGAATATTTTTAAGCTATTCATTTAAGAGGATTTTAAGGAGATTTCAATTAACCTATTTATCATATATGTAAGAATAATACATTTATTAATATCATATAACTCATATTCTCAGTAAGCATACAAAGTTTATCTAACTAGTATTAAATAGTCAACTGGAATTAAATAATACGGATTAATGAAAATTCCTTACATATAAATGATTACTTAAAATTTCTTTCAAAAAGATTCTATTGAAATTAATTTAAAAAGGATACGTTTAATGTAGTACCATTTAAAAATACAAATTCAGATGTGAAAGACTAAATTGATAAAATCGAGAAGTAAGTTTAGCATATATGGATGAACAGAATAAAAGTGTTAAATGTTTATTAATAGAAGTACTGAAATAGATAATATTTTTACAAATATATTTGTTATTTAAAAGCATTGTACTGTGATTTTAGTTTTCAAATGATCCTTTTTATATGAAAGTCAAGTTAATGTATACATTTTTAAGGCACTGCATATAAAAACATAAATATCATATCTGTATTTTACAAGTTCAAATCTCTTAGAAAAGCTTCCCATGTTTACAAATAATTACCTACAAGTAAATTCCAGAATGCAGTATTATCCCGAATTTACGCTATAGATGTGAATGAGTGATTTTTTAGTTAGGCCGGAGATGAATCAAAATCATAATTTTAGAAAGAAAAATGTTTAATGAAATCTTACACACAACATAAATACAAAACCCAAAGCCGAAGTTAATTGGATTGCAGAACGTTCCATAAAATCTTAGTAGTCTCTGCAAGTTCAAGGATTTTTTTTCTCCCGCCATATTTCCTCGTAGCCTGCTTATAATTCTTTGTTATTTATTTTGTTGAAAAAATATGCTCTTTGTTGGAGTCCATATTTTCTAAAATTTGTAACATACTTTCAATGAAACTGAAGTCAAATGTCATATTCTCAACACACTGTCATTCAATCTTGTGATTGAACTGGGTCTAAACACTTTGTAGCGGTTCATCTACTTAAGCCAGTAACAGCCTTTGGAGATTGAGGATCACTTTTGTCTAACGGTATGTTACGTGCTTACGAATCCATAGGTCACGAATTCTGGCCTCCTCATTGATGGCCCTGGCTGAATTATAAAAAAAAGGAATCTTCTGATCTGTCACAGTGCCATCTGCCTACAAAATGAGCAACTAAAAATAGACAGACTCACTTGACGCACCACCACCAATTAACGCAATAACTCACACGCTTGCCAAAAAAAAAACATCTCGTTCGTTCACTTGTCCCTCGACTCACTGGTGGGGAAGTGCATAGTAGTTCACCTACATAAGCCAGTAACAGCCTCCGGACAGTGGTGATCACTTTTGTCTAGCGGTATGTTAAGCGCTTACGAATCCGTAGGTCGCGAATTCTGTCCTCCTCAACTTCATTTCTAGACACAGGGGCTCTACTTCATTTGGATGGCATAGCCGTCTCTTAGATCTGAATAGATATAACAAGCACGGTACAACAATTATGTATATATATATATATATATATATATATAAACATGTAATACAAAACATACACTACGTATATAAATAAATAACACAAAAAGATAATTATGGCTACGCGTCAATTAAGCGCTATGCCCGAAAATGTACATTAGCTAAACAAGAAGTGGCGAGTGAATAATTGAATTGTGTAGCGTTCAGACAAAAAGACGAACCGATGAGATTTGAAATCGCGTAACTCCGAATTCGCGTAAATTGGGGTAAGGTTCTCTCTCTTCAATATATTACTGTACAATTTATCAAAAAAATAAAGCTTAAGTGAATGAAAATACGACATTACAAGTACATATAATTTCCTCCATTTTGATGATGTCGAAGTATAGATGTCTACAAAATACCAATGTTTTTACTGCGATCTTCTTTAAATGTAAATGAGAAAAATGAATTAAATTTCCATTTCTAATGATTAAGTAATGTAATTCATAATATTTAAATAATACTAATTAAACTTCAGAATTTTAGTTAAAGAAGAAAAAATCTGTTGCAGCAAATAATTAATGAAGTGAATACGAATAAGTCAAAGTGATGCAGTTTAATGTCTCGCAGCATCGCTCTATTAAATAATGAAACGAGTCCGCAAAAGTGCTGCTATTGGCCAATTCCTCCTCGACCGCACCTGAAGTATCGTAAGAGAAATAATTTAGTTCCAGACCACAAAGGATACAATGGAAGTGAATTACATAATAAGAATCAGTTAGTGTGGATGGATAGCAAGTATTTTATTTTCGCGCGCGCAAAATTTTTGAAACAGTTTTTAAATTTTCTAAATTTAATTAGATGAATGAGTTATTTTAAATAAATATAAATTTAAATTCATCAATAGAAACACTACAATGTAATTTTTATTATAATGTTTAAGGAATGCTCAATTTCAATGTACACACAACTTCTCTTTTCTGTACGATTTTGATGTAACAGGATTATAAAAGAATCTACTTTTCTTCTGTTTTTACATAGCTGGTGTATTGTAACACGAAAAATTACTCCACTGATTTAATCTAACACGAAAATTTACTCGATTGATTCACTGTAACCCTAACTAGGTTCCTGTGATACCAAATATACATGAAAATGTCTTAAACTGAAAGCAAATAACAAAAAAAATTAAAATAAAATAAATAACATATTCTCTGATAAAAACTCAATACTGCAAGATATATTTCATACATTAAAACTTCCTTAAGTTAAAAATAATCTTCAAGTTTTTATTCCTTTTTGTGACAATACCTATAAAATCTTAATTTTATTTTAGTTATTCATTAAAATAAATATTAATTTAATGTTCATAGTAAATATATAAAAGTTAAATGCCTAAGTATTAAATATATAAATGTGAAGAGGCACATTAAAACACTTATACACAGTTGAGTTTTGTCACTTTTCTAATGGATTTTCGAAAAAATAGAGCTCATAATTTCCTCTTACATGACTCTTCGGTAACGCGGAACTGAAATCTATTTTTACAGCACAAATGTTATCTTTTTAATACGCTTTTATAATTTTCACTGGTAATAAGTTCACTATCTTTGAACTAGATTTTTACCCACCTTACAAAATCAGATTAATTCGAAATTTCGCACACTCTTCAAGAACTGATGAGAATACAATAATTTCATAATTTTGTTTCATTGTCCTGATCAGTATCTTAATTAAGGAATATAAGAATTTTTAGATTTAAGGACTAATTCATTATGCCATTTCTAGATTTGGTGACTAAAAGATTAAGATGCAACCCAAAAACCGCAAACATGTGATTAAAAATAATTTATGTTCTAACTGCTAAATATTTTTTTTATAAAGCAATACGATTAGAAGTGATGATACGAATTAACATTATAGCAATACGTTTAAAAGGTGATAAATTTATGTTCTAACTGCAAAATATTTTTTTTATTTTGACAAAGCAATATTTTTAGAAATGATGATACGAATTAACATGAAAGCAAAATCTTTAAAAGATGACAATACGATTGACACACACACATTTAATATTTTTTTCTTAACACACTTAAAAAAGTTAAGATCTGCATCTGTAGAGACGGAATCTTTTTGAGATATAACGATATGAGACTCATCCAGTGCCCCGTAAACGGAGAGAATAAATACCCTTCAGACCCTTTAATTAGTATCCATTGAAGAGCAAGACTAATTCCAGCAGCCTCGTAATTCCGGCTACAAATATCAAACTCAAGGTTAAATTCAACAAAGAATAAATCATAGTTTTAAAAACTAAAAATAGGTTTTATTGTAGATCGAACTAAAAAATGAAAAATTAATTTTAGTTAAAAAAAACTAAAAAACACGCTTTTATAGTTAATCGAACTAAAGAGTAAAAAAAAAAAATATATATAAGAATAAAATGATTAACAAGAAAATTATATATAGTGTCATTGTGGTAAAAGCGTAGAAAATGCTTTGTATTACATTTTTACACAACTCAGCCTTTCGGAATAAAACTAATAAGAAATCATAATAATTAATATAGAGCACCCCACGCTTTTATCCCAATGACATTAATTTTCTTGTTAATCATGTTATTCTTATAGTAAGAATTATTTTTTTACTTTTTAGTTCGATTCACTATAAAAGCGTGTTTTTTAGGGTTTTTTTTCTTTTTTTTTTTAAATATGATTTATTTTTAAAATGTCAATGCACAGTTTTTCAAGAAATGTGTATACCTTGTAAAATACAGGTATTTTCATACTGTACATGAATAGTTAATATTTATATGCATTTCATTTTAACATGCAATTGAATTCTTCGTATAGAACTCTAAAAGAAAGGTATTGAAGTAATTGTTCAGGATCTGGCATCACGCAGCACGTATTCAATTTTCCTTTCACTTTTTTTTATAAAGTACATGAAAGCAATGAAAAACAATCTCTGGAAAAGTGTCACTCAACGTTTTTTCATCCCTGAAAATCTATCCTTTTCATCTTTGTAGAACAGTCAAAAAATGATAAATTACAAAATCCATAAGAGAGCTTTTGCAAAAAACCGAACTTCTTCCAATAAAGTCCCCGACTTCAGGTCCTTTTTCTTTACAATAAAGGATTTAAATATATATTCAAGAAAACAATGAAAAGCCTTAGATGAAAGTTTCACGAGATAAAAGGAAAAAGATTTTTATCGATATTTCCCCACAATGAACTGGGAATTTATTATAATTCATATTTTTTGTAGAAATGAATAATAAAACTGAGTGAAAATGATACACAAATTTATAACGTAGATTCCTTTTTTTAATGTATAGTTTGTCATTTTTTAAAAATAAAAATGTCGCATATGTTTTGCGTTTGTCTTTTCGAGTAACCAGGAAATATCTTGGTTAATAATATCTTAAAAATAAATATACAAGAAAAGTTTAATAATAAATATGTTTAAAATGAAAGAATACTTTTCAATAAACCTTTAATGATATTACGTATTAACGTTGAATTTCTTAAACAAAGTATGTAATATATATATAAAAAGTTTTGATGTAAATTATTCTCTATCACAATAATCAAAAACTTAGTGACAGATTTTATTGTTTCGAGCAAAACGATTGCCTATTGCTTTTGAGACTCCATTTCTTTTATTATCTCAAATAGCGAGAATATTAGTTCTTTGCCCACGTGAGTTCCCAAAATAAATTTAATAGTTCAGCAAGCAAGGATAAAACTTTAAGAAAAACGATTAACATAATGATGATATCCATAAAGCTCTACGATATATAGACTGCATAAATATACTTTAAAAAAGGTAATAATAAACTATATAATGAACAAATAGCGATAATCACATTATTCTGAACTCGTTCAAATGCTTTAAACTTCGACATAAAACCCATTCATATAATGCTTTAGCTACCTGAACATAGGTATGAAATAAATGGATTACTATATTATAAGAAGAGTTTTTTTTTTTAAATAAGTATTTTTAGGACTCTAATTGCGTTGTTTTAAATCTTTTTTCTCTGTTTCTCTAAATTTTCTCTCATACATTACATTCGAATTTGATTTTTTAAAGCAAATTAGAATAAGAATTATGTATTATAATTAGATAGCTACTTAACTAACCACAGTAAATAAATTATTTCACATAAAAATTCATTTGAGTAAAGTTAAAATAGAATGTTATGCAATGGAGTACGCAGGTAAAGCACATCTTCTGGACAACCCTCGCTCTCTTTTCATGATTTATTAAACCCTTTTTTTTAACCAGTTAACTGTGATTGACGAGTATACTCTTCGTGTGTAAGAAGTAGTGCCCACTGGCTATTTAAATCGCAATTTTTGAGAAAAACAAAAAGTATTCTAAAATTTCAAGATGTTTAGAATATTTTGAGGCCAGGTCGGAGTAAAACAAATGAGTAAAAAATATGAAAAATTTAAAATTGACTCATGCGTCTTCGTATACACAGGCTGATGTTGCGCACAAGTTCGTTATTTATGTACGATAATAATGTTTTTTTAGATGTTAGCCTAAATGCCAAGTGGCTGAGAGGTAATGTATAATGCTTTCCCGCCACAGGTTCAGGGTTCAAATTCCGGGCAAGGCAAGGTCCACCCAGCCTTTCATCCTTTCAGTGGGTTGATAAGCTAGTACCAAGCTTGCTTGGGAACTTAACCCTGCGGGTTTCACTTCAGACTGACCACTTGATCGAAACATCTGTTCATGCAGCCCGGTGCCTAAGGTCACGTAAACTGAGATAGGCACAGTAGAACTTGGCACTCATGGGCTGTTGCGCCATAGAGCTCCGTTAAGATGTTAGCCTAAAAGAGGCAAAGTCATAAGTCGGAAAGTTGACTTTTTACCGATTTTTTTTTATTTCTTACTTTTATATGTATTAATTTTTACTGCGTTTTTTGAGTAATAAGTGTGTAATATATGTTTATGTTAATCAGATAAATAAGCATTAGTAATAAAACTGGTTTTATAAAATAAACCGATCTTTTTGATTCAATATTTTAACAGCGCAACTTACTCTGTGATTGACGAGTATACTCGTCATGGCTCTATTTCCGTGACACACATAATTACCCGCTCTAGTACTGGAATGTCACAGTTAACTGGTGAGGTTTTTACCTTTACCACTCAACAAGTTGAAAAAATTCTTCTGGACTCTGCAGCTAAAAATTTTACGTGTGTCAGTGATGTTCTCTAATATATTTTAAAATGTAATTTTAAAAATAAGTTTGATAAATTTATTAGATTGTAGATATTACACGCAAACTACTTTAAAAAATTCTTTAATCAGATATGCTTTTACTTTTATACACTTTCTTATATAAATAATAATCTTCATAATAAATTACTTAAAATGCGTTAAAAATACAGCTCACATAAACCTTACAGGAATTAATTAATGTCGTTTACAAATGAGAGCTCAAAAATACGGTAAACTTGCTGCAGTATACTATTGTATCTTATTTCTAACAGTTTTACTAACGCTGTTTTTTTATTGTTATTTGGTGCTTAATGTTTATTGTTCAGAAAATGAAAAACTTCCTAAGTATCTCAGCATAAAAATTTAAAGGAAAATATTTCTTTGACAATGAATTCTTCCTTGCTCGATAAATGTTTTCTTTTATAAATTTATTTTATGTAATAATAGTAATTTTGAAACAATTGAGATACAACACGTGACAATACATTCAATTATTCTTACCTTCGAACGCCATTAATTTACCCAGTTTTTGAACTAATTATTAGTGTAAATAAAAGTTCGATTTAAACACGTATTTATTTTCCAACTCGAAATGTTTCAATATAAGAAAAAAAAATCTGCAAGTGATAAATTTAGGTAATGATACAGTAAAGAGTCTAATCGATACCAACCAGCTCATCAAAAAACAAAAATTCCCATCTCAGCATTTAAGCAACTAAATTAATTTGTACAGGATCCGAAGCAAAATGTTTTAATGAAAAAAATGCTTCAACAAATATCGATTTAATTACATGCTACTTGAATGTTACCCAAAAGGAACTTCTCTCTCTCTCTTGATTAGTATCTAAAATTAGTTCTTTCCAAACACTTAATAATGTATCTTTATACAAAAGTGTAATAGGTTACAATTTTGAATTAGTTGATTGCAGTGGCGCACACAAGGGGGTCTGACCCCCCAAAGCACTTGATATTTTTTTCAATTATTCTAATTATTCTAAGTATATAGTACGTAAAATTTAATTAAGTATTTGTTATTAATGATTAATTTTATTAATTAATGTTAATTAGTTATTCACTAATTAGTTTTTTACTGTTTTGTTCACCGGAAATCGACAAAATTAAAAGGAGCATGATACAAGAATGGGGAACTTTCGACCCCGGCCCCCCCTTGAAAAATTCCTGTGTGCACTACTGGTTGATTGTTCTCGCTTAGAATTATCCAAAATAGAGAACTAGATTCCTGTAAAAAACAATGCTAGTTCACACACCTTTTAGTTACATAGTTTTCATGCTCCAAACACATTGTAGCAAGCCACCGTTCACGTTAGTGTAAGAAGAGACATACCTAAAATTCTTTCTCTGAACAAACTTTATTCTAATTAATTCACAATATTATAAGGTTGCAAAAAACTAATGGGAGTGAGTTAGTCCTAATTAGTAATAGTAATAACAATTACTTAACTAGTGCCTACGCATTTTTTCATCTCTCCATGTTATCTCCTCTGTACATTGATGACAAGTCCTATGCCCGAATATATCGATAATTCAAAATGCAATTCTCACAGATTTAATCAAAAACTACCGCTAACTGACCGTACTATTATTTTCCCGTCCGAACTGTATTCACTTAACTGTAAATGACAAATTTCATTTTCATAAGTCATGGTTTATTTACAAAAAAGAGGTTCTCAATCAAACAATCTATTAAAAGTATTTCCCTTTATGGGTTAATAGAAGGATTCGAAAAAAATCCTTTACAACCTTGAGTTCTACAAACGGACACTACAACAAATTTATTTACCTTTAGATATTTATTCCAAAATCCATTCGAAGCAACCGTTGCTATTTAGTGCCTTTTCTCAATGAAAATTAATTGATTAGATTCCTCATATACGAATGCATATCCTCATGAGAATGTTATATCATTATGATAATGCATATCAACATAGGAATGTAAATCATCCTGATAATAACATATCATAAGAATGTAATGTATAAATGTATGAGGATATACATATCTTATGTATATCCTCAGAATCATGCATATCCTCATAAGAATCATGCATATCCTCAATAAGAACTAGAAAAATTGATTTAATAACAAAACCAATGCACCATCTGTTATCTGTTTTGAGAATAATTTTCAAACAAAAACGAAAGCCAGTGCTTCGGTTCTTTTGTACTAGACAGGCGTTAATTGCGCGTGTGTTTTCTTCCAAGCACGATCGTAAGCACCTGAGAAAATATCACTCAAAACCAGACACCACACTTCATCCATCCATATCTGTCGAACAGGGGCTTCATTGCCATTTTCACCCATTCCAAGCACGTTGCGTCTTCTTTTTTTCTTTTGTTCTAAAAGACCTTTGCAGACACCCCACGAAGGCACGGATGCATTTAGAAACAATTTCCCGCTCTCTGAGTAAGCCCGCACGCTATAAATCTTTCGCTGTTTCGATACGCTGAGAGTGGAAGAAAAGACATCGCGAGTGGGAAAAAAAGAACAACTTTCCACATGACCTACGACCCACGTCAATATCATAGCAACGCCTATTTTTTCATCCACTTTTTGTTTGTGATATGCCTTTCTTATAATACACTTCACACGCCCGGTATTCAGCCACAATTGCACGGTTAAGCTCTACAACCCATAAATATATCGACTTGTTATAAAGCTTTGATTTAAGATCTACCATCTTCTATTTCTTTTATGTGGGCCTTATGCCTTGGTAAGTATAGGTCAGTGTCTGGAAGATTCGGTATATTATGATAGTGAAAGTTGATGTAAGCGCCAAAAAAGCATTGGAATGTATTTTATTCTCATCTTCTGAGGTATTTTATGTCATTAGGCATTTCATGAGACACGAATCTAGTGACTTCCAGATATTAGAATCATATAACAAAACTAAATAGAATCATTAGTGTACTATATTTATTTTTAAAAATGGTCTTAACATGAGCAACTTTTATTATTAAAATACCAACGCTTTAAAGGCTTCATCTTTCTCAAAGTTTGTCTCCCAAACCCCTCGGGCAGCTGCAAAGTGCGTCGTACGATTCAATGGACAAAAACTCAAATCTAATTTTTTTTATTTTAATTATTATTTTTTCAGTTTTACGTAGTATACACAAGTTAGAGGCAACTAAAATTATTTTTAAAATCATTAAAAATTAAAAAATTTTACGTAAATCATACCGTGTCCCCTTAACAAGCAAATAATATAAAATCACTGTATACGGAACAATAGCGTGAATGCATATTGTAATTGTTATACCTTAAATACTTTCAAAAGTTAACTTTCCTTTGAGAGAGTCCCAGTGGCCACGGTAGCCTAATGGTCATGGTCAACGAGTTCGTGGTCAAAGTGTCAAATTCGAGTACCAGTGCCAATGAAAACCCGTTGTGTAGAGGAGGTGATACATGTTAAATTTGCTGCAGCTCTAAGTCCCCCCTTTGGCATGGAGTTGCCGTTTGGAGAGGGGATTCCAGCACAGGTGGTGTAGTACTCGGTACTTTACCGAGGTTCAAAATTACGAGTTCCGTCACCAATAGCCTACGTATTTCTTTATTTCGCGACGTCAGTCAAATGACGAAGGCATTTGAACCTCGAACGCTTTCTCCAAATTTCCATACATCACCCCTCTACACGGTGGATCTTCAGTGGCACGAAGAATCAAACCCGCAGCTCGAAAACGCCAGCCATGAGTTTACGACCATGGCCACTCGGGGACTACGATAACATACCTTATATAGTACAACAATTATGAAAAGGCATTAAAACTATTATGTTCATACTCGCTTTAGATTTCACAACTAGCATTTAAAAAATATTAAGGCTGTTTTCGGTTAATGTTAAAGAATAGGACATAAATTAGGTACATTTTTCAGATATAAAAGAAATGAAAAATTAATATTATATTGTGGCTTCACTATCCCTTAGATAACAACATACTTTTTCATTCTTCATTTTTTTGTCTGAACTGAGCCATTTTTTCTGGCATAAAATGTGTTTCGCGTTTTTTCTCCTATACCGTAATGTTAAATGAGCTGTCCTTTCCCGTGTTAAATAATTAAAATAATATTCACGGAATTATTTTGAAATTTTAGAAATGCTATATTGTTAACAGATGTGTATAAGTTATAATGTTGCAAATTTTCATGAAAATTGAGGCATTTTTCTGTCTGAAAATGTGCTCCGCATTTAGTTCAGGCTCTCGTACTTTTACGGAAAACAACCTCAATACCATAGTGAAGTTAATTTAAAAACTGGAAAATTTCAAATTCTAGACACACATCACGGGTTTTTTTTCAAAAAATAGCTTACAAGATACAGTTATAAATATTGAAGGGAAAAAAATAAATAAGTTTTAAAGTAGAATATTTATTCCAGGAGCAACAAAACCGAAGCTACAGCACGCAAAAAAGTTCAAACAAAATGTTCCGAAACTGTTAATGAAAACCAAAAGATCTTTAAACAAGTATAATAAAGATAACGGGTACATTTTTTTTAAGAAATAAGAATACATATACTGTATCTGAATACATATATAAAAATAAGGATACATATATATCTGTCTCAGTAAACATAGATTTTAATTACAATATATTTTAAGAAAAAATGCAAATAGATTATAACATTAATCAGACACATTCTACCCAAAATTCACGTTGGAAAAAAATAATGCTTCTCAATAAAAATAATCATCTTAAATGCAACGATTACTCAATCTCTATTTTTTAAGAGATATATTAGTTATCAGTTACACAAAACAGTTCAAAAATATACATAAAAAACAGAAATGTATTTTTAAAATCTAGAATAAGTGTGATAAAACTTTATTTTTCCTAATACCTTTCTTTTAAAGAAATAAAAATTTAAATTAAATTATTGATATATAATAAAAACCAATACTAAAGTTACCCACGGCAAATACTACAGTGAGATAACTATATTAAAAAACGTAATATTAATAATAATTTAATGTTCATCGTTTTTATTTAATTCATACAAACGTTAAGTAATTCACGGTCAGAAACTGAAAAATACATTGAGAAGTTATCAATTGTTATTGCATAAAATTATACAGACATACCTTCGGGGGTTTCAACTCTTTGTTGTTTATAAGATTAACCGACATTTAAACACATAAAAGGAAATGTATTGAATTTTCATGAGATGATACCGCAAAATAATTCGCCTCGGGCAGGTTTCTCTCGCGTATGTGGTCTTGTTTAGGTAAAACTTATGAAATTTTAATTAATTGCTCTGAAAAAAAAAGATTAATAGAACAGGAAAAAGCTGTTTGCACTTGGTGCTGAAGTTTTTGAAGACGTAAATTGAATAAAGACACGTTTTATTTCATATGCAAGAAATATTTGGAAAAAAAATTATTTAATTCGTTGTTACTTAATAAATTTAACCAAATAATTAAGAAGTAAAAATACCTCGAAATAGGAAAAAAGAATATCTACATATTTTAGTGTTAAAACGTACAGAAGGTGCTAATTTGATTTTAATTTTGAAATTATTATCTAAGCGTTCATTTTTTTTATTTCAAAGATCTGCTATACAAGTGATAATATAGTATTAATTAATTCGACAAGAAAAAGTATAGGTAAATTGATTAAAAGAAATAAATAATAAACAATAAATGAATTAAAAATGCAATGTGCAATAAGAATAAATTGTGTAGCTTTAAAATATATTAAAAACCTTATGGAGACGTCAATATTTTAAAAAAATAAAATTTGCAAATTTGAAGAATGAATAAGCAGTAAATTGCTGAAAAATCTTGATTTCCGAAAGTAAAATTTTGTAATAATTATTTTTTGATTCCAAAATGAACACATTAAATATAATTTTGGCTATTTCAATCAATTCAATTAAATTATTATATAATTTTGTTAGGCTGCAAAGTTCAAGTTTATAAAAAATTTCAACCATTATTTTTCTTTAAAATAGCAATCAGCCTTCAAATACATTCATTGTCTTACTAAAAAAACAATAAGCATCTCTCTCTTTCAAAGTAGCTATTACAAAGTAACCGTACAACACATTATGAAAATTTTTCTTAAAGCAAACGCATTTTAATTTTTAAAACTTTCAGGGGAAACATCTAAGTGAGTGAGCCTTCCTATAGCGGTGAGTGAGCCTTCCTATAGCGGTGAGTGAGCCTTCCTATAGCGGTGAGTGAGCCTTCCTATAGTGGTGAGTGAGACTTCTTTTAGCGGTGAGTGAGACTTCTTTTAGCGGTGAGTGAGACTTCTTTTAGCGGTGAGTGAGACTTCTTTTAGCGGTGAGTGAGACTTCTTTTAGCGGTGAGTGAGACTTCTTTTAGCGGTGAGTGAGACTTCTTTTAGCGGTGAGTGAGACTTCTTTTAGCGGTGAGTGAGACTTCTTTTAGCGGTGAGTGAGACTTCTTATAGCGGTGAGTGAGACTTCTTATAGCGGTGAATGAGACTTCTTATAGCGGTGAATGAGACTTCTTATAGCGGTGAATGAATGAGACTTCTTATAGCGGTGAGTGAGACTTCTTATAGCGGTGAGTGAGACTTCTTATAGCGGTGAGTGAGACTTCTTATAGCGGTGAGTGAGACTTCTTATAGCGGTGAGTGAGACTTCTTATAGCGGTGAATGAGACTTCTTATAGCGGTGAATGAGCCTTCCTATAGTGGGTGAGTGAGACTTCTTTGAGCGGTGAGTGAGACTTCTTTGAGCGGTGAGTGAGACTTCTTTGAGCGGTGAGTGAGACTTCTTTGAGCGGTGAGTGAGACTTCTTTGAGCGGTGAGTGAGACTTCTTTGAGCGGTGAGTGAGACTTCTTTGAGCGGTGAGTGAGACTTCTTTGAGCGGTGAGTGAGACTTCTTTGAGCGGTGAGTGAGACTTCTTTGAGCGGTGAGTGAGACTTCTTTGAGCGGTGAGTGAGACTTTGAGCGGTGAGTGAGACTTCTTTGAGCGGTGAGTGAGACTTCTTTGAGCGGTGAGTGAGACTTTTTGAGCGGTGAGTGAGACTTCTTTGAGCGGTGAGTGAGACTTCTTTGAGCGGTGAGTGAGACTTCTTTGAGCGGTGAGTGGGACTGCTTTGAGCGGTGAGTGGGACTGCTTTGAGCGGTGAGTGGGACTGCTTTGAGCGGTGAGTGGACTGCTTTGAGCGGTGAGTGGACTGCTTTGAGCGGTGAGTGAGACTGCTTTGAGCGGTGAGTGACTGCTTTGAGCGGTGAGTGAGACTTTGAGCGGTGAGTGAGACTGCTTTGAGCGGTGAGTGAGACTGCTTTGAGCGGTGAGTGAGACTGCTTTGAGCGGTGAGTGAGACTGCTTTGAGCGGTGAGTGAGACTGCTTATAGCGGTGAGTGAGACTGCTTATAGCGGTGAGTGAGACTGCTTATAGCGGTGAGTGAGACTGCTTATAGCGGTGAGTGAGACTGCTTATAGCGGTGAGTGAGACTTCTTTTTAGCGGTGAGTGAGACTTCTTTTAGCGGTGAATGAGCCTTCCTATAGTGGTGAGTGAGACTTCTTTGAGCGGTGAGTGAGACTTCTTTGAGCGGTGAGTGAGACTTTGAGCGGTGAGTGAGACTTCTTTGAGCGGTGAGTGAGACTTCTTTGAGCGGTGAGTGGGACTTCTTTGAGCGGTGAGTGGGACTTCTTTGAGCGGTGAGTGGGACTTCTTTGAGCGGTGAGTGTGACTTCTTTTAGCGGTGAGTGGGACTTCTTTAGCGGTGAGTGGGACTTCTTTGAGCGGTGAGTGGGACTTCTTTGAGCGGTGAGGACTTCTTTGAGCGGTGAGTGGGTTATAGCGGTGAGTGGGACTTCTTATAGCGGTGAGTGGGACTTCTTTTAGCGGTTCTGCTTATAGCGGTGAGTGAGACTGCTTATAGCGGTGAGTGAGACTGCTTATAGCGGTGAGTGAGACTGCTTATAGCGGTGGGTGAGCGTTCCTATAGCGGTGGGTGAGCGTTTCTATAGCGGTGAGTGAGCGTTTCTATAGCGGTGAGTGAGCGTTTCTATAGCGGTGAGTGAGCCTTCTTGTAGCGGTGAGTGAGCCTTCTTGTAGCGGTGAGTGAGCCTTCTTGTAGCGGTGAGTGAGCCTTCTTGTAGCGGTGAGTGAGCCTTCTTTTAGCGGTGAGTGAGCCTTCTTGTAGCGGTGAGTGAGCCTTCTTGTAGCGGTGAGTGAGCCTTCTTGTAGCGGTGAGTGAGCCTTCTTGTAGTATGAGTACTATATTTAAGTCGCACAAATAAAATAAAACAAGAGGTACTGGCAAAGGACCTCTTAATTTAAAACTACGGTCAAGTGAAGACACCTGAGGGGTCTTACCACGCCAAGTAAAGGATTTTAAGCCACGACAGAATTAACAAGCATCTGACCTCTCTATTTGGAGGATCTTCAGAGCTTTTGTGTTGGTCAGAGAGCGTATATATTTCAGTATATATCTTTATATATAAAAATATTCTGTGCATGTGTTTGTCTCTAAACTCCTCCTAAACGGCTGGACCGATTTCGATGAAATGTTTTATGTGGGTTCAAGTAAATTCGAGAATGGTTTAGATTCACAATTCGGTCCGATATCGCGCAATTAGTTAAAAAGATATTAATTAAAAACATTCAAAAAAATACAACTCAACATTCACCTGCAGTATTGTAACAACGCTATTGTTATAAACAAGTAATATAAAAAAATTAAATCAATTCCTACTTAGATCAAACAAGAAAAAAATTTTTTTAGCTTCTTTTTATTAAATAGTTGCAATTAATATAAATATGTATATACATATGACAGAATCACAACATTAAGTGGTAATTAATTTTTATTAATTATCATTAAAGTATCGTTTTGTCATCCAAAACAATCGTGTATATAAAATATCGTTTCAACTGAATGCTTTAACACATGAGAAAAAAACCTTTTCAAATTTTGACATAAGTCGCCAAAAGGGTCACCAACGTGGCTGTATTTGTAATTTTTTAAATAATTAGTTTAAATCAATTAATTTTTATTAATTATTATTAAATTATTGTATTGTCATCCAAAATAATCATGTACGTTACATTTCAACTCAATTGAGCGCTTTAAAATATATTCTTTTAACGATTAAAAATTCCATAAAGATAAATAAATAAATAAACAAACAAACAAATAGAATATGTATAGAGATGGTGAGCTAATAGTAGAAATTGAAAAAGACGTAATTTGGCGTCGAAAATTGATTTTCAGCCAAACTGGCCAAACCCGGTCTTTATTGTTACAAAATGGCAGACGATTCACGCTTGTTAGCGTTTTTAATTAATATCTTTTCGAATAATCTTTATATAGGTAATTATTCTGTGCGTGTGTATGTAACTGAACTCCTCCTGAACGGCTGGACCGATTTTTATGAAAGTTTTTGTCTGTTCCAGTGGACTCGAGAATGGTTTAGATTTATAATTCGGTTTAGAAATGTTTATTAATTAATTTTTTAGTTATAAATTGTTATCTTGGAATGTTTTACATTGGATCCGGAAAGACTGCGCTACGATCGCAGTATAGAATATTCAAAAATCTTTTATTATAATTCAAGCTGGTCCCGACAGTTGGTGCTGTGATCCTTTCAGGAAAATATTTTGTCACTTCATGTTATTATTTTGTTGAAATAAATCGTGTGTTAATTAAATTATTACTTTCAGATGTAATTAGTGTTTGAAGAGTTTTGAAGTGTGCATAAAAATCTATACATTCTCCAAATTTAGTATGCAATTGAAGTGAGTATTTTACATGAGTTTCTATTAAATTTACACGTGCGTTGACAACAATTATCCTAACCAACAAATCTGTTTGTGTAGCTAATTGATAACACACATTATTAAACACTTTTTTATTTAAAATTATTTCTTATCGGAAATAGTTTGTGTGTGTGTTTCACTTCTAAGCAACCCAGAAGTATAAAACTTGGCACATAATTACATTGTAATAACTTTTTAATACACATTTTACTCAAAACGGTCCAGATTGTTAAAGCTTATGCATAAAAATTTGGAATTTTTGAATTTAAGATGTGTACAGGACAACGTCTATCGGGTCCTCTAGTATATATATATATATATACAACAAAAACTAGATGTTATTAGAATAATTCAGTCTGCATTAAATGAATTCCAAAAAAAATTTCAACATTGGTTGAGATTTTCCGCCTGTAGAATGTCTAAAGAATATTAATGAATTTCATTTTTTAATTTGAAAATTAAATCAAACTCCCTGTTATGACTAATAAAGCTCTTAATTCCATAAACCAATATGGTTATTTTATATTAACAGAATCCTTTTGTGTCCAAATGTGCGGGAAAATTTTAATTCGTTCAAAAAAAAATTATTATTCAGAACCCTTATTTAAATAGAAGTATTTCAATTGCTTTTAATTAATCGTAAGCTCGTATTATTTCCCTCCGCATCCCGTCTTGGTAACTTTTCCTTTGCATCACTAGTGGTCTCAGATGCATAGTGATCGTGATCACGAGCTGGTGGCGTGCGTATCTTGAGTTCGAACCCTAGTGTCTCTGAAGACCCACCGTGTAGATTAACCTGATATATATTAATCCGAGAGCGGTCACGCAGGGCACAGAGTCACCCCATGCTCCCAAAATTGTTAATTCTGGGAAAACTGTTTATTTGTTACCAATGATCTAGCCAGTACCCTCCTATATGACAGTCTTCATGGGAACTAAAATGCATTTGTCACATTGTGACGGGCGTTTTTCATTAACATATCCTTTTGGGTTCTTTGGGGCCAGAATGAATGGCAACTCTATTCCAACCTACCCAAGAAGTAAAGCGTGAAGGAAAGATGTAAATTAGGAAGCTTTTAAATAACAGAAGTTTAGAGTAAGCTAGGTGGCATTTGTGGAATGTTATGTTAGTGCGTGTGGCAAATGTGAAGAGTATTTCGTGAAGTTAGGTGACAGTCAAGAGAAGTCACCCTATACAGAGAGCCCTTAGCCAAGGTGCATACCATTGCACGCCAGTGAACCGCAACTTCAACTAGGATCAGATAGTGATACTTCGTTGGACAGTAAAGGAAGGAGTGACCATTTAAATATTCGGATTTGTGATCGCATTGGAATTGAGCTTAGGCGAGTTAGTTATTGATAGCGGTCCGGGTTACGTTATTTCGGTATTATATATATTGTGTGTTTAGCTACCGTAGATTCTCTCGCATATCATATTATTATCTAATCTGTTATTGGTGTAAGTTAAGATCTTAATAAAGTCATATTAAAATCATGGCAGCTTCTAGTTCTTCGTTTATTCCTACACCTCCAGCTCACGCTGACAATCTAGGAGAAGGGCAGCCGAAGGGGGTGAACGAAATTTAATTTACATAACCCCGAGTTAAGAAGCGCGAATGGATTTAGTGTTTTGCCAGATGTACTTTTCTGGGCCCGAGAACGCTACCAAGTTTTTCGAAGGTATTGACAATCCAATACGATTACTTGAGATACCCAGTGATGTGCTTATTTGAAAGGTCATCTCCTGGGGAGAGCGCAAGATCGGTATCAGATATTCGGGTCAACGTTAGTGCAGAATACAGCCACGGACTTTGCGCAGTTAAAGATGGCTTTGTCAAAAGCAGTCCTTGCCATCCGTAATAAGAAGGATTTGGAAATAAGTTTTTATTCATCACAACAAAGAAGGGACCAGGACCCAACGGATTTCATTTACGATCTGTTGAAACTGCACAAACAACTCCGACTGGGGATGTCCAACGTAGCTTTAGTGGACCATATTTTTGTTAGACTCCAACCACAAGTCCAAGATTATGTGGAGGTTTGAAATCCGCAAAGCACGGTTCAACCATTGGAGGTGTTGTTTACGTTTGAGGAACGATATTCATGCAAAACAATGCGGGGTTCGAGGAATAGTGGTAATGTTGAAAGACGAGGTTGGAATGAACGTAGAATGTCTAATGATGATAATAGTGAGAGAAATTGGATGAATTTGGAAGTTTTGTATAGACCGAGTTACGGCAGAAATGATTATAGGGGTAATTACGAGAATGGCCGTCAAGGAAATCAGTGGTTCGACAGCAGGAATAGATTTCAGAGGGATGATCGAAGATTTAACGATAGAGGATACCAATTTAGAGATGGGAGTCAAAATGACGAGTTTAGTCGAGGGGACCGCAGAAATAGAGGTTCGAGTGAGAATTTTAGTCGAGGCGATAGGAGGCAACAGGGTCGATTAAATGTTTTGAAGGTTAGAGATGATCAAAATGATCAGACATAGTCGGCAAATGAGGTACCGATTAAAATTTATGCGTGCATGTCTCCAGTGGAGCTCCCATATGTTCCTATTTTGTTAAATGCTACTTTTACGAAAGTGTTATGGGACACAGGCACAGAGAAGTCATTTGTATCGGAGGAGATATACCGAAAATATTTTTTTTACAAGCAAGTAAGAAAATCACGTGCTCAGGTGATCACGGCACACGGAACTAAATGTCAGAATGTAGGAATTGTAGAATTAAATGTTCGAATTAAAGAGTTTGAGAGGCCTTGGATGTTTCACGTGTTGGCAGATTTAGAATACCCATGTATTCTCGGAGTGGATCAAAGTTTAATTTAGAATTTGATCGAAAATCGTTGGCGATTCCCGATTCGCAAATTGATAAAGTGGTTAAAACGACTGAGGAAATATATCTTTCTAAGACAGAGTTAGAAGAAGCCAGAAACACACAGAAGTTGCGGGATTTATTTAATAGTAGTTTTAAAGGATTATTTTCAGATAAACCGGGGCTCACACATGTTTTTTATCATGAAATTGACACGGGAGATAAGCCACCAGTTGTTTCTCGGCCGAAACAACGAGTATCAAAAATCGAGTACCGTTAAAAATACGATACTCGATTATCATGTAGAGAAGATGTTGAAAAGGGAACCATCAACCTCCGTACGCTTTACAAGTTGTGTTACTTAGAAAAAATTATGGGTTAGCACCGGATCATCTGGAAGCGTATAGATTTTCTGTTGACTATCGGGAACTTAATTCTATTACAAAGTATCCCTTACCGTTAATAGATGATTATGTCGTATTTTGATCTCAAATCGGTGTACTTTCAACTGCCGGTAAATCCCTGTGATATAGTTAAGACCGCGTTTGTTACGAAGAATAGCACCTACGCAACACGTCGCTGTACACGGGTTATTAATTTAAATTCCGTAACCAAAGTACGCACTGCAATTCTGCAGTGTTGCGTCCACTTCTTTACTAATGAAGTCAGAGTAACAAGTTTGTCGTTTGCGTTTGCCGTGCGATCGGACTAGACCCAAAATATCTCGGAGAGTTTTCCAAACCCAGGATGAACAATTTATTACATTCGGATGTATAGTTCCGTAAAAATAAGTCATTACTTTTGGATACTTTAAACCCGGACACCCTGTATAACTCTACTCACACTTTGAATCTATAAATTAGAAAACCTTGCTCAAAAATGCCGAAATTTATAACCATAAGTACTAAGAGAAAAAACTAATTCAGAACATATACCACTCTAACTGAAATGAAACTGCCAAAATCTATCCGACGCCGAAAATACGAACTTTTTACACAACATTAAAAAATTCATAAAAAACTAAAATTTGAAAAAGACTACAATTCTTAATTACTCTACCATAATTTCCTGTCTCAACTTTCCAATTGTTTGTTTTTTCACTACTTTCAATTTTTATCGCAAATCAAAGCACTGTACTCATCCCCTAACATAAAAAGTTTCATTCTTTTAACCCAAGGGAAGAAAATTTCCTAAAATAAATACATTCTGCAAGAAATTCCAGACTGTTTTCACTCCGACAGACATCCTTCATTTCAGTTTAATTTAAGTTAAAATTTTTAGGCGCCATTATATAATGGATTTTTGTCTCTCTAGACAGCCTAACGTTTCCGAAGTGTTTGTTTTATATTTCCCTTTAGATGATAATGAGTAAAAAAATGTGTTTTAACACAGAGGCACATTATATTTGCTTCGTTAAGTTCTGTTTTTGAAAAGAAACGAATTTTTAAACACTGTTTGTCGTTGCTTTCTCAATCTGCCTCGTGTGACAATGTTTGCGGACGGTTCTTTGTCTCTTTCAATGCTTTTTTGAGAAAGTAAGTCAGAAATGGGAATTGATATGATATATGAAAAGGTAACCAGTATTTTTTTAATCAGTAACAAGAGGAAATGCACATTGGTTTTTATTAACCGAGGAAAAGTTATTTATGGTTATATACAGGGTATCCAGACTTGAAAAATCTAAAAGTTATGACTTATTATTACAAAGCTACCCATCAGGATGTAATAAACTGTTCATCCCCTCTAAGATTTTTTGGGTGCAGTCCGATCGGCTGCACGCATTATTCCGCAATCACATACGATAAGTTTTTACACTATTTACTTTAGTAAGGATTTGGATGCCACAGTAAAAGGGGTGCAGTGCATACTTTAGTTACGGTATTTAAATCAGTCACGCGTGCACAGTGATGTGTTCAAACAGAAAGGAATGTTGACCCTCCGACTTTAAAATCTATCCACCAAAGGAAACTTTGGTATCTAAAACTGCAAGTATCCTTAAATTTTCGGAATGGAAGACACTGGTTATTGTGTGCGTATACTTTTAGACAAGCCAGTAACAACATTCCATTCTATTGGAACACGTCACTGCACACGCGGAATTGATTTGAATTCCGTTAAACAAAGGACGCGCTGCACTTTTTGCTGTTGCGTCCAAATCTTTACTAATGAAGTAAGTGTAAAAAGTTTATCATTTGCGATTCACCCAAAAAATATCAGAGGGCTTTCCAATTCACGAAAGAACAGTTTATTACATTTTGATGGGTAGTTTCGTAATAAAAAGTTATATAGCTAATCCCCCTAATTAAAAATAAAAATTTTATTAATACATATAATATAACTTTATTTTGTAATACTTTTTAAATGTTTATTGTAATACATAAAAAAATAATATCGAAACGTTTTTCTTTATATGTGCTACCTACCAGATTATGATTATTCTATTGTTTGCTATCCTGGGTTCGACGAATTAATTTTATACCCGTTAAAGCAACATTTTACTAATGGTAAGTTTACTAAATAGTTGATAAATTTTAGATTGCGAATTCTCGCAAAATACACAGGATTTTTGACATAGATATATATATGCACTATAATACTTTACAGAACAATGTATTATAGTGAAAAATATTTTTACACGCGATTGGCTACAAAAACAAAATATAAAAATGAATTAAACGCAGAATATGAATTACGACTGTAGATAATTTAAATAGACATAGACATTGACTGTCCGTGAAAAAAAATGCAGGCACACATACCAGTTACTAAATGTAAAACATGGGTATGTGATACTTGAACCACAAATTGATATTAATATGCGAGTAACCTATGTTAATTTTTTTGTAAATAAAAAACAGCATTTTCTTAACTATTTATACATAAAGTACCTATAACACATATTTGTCTACTTTAAATAATATTTTAAAATATATTCTAAGTGATGAATGGAGCTTCCCGAAAACACTTTACAGCTGCTCTAAATACTCCACGAGGCGAAAAAAAGTTTGAAGACCACTGGCTTAGAACGACTGCATATAAATTCTTAAAAATTGTTTTTTAAAAAAATTGAGGAAAGTTTATTGAGCGCAGTTTGAGTCCTAAATGTTTTAAGTTACCCGTTTTGACGATTTTCTTTTTGTTTATCTGTTGAATTCCTATTTTAATAGCCTAATTAAAGTTTTATTCGATGCATATTCTCTTCAAATGAATTTAAAATTATCTTCCAATTCCGAGGCACGAAATGCAATAAAATGGCTTTAAAATAAAAATAAGCGTGGTGTCGTTAAAGACATTTTTTTGAAAGAATTTGTACCCAAATTCTGCAGTGTTTAAGTGAGCTTTCGAAAGGCGACACATTCCCACTCATAAACTGATGAGCGCCCAAAAATAAATTGGACCATGAATAGTAACATGCGCCCTGTAGACATCAAAAAATGTTTTTTCTTTCTCTTTTACACACGCACACAGTAATATCAACAGGAAATTTAAGCACACCATCTTATAAATGGTAGAACAGAGATAAAAAAAAAAAAATGTCATTTTGATTTTTTGTCGCAGTGGCAAATACCATCTCCTTGCTAATGGTTATCAGCTTCTTTTTTTTAAAAAAAATGAATTCGGTTGACTAATAGCGTAACTATGGAAACCATTGGCAAGTTGAAACTTCCGAATTATTTTATGGCTCTTTTGTCTCCTACTTTGATTTGTTGTTTGTTTTAAGCATCAATACACTTAATTACTGGTGTAGTTTATTGAATTTTTTTAGAGATATGCACTTGTCAGTTTAAAAAGATGGTTTTATTTATACGAACTCCATATAATCTTTATAATACTATTCATAAAAATTTGCAGTACTCTTATAGTGTAAATTTAACGAAAATTTTTTAATATTTAATATAAAATATATAATCATCGTGGAAAAATATTTTAAAGATATAATACATTTAAATATAAAAGTATAATAATATTTAAAAATATTATAAAATATTTTGTGACGGGTTCATCGCGCTTTCCATTAATTGTCCTCTTGGGTTATTTGGGGCCGAAAAAGGCAAATTTTTTCCAACCAAATCCAGAAGCGAAGCGTGATTATGCAAATTAAAAACCTTTTAAATAGCAGAAGTTTAGCGTTGGTCTTTTGGGAAGAGATTATGCTATTCTGTGTTTAATTGCGTAAGCAGAAGTAAGAGAAATTAATCGAATTTCAAGAGTTCAGTTATTCGTGCCAGAGCATTCAAGTCAAGTTGGATACCATTCCTCGCGAGATAAAGAAAAATCATTTAGGATCCGAGAGAGTAGCTGCTACCCAAGATATAGAGGTAGAATCTCTCTATTAACTACTAGAGACTGTGTATATACAGAGGTTAGGAGTAAGCGGTAAAGTTAAATATAGTGGTCAGGGTCATGCTTATTTGGTAATACGTATTGTGTGTTTTTTCACATCAGATCCGCTAAGTTTAAATATATATATATATATATATATATATATATATATATATATATATATATAATTATCATTGTATAATGTTTAAGTTAAGATCTTAATAAAGATATATTAAGATTATGGCAACGCCTGGTTCTTCTTTCACTCCCACACCTCTAAGTCACTAGGATAACTTAGAAGTAAAGCAACACCCACAGGCTAACGCCTTACAATTTTTACAAATATTTTTTAATTATTAAAAAATATTTCTTTGAAAAAATTTGGAAAATACGATAAACTGTTTTTAAATGTATAAAATATAAAACAATACACAAACATTTTAATTCTAGAGGAATCTTTTTATATTATATAGATATAGTAAAACACTCTAAATGAGAGATATACAAAGTGTTCCCTATTTCTACAGACAAATTCAGAGGGATGATAACAGGCATTATGGGGACGACTAATCACTATAGATCATGGAGACATACGTGATGTTTAATCGGTTAAAATCGTGATAATAGTAGACGTCGAGAGGACGATGCGCGAGACGAGGGGCATGGCCAAATGAATTTGGGGACTTGGAGCACCATAAGAGGGTTGAAAAAACTGGACGTATACGAATTTCTCACTCGTTTGGGGAGAATAAGGGCATGAAGCAAGTTGTCACAGGTGGGTGCTGCATAAAGAGAGGGCGTTAATTTAATAGAGGGCGTTATTATTAATAATATCGGAGTACACGAACGAGGAGAAAGAGAACATGCACCGCATGTATGGTTGAGTCGATTTCAAGGGACGCCTAGCACAAAACATGTGCCAGGACCACTTCCCGCGGAGGTTATGTCCTAACCATACCACCTCCACGCCGTACCACATGTGTTATGACATACGGACGTATGTCGGACGTATATATTCGTCTTTCCAAAGTACGATCTTTTCTGAGCACTGCTATATATAAAATTATTCCAAAGGCTTTGGAATGCAATAAAAGGACCATGACAGTGTTTGCGAAGGATTTACTTATTTCAATTTGTTTATTTATGCCTTTTCTCCCCCTCCATCCAATACGTCACATACGCGTGCCTACGTAAAAAACGGTGGCATTAGGCAGCAAATCGGGGAACATTTTATGGACAGTTAAGGAATTAATTATAGACTGTACAATTTATCAAGATAAGTGTTAATTTTTGTATATAATTTTATATATGACAAGCCCACGGGGTCACTGTTAATAATTAAACTTGTTCTTATAGTATTATTAAATTCATTATGAAATACATTGTGCAGTACTGATACTGATTCTAAGTTTATTATATCTGTGTAAATCTGTATTTTATTTTTTATTATGTCAGAATATATTTTGTTTGTTTAATATCAGTAAATGAAAAAAAAGTTAATCTTTTGTTTGTGACTTTTCAATATGCTCGCGCCCCCCTCGTAGAGTTATCACGCACAGTTTGAGAAACACTGATTTCCATCTATAAATGTACTTCATAGCTTTTATCGCCCCTTTTCATTCCTCTTGACACATCACACCTATCATACTTGTTTTTGTGAATTACTCCAACTAAACAGAGTTTGCGACTCCATGTTCTATGGTGATTACCCATGTTGTCTTCTATCGCCCTTCTGAATTTGTCGGTTGAATGCAGAGCATCTAAAAATGGATATTATAGAAGGATGCTAGAATGTCCAGACTGAGGGCTGCTTTGCGAGATTAAAACCACTTTTGTCGTTAGTCAACCTTCCTCTGTTTGCAGTACTAATCACGTTTTAATATAAGATTAAGAGTTTCGATTATATTTTACATGTGTATTGTGCTTGAAGATCTTTATTCTATGAGAATGAAACCAATAGATTTTATCTTTCAGTATAACAAATAGGAAAAAAAGAATAATTTATTTTTTTTAATTTTAAAAATATTTATTTATAAATAGGAGATAAATTTAAAATTTGAGGTATACAAAATGGGTTTTTCTAGCTTTAAGTTTATGTATAAGAATATACGATCGATTGAACATTTTTAAATGTTTTCTGGCGAGAAACAAAAAGCCACCTAAATTTTTATATTTCATGTTTTATATATATAAAAGAAAACAGAAGCTTTATACCAAAAAGAGTGATTCAGTGCCTTCAACTGTGTACTTCACAGCACAAGCTGCAAAGAAAAAACATTAATATTACTGTAATGGTTTATTAGAAAAAGAGAATTGTATGCCAAAATATGTAATTTTAAAAACTCATCAGGTACTAGCACCCTTTAAAAGATTCTTATTAAAACTTCTGCATTACTTGAACTAGTATCAAATAACTTTGCTAGAAGAACGTGAATATACTATGAGGAAAAACAATTTCAGTTCTGAGTGAAAAAAAAGCTTCTTAAATATTCTTCCTGATTCGTGTGCAAATATTTATTTCTCTAAAAACTTCTAATTTCCAAATAAATTTCTTATTGTTCTGATAATTAAAAAAGGAGAGCTCTTATTGCTTAACCCGAGACGAGAATATTTTCTAGAATATAAATTCATTCTACTAAAAACCCTTTTATATTAATTACCATTTCCTCGAAAAGACACTACTCGCCTCATTTTAATTTAAACTACAATTTTTAGGCACCATTTTATTATTAATTTTTTGTCTCTAGACATTCTAACTGTTTGTTTTACTTTTATAAAATTCATTTGAAAATGCTTTAAGTTACCGGAACATGTAAAGCGTACTTCATTATGGGGGTTCGGGCTTAAGGTATCCAAAAGTAATGGCTATTTCTTACGGAATTACCCATCAGAATGTAACAAATTGCTCATCCATGGTTTGGAAAACTCTCCGAGCTTTTTTGGGTCTAGTCCGATCGCACGCGCGCCTTATTCGGCAATCGCAGGCGATAAACTTTTTACACTCACTTCATTAGTAAAGATGTGGACCCCACAGTAAAAGTGCAGTGCGTACTTTGGTTAACGAAGTTTAAATCAGTCACACATGTACAGCGACATGTTCGAACACAATGGAATGTTGACCCACCAACATCAAAATCTATCCACCAATAGGGCAGAACGTTAAAGGAGACAGGAACTTTGGTATCTCAAACTGGCAAGTATCCTTAAGTTTTCGTGATAGAAGACACTGTTGATTGTGTGCGTTATTCATTTCGTAAGAGTCCTGATAAGTATATTAGGCAAGCCAGTAACGACATTCTATTCTGCTTGAACACGTCACTGTATACGTCACTGTATTCCGTTAATCAAAGTACGCACAACACAATTTTTACTGTTGACTCCACATCTTTACTAATGAAGTCAGTGTAAAACGCTTATCGTCTGCGATTGACGAATAATGCGCACACGTGCGGTAGATCGAACTAGCCCCAAAAAATCTCGGAGAGTTTTCCAATCCAAGGATGAACAGTTTATTACTTTCTTATCGGTAGTTCCGTAAAATAAGCCAAAACTTTCGGATACTTTAAGCCCAGACTCGGATACTTTTTGAGGACTGAATCTTTAAACAATATTCATAGTTTTTTTCACCTGTTTAATGTGACAATGTTTGCGGAAGATTTTCGTCTCCAGGAAGTCGTCCAGTACACTAAGATTAAGCTGGAAGTTAATACTTAGATATTGCGGCATATTTCGATGATTAAAAATTTACGAAAATATATAAAAAAATGTACGTAGTGAAAGAAAAAAATCCAGTCTTAAAGAATGTATTAGGTTGGGGGGGGATCCATTATTTTTGCATGAAATTCATTCATTATTTAACATGTTTCGGATTGTCCGATTTGGTTCAAACATGTGACGTTTTGTTGTATAAATGTCTACCATTTTAAAGGTAGCTTCATATTGCCGGTCTCTTAGAAGTCTTGGCCTTTATTGGCGAAAAACTCTAGTAATCAATTTTGACAATCTTCTCTTGATCCCAATTTCTTATCACTCACGAAGTTTTTCAATGCGAGAAAAAGGTGGTAATCGTTTGGAGCCAAGTACGGACTATATGGTGGAATCATTAAAATTTCTCAACTAAGAACTCAGAGTTTCTGGCAAATCACTACAAACGTGTGTGGCCTGCCGTTGTCCTGATGGAACACAACACCTCTTCTGTTGGCCAATTCTGGCCGTTTCTTATCAGTCGCTAGCTTCAAACGGTCCAATTGTTGCCAGTAGAGATCTGACTTTACTGTTTGGCCCTACGGAAGCAATTCATAATAAATTATTCCTTTCCAGTCCCAACAATTATACGGTAGAACCTTTCTAAATGTTAGTCCTGTTCTGGTCACCGTTTAAGCTGCTTCACCACGCTTTGGCCACGATCGTTTTCGCGCAATATTGTCGTATGTGACCCATTTCTCATCCCTAGTCATCATCCATTTAAGAAATGGATAGATTTCATTCCGTTTGGCTAAGGCTTCCCAGATGGAAATTTGATTCATCATGATTTTTGGTGTTAATTAGTGTCGCAACCAAACATCAAGCGTCTTTTTGAATCCAACTTTGCTCAAATGGCTTAAAACTGTTTTATGGTCGATCTTTAGTTCCTGGGCGATGCTACGACTACTACCATGCCGGCCAATTTTAATTAATTCAGTGATTTTATCGACAATTTCGATGACGGACCTGCCTGTGTGAAGGGCAACTTTAACATCAAAAATGCCTGAACGGAATCGATGAAACCAAAATTGCACGTAATTAGCTTTTACAGTATCGGCACTATAAACACCATTCACAATTTCAGCCACCTGGCTAGCATTTTAGTTTTGCTCAAAGAAAAACTGTAAAATGTACCGAATTTTCTCCTTGTTGACTTCCATTTTTAACACCCTGTAACTCAAAACTGAAAAGACCAAACAAAAAAACAGCAAAATATTTTTTTATTGTAAAATATCACCTTAACAATGAGCATAAACTTGAAATTGTTTGATCGATATTCACGAGATATTGACACTATAGCCACCTATGGAAAAAATAATTGATTTCTTTCTCCCCAACCTAATATATATCTACTCAGTAAAAGGGTATTTTGTATGGTGAATGTTTTATGCCAAATAATTTTCTATATACGTATATAGCTATTAAAAAGTTTAAGTTTTAAAAGAGGAAGTCATATCCCTGACTTTTCATTATACTTGAGAGTTTATGCATTTCTTATAAAGTTGAATGTTTTAAGCAATTCCTTGTGTCTCTTTAGAAGTTTTAGGAATAAACTGTTTGGAAACAGCTGTCTAAATGATAGCTACTTTCCAAATATAACACTGTCCAAAACCCAATTTTAACACTTTTGTCCTCTAGTTATGTTGGCAATTAATTTATTTCGCTTGTATGCAATTTTTTAATTGTAATGTAAAAATACTTAAATATTTGTGAAGCGTTTAAAATACCCTTTCAAATTTGCATATTAATGTTCTAAAATTAAATATGTGTAAATTGATAATATATTTAAACATTTTGAACGACTTTCCTAAAAAACTTCAAAATATTACATGCCTAAATATTTATTTCCTTTGTTAATTTTGAATAACCTAACTCCATCTAATGATTTAGCTTACGTGTGTCTAACTCAAAAGCTAACTTGGGCCAAATAAGGTTTAACTTTAGGAGGGCCGGAAAAAACCCCAATATTCATGGAGACATAAGTTTATTTCGAATAATACTTTAAAATAAACATATATAAAAAGAAGAAAAATTTAATGTTCAAATCCTGATACTTGACACATCTCTTCTCTGCCACTATCTTTCCAATTTTGGGAGATTTTTTTTTATTTCATTTACATCTTATTGTGTGCCAACATGTTGGCCGGGTCCCAAAAATGTTCGCTGTGGGCCCCAAGTTTGACACTCCTGTTTTGGCAGAACCACTCAGTATCTTATTTTATAATACACTTGGTAAAATATTTTTTTAATTCTGTATTCACGTCCCAAAATGAAGCCACACGGGAACTATTGATGGAAGACGTATTTTTTTTCCTCGATCAAATCACCAGGACCTGAAGTGAAGACCCCCTCTTATAATTTTCCCACCATGCCAACCTGAAGTCTTTAACCGTGCAGTGGCACCTCCTTTTACAAGTCGCTATCAGCTCTTAACTACTGGCTCTAGTAAGGCTTCCTTTCGTCTCAGTAGTCTAAGGCATGCACGGTGTAGCTGTGACCGGTAGGTAGGTGGATCAAATGAACACCCCTGCCAAGGTCAACAGTTCATCTCCAAGGTGGTGACTAAGGAATTGAACACTAGATAGCAGCACATCCTAATGATACTGGTTCATTTTGCATTCATTTCATAGAGAGTCTAACTAAGACATTCTCAATAAATCAAGACAATGATTCAAAATGGCAACAACATTTGCGTTAACTGGACCCTCCATTTCAACAAGAGATTGCCGGTCATGTCAAAAGAAAATCTTTGCAACGACACACAAACCTACTGGAGATGTATAACAATTGTAGTAATTGGATGGAAAAACAACCTTCTCTCAATATCGTTCAGAAAGTCAAACAAAGTTTCTAGAGCTGTCATCTCTAGAAAGTGAATTTTCAGCGGTGCCTCCTTCTGCAAGTCATTAACAACAACCCTTAACGACTGGCTCGAATAGGGATTCGTTTCGCTACAGTCGTCTAAGACATGCACGGCGTAGTTGTAGACCGGTAAGTCTATGGATCAAATATACACCCCTGCAACAGCAAGTTCAACAGCTTGTACTCGAAATCTCGATACGTTACCACACTACCATTAAGCTTCCGCAGCAACGCCTTAGATTTTAATTTCTGCACTGTTACAAGATATTGGTATAAAAACTTTGTAAAGAACCTCACGTCACAGTTGGTGGGAGAAGAAAAGCAGAACAATTCTGCCTCTGCAACGACCTTATTGCAAGGTATCGCAAACTATCAACTGGCGAAAATGATAAAGATACTAGTGTAACGTTCCCCGCCTCACAGCTTTAAATCGTCTTTTTTTCTGGATATGATCACCTGCACCCTTAAAATATTGTGTGGTCTTGTCTTAGATAAGCCCCGGCAGCCTTTGACACCACGAGGAACACCCACGAACCAGATGTAGCTTGAAGATAAAAACTCCGAACGCCTGTCATTAAAAACACTCTACAGAGGGCGGAGATAGATTCGCTGAGAATGGACGCAAGCTCCTCCCTCAAAAACAACAGAATTTGAACTCTAATGAACTGAACAATATTTTTAATAATGTCAATGTATAAACAGTAATTAACAGCTCTGCGACGTAAATAAACCAAATACTTAAATTAATAAATATACCCTACATTTATTTATCCTAAACGTCACACTAGGAATTTACCCAGTACGCACATGCGTCGTTCTTAGTATTACTCCTGCAATCTATTGATGGTGGAAAACACTTTCTGTGTATGTTCACACATATATTCTTATTTCATATTAAAAAATAATTTTAATTTATTTCAAAAATACACTTTAAATAAAATAATTTCCATAATTAAATCAATTTTTAATAAACATTTCATTGCGTTTTTTAATGTAGCTGATATCCAAATTGATCGAATTGTGGAAGAAAATAAATTCTTTTTTATATTTACTCCAATATTTCTATTGAATTCATATGTGATCCTTTAAGCTTCTATAAAACTCATTAAAATTTTATTTTATTTTCTGTTTCCAGATTGTCCCAAGATTTCTCGGTCTCAGAACCAGAGTAAATTATTTGCCAGTTTTTTTCTAGGTTTGTCCCTTCTCTACAATTTTTCTGTTTTTTTTTAATCTAAAGAATTAAGCATAGAGATACCAATCACATAATTTCAGTTGTTTCGGGAGCATTTTTTTATTCGCATTCGATTAAGAAAAGTAATTAGATGCAGATATATATGTTATGAAACATAATTAATTGAAAACTCTTTAGATTCTTTTTTCCCACAAAACTAAAAAGTAATAAGTTAGTTACTGAAGGGGGAAAGTTAATATAACAAAAAAAAGATACAATTAATTGTTTTTTGACTGAAGGCGGAAGTTTATTTTACCTAAAAATGAAATATTCAATTGATGGGTATAGAAGAAAAGGAGCTCTTTTTTTTTGCAAAAAGAAAGGGGAACGTTTTACAGTTTTTATTTCCGCTAAAGATGTTAAAGAAAACAACTTGAGTAATTTATGCTCATCGTTAATTTTACAATAAATATACGAGCGTGAAACTGAAAGTAAGTTTTCCCTGTCGACTGTGGACCGAGTTTTGTATGAAAGTCAAAACATAGAATGATACATTAAAAATAAAGTACACTGCTAGAGACCGTAAATGCAACTCCAAGAAAGAAAAGAGAAAGCACAACAAAATTTATTTTGTGGATAACATGTTGACCAAACATCAAATGATTATATTTATAGACTTCTGTGAAGTGTGGTTTCTGCCAGAATCAGTAGCCAGGATAGCCGCCATTGTTGGAGATCACCGCTGTCACACGCCGAGGCATTGATTCAAACAGATTTTGGATGTGTTCTTGGGGTACAACAGACCAAGCAGCTTCCACACGTTGCCAAAAATGATCTGGTGTGGCAACTGGGGGTGTTATCAGGGTCAATAGTTGAGCTACCATGGACCACATGTTTTCTATCGGTGAAAGATCCGGAGAGAGAGCCGACCAGAGAAGCAATTCAATCTGGTGATTGGCGAAGAAGCTTTGGAGAATGCATGCCACCTGTGGTCGCGCATTATCCTGTTTAAATATGGCTGTGGCCAAGCCCTGAAGGTAAGGAAGGACAACTGGCTCCAATATCTCGGAGATGTAGTTCTGGTTGTTTAAAGTACCGGAAATGCGTAATAGAGAAGTGCGAGGGTGATATCCAATACCACCCCATACCATAATACCCGGTGCAGAACCAGTGTGGCGGTTCATAACGCCGCTTATCAGCATCCTCTCTCCACAGTGTCTCCCGACTCGAATCCGACCATCATAGTATTGCAGACAGATGCGTGACTCGTCAGTAAAGACAATTTCATTCCATTCTGCTGCCCCACCCTTCTTTCAGCACACCATTGGCGGCGGAGACGTCTGTGGTCCTGCGTTAAGGGTAGGCCAAGCAACGGACGTTTTGCGGACAGATCACTCTGCTGTAAACGGTGTCGAATGGTAAGCGCAGACACTGAATGATGCGTTACAGACTCACTGTTCTGTGCTACGGTTCGTGATATGACAGAGCGATCCATCACTGCCATGCGCACAATTTGACTGTCCTCACGTGAAGTGGTGCACTGAGGTGGATGCGATCAACCTCGTCGATCCGTTGTACCCTCCTGCATTCAACGGTCACATATTCGCATTACAATTGTTTGGTTTCGTCCAACACGACTACCAATTTTCCTGAAAGGTAATTTAAAATCTCGGTAGGCCACTATCCTTCCTTTGTCAAACTCGGATACTTCATCAAAAACTGATTGCTGTTTTTTACGAGACATGACTGAACGTTTTTTGAAAAAAAACCACAAGAAAAACACAATTTCCGAACTTGAAATCGTCGAAATCTCCAAGTCCTAAATAGCGCTTTTAAGGGGCGCCACAGGCGCGTGTGATGTGTGTCTGCGCTGAAATTCTAATTATTTGCATATCTGACATCCACTAATGCGTGTTATAAATTCCATGTTATTTGCATGCTTCCTTCAGAGTGTTGCATTTACGATGGCCAGCAGTGCATAACTTTATTTTTCCACATAGGTAACAAGCACATTGAGACATTTGCCATGCAGCTGGATAAGCTTTAAAAAGCCCTCCAGGAAAAACTCAGGGCTTTGCATCTTTTGAGATCGCTCATGTCCGATTCCAAGTCCTTCCGCTACTTCATCGATGGTGATACGCCGGTTTGTTTTAATCATGGCATCCACCTTCTTCAAAAGATCATCAACGACATTCTTGGATACAGAAAGGTGTCCGCACGATAGGGGCCCTGACAACTTATCCCGACACAAATGGAACAACGCATAGTGGTCTGCTTCGAACATCACGTCAGTTACCATGAGGATGGCAATGGATTTCTGTTTCGGATTGTGACGAGGGATGAATCGTGGGTGCACCATTTCACTCAAAGTGTTTTGCAAGCAATGCCGAAGTCAAACACGCCGTTAAACGCTTTTTTTGTATGCAAAGCCCTGATTTTTCCTGGAGGGCATTTTGAAGCTTATCAAGCGGTATGACAAATGTCTCAATGTACTGGTACTTATGTGGAAAAATAATGTTATGTCTTATCTTTAATGTCTCATTCTATGTTTTGACTTTCCTACACAACTCTGACCACAGTCGAAAGCGGAAACTTACTTTTCGACTGACGCTCGTACAATTGCGAAATAGGTACTCCGAAGTTTAAGAGGACTTGGTACCCTAAAGATGACGATTTTATCGTTTTTCTATTTTTGAATATTCTTTGAACGATTACCTTTCGATTGATATATCACTTTTGTATGCCTCAAAATTAGAAATTGGAAAAAATTCATTTGAAAAATGTAAACAAACAAATTTGGAAATTCGATCCCGCCCCCTTTTTAGAGGAGTTAGTGATTTTAAGCTAATTTTTATCAATTATTTTCAAAAATAAATTTTATTTTATTCTAACCTTAACTGTAAAGCTTTACCGTACTTTTTAGTGACTACAACTTTAACTACAAGGTATTTGTTATTGTTGATGGCGCATCTTTTTCGTTTGTTTTGCAGTTATCGTACTAGTTTTACTTGCGTTTTATTTTGAAAAAAAACAGTCTTTTTAAAGACTTTTACTGCTTGCGGTCTCTTCAAGGCTGTTGGTGAAACTGCTGAGAATTGTATTATCTTTCTTTCTATCTCTTGAAGGTTTGTCTTAAAAATGCTAAGAGTAAAACGTCGAAATCATTCTGCTCAAATGAACAGCAAACGTTGATGTAGTGATTCTGTAAATACATGTGTCACAGAAGAAAATATATTTTATCCTAACATCAGAATTAAGCAGTTATTAAGTACTGAAAAGACTGGACATTCTGAAGTGGGAAATTTTATTATTGTGAACTTTAAGCAAATCAGCAAAATGTTTATGAAACTAAAATGCCCAGACTGTGACAAACGCTTGCACTTAGAAACAAGATAGGATTTTTCTATGTGTTAAATTTAACCTGCAGTTCTTGCGCTGAAAACGTTTGTGCTGTAGAAACGTCTAATGAAATGCAAGGTAATACTGTTCCGGATATTAATTTACGCATCACGCAAGCATTCTCTAATATTGGAAAAGGTTACTTTGCAATTTGAAAAGTTTTGTATGGCAGTAAATGTATATCCTTTTTCATCGAGAACATATAGCAAATGCATTAAACTTCTTCACACAGCCTACGGTATTGCTGCAGAGACTTTGCAGAGTGAAGTACATAGAGAAGTGAGAAAGGCATACGAAGCACCAACTGATGTTCCCGTTGTTGATATAAGTGTTTCATTTGATGGTAGCTGGTTGACACGAGGGCATACATCTTTGATTGGCATAGCTTGTGTTATTGATATACTTACAGGCTATGTAATTGATTTTGAAGTCATGTGTAAGGTATGTCGCAACTGTTCTGTGGCAAAAAGAGAACTGGGAGAATCAAGTGCAGAGTATGACATTTGGTTTGAAGGTCATAGGAAGGATTGCGATGTTAATCATTATGGCTCATCAACTTCGATGGAAATGGAGACAGCATTGATCCTCTGGGAAAGATCCCAAGAAATGGGATTTCGTTATTCCACATTATTGTCTGATGGAGATTGTAAAACCTTCAATTACCTAACAGGAAAAAAATGTGTATGGGGATAAATTTGAAATAAAAAAGAGGAGTGCATTAATCATGTCGGTAAAAGGTTGGGAACTGGTCTACGAAATGCTGTGAAGGAATCGAGAGCCCGTGGCATTTCATTAGGAGGAAAAGGCCATGGTACATTGAAAGAGGCAACAATTAAAAAGTTAACTTTATACTACCAAAAAGCCATAGTACAAAACAAAGGCAATGTTCCTGCCATGAAAAATTCAATATATGCTACGTTACATCACAGCATTTCGACAGACCAAAAACCTCAGCATTCGAAATGTCCAATCGGTGCTGACTCATGGTGTTTTTACCAGTCCGCAAAAGCAAAAGGACAAAATCCAGGTCTGCATAAAGAACATGTTGGGACTCCAATCAATGAAAGTTTTTTGCCACACATCCTTCTATTTATCAACGGCTTGCTTCGAATGAACTTTTAGAACGGTGCATTAATTGCGGAACTCAAAACGCTAATGAAAGCTTACACAACATGATTTGGTCGAAGTGTCCCAAAGAAATATCTGTGTGTAAAACCAGAGTGAAAAATGCCGTACTTGAAGCGATTTGTGAATTCAACAAAGGCACTCTACATACTGTCAGAGAGACCCAAAAAGCATTAAATATACCTTTGGGGAAATGTTCGCATGATCTTGGTGTGATGCTCGAATCTCGTAAAAGATTATTCCGAATCAGACGGAAAAACACGAAATATCAGCATGCACGCAAATTGATAAAAAAGCTATTTTAAAAGAGAGAGATTAATTAAAAAAAAAAGGGAAGGAGTTACATATGAATCAGGATATTTCTGAGGTAATTACTATAATATAATTTTTTTTTGTAAAATGTGTGCATGTAAATATTTATAATTTAGGCATTTTATATTAATAATTTCATAATTTCAGTTCTTGTTTATCATATGTTTTTCATACAAATATATTATTTAAATATTATGTGAAGGAAAAGATTTTAAAATTTCTGTTATAACAGAAATTTTTTTTTAATGTTTTCTTCGAGTTTCTTGATATTTATGTGCAATTAGTACTGTGTAAAAATGTATCATTTATAGAAAATATGCGTTAAAATAACATGAAAATGCAATTATTTTTAAGAAAAATATATAGCTAATGTTTTAAAATGGTATTTTAAGCTTATTTAAGCTTATAATAATTATTTTTTCAGAAGTATAAACTTTAAAATGGTTTTTCTCAGCTTGTGTTTTTTCGCTACATTAGTGCATTTAAAATGCTACTCCTTCCACAATTATTGACCAATCTTTTTAATTTTTTCTCTGTGTATTATATATCATGCATGTAACAAAATTAGGAATCCATTTTGCTATAAACTGAATACTTTTTTTTAAAAAAATTAAAATGTAGAAGATATTGGGGTTTTTGTTGAATTTTAGCATATCTAGGAACATTTTATTTTTCTCCAAAACTAATTAAGTTATTGCAAAATCTATCCCTAAAGTTGTTTAAAAGATCCTTAAGAATGTTACAAAAAAATTTCATGTCAAAATTTTAATAAATACAAAAGGAGTAAAATTTTAAAATTTTCCAAATTTTTTTTTTAAAAAATTAAAATTTTTAAAATTGTGGGAATAATATGTACATAATTACACCTCATATTGTTTTATTGAATAGAAACACTATATGAAATGATAAAATGTAATTTTTAAATGCATAAATAAATAAGTTTTCTCAAAGGGTACCGGGTCCCCTTAAGACAAAGGCAATTTTCGCCCAGGTTCAAACAAAAAGATAGAAACCTTAGCTTGAGCCTCATTTTCTTATAGTACTGCATACGAGGGTAACTCTGAAATTTTTGAGATGCATACAGACCAGAAGTTACAAAACAAAATTAACAGTTTAATTTGAAAATACAAAGTATTTTAATACAGCAGACGACTTTTTGCTGGCTTACTTTAAGTTGTTTAGCTTAAAATAAACTTTAGACAGAAGAGAAAATAGAGTTGAGAGACGCGAGAGCATTATCGTACTGTAATTTTCTATGATTTTAAAAGCTGGATTAAATCAAGAGGAATACATTCAACGGTTGCAATTAGCATTCGGTGATGAATCCCCATGTCGTGCTACTGTATTCACAAATGGTTTAGAAAATTTTACAATAGTCATAATTCTCTTCAGGATTCTGAACACACAGGAAAGCCGCGTTTGGCCCTAAACCTAGATAATGTGTCTGCCATAAAAAAATGATAATGGATAATAATCGCGGCACCTACCAAATGATACAGAAGTAACTTAACATTGGATCAACAGCCATATACAAAATTATTCATAAAGAATAACACATGAAAAAAGTAGTCTGCCGTGTGTGTTGGGTTCCTCATAATCTGATTGAGTACCAATAAGAAGTGCGTTTAAGAATCAGTAAAATAATCCCTAAATTGATAAATGATGGTTGCCATCACATCATTTCTAAACTTGCAACAGGTGATGAAATGTACATGCCATTTTTTGATGTTCCAACACGTCGAGAAAGCAAAGTATGGGTCTTTGAACATGTTCCCACGTCGACAATGGTAAAAAGACAACGAGCAATGAAAAAAGGAATGTATGCCGTTTTCTTCAAAAGTACGGGATTGGTCAAAGCCAACAAGATGAAAGGACAGAAGACAGTAACAGCAAACTGATATACCACTAAGTGTCTTCCAGAAATTCTCCAAAAAGTGAATGTTAGTGTACTAATACTTCACTATGGCAATGCATCTTCCCATACAGCTGGATTAACAGTTGCGTTTCTTAAGCAAAAACAAATTAAAGTGGCAGAACATCCAAGTTATTCTCCGGATCTAACTATGTGGGACTTTTGATTATTTTCTAATCTAAAAAAGAACTTACGTGGTCGTTGTTTTCGTTCAGAAGAAGAAATTGATGTGGCTATAAATGCATTTTTTCATCAATTCCAATAAATGAATGGTTTGAGGCATTTAACCACATTTGTAGGTGAATTTTCCCCAGATTAAATGCCTCAAACCATTAATTTAATCTGGGGAAAATTCGTGTAAAAACGTGCATTGATGCTGGAAGAGACTACTTTGAACACTCCTAAAATTTTGTAAGTATGACTTTAAAAACATCGGAATATCTCAAAAATTTCAGAGTGGCTCTCGTATTATATATTATTTTATGTATTTTGCATGTATTTATGTGTATTTTGCACATAAAATACACATAATTACATGTATTTTATGTGACAATGGTCTGCAATTGTTTTTCATTAGGAAAGCTTTACACAAAGCCAAACTTGCCAGTTTCAGCAATTTTATTAATATTTTTTCCGATATTGCTTGGATCATAATTTCCCGATAGACTTCATAAAAATGTATACACATCCTAAATACAGTGATCGTATAGTAAATTTTGATTCTATATCCAGCACACACAATGATAGGATACCAAAATAAACTTATTAAACGTCTGGCTGAGAAAATTGTAATTGCTTAAAAAATATTTATCTAAATCAATTTTTTTCTTTTACGCTGAAGCAGTAATTTTCCCTATCAGGTATCGTCAGCTCAAACATTTGATAAGTCTCATTGAATGATAATCTTTCATGACACTTAATAAGGACACGATCCCATGCTCTAATTGTATTGAAGATATATACTTTGATTTGTCAAGAAAAGTTTTACAATCTTTTCAATTTTTCCTTTCTTTAAATTATTTTGTAATTACAACTTGTTTTGCAATATTTCTATTTTCCAACCTGCATTTGTTTCAGTGTAATGATCTCCTAACCCTTGAAATCCTAGCTATCAAACTCCGAGGTTCCGTACTCACGAGGTGACTTGAACCCGACCTTACAACAGAAATAGTTACCATGCCACAAAACACAAGTAATCAATTTAATAATTTTTATCACGCAAGCAGTCTTTACTCAAGAGTTACGAGGCAAATCATCTAAGACTTAATCAAAAATTCACTTATTCAGAAGACTTGCCTGTATTTAAATCAGTAGCTCTCATAAAATGGAGGCAGTTTCTGTACTCATGTTGAGTTCTCGGAACCGACGTTCAATAGGACTGCCCCAATGGAGTTCACGACCAAAGTCAACACGTATATGCGGTTAAGAAACGAAGTAATAAACCAGTTGATGAATCTCATCCTCAAAATATGAAAATCTTCTCACTACTAGTCCCTAACTTCTCAGCTAACACCACTGTAAGGAGAGAGCAAGTAAACTTGAAAAAATGCTACTCCAGTTTAGTTTAGAAGAGGAACCTCACAAAATAGCCCAGTAAAATTTCTCGATTTATTTTGTTTATTGTACTCTAGGTTTTGGATATTACCATATTAGCCTTGTGACGTTTTCCGCCACGCAGCCGGGAATCGGCTTCATTTGTGGGTAGGATCACCACGTGCAATGAACACCTGCACCTTTAAAATATTGCGCGGTCTTGCCTTAGACATCGCCCGAGGAACCTCCTACTCCACCGACGAATCGGATGTAACTCGAGGATAAAGGTACCGACCGCTACCATTTGAAAAGACCCTAAAGAGGGCAGAAAGAGAGACGGTTGAAAACTTTCGTAGAGACGAGACGTGACATCCTCCATCACAAACAACTGAATTTGGACTCTAAGAACCTAAGTAATATTTTTAATAACTTCGATGTATATACTTTAATTCATAGCTGCGACGTTAATAAATTAAATATTTAAATTAATAAGTATCACGCTACCTTTATTTACCTGAAACGCCATAGACTATGGAGTCGCTAAGAGGGTGAAGTTTGCTTCTATCAAATTAGTTTAACCACGTTATTTCGGTCCTAAGTCAGAAACTGCGTTGACTTCCAGAGATAGGATACAAATCTTAAATTTTGTCACGTTGTTTTTTTCCAACTCTGTTTCATTTATTTATTTGTTCATATATTATGTATTAGCTTTATCCCCATAATTATTTATGTGTTGATATTCACGTAATATTGTTGTTCAAGTACAACAGAAATCTTTCCTCAATATAATAAGGGGAATTTGGAAATTATTATAGCGATACGTGAGTGTATTTCTAAATTATTTTAAGGTTAAAAATTCAAGGAAATATGTACAGTAAGTGATGGAAGAAAAAGTACAGTATGTATATAACACAGAATCACACTACTAAAATGGTTAAAGGAATTTTATTTAACTATTTGATGGGGAAATTCGTTATGCGTTACACACAAGGGAGTTTAAAAAATTTAATCTCAAAGAAAGTCTTTATAAAGTTTCATTATTCGAAAACTACACATTTAGGATTAAGATGCATATTTTAAGCAATTCGTGGAATTTGTATAGACTTTCAAATTAAATTACAGAGTAACAACTGTCTGGATGGTAATTAGAGCAAATATGTTACAGTTCGTGACCTATATTTCAAATGTTCACCGATTAACTCTGCGATTAATAACTTCTATTGGAAGGAATTTAACTAATAGATAGTGTATTAGCACAATTATTCAAAAGAGAAATTATTAATATAAATTTCCGTATTGAAAATGATTTTTGTTTTCATGTAGTAAATTAGATAAATATTATTAAAAAAGATTATATTTTTCAGTAGGAAAAGAGATGCCATTTCAATGGATCCTATTTTGGTGCACCCCTTAGCAACAAAAATTTGGCGCCAAAATAAGGGTCATATTATTTGTTAAGTGAATACTTATTAACGTTGCATGATACAAAACTAGGGCTAATAACGACGGACCTCGTAATTTTTAACTACGGCCCAGCGAACGACACCGAAGCTAAAGCTCCTTCTCCAAACTTCCACACCACAACAACAGGAGAACTTTGAGCTTCGATAGATATAATATGTATTGACCCCCTTTAAACAGTGGGCTTCCAATGATCCGAGATTCGAACACATGACATGCTGGTTACGAGTCCGCGACAATGACCACCCTCATAGTGACGGGCAGTGGCTGTAATTAAGAAATTTCCTTTTATAAAAAAATATTAAAAAAAACTTTTACTTTTTGATAAATAATTAGAATTAATATAAATATGTATATAGATATGACAGAATTACAATACTAAGTGGCAAAATAGGAAGTCATATTCCTTGCAATTTTCCATTTTTCTATATAGGGTGTTCGACTATTTTTTTATTGTTACTATATAATCATTCATTAAATTTAATTAATCCAATTAAATAATATAATAAAAAATAAATCACATTCTCAGAAATTTGGCCATCTCTGGTGCGAATTGGAACCCACGACCTTTGAATTAGAAGTCCAACGCGCGCGCGCGCTATCTATTGCGCTACAGGGACACAACGAGCGATTTTCCTTTTTAAATAAGTTATTGGATTACTATTTTTGTTTGTTACTATTTATTCATTAATTAAACAGAATTAATGAATTAATATTTGAAAAAACTGCAATAACATCAAGTTTCCTCCACTACAAGTTTAAAAATATGTATTCGAATTTGGGCGGATGATTAAAAAGTATTTTATGAACGACTGAAAATTTTAATAAGAATATATATATATATATATATATATATATATATACATACTAGTGGGCAAAAAAATTAGCGCACCAAGAAGGAGTCGTCGAAATGAAAAGAAATTTTACATACTTAATGACTACTTTAATATAAGTAACCGATTAGAAATTCAAAGAAGAAGAATCATGTATTTCAGAAAAAAAGGCAAAAGATCGCAGAATTTGATACCCTGTTCGACCCCCTCTAGCGCGAATGATGCGATAAGATCGGCATTGAGGCATACAAGTTCTGTATGATGTCTTGAGACATTTCATTCCATATTTGCAGTAACCTTGCCTTTAGTTCGTACACAATCGTGGGATGTCCAACTCACCATCCCAGACAATCCCAGATAGGTTCGATTGGAGACAAATCTGTGGATTGGGCAGGCCAAGGAAGGGTAGTAACAGTGCGGATACAGTCTTGGGGCACCCTTGCTGGGTGAGGGCGAGCATTGTCTTGTAGAAAAAGGGCTGCTGTGAGCCTTGGCATGGGTGGCAAAACATGTTTCAGGATGTTATGAACAAACCACTGGACTGTTATGGTGCCCCGGATCAATAGTAAGGGTGACCATGTATTGTAGGCAAGGACATCCCATACCATTACACGAGCTGTGGGAGCGGTGTGTCGCTGTAAAGCAAAGGCAGGATGGAGGCGTTCACCACGGGATCTCAACACACGAACACGACTGGCAGCACACGTAATGGGCACCGCCATCCCAAATGTCCTTCAGCCAGGCGCATTCGCATGGTTCGAGATGAAACAGGGGCCCCTAGTGAAGGTGCTACCTGTGCCTGGAGGGCGGGCGATGAAGCAGTTGGCTGTACGCGTGCATTTCTTAAGATGTGGTGGTCTTTTCGACGACTGGCTTTCGAGGGCGTCCTGAACCTGATCTTCGTGTAACTCACATTTCTCGGATCCACTGGTCCCTAAACCTGCTGACAATACAATCAGAGCGGCCTAATTGATGAGCTACTCGCCTAGATGATCACCCAGTTTTCATCACGCGAATGATTCTCCCCCTCTCAAACTGCGACAGCTGCTCATGTCGTCTTTGAAAACTGCGTAATGGCATGTCTACCTCAGCTCTTGCTTTATAAACGTTTCAGCACACTCAAACAAGCTTTGGTTACCTGTTTTATAGTCCAAGGAGAAAATGACGCTAAACGCCCTCTATCGGTTATAAGTAATGTGCAATAACGCTGCATTTCAAATCATTTGCATATCTCCCCGACATTTACCTTCATGCCAAGTGTTGTTATGATCCCGCAATTATTTCTTGATGCGCTAATTTGGGTTTTTTTTGTCCATGAGAGTGTATATATACATATATATTAGTATAATAAAATAAAATAAAATGCTAAGTGAAAAAGTTGTATAACCTACAAGGCTAAAGAAGAAAGAAATTGGATTTCAAGAAACATAACAATTGGAAATACAAAAAGAGTCTTTGGACTAAAATGGAAACCTATTATGGTTTATAATGCTTTCGCTGAATGAGGCCAGTGATTTAGGGTAAGGCCGTTTAAAGGTACCACCTTCCACGAATAGCTGAAATTTTCGACATAATAGTAAAAACAGAGCCATGCTGAAATGTTAGGCCTATTTCTAACTCTCACGGTTGATAAACCAGACAGTAAAATAAAATGAAATTATGAAGAGGGAACAATAACGTTTCTCTGATAGAGAAGAATATTTAGAAAAAAAAACTACGAAAAAAACTTAGATGTAAAATCGCAAATCACAAAGAAATATGAAGACGAAGCATCTTATGCAATATGTATGGGGAAAGTGAGTGTGAACTAATAAATAGTAGGAATTGAAAATGTTACTCTTTCATCAGAAAAGAAATTAAAATTTATACAATACTGAAAGATATTTTCCTTTCATAATTAAATCAAAACTACTGGGAAAAGAGGGTCCAGTCACTTACGAATAAAAGCCGATGATGCGAAAAGAAACGTTGTTGCAGAATTAAGAATCTCTATAGTTCTCCCGTTTAATTGAACAAACAAGTTCTAAATATTCCTGTGTCAATACATATTTTTGAAAATGAAATTTCATTACTGGTAAAACAAGCATGAAAGAGGCCACACGCACATATTTCTGTTTTTTTGTATAAACGCTATTAAACAAATTACCAGTTATCCATATATATATATTGCACATATAAATGAATTAAAAATAATCTTAACATGTGACTTAAAAACCCATTTCACCATTACCATGATTAAATAAAATATCAAAAGGTGATGCAGAAAGTTAAGAACATATTGCTCAAAAACGGCATATATTCGATCATAAAATAATTTTCAATCCCATGATTTATTCAAAAACCAATTAAATTTTAGAATAAATGTAAGAAATTTTATTACTTGGTGAGGAATACACTAATGTTTTTTGTGCAGTATACTTTAATAAAAAATAATTATTTTCAAAGCAAATTTAATTATAAATATGGAAGAGTCATTATGATAAATAAATATTATCTGCAGCAGCGAGGTGAGATGAAATTATAATTTTATTTTAAAAATTGACTCTAATTCAGAAGTACATATACTTATCATTTCCTCAAAAGAATTTTTAAGCGAAATGATGAAAAATAAATCAATTTTGATCAAAACTGCGTAGTACTCTTATGCGTATTTTAAATCCATAATGAACAAGTGTTGCTACAAAAAACTTACCTTACGCATGCTATGTAGTTTCTACTTATTTTTTTTTAAAAAAAAAGAATCTTCCCTTTGCTTTGATCCTTTAAGCTTCTTTAAAACTCATTAAATTGTTGTTTTCATTTCCTTTTTTTAGATTAGAAAATGATTAAAAGTTTTTAATGCATGGATATTTTACTTTTAAACTTGTTTTTTGCACACTGTCTGCGATAGATTTTCTTTTCTTATGTTGAGAATTAAACTTATTTTCTGATTACGTGAATACAGCTGGTGTAAATCAGTTTTATTTATGCAAACGATTAAATATGTTTATTAGAAAACTATGCTTCTTTTTGGAAAGTAATTATCTCCAAGCCATTTTGATTGTATTCTTCCTAACTTAAAAAAATAAAGAATTAGGAACTATTGCAACTAAAAATGTAATACATTTACTTTTCAACATTAAGTGTACATTGTTTTAAAATAGTATATTCAACGCAAAAGAATGTAACGGAAAAAATAATTACACTGTTGTAAATTTTAAATTATTGTAACTTGACCTCAAAAGTAGTGCTATTGGTGACGGACTTCGTAATTTAGAACCAATAGGAAGTCATTTAAGTTAGTACTACTCTCCCGGAGGAGGTGTTTTAACATTAGACCACATGAGGATTTTAATTATTTTATTTATTACCAGCAACTAGCAAATTAACTGAAATATCATAAAATCCTCCCTTTGTAGAGACTGACGAACTATCTTAACCATGCCAATTTTTAAGATAACGGACTATATTTGCAATCCCGATTTCGCACATGTCGTAGGCGCTGACTTGTGATATCCTCTTGGTTGCAGCACTCCACCAGATGGCGCTAAGAAAAAGCAACTTTTACACCGTTCAATCATTGCTAAGTTGTCCACATGGTCGCCAAAAATGCTGCCAACGTGGCTCTATCGCCAACATTTCGCTGTGTTTCCATTGCCAATAGCCCTTATAATGTAAAGAACGTTCGTTGCTTGCGAATATTACAATTTTAACATAAAATAAATACAACAGAAAGTAACACTAACCAATTACACATCCAGATATAAATTATTTACACTATTTTAAGAGTTCATTACACAAAATTTGTTACAGTGCGTTAATTTTGCTGAGCAGAGATCAGCTTAGGAAGTTTTTTTTCAAAAATCAACCCACAAAAGAGTTATGTTATAAATTTTTAAAAAGTCCCCTTTTCATCATTTATTAGATCTACAGACTTAAAATTTATCAAATATGATTTTTTTTGTTCAGCTGAGATATGCAAAAGGCTTTCTCTTGCTTGGATTTGCGATTCACGTAAAGTTAACTCAATAAACCTTCTTCATCCTTCAATCTGTATTGTTTAATTTTTGAATTCACCCGTGCAAAGAACGGGTAAACCAGCTAGTATAATATAAAATTGGGTATTAAAATAAAAAAAATTAATTAAATATAAAAATTAGTTATTTTTTGATTGATTAGTACTTATTTCTTACATTGTATCTTTCGACTACGCATTCCATACTCCTGTCAGCGTAATCCGTTTTTAGAATTCGTACAGTTTCTTTCAATGACACCAGTATGGTAGCGACAGTATGTAAGAGTATAACCATTTGTATACTTTCCATTATTCTTCATTTCTATGTGGTGCGAAACTAAATTACTTTTATACTATAAAGTTCATTTATTGACCATCGATATCATTTTAAAACTATCGATAGTCTCAAAACGGCTTAGAAGAAATCCTAAAAAACCACCACTTTTGCCGAAGAAGAAAAACGTGTTAATTTGCGCCAGTGGCTCATTTTTTTTTTCTACATAGAATGTGGTGATATCAATTCGCCAAGTTGAAGATAAATAAAGACGTGGGCTAAAATATGATTAGAGGCAAGATAATATCAAAATGAATGAGCTGAAAGAACTAAAAATTAATTTCTAACACGTCAAAAAGCTAAAAAGAAATTAAATATATACCACACATTCAACTTTCCAGTGATTTGTGGCAAGGTATGTTCTCATCTCAGAGTGAACAGTGTATAGAAATAATGACTGTAATTGAAGATTAATGGTCTATGAATATTAACACATCGCAAAGCATTTTATTCCCTCATTTACTCACGCGGGAATAAAGCAAAAAAATCTCACCCAACAAACTTGAACACACTAGAAATGATATCTTATAAATAGTCGCGACGTGAAAAAAATGCAATTTTTGTTTTTTCATACAGTGACAGTAGCTTATTCGGAAGCCGCCATTTTGGAAAAGTGATTTTTCCTTTTTCGCTAATGGCTAAAAAGAAATTTGGCGACTTATAGTGTAACTATGGAAACCAATGGATGTTTTGAAACTTTAAAATTATTTTCTAGTGTAATATATTTAAGAGTGATTTGTTATTTACTCTAACCAGTAATGGCCTTGTGAAAATATTGAGCTGTTCGATTTTATTACACCTTCGAGAACTGACTGCATTTGTCAGCTTAATGATTCATGACTAAAAAGAATAGTGCTAGCTCTATTGGAAGCTTAATTATTTTCTTTTTTTCTTTCCGTTGGGTTATTTGTAACAACCTTAAAATTTGGAAACATATAGACTACCTATAAAAGTTTAACACGGTTTTGTTTTTAATCTTTTTATTTAGATGTGCAATCGTTAAATATTGATAAAGAAAATTCCATTAAACTGTTTGTAGGAGTTTAACTTTAAAATAATTCAATATTTAAATCATTCTACGTCATTTATTCAATTCAAAACAGCTTTTCATCATGTGATTTAAAATGCTTTAATTTTTAGTTCAGAGAAAAAAATGATATAGCTCCAAATTTACATCTGATTTTATAAAGTGTTACAAATTAGTAAGAAAGAAAAACAAGGCATTCTCAGTATGGCATTCTATTCCGAGGGTGACATTAAGTAAAGTAAAACTGATATATTTTGCAACTTCTTACATTTTTTTTTATCTGAAAATAATTTTTTAGTAAACATTAAATAGCTTTGATTATCAATAGATTGAGCTGAGCGTTTATTAACATCGCATTAAAAGCAACACTAGCTCGAAATTTTGAACAGTGGCCAAAGGATAAGAATGACACATGAACCGATATCCTTCTATCCTAACTTCCACACCACACCAACGTGATGACTTTCAACCACGGCAGAAAAAAATGTTCACTACCCAACGGGTCTTCAGTGGCCCCACTCCTCCATTCTTGACTCAGCCAGCCATGAATTCTCGACCATGACCGTGAGTGAATAACATCGGACGTGTTGACGGGTCATACAATTGTAAGTACTACGCCGGAGCTCCTTTCTCCAATCTACCACATCATACCAAAGGATGACGTTTCAGCCATAACCCGATTTAACGTGCATCAGCATCTCTGCACGACGGGTTTTCAATGGCACTAGGCTCCAGCTCGAGATCTTAACCACTAAAAATAGCGTAACGTACACCACCGCATCACGGAGGCAAAATTTTAGGGTTCCTAAGGGTTAGGGTTTTGCAATCCTTTGTAAGATTTGGGTTTGGCTTAAAACCTTTTCTTGCAGGAAGGCCCTAATGTTCTTCGCTACGCCCTTGACCACAAGGCTAATGCGGCCTCATAGGGTTCGCTGAAAGATTTAATTAAGTTTACAAAGTTTTGGGCATTCCAGAAAATTATTATATTTCTAATTTCTGGATTTGAATTTTTACTAAACTTAGAATTTTTATACATAGATAAATAATCGGTTTGTTAGGTATAAATTCTGCAGAATAACATTTTTAATACAGTGTATCTCACTTTCAAAGTCATACACTCTTCCAAATTTTCGTTATAGGTGAATACCAAAGTGAAACACGAGCAAATTTCCTTACATAACATAAAAAAGGCAATATTGAAGGATAAATATATACGTTTTCTGACATTAAAGGAAATTTCGATAAACGCAATGATTTAAGTATTACTCGTATGATTACGTATTTTCTTGTGTTGAGATTCAAAGAACTCCCTTTATAAAGTTAAGGTTATTTAATTTTAGCACAAAAATTAACGAACTTTCCCATTAATATAGTTTTTCTAACCAGTTTTATAACAAGTAATATTAAAAAAAATTTGAAGACAATTCCTACCTAAGTCAACAAAGAAAAATTTTATTTTAGTTACTTTTTATTCAGTAGTTACAATTAATATGAATATGCATTTACATATGTCAGAATCACACTACAAATAACAAAATACAAAGCGATTTTCCTTGCATTTTTCCAATATTCCTTTCTATATAGGGTGTTGGACTATTATATTTTTGTTTGTTACTATTTACTCATTAATTAAATTTAATTATTCGAATAAAATAATATAGTATAAGAGAAATCACATACATTCTAAGAAATTAGGTCATCCCAGGTGGGATTTAAACCCACGACCTTTGGATGAGAAGTCCACAGGGACACAACAAAATATTTTCCTTTCGATATACGCTGTTGGACAATTACTTTTATTACTATTTATTCGTTTTTAATTTAACTAAGGAATTAATATTTGAAAATATCATCACAGGTATTATATATCAGGTGCCATTCACACTACAAGTTTTAAAAAATGTATTTGAATTTGAATGAATGAATAAAATGTGTATCTTATTAACTATTGAAAACTTGAGCATATATATACAGTGGGCCACAAAAGTGTTCATACACTTGCAATTTCTTATAAAATTATTCAATGTTTTCGACTAATAAAAATTAATATGATGTAATTGTAATTTTTTTATGATATCTGCACTTATTCTTAATGAAATGTCATAATTAATTTTTTTAAAAAATAGTATAACTATTTTTTTAAAGAAATTATAATAATCAAAAAGCTACTAAAAAATTACGCCACAAAAGTCTTTGTACACTTAACAAAAATCTCAACTTGGCTTTAAATATCGTATTTCTTTCTTAATTTAGTACTTAGTAGGATATCTTTTAGTACCCACAACAACTTTTAAGCGTCTTGTCATATAGATTTAATAGATTTAGATAGATTTTTAAAGATAGATAATTTAGTATTTTTTATGGTAGTGTGAATCATGAGCTCTATTTAAATATTTGAGAAATTTTAAATTATCCACCGGAAATTTGGATATTGTGTGTGTGTGTGTAGACGACTTCGTTTTTTTACAGGGGAATGGCCGCAAGCGCAGTGCTCTCAATGTACGCCACTGGTGTCTCTATAACTGTCCCCAAATTAGGAAAACACCTCCTCAATCATGTTATTTAGCCCAGTAGAACATATATGGTGATATTTTGATGTAAAAAAAGAAAACATGACAAATAAACACAAAATGTGAAGTAAAAACAATAATCACAGAAGAATAGAGGAAAATTGATGCAGAAATTTCCAAAAAAAACAGATTAAATCTATACCAAGACGCTTAAAAGTTATTGTGGACACTAAAAGATATCCTGCTAACTAAATTAAGAAATAAATACAATATTTAAAGCAAGGTTGAGATTTTTATTATGTTAACGAAGACTTTTGTGGCGTAATATTTTAATAGTTTTTTGAATATTTTAATTTTTTTTAAAAAAAATAGTTATACTATTTTTAAAAAAAATGATTATTTCATTTCATTAAACCAAGTTGAAGATATAAAAAAAATTACAGTTACAATATATTAATTTTTATTAGTCGAGAACATTCAATTTTGTAAGAAATCGCCAGTGTACGAACGCTTTTGTGGTCCACTGTACATATGAACTATTTGTGGCGAATAGGAATGTTAACTGTAACGAATCCTATAAGGACGCGGCGAGTGGATGGTATTACCGTAAGGAAATGACAGGGCGTGGCCATTGGTGATCTTCACTGCAAGGTTCATCAGATTTTAGATGGTTGATGTTTTATAGTTAGGTATTCAGGAGACAGAGTCTTGTAGTTAGTTAATCCTGTTTATTGTACGTCTTAATCCACACAAGCATACACATATTAAAGACAAAACAACACAAAATAAAGAACAATTAAGATATTACGCGCTGCTGGCGGCTACATGATTAAGGACAAAAAGAGAAAGAATTTCCAGAAACTACGGTTTATATAGAAAGCTCAAATCACATGATCTGGGTATGTGAAAGGATGCATTTCAAAAGGTTACCGTTATGCGGGTAGCTAGTTAAAATAATTGAACAGTTGTCCTGAAGGACTGGTCCACCGATAAATCAAGAGTTCTTAAAGGTTAAGTTACTGGGAATTATTACACACACACACACACACACATATATATATATATATATATATATATATATATATATATATATATATATATATACATATATATATACTAGCTGGTATACCCGTTCTTCACACGGGTGAATTAAAAAAAATTAAACAATACAGATTGAAGGATAAAGAAGTTTTTAATGAGTTAATTTTACGTGAATTGCAAACTAAACAAAAGAAAAGCTTTTTGCACATCTCAGGGTGAACGAGAAAATCATATTTGTTAAATTTTGGGTCAGTAGATCTAATAGCTGATAAAAAGGACTTTTTTTTATTTATAACGCCCCAGTAACTCTTTTGAGGGTCAATTTTTGAAAACACCATCCTAAGCTGACCTCTACTCATGAAAAGTAACACACTGTTACACATTTTGTGTAATGAACGTTTAAAATGTGTAAATAATTTATATCTGGATGTGTAATACATTAATATTAATTTCTGCTGTATTTATTTTTATGTTAAATTAGTAATATTCGCATGCAACGCCGTTTCTTACATCATAATGACGATTCAATAGAAACATACAGAAATATTGGCGATAGAGCCAAGTTGACATATTTTTGGAGACCCTGTTGGAGGAGATTAAGTGAACGATGCAGAAGTTGATATGCTGTAGTGCACCTGCTGGGGAGCTGGAACAAAGTGGGTAGCACAAAAACCTTCTTCACATAAAAAAACACATATACTTGCCAATTTCGATAGTTATCGGTTGAACGGTGTTGTAGTGATGCGATTTCATGTATACTAACCTTCATTTATATATATATCATACATTGTGAGACAGTGCACTAATACTGAAATTGAAAAAAAATTAACGAATTTTTCATTAATATATTTTTATAACCAGTTTTTAAAAGGAACATTTTATAAAACTGGCATCATATACGAGACTGTTATCATAAAACTTTTAAAGATCCTAATCCCATCATTTGTCCATAGTAGGCAGATGGTAGAAAACACTTAAAAGAATCCCATGAAGTTCTAAACATTCCTTCCATGACCAACTTACACTGATAAGGCGTCATTGAACAAATTTTATATCCCAAGTAAACCCCACATTTCTTCGCTGTCTGAAACAAATTTATTTGCTTAACATGCGTCATAAAAAATTTTAACAAGCTTACGTACATTTACAACCGCACGTTCTCGGAACAAAAAAAAAGTGAGCCGGGCTCCCAAAACCTGCTTTCAAATCTCGCTTTTGTCCCGATTTTAAAGACACCCGTGATTGTCGCTCTAATGGGTTCACGAAGTTTCTAAGCTTTGATGTAAGTGTCTTCCTTTTTATCAGCGAGATAACAAAATGGCCACGATAAGATCTACCAGTAAGATAAAATGTTTGAAAAAAGAACATTTATGGGTTCTTTTAACCCCATAAAAATGTCCCACTGAGAGATTTTTCTTTCCTTAATTGAAAGTGAAATAATAGATGTTAAAGGATAATTTTCGAGAAACACTCCCCAAGGAGTTATCGAATGAAAACACTGCTTTCTACTGGAAAATAGCTTTTAAAATTGAAAGGAAATGCCATTTTAGTTATGTATCTATTACTCAAACGTATTTTCGGGAGCTGAGGTAAGATTTATAACGCCCAAACACGTGCGTAGAGTTTGCTAGGTTATATCATATTATATATATATATGTGTGTGTGCTAATCAGTGTATGCGTGCGTGAGCCTGCATACACATAATGTACAGATGTTTCTTTTTGTTGGATGCAGTGATGTAACTCTGGCAATTTAAAAGCTTTTTGATGTTGATCTATTAATAATTAATTTAGTTAATTTTAAGATCAGAACACAGAATACAGCAATCACACACACACAAGAGAGTACTATCCCTTTTCTAAATTTAAATACTAGGAAAATAGAACAGTAAAAACATTACCACAAATTCATGTGAAGGGAAATAATATTAATTTTTAGAAATTACATAAATATTTTAGGGGAAAATTTCAACCACTCAGTTAGGAACGCGTGTAAGCTATTAAGATCTTCATTTACTAGGAATCGCCAAAAAATCTGTAAAAACTTCAAGGTGTACTTCTTTTAACGAGGAATCGTGAATAAATCTGCCAAAATATAGATTTTAAACCTTTAATACTAGAAGAAATGAGCGTTCGCAAGTATGGTTGAGATGTTATAAATAAATGAGATTCGAGAAGATTTTAAGTAAATATTAAACTATAAATATATATCTTGTAAAATCTGAACTAAAATTTCTTTAAACAAGAGCTACGCCAGTACTGAAGAATGTCATAATATTTCTTATAATTCTCATATTTTTTTCACTATAATATCCTATCAGTGTTGTGAAACAGGCATATTATATTTATGGTTAAAAAATATTCTCCTTTATGGTTATGACATTTATAAGATTTTTCTGGTGTTCATTATTGTGAAATATTTCTGTATAATTATATTCATTGTTAAAATATGTTTTCGTTCTTCCTAATACTCACTGTCTAATAATTTTTGCTGCCATTATTATAAATCAGAAAATGTAGTTTACTTTTATTCCACTGTGCATTTCCAGACATCATGTGCGTAGTTTTTTATTATTAATTTGACTTCCAATAGAATTGGTAAAGAAAAGAAATAATGATATGTGGGAATATATAGTAATGCAAACAATTATAGCTCCACATTCAAATAATTTTATTTTTAAATTATTCAATTTAGCGAATAAAAATTTTCTGTTATGATAAAAATATTTCATTCTCCTTAAAAATTGTCTGAAAGTATTGTAAGCAACACTTTCACGTCTAGCAAAAAAAGTCCGTCTGCATCTTGCTAAAGAACAAAAGAGAAATTTGAAAAACTAAAATGACGTTTAATTTATTTAAAAAATTGCACTGTTTTTCTGTGTATTCTAATTCCTAGACAAATATGAATCCCTATTGTGTCTGGAAGAATTTTACTTCGTAAGCTGTGAATATGAATTAATGTAAAATAATTTAGGAATTCTTCTTATACTTAGTAAGTCCCTTTGGTACAAACATTCGAAAAAGAAAAAAAACGAAATTTCTATGCCAGATTGTCTGTATAATAAATAAAAGATTATGAAACATATTTCTTTCCAATTGCTTAAACAGTTAATGAATAATTTATCATTTCAAATTTCGAAATAAATAGTTAAAGAAAGTTTTACAGAAAAGATTTTTAAATACACATTTAATTGAATCTTTAAGTAACGAATTTAATGCATAAAAAATTTACACATATACAAGAAAAAGTTTTAAAAGTCTAGTATTAGACTTGTATGTGTGTTACTGGTTCTTTAAAACATATTAAAAAATAATTTCAAAAACAGGTGAAAGAAATGATGAGCTACAAAAATTTTCGTTGTTGTTTTATGCGTTAAGATCCTCTTTTTTTTATACCAATAATTACATTAATCTAAGTTTTTAAGGTTGAGTCCAAAATTAAGATAAATGGTACTGGTTTGGAAATTCAATGCTATAATCTTATTATGAACTCATAGCTTGTTATCAAGAATAGTGGACCTATTATACTCTGCATAACTGCAGTCTGATGTTCAATTGTGAAAGTATTTATCTATCGACAAAATAAATGAAATCACTATTTAGCAGTTTATTCTTCAGGTTTGGAACCTATTAAGAATTATAATACTGGCTATTGAAATTATAACAGCGCTGAATGGAAAGTCAATAGCTAATCTTCTTATGTTGTAGCATTGTCGAAAGAAAACGTTACTAAATTTATAGGCTATTTAGATACATGCAGGGACCGTAATTAGAACACACAGCTAGCCCCTCTGTCAGCCAAATGGGCTTTAACCTGAATAGGCATCAAGTCTAACAGGGTTTGTAGTTGTTTTTTTATCCTCCTGATGTAGGAAAGAGTACACCAGGGGTTCAAAAGACCTCTTCACACTTCGAAAATACTGTCCTGCTTAGCCATCAAATGCCTCCAGGAGACACCTAAACAAGCAAGACGAGAAGGGCTGGAAGGGAGGGAATAGGTATATGCGGAGGAAAATTCCTTTCCCCATTCTGGAACTTTATAGGTCTCAACTGTCCACTTTTGAACCTTGCCAAGGCCAATAGGGCAACCCTAGGTCACTGCACGATATAGTCCTGGGCGACTAGCAGCATACTAGTTATAATCTGGCTGAAGGCACTACGTGGAGAGTAATTACTTAGATTTTCAAAGGGGTTATATCTGCAAAGTTAAGATCACATTAATTACTTGCAAATGTATCTGCAGTCTTGTTACCGTCTAGACTAGGACCAAGTCCAGAGAGAAGTACTACGAACTAGGTTTGAATGCCAGATACGTCAAGTCAACGTCACACTTCATCAATTGTAGTGGTTTGTCAAGCGTTAGTGTCCCAATCTCTCAGCATTGCGAGATAGTTTCAATGGTTGAAAGATCCAGAGAACGTGATGGCCAGATCAATAGAAGAGCTACTTGAATTTGTCTCGCAAACAAGACTTCACCTTACTCAAGGTTCGGAATATGGCTTTACGATCCTGCCAAGACAACCTGACAACATGTCTTTCCTCCAGGAAGTTTTTAGCTAGAGGCCGTTGAATTCAAGCATGGTAGTCAGTATGATCCTTTGAATCCCATCGATACTGTAATTGCATGTTAATCATTGGGGGAGTGAGTTTTTATTAACATCGTACTATAAAGCAACTCATTGATTGGTTATTGGTGATGGATCTTGTAATTTTGACCATGATCATGTGAAGAGGATAGATACCTGACATTCACTTTCCAGTCGAAAATATCACATCACACCAATAACAGGAATTGGATCCACATACATCATGTCCTCTTCACGACGTGTCTTCAGCGGTACTACGGCTTGATCTCATGACCATGTCCACCAGACTGCCAAGATTACCAAGTGATAAACCCCCTTTTATATAAAGTTTGAGATACCTTTTCTCCTACTTTGTTATTTAATTGCATATAAATGCCGATTACCTTATGTGAATTTGACGTGTGTATTGCATGTACCTCATAGCATTGCAATATATTGATATGAAGATTATGTAAATACAAAATAAATATTAAAACTGTATACAATATTGATTTATATCCACTTAAGTAAAGAGATCTATAGAATAGTTACAATTGGATTAAATGAAACAAGAAAGATAAATGATTTATTCTACTAAAGGCATTAAATTCATATAATATTCGTGCAGAGAAACTACAGGACTTCAAAAGAGATTTCACCTATGCAGTAGACATTTTAACATGTAAAGTAAATGAATCCAAACAATGTCTACGCTTCGGTCATTGACACAAAATCCTTTCAATTTTAAATTTATCCCGAAATTCGTGACAGGGTAACAAAGTATTGTAACACAGCAGACGGAAATTGATTAGTTAAAAATGTTATTCTATCAATAACGATATGACAGCACAATTAAGTGTCACGAGTATTTAATAAATAAACTCAAAAGGGATAAGTTATGACCTGGCTGTAGTTATATAATAAATTTACTAAGTTATTAATTAATAGCTTCTACTGTTACTCTAGATGTATTGAAATAACAAAAAATCTAGTGAGATTGGTAGTACATTGTAGCAAAATATGTTCTAAACAAATGGAATTTAGTAAAATACTTCGTAGAATGAAATTAACATTTAATTAACAAAGCAAAAAAGATGTAAATCGTAAGAGAAAACACTTAAAACCCTGATTTCAAAAGCTTTGAGTAATAAACAATTAAATGCATATTAGTTTGAAATCTTCATTTTTTTTCCAATTCGTACTATTAAATCACTTTCTCTATATATTTATCTTGTTCAAATTTTCAATCGTTTATAAAATACTTTCTATTCAACCAATCAAGTTCAAATAAATTTTTTTAACTTGTAGTATATATATATATATATATATATATATATATCCAATATATATATATATATATATATATATATATATATATATATATATATATATATATATATATATATATTTAAATACATAAAAACAATCACAGTTATCAATTTAAAAATTGAAATAAATGAATCCTAAAATACCAAAACATTTCAGAATATCAATGGCGAATATAAAAGATAATGTTCCATCATTTTCAAACAAAATTTAAAAAATATAAAATAAAATAAAAATTTAAAAATATCCAAGTGCAATCTCGGATATATATATTGATATATATATATTGGATATATATATATATCCAATATATATATATATATATCCAATATATATATATATATATATATCCAATATATATATATATATATATATATATATATATCCAATATATATATCAATATATATATATATATATATATATATAATATATATATATATATATATATATATCCAATATATATATATATATATCCAATATATATATATATATATATATATATATATATATATCCAATATATATATATATATATATATATATATATATCCAATATATATATATATATATCCATATATATATATATATATATATATATATATATATCCAATATATATATATATATATATCCAATATATATATATATATATATATATATATATATATATCCAATATATATATATATATCCAATATATATATATATATATATATATATATCCAATATTAATTAATTAACTAAATATAATTAAATTGTAGGAAGATTCAAACCGGGCACATTCCGTTCCGAACGCGAGTACTTTATAGATCACGCCAAAACGATCGTCTTCGCGTGATGTCTAAGTACTGGTTTATTTAGATACCGCTGCACTACTCTCCCACCAGTGAGGTGGATAGGCCAACGATTTTTTTTGTTTGTTACGGAAAGAGCATGTTTATTTATTTATTTTATTCTCTCTCTGTCTTCATTTTTTCTTTCTTTATTTTATTCTTATTCACTATCATTTTTCTTTATATATTTATTTATTTTCTTGCGGTAGATGGCGCCACAACAGTTAACAATGTTGCATTTTCTTACTTCAGTCAAGGTCACCAATGTAGGAAGATTCGAACCGGGCACCTTCCGTTCCGAACGTGAGTAATTTATTGATCACACCAAAAAGATCGTCTTCGCGTGATATCTAGTACTGGTTTATATAGATACCGCTACAAAATTAATTACTGGTGTCTGGTGCCAACTTAGATTCGTCTCTATTGTTGCAACAATGTAGCTGTTAAAACAAAGACAAAAATTAGCGTCGAAAACCTGTTTTTCAGCCAAGTCGGGTGTACATTGTTACAACAATGCAAACAAATCATGCTCTTTTTTTTTCAATCGTCAATAAAATATTTTCTATTCATCCATTCAAAGTAGGAATTGACTTAATTTTTTTTTATGTTACTTAATTGAAAAATAATATTTACATTAATTTTATATTGAGTCTGATGTTAGACGTAAAAATTTAATTATTCAGAACTGAAACTTATGAATTTATTTTAAGAGACTAAACAAAAACTATCCATGTGGCACTGGAAATAATATTTTTTATTGAAATATACAGTAATACACCGAACATTTGCGATAGGTGGGACTGAGAGATAATCGCGTAAGTTGGGGTATAATTTCTCATGAAAGTGTTAATAAATTATTTGTGGTTGTGACCCGAGAAGAAAGATAAAAAAATGTTCAATAATGCCTTAGACAACATAAAAACAAAATCTCAAACCAAAGCTATTTTGATGTAAAAGGTTAAAAAAATCTAGCAAATAGTCTGCATGCTCAAAGATTTTTTTTCTCCACCAAAAAATTTTCTCGTAGCACGCTAATATATTTTTTTATTCCTTGTTCTGTCGAAAAAATACACTTTTCGTTGGAGTATGTATTTATTAAAATTTGTGACAGCACTTCAACTAAACTGTGGCCTTCGGTCAAATTCCCAAACGTCATTCAATCTTTTGATTGAACTGGGTCTAAAGGCTCAAGTTCTTCAATGTCTTGCCCATGCATTGCTATGAGATCATTAGTTGTCAGCTCCTGACTGAGAGAATCCAGCAGTTCTGGAACGTCACCACTATCCACTTCTAAATGTATTTGCCTGGCAAAATCGACAATTTCTTCTATCAAATTACCGATTTCATCAGGCTCTGGCACTGATCTTACCTAAGTTTCAGTGATGTTAAAAATAATAATAATAAAAAAAGACGAAATGGCGAGATTTAAAAATCGCTTAGCTTCGAGTAAATAGGTAAATATTTACGTCGCAATGTTCAACTACCCGAGGGCTTTTGGCGATGGACCTCGTAATTTTGAACCATGATCAAGTGACGAGGACGACACTCGAGTTCTAGCACCCCCTCTCCACACCATACCAACGGCAGAACGTTTGAGCTCTCGACAAATTTAACGGGCATTGCTCCCCTACACGGTGGGCCTTCAATTGTACTAGTCTCGAACTCATGACACGCCAGGCACGAGTCCATTTCCTTGAGCACTAGACTACAACGGGCACCGCGTAACTTTGAATTTGCGTAAATCGGAATAACTTAATTCGAGGTATTACTGTATTTAAATATTCCTTTTAAAGAAACATGGTACCCCATTTATAAAATTTTTTTTGATGTAATGGTTTTTATAAATTTTTGGTGGCCCTCTATGCATATGAAGTAGGTTTTGTACTCAAAATACTACAAAAAGTTAATTATTTAATTTCTTAAGGAAAAATTCAAAAAGGCACGAAGTGATTTTAATATGCTAAGCCTCTTACAAACGCAGGCTTATACACATCAAATTTGATTTAGAGGTACATCGAACTATTTATAACAAAAATTAATATGCGTTTTGTAATAACATAATATATAATCATAAAATACTATTTTATGAATGCTTATAAAAAATTGTTTTAAAAACGTATAAAATCTAAATTCACCTACTTTTTTAAGAAACAAGTATTGCTTGGATTCAAAAATGCATATCAACTTTTGTTACGTATATTAATAGCAATATTTAGAAAAAATATCGAACTATTAAATGCAATAGAGAAAAGAAGTAGCATTTTAAATGAAGATAAACTAGTTATTTTTTTCTTGCTGCGACAAATCAGTTTAAAATATTTGAAGTTGAGATGTTAATAAAAACGTGCATAAAAGTTATCACATATAATATTCTTGGATTTTTTTTTTAATTAATTAAACAAATTTTGTGAGGTTATATAGAAAATACATAAAACATAATTCAGGTTAAAAACATTTTTTTGATTCTTTGGCTAATTTTTGACAATTGAATCTTATTGTGTCCTCTTAAGGAAAATGAATAACTTGTTTTATTTTATGTTAGACATTTTACTTAATTTTCTTTGATTGCACAGTCTTAAAATACTCAGTACCTATCAAATTATATATTTGTTTGAAAAGTGATAGTAAAAAAAGTATTATTTATTCTATTCTCATTTATTTATTATTCAAAGAGTTAAATTCCACTATCTTAAAATTAGCAAAAAAACAAAACAAAAAAAATAGCGATTGAAACAAAATTTATTGTTATTTATTGAATTTATTTAAAATTAGGTCAGCGGAATAATAATTGTTTGATCAGATCACTTTTTTGCTAGGAATGAGTTTAAAATCTATAAAATGCTGTAATAACTGCTATTTCTAAACAAATTCGTTTACCTTCACTAAACTTTATATGTTTTCTAATAAGCGTTTTCGTAGTTTATTTAACACTTTAAATCGCAAGATCTCTTAAGTTTTTGGAAGACATATTAAGAAATGAACATTCCCAGTATCGCACAGAGGAAAGTGGGGCTCCACAGGCCCGGACTCCCTCTCCTCCCAAAGGCCGCGATTTTTCTTCTTTTTTTTTTTTGATTGTTGATAATCCTATTTATATAGTACGCAAATTTAATTAAATATTTATTATTAACAATTTATTTTATTAATTAATGCTAATTATTAATGTAACAATCTAATTTTCTGGTTTTTTTGAAAACAGAAAATTGAATTGTTGCATTAATAATTTCTGTTTTCTTGTTTCCAAATAGACAAAATCAAAATAAAATGTTTGGTGGGGAGCGGATTGACACGAAAATGGTGTACTTTCGACACTGGAGCTCCCCCTCTGCCCCTTGAAATATTTTTGTGTGCACCACTAAACATACCCATCTTAAAAAAACAATAATAATTTATTAAATAATAAACAATTTACCCAATATTTGTATCAACAAGTAATATAAAAGAAATTTTTAAAGTCAATTCCTACTTAGGTCAACAAAGAAAAATGTTTTATTTTAGATGCTTTTTGTTGAATAGTTACAATTAATAGGAATATGCATATGGCAGAATCGTATTAATAAATGGCAAAATAGAAAGTGATTTTTCTTGCAATTTTCCATTTTCCTTTCTACATATGACGTTGGACTGTTATTTTACTTAGTTACTAATTATTCCTTTATGAATCACATTCTCAGAAATTTGGCCATCCCAGGTAGGATTCGAACCGATGATCCTTGGATTAGAAGTCCAACGTGCTGTCCATTGCGCTACAGGGACACAACGAATGATTTTCCTTTCTATGTATGCTGTTGGACTATTATTTTTGTTTGTTACTATGTATTCATTAATTTAATTTAATTAATGAATTAATATTTGAAAACATGTATTAATATCAAGTGTCATCTTCTACAAGCTTAAAATATGTATTTGAACTTCAGTGAATGAATAAAAAGTATTTTATGAACGACTGAAAATTTGAACAAGATTATATATATATATATATATATATATATATATATATATATATATATATATATATATATATATATATGTATGTATAATGTAACGATAAAAAATTTATTGTGTGACATAATTTGTCGTGGCGAGTGGTTGTTATTAAATGTGGCGAACCAAAGGTAGGGCATGGTCGGGGGTGGTGTGAGTGATACTGTATTATCGAAGAAGTAGGAATCTTGACAGGATTATAACTCCAATTTATTGCACTTATTGAAACATATATGCATCTTACAACAGTAAAGACTTTACGGCACAAAACAGACACAGACAAAACACAAACACACAAAGCGCGGCAACCGGCTGGCTACATGATTGCAGAGGAGCGAGAGTAGAAGAGAAGAGAGTGTTTGAGTGGATGACAGTGGATGACAGTCTATTTTTGGGTACCTGGACTGATAAACAGTCCTCAATCCCATATCATGATGTCTTTGATGCAGGACTTGACTTCGTTGGTTTTTACAGTCTGCGGAGTGACATGATGGCGATTGGCTGTGGCGATGGAATCCGGGAGGAGGGGCTTAGAGATGACTACTTGGAGTTAAAGTTTTATACGGTGCTGAAAGCTTAGGACTGCCCTCTCAGTGAATTGGAGGTAGAGCTGAATTTAGCCTCAGGCTGGCTGCCCATGGGGGTAAAAGTTATAAATATATACTTGTCCAGTGGGGTATAGAGATTAAATAAATATTGAAAGAAAAATAATAAAAAAAATTTTAAAAAATTTACTAGGGTGCAATAATTAAAAAATTATTTCAGGGATAAAAAAGCTAAGGCGGGTTGTAAGAATCCAGAAGGATTCTTCTTGGCCTTTTAGTATTATCGTTACAGTTGTAATCGTTTAGATTTAACATATTTACATTTCTAGTATTTGGCAAATTATCGAAAAAATTTGTAGCTTATTTTTAAATATGTGCTTTAAAACTAGTGACTTTAAGAGCTTTATTTATGCGATCATTTTTCATGTAGCGGCAGGCATTTACAATCATTCTAATATATGAATTCTGCAGAGTATTTAAAATATTACTATTGGTTTTAGCAGCATAACCCCATACTGGACAGGCATAAGCGAGTATTGGACGCATAACGGCTGTATAAAGAAGCACTTTGTTATCTCTACTTAAATGTGAGTTCCGGGAAATTAGGGGGGAAAGTTTGAACATTATTTTTCGGAACTTATCGCGAACGTGTAATATGTGTTGTTTCCAAGTTAAGTGTGAGTCAAAAATAACGCCAAGATACTTGGTATTCTGAGACCAGGGAATTTGTTTATTGAACATTATGAGAGGGGGAGGAGAGTGTTCGATTTCCTGATCTCTGTATTTAAAGCCAACGGGACGTCACGTGAGTTTAGGAGTGGATGGATATAGTTTCAAAAGTCCCCGGTAGGCGGTTAAACAATTAAAATAATTATATGGTTGCCCTGAAGCACTGGACGTTGTTGAAATTATTATATATATAGAGAGAGAAAGTGTAAAGTAATAGTAGGAATTAAAAAAGCTTAATCTTTTCTAAGCTGACATGAGCATCAAATTTCGGAAGAGCTCGAACAAACACAAAACATTTCTTTAAAATTACGTGCGATACTTCAGTAATTTATCTGGCACATTCCTCTCACCAATATCACATCCAGATGAAAAATTTGCAATCAAGGAATGGCATCTTAACCCAAACATTCCACCTTTATTCCAAATTCTGCAACACTTCTGCCTTATTAAACGACCTTGGCCAACCCTTTTAATTTATATGGTTCGATAAACATCAAAACGGACGACCTATACATCTGAATTCGAAGCATGTCTGCGTTGCAGGTGAGGGCCATAAGTAAAACCCGGGAGCCTCAACGTGTTATCGATAGCTGTTTAAGGGTCTTGGGAATTTATGGAACAAACAGACGCATGTGACGGTTATTACAGGACCGACGGATAAGCACCTCAAACAAGCAGTGTATATTTCAAGGTTGGATTGTGAAGATTCTTGGGGTGATGGTTTGCAACAATGATGGTAAGGTGGTAAATGTTCGGAACTGGTTTTAAAGTCGTGAGAACGGTTTTGTTTGAATTGATGATTGGAATTCTATGCGGTACTCTGTGGCTGAGTGGAAGATGTGGCAGGTATTATGTTGAGTTAATGCCGGTGTAAATTTAAATTCGAAAACTTGAAACTGTTTCTTACGTTTATTTAGTCTTGTTTTGTCCAAAAACTATTAAACTCGTCAAAATCAAGGATTTGTAATCGTGATTCGTTTAATTTCTTAAAAAAGATTCCGGATATATATTATGAGAAACTTTCTGAGGTTTTTGCTATTTTATAACTGTGATAAAAGTTTACAGAAGATTAATTTTTTTTAACTCTACAAAATAATAATGGAACAATCTCTAGAGATTTTTTTTCTGTGACGCTTCTTTAGTTTAAAGGAATTGTAAGAAACGTATTTTATATGTAAATGGTTTTAAAGTAAAATATTTTTGGTTATTAAAACGTACACTTTAAGCATACATGAAAGCTTTAATTGTGATCAATAAAAATCTTTGATCCCAATTAGTCAAATTTAAATTTGAAATTATTTAAAAACTAACTGAACACACACAAATTTCGGAATGAAGGATTTAGGTTTTCATTTTAGGGATTTAAAATAAAAAGTTGAGGTCACAATAAGTATTTTTCCAAGAAATTCTTTATATATTGAAACTTATGTGAATAATCTTTTTAGCGATTCAACTTAAGGTATCCGACTTGGTTCGAAACCATGATTTTCCAAAAGCGTACACATAAATATTTCTTTTAATATTTAGTGTCATATAAATAAAAATACACATATAAAATTGCTTTCAGAATATTACAGTAAAAAACTATTTAAATGCAATATATAAACAAAAAATAAACTTAGAATTACCTATTTTCAAAACATTCTTCTTTTTATAAAAAATGCTTCTATAATAATATTGTTTTGCTAAGGCTGCTACAGAGAGCCGAACTAGGATTTTTGAAAGATTTGCATTACTTTCAGATTTATTACCTATCGAAATAATTACCGGTGCTTTTTTGTTAACTTTCTCCACTCTGATGTACTAAAATATAGATAAATCCACTTCTAAGTTGTGTCGCTCAAAAATCCCACTTCCGGCTCTGTGCAGTGGTTTGCGCTTTATAGAGGAAAAATATTATCATTGTAGAAGCATTTTCCATAAAAGAAGAATGTTTTGAAAATATGCAATTCTATGGTCATTTTTTACCAAAATGTTGCACTTAAATTATTTTTTATTGTAAAAACAGTTTTAAACATTTTTATACACGTATCCTAATCAAAGTGGCACTAAATATTAAAAAAATATTCGTTCGTGCGCTTTTGAAAAATCGCGGTTCAGAACGTAGTTTGATAAATGTGACGCACCTATACTTGAACAATACATTTCATTTTCATTAGAAATTTGATAAATATCAAAGGTCCCAAATATGTATTACACACACCCATGCGTTCATTATTTTTCAAGTTTTAAGAAACATACAAAATAAACTGTTAAAAACTAACATGGAACTGAAAATGGAATTCATTTGAATGCTTTGAATTTTTTAAAAAACTATCAAATGCAAAAATTGTATTCGAATCAAATACGAAAATAATTGTTAAATAATTAATTGCTGCCCTAGAACAGGGGTGTCCAACACGCGGCCCGCCAGTACGTAAGTTAAGGCTCACCGATTCTTTTTAAAAAAATTTTAACTGTCAGATTTTTAAAAGTTTTTTTTATTTTGAATTTTATTTGAGGGGAAATTTATATATATATATATATCCAATGTATATTTGCCTGTTACCTGTTCTTGTTTTAAAATAAATCCTTTTTGATAACAGAAATGGCCTTTAGATTAAAATAGATTTATATTTTATCAAACAGTTACATTTGATTTAAGTAACGTAAATTACTTTTTTTAATAAATTTCGAATTGTATTACGCATATCCTTTACTATGGAGGGTACATGATTCTCTGTGGGAGCGAATTTCGTTTCTCCTCCTCCTTTTCTGTTTGTAGTGCTGAAAAAGCAAGAGGCAGTCAGAGATGTTTCTTAAAGTTTAAAAAAAATATTCAGGATGGTTAAGATAAAGGACAATGTACACGTAATCATTTGCGAATGACAGCACTATCAAATTTCACCAATGAGTAACGAAAGATCAATTCAATAGGAACACCGTAATTTTCAAGAAAATGGCAACTGTAATATTTTAAACATTCTTTGATCATTGCATTATTATATTATATAAAAATTATTGTATTATTTATGTCTGTATACATGAAAAATAATGAAAACAATAATAATAATTTATTCTGTTTTCAATAAATGTGTTTTGTTTCCAAATCTGATATAAAGGCACATATTTTTATGTGCGGCCCGCGAGATTATAATGTTTTACTGAAGTGGCCCACACACACACACACAAGGTCATTTGGGTTGGACACCCTTGCCCTAGAAGTTGAAATATATGAAATATGTAGTAAATGTTTATAAAGTATAAAATAAAAGGAATGACAATTAAATTCCCGGACTGTTCATGCTCCATCCGTTAGGCTTGTTGTGACGGAATGAGAATAGAATAAATTTGACCTTTATCGTTCTGATGCTTGTAGCACGCTATTTCATACCTCTTTATGTACGAGTAGTTCGGTATGTTTTTCATTCTCGTTTGAGTAACTCGTTGTTTTGTCGAAGTGCCGCTATCATGCAAAACTTAAAAATCGAGCTCCTCAAAATTCCTCGCAAAATTTTTTAAAAAAACTCCAAATGAATGTTTTAAATTGTTAAAATAGACGCTTGGAGATCATTGTACGTCACATACGGAAATTTTTGAATGGCATAAATGATTTTCGGAACATCAGGAGGTTGTCGTTCTGGTCGATATGTGGCTTCAAGAACCGGACATGCTCATCGTTTTTGTTCGATGTTAATGGGACCGTCAAGATTTAATGAGTACCTCAAGGTCAAATGATAAAACAGCCGTTCTATATTGAGGTCCTAAAAAAGCTTAGAGAAAAACCGAAAGGGAAAAAACGAGATGTGCAGAGTAACAACACGTCGATTTTGCACCAAGACAACACCCCGGTGCACATTCGGCTCTATGTAAAGCTGTTGTTAGCGAGGAAACGCATTACTGTGCTTGAGCATCCACCGCACTCACGATACCTCGCACCATATGACTTCTACCTCTTTTTTAAAGGGAAAAATGCATCGATGGGAACATATTTTCAGCCTGTAAAAGAGGTGGAGGCAAAAACGGCAGACTTACTGAAGATGATGACACCTAATAAGCTGCAGCACTGCTTTGAACGCTGGGAAACTTGTATTGATAGGGAAGGAGATAAAAAGGGATTTGTACATTGCTTTCAATAAAGCTCATTTTTAAGACTAGTCTGGTTAATTGCCACACTACGCATGCGTCAGTGAGGGAATATTAACGTCGCACTGTTCAGCTACACGAAGGCTTTTGGCGACGGACCTCGTAATTTTGAGCCATGGTCAAGTGGTGAAGACGACACCTGAGTTCACACCCCCTCTCCTGACTACCACACCACACCAATGGGAGGATGTTTGTGCTCTTGACAGATTTAACGTGCATCGCTCCCCTACACGGTGGGTTTTAGTGGTACTGGGTTCGAACTCGTGGCAGGTCAGCTACGTATGCGTCAGAAAAAATATTAGTTTTAATCTTGATGTCATCTCTCACGGAATCTACATGGACTTCGGTCAAAATAAAATAGCACACAACTGATGTGAACTGATAACTCAATGTTTTTTTACACTTCAATTTGACTTTCTGATGAAAATGTGGTGGATCAATTTTAATTTAACCCACTTTAATCCATACAACCGTATTCACTCAAGTCTCAAGCTCTAAATTTTATTTTATTTTAATTTAACTCACATTATGAGGCAACACGAGGACTATAAATGGACAACGTCACTTTGAGTCAAGGTCAAGTCAGGAGAACGACGTCTGAGTGGCCATCCGCTGGCCTGGGTACAGGTAAATGGGAAACAAAATTTGGGTAGGGCATCTTAAAAATTATGTAAAGGTATCTATAACTTTAGAAGTGTGTGTGTTTATATATTTTTTTTCTTTTAATCCCTCTCAACTCAGTGCCCAAGAGTTGGAATTCCCAAACTGCGTTCTTTCTTGAACCGCGAACTCGACCAATCCGCCCGCTAGCACTCAACTTTTAACTAATAGTGATTCATGATGACTGTTTTCTTATAATGTTTGCTTTGATTGAGCCATTTCCTTAATAAGTTTTTCTTAACTCGCACTTTTAACTTTTAGTTTGTGCGAAGAACAATAGGTGATAAAGATTTTATTTCCAGTATTTAAAAAGGGGACGCGTAAAAGACTCTTAATACCCCCGATTTCATCTGCAGTAACAGTAATGCTTCTATTCGTAAAGGAAAGAAATATATTTTATATTAATAAGTCGGTTACGAAAACACAAAAGAGAAAAACTTTAATTAAGGAAATATAATGAAGTTTCCGCAGCAGAAGTCGCAATGTAACGTTGAATAAATAAAATAAAAGCATAATAATCAACATTCTATACTCAAGAAGCAACGTATTTTGTTAATAAAAATATTCTCATTACGTTTAGTTGACAATGGTGGTTAATCTACTTAAAACTATAATAATCATCAAACTCATATCTTACTTTCTTTAGTGTTTTTTAATCATTTTTATTATTTCTTTCTTTCTTACCCATGTATTCAATACATTTAATCTTAGTCTCAGTTGGAAACTTGCGTAACATGATATTTCCAAACATAAACGATTGTTTTAGTACAATGACGGATGTATGAAAATAATAAGTTAAAAGGTGTGAAACATTTGACTATATGTAATATGAAGGTTTAATAAGCATATAGATGTTGTGTATCATTTAAATTTTTATAAAAGATATAAAAATGAATATTTTTCAATTAATTTATACGTAAAAAATTTGTTTTAATGTATTTAAATTTTCTACTTTTCCCCAGAATATGACGTTCAATCTCATTTTGTCTTATTTAAGTAGTATTATTTCATACCAATAAATAATCAAAAGTAGTATTAATTTTCCGGGGGTCTGGACTTAAAGAATCAATAAGTTATGGCTTATTATTACGGAACTACCCATCAGAATGTAAAAAACTGTTCATTCGTGGATTGGAAAACCCTCCGAGATTTTTTAGACTAATCCGATCGGCCACAAGTGCCAACATTATTCAGCAATCGCAGAAGATAAACTTGTTACACTGACTTCATTAGTAAAGGTTTGGACGCCATAGCAAAAGGTTAACGAAATTTAAATCATTCACGCATGTACAACGACGTGTTAGAACAGAATCGAATGTCGTTGTAGGCTTGCCTAATAGACTTATTTATCAGGTCTCCTACAAAATGAATCACGCACACGATCAACAGTCTTCTATCTCGAAAACTTACGGATAGTTGCCAGTTTGTGAGATACCAAAGTTCCCTTCTTATTTAAATTCCTGCCCCATTCGTGGATAGATTTTGATGTCAGAGGATCGACATTCCATTCTGTTCGAACACTTCGCTGCACACGCGTGACTGATTTAAAGTATCCGGCTTCGTTCGGAACCGTGATTTAAAAAAGCGCATAAATGAATAATTTTCATGATATTTAGTGTCACTTAGATTAGAAAACACGCATAAAACTGATTTAAGGACATTTTGATAAAAAAAAATTATTTAAATACAATATTTTGGCAAAAATTAACTTAGAATAACATCTTTTTCAAAATGTTCTCCTTTTATAAAAATGCTTCTAAAATAATAAAATATCTTGCTTATATAAAGTAAAGACTTCTCCAGAGAGTCTAAACTATTTTTTTTTGAAAAATTCACATTACTTTCAGAGTTACAACCAATTAAAATAATTATAGGTGTTTTTTTTCTTAAAATTTCTCCCCGCTGTTGTCGTAAAACGTAAATAAACCCATTTCTAAGTAATATATTTCAAAAATTCTAGTTGAGCCTCTGTACAGGCAAAATATTATTTATAGAAGTATTTTTCACAAAAGGAAAATTTTTTGGAAATGGGTCATTTTATGTTTATTTTTTGTCCAAATATTGTACTTAAATAATTTTTTATTGTTATAATATTCTTAAAACAATTTTATATACATTTTCTAATCTAAGGGACACTAAATATCATAAATTTTATCCATTTATGCGCTTTTTTAAATTTACGGTTCCGAACGTAGTCGGATATCTTAAATTCCGTTAACCAAAGTACGCACTGCACCTTTTGCAGTGGCGTCCGCATCCTTACTAATGAAGTCAGTGTAAAAAGTTGATCGTCTGAGAATGCCGAATAATGCTATTGCACAAGACCCAAAAATTTTGGGGAGGGGTTTCCAATTCACGGATGAACAGTTTATTACATTCTGATGGGCAGTTCCGTAATAATAAGCCATTACATTTTGAATACTTTAAGCCCAGACACCCTGTGTAATGATATTCATAGATGTAGTTGGGAAAATAACATATGTTCAAACAGGAGAGACTAATTGCATCTTCATTTAAAGTGAAAATATTACCAACCACCATCGCAGTTTACTTGGAATTAAATAAAAATGCGGTGAATTTTTAAATTTAGAATTTATTTCAATTGAAACTCTTAAATTTATTTCACCACTTCTGGTTAATTAATTTTAACTCACCCTAAAATTAAGGATTAAGAAATTTGTTCACACACATCCTGCTTATTTTTTATTCATTTTTTAATAAAATAATAGTTGCGGATTCGTAAATTCTACAGTGTTTACATTCCATAAAATGGCCAGACTTCATAACTGTTGAAAGTGAGTTTGATAATTTTACATAAAATGATTAAAAATGTACCACATTTTTCAATTCCTTCTATTAACGCACACTCTCTATATATTTATTTATCTTTGTGGAGTTTTAGTTTTCAATCGTTAATAAAATACATTTTAAAGAGCTCAATTGAGCTGAAATTTTACAAACAGAATTATTTTGGAAGACAATACAGTAATTTAATTATAATTAATAAAAATTTATTGATTAAAACAAATTATTCAAAGAATTACAAATTCAGCCACGTTGGCACAATTTTTGGGGACTTTTTGGTGACTTGTTTCAAAACTTAAAAAGGTTTTTTTCCCTATCGTTTTAAAGCATTTAGTTGAACTGAAATTTTATATACACGATTGTTCTGGATAACAATACGATACTTGAACTGAAATTTTATATACAAGATTGTTTTGGATAACAATACGATATTTTAATGATAATTAATAAAACTCAATTACCACTTAATGATGTGATTCTGTTATATGTATGTACATATGTATATTAATTGTAACTATTTAATAAAAGTAACTAAAATAAAATTTTTCTTTCTTGATCTAAGTAGGAATTGACTTAATTTTTTCTTTGCATTACTTGTTTTAATTTAATTTGTGATTCTCATTCTAGTACAGTTCCTACAGATTCTTATTTAAGTCCAGTTTAAATCTCGAAACAGTGTATGCACAATAAAAAAATCTAAGTCTGTCACTTTTAGTGTACTGAACTGCCTTGATTACAAGAGTGGATTATTAATACTCGTGCGAACGCATTGAAATAAAGCAATGCCAAATATTTCAACATAGGTTTTAATCATCATGTTTATCTAATGTCCTACAAGAGTTACAAGCAAAGGCTCGAAATTTTTTAAAGCAAGACTAATGTTGCTTCGGGTCTTAAAAAAAGGTCTTTCGACAGCTTAAAAGTTACCTCATTTTTATCGAACCTACAATAACACTCACCGCCACCCGTTCAGATCATAAATCCTCTAAAGCCGCTAAACACGATCGATTGGGGAGATAACAGCAACGCATGTTTTCTTTTTAACACTAGGAACCACCTATCTGAGCAGAATTCTGATGCGAAGGCATTTGGAAGACAGAATGTCAATTTAAGTCTTGGAGGCGAACGAACAGAATGCTCTTCTTTGTTCGTATTCGGAGTATGTTGTGGGCAATTAAAGCAGCAGTTGTTTCAAAATGAAGATAATTATTCCGCATTTATATGCTAATGAGAGAGGGATATTAGAAGGATTGGCAAATGTGTGATATGGTTTAAGTATTGCTGATTATTCCAGTACAGGAAACCGAGTTCAGATAAAGGGATGAAGATCTATGGGAAATAAAAGAGATTTCAAGTGAGATATGAGTGAATTCGTCTAATTCGAAGGATTTGAACGCAGTTGGGATCATATGATTGGGGGGATGAAAGATATATCATGCATTAAAAAAGAGTTTCAGTCTTGTACTTCATACAGACTTTTGTGAGGTTAGAGTTAAAATAAATTGTGATGCAAAATGGATTATTTATACTATTATTTCATTTCAAAACTACAAGCGGGCCGTTGGCGGCGGACCTTGGGATTTAGAATAATGGTTAAATAATGTGGAAGAACCTGATACGGTGTCAATCTCTTCCTTACTATACCAGTAGATGGGCTGAGCCTTAAGATAAGTCCTTCTACATCAGTGATTCTCAAACTTTCGATATTCACCACCCCAGTTTTCAATTATAACATTTATCGCCCCCCATACAACAACAATCTATTGAATGTAGTAATAAGGTATAATACTTTGACGCTAAAGCTGTAATACTACCTTAATTATAAACCATACAAATTATCGAGTATTAAATTTTGTATATATGTCCATGGAAAAAAATCACTAAAGATTATTAAATTTGTTCTTAACTTAGAATTGATACTTAGTATCAATTACATTGTTCCGTACTGATACATTTATAAGAAGAGTATATCAGAGTAAATCTATGCATTTTATTTTTTATTATGTCAGAATACATTTTGTTTTGCTTCGTTTTAATAAAGTGATAATTTTTTAAATAATTTTTTATTTTCGAATTTTCGATATACTCACCCCTCCCTAGAGGGGGGTACACTTTGAGAAGCACTGATCGACATGGTGAGTCTTTAGTGTTGTGACATCTTCGATGGGAGTAAATTCCCATCTTCCGATTCACAATAGGTTTTATGGTTTCATCAGCTGGTCACGGACAAGTGCCTCACCCATCGATTGTCCCTGAATGTTTTACGATCAACCAGCTGTGGAATGACCGGTGCACGTGGCCATGGGGCCATTGTTTATTGTCTGAACTCAGGGAGTGGAGATTGCAGACGGGTCGGCATAATAGACTTAAGAGTTCGGCGCCCCATTGACAATAGGCGAAGCCTATCTTAAAAATAACCATATTGTCTTTTTCTAGTGTTGTTTGAAGGGGATGCTAGAAACAGGTGGCGTGATGGGCCAGTGTGTCCAGCTGTGGACAAGGAACTATGGCGCCTTGGACCAGACGGCTTGGGTGTGTTTTGGCGTGTTATGCGCCAATAGGACGAGGGAGGTCAAGAGAGACTTTGTTGACCTGCGAATAAGAAGGAGCGAGGGGCGTGTTGTGAACACACCCCTGTTGTTTAAAAAAGGTTGTTTTTGAGGACACGAGAAGAAAAGACCGGGAAAAAACCTGGAGAGAGAGAGTAAGAGAGAAGAGACCCGGAGAGAGAGGGAAAGAGAAAAAGACCGGAGAGAGAGGGAAAGAGAAAAAGACCGGAGAAAAGAAAAAATCCCCGAGAGAGAGTGAAAAAGACGATGAATGCCGGTGGCGTTGAGGATGAGTATATGAACTGACCACACCGGCTTGGCATTTAATCTGGATTTATATTACTTCATTTATAAATAGTTAGCAAATAAAGTTTGCTTTTATTTGTATATTAAGCTGTAAAGATTTGTTTATTGATGTATAGCTACTCACGACGTTACAGTGTCATCTGGACTTGAACCAAATGCATATATATAAAGTTTTACAACCTATATAGTGTAGTAAATTAATAAAAGTCACAAGTACTGCACCAAATACTAAGCATTCAAAAGTATAAGAATTATGTTTAATTTCACTGCATTTTCCAAAAGTGTTAAGAAAAAGTTGCGGAAAATTAAGTACTTTTAGAGCCTCGAGGGCGATTTTACGGCCGTGAGGGAGAGTTTTATTAACGTCGCTCTGTAAAGCAACGAGAACTATTTGAGATGGACCTCATTATTTTTAACATCGGTAAAGTGACGAGGTCGACATTTAAGCTGGCTCCATCCCCTTCCCCTAACAACCACACCACGTACATCAACGAGAGAAGAGTAAATTTAACAGATTGAGTGAAAAGAGTGACAGATTTACATGCATCGATTTCCTCCACACGGCAATTCTTCATTTGCACCAGTACTCTGGAACTCGTGATTTGATAACCACCACTCGGTTGCAGAGGCCAAGAAATATATCTATTTATAAAACTTTGCATGTTATAAATATTTTATGTGAACCTAATTTAACCTATTACGTTTAAAATTACGGATGAAATTCTTCTTTTAAATATACCACAAGCAAAGTTATATTCAAAAGAAATACTTTAAATATTTTGAGGAACACAAGATAACAAGGGACATATTAAAATTATTTTTAAAAATTTGTTTAATATGATTGCATTATTGATAATTTGGCCTTGTTAGTAGTTAAAGAACATAATACAGCATTCTGCAGGTTAAAAAACTCCATTTTTAAAGAGTTTTATTTTAGTCTTTCAAATACATAAAAAAGTTATCAAAAATTAGAACTATTTATATACGCAAAAGGTATTTTTTTATTTGAATATAAAATTAATAATTGATCTTGTAGGAACCCTAAAGGCAAATTTTTAACCCTTTTCACCTTGATGTTAATCTGACACTTCTAAAAAGTTTTAATGCAAAGAAAGTACAATCTTAGTGAGTATTGAAAAAATTAATTTAATAAAAGATGAGTACTTGAACTTCAGAAATAAAATCTTTCAATTTAAAAATAAAACATGTGTTTGATGCCCATACAAAAAGTACTCAGATGTTTAAAAAGTTTGTGTATGTATTTATATTTTTTTTATAAATATCACAAAACTCATCAGTATAACATTTTTCTTTCACCTTTGTAGACTGTCATAAAATCAATTCTCTAATATCTCGAGATATTTTTTCAACTCGAGAAGTAAAAAAATCAACAAGAACATCTTTTTAATGGTCCTTACATTCAAAGCCTTTTAAAACAATAATTTTTGAAAAAATATATATACGTAGACTTTAAAAACTTTTTTGAAAAGCTTAAGAGTGGTGTCTTCCGTCGTATCTTTTCAAAGCAACAACTAACAGCAAAGAATTAAAATCGTTCAAAACATTTTTAAGGAAATTTTCGAAAGAACAAATATATATATAGGGGAATTCAGAAAAATTAAAGTTTTGTGAAAAGAATTGATAAAATATGTTCGTTTGTGAACTATTTTTTTAGTTAGAAAGACTACGAATATAATAATATTTTGCTTCTTTTATAAATACTAAAAATTATATGATGTGTTATATATATATGTTTTAACTCTAAGTAGAAAAATAAATTATATTTCGAAGAGTTCGTGAACAGGACCACTCGGCAAAATTTAACCCTTTATCTACCGACGGTACTTATAAGTACCACTCACTTTAAAATTAAATAGAATAGCCATTTTTACGAATACTCTGACGATACTTAGCAGAAATATACTTTGAAATCCCCACTCTTCAGAGATATATGGCAGCACGGATTCTATGATGAGTATTTTAGGGGGGAAGGCGAATAGTTTTATTGCAGAAGTTGCGTTTTCGACTGACATTTTGATCGGATTGCGAAGGTTGTCATTTTTGTTCCGAAAAAGTAGTTCATGTCAAAAGGTGTCTCAGTTTTTTTTTTTTTTTTTGTATATTAATGAAGATGTTAGAAAACCAATTGATTATTTATTTTAACTAAACTATGTATATAATTAATTTTACAGTTGAATAACTTTGTGGTATTTATAAGTATCGAGAGCCCACTGGGTGTGTTAGATCAAGTACTTAGTTTTGTTGTTCGTCTGTGTGGCTTATTGTTGTTTTTGTTGTGTCGTTAAGTCATATCCCTATAGTGCAATAGACTTCTGCTTTTTTTTAGCATTTCTTTTGTTGAACTTATTTTCCTTTTTTATAGTTTTATTTTACCGCATTCAAAAAATTTAAACTTTGAATTTGATCTAGTTTCTTTTACCACACGATTGAATGAAAGAGATCTATTATTATTTCAAAAATTAATGACATTTTATTTGTTTATTTGTTTTATTGTAACTAATATTTAACAATAATAGGAGATATAAATATGCTATTATTATTATTATTATTCCTTTTCTTGTAATGTCTGGATAGAAGCCTAGTCTTCAAGAAGTTTTGGATTTATTACAGAACCTATCATCTGAAATCAGTGATGTACTAACACATAATTTTTCAGATGAAGAAGTCCCAGCAAACAATTAGCTAGAATTTTCCACAAGTTCTTAAGATGACGATCAAGAGACTGAACAAGAGTCAAGGTAAGTTAGGTCATGTTAAAAAGCATTCCATCGAAAACCTCATTCAAAATGTATAAAGTGTCATGAATTTTTGTGTACTAATGAAAACTGTTTCATTGAATATCATCACTCTAGTTTACGTGTAAAGCATGTTTTTATGTGTAAGAAAAGTAAATAAATTTTAAAATTTATAATAGTCTTTAAAAATAAACATTTAATGCTATAAAATATTAGTGTTCTGTGGTTATTTAGCATCTTTAAGGGTTAAAACCGCGTTATAAAAAGTCATTCGGTCTTTTTGTATTATGAGAATATTTTAGACTTCTGCGGGCTGACAGTACTTTAAAGTACCAATATAATTATTCAACTCTAACGGATAAAATTTTCCAAAGTTGAGGGTTTTATTTATGTATGTTCCTTAAATTTCTACGTATTGATTCAAAAAAATATTGCATGAAAAAAATTGCTGTAAATCATAATGCGGTAGATAAAGGGCTAGCTTGTATAAGCCCCGCTATATGATGGTCTTAGAAATATGAGACTTAAAGGGTTCAAATGTAGTATAGGGAGGCCACTTGGCGCAGTCTTTTTTTTTTTGGCAACTAAAAGTGGTCACCAAGATACTTTTTTCGGAATTATTTATTATTTATTTTAGAATGAATTCGATATCTCACCATGATATTTAGATAAAAATCGCCAAATCCGAAGTGCCCCCTATACAACACTTGAACCGACTTAAAGTATCAACCCTTCAGTGCAGTCGTCAACTTACTGACTTGTGACTACCCCACAGTCGGTGTTGATCAATGGAACTTATGATTATTTAATATATATCTTTTTTATGAATATCCCTGACTTTTATTTCTATAGTAATTTATTTAACCCTCCAATCGGACAGCACGGATTTTTCTGCCCTACTAGAGAGGCTTCGAAAACGGACCACACTGAATTTTTCGTAAGGCCGGGGACTCACCAAAAATGAACCAAACTGATTTTTCCCTCCTCAAGTAATGTGTTCAAAAACGGTAAAGTCGTGTTTTTCCGAATTCTTCCCCCTTTAAAGGTTTAGTATCTTGAAAGATAATTAGAGACGGTCGGGGAGACATAATGGGCAATGAGGGGAAGTTTTATGGCTCACGGGGAGACCGGTTCTTTCCCCTGCAGCAATCGTAAAAAACTCGGAAGAATTTCTTTAAACCCTAAAGTGTACGGAAATAATTGCAAGTCAACGAGTTGAGAATTCTCATTTTTTTCTTTACCTTAAAATTCTCAAATGGAATTAAGTTTTTATAATGTATGTCTAAGTTTTTAAAAAATATCTAGTATTTAAATTCAAATTATATATTAAAACATTGAGGATAATTTACTGTTTCATTTTTCTTATTTTAATCAATACTTTCAGGGATTTTTTTTAAAATAATTATTTTGTTATGTGTCAAAAAAATAAAAAAAAAGGTTCAAAATTTAAAATCTTTTAAAATTTCGGACACTTCTAAAAATGAATAATTTTTAAGCTTCTGTATTACATTATTTGCAAAAAATTTTTATGCATTGTTAAAAAAACCCTATTTAAATCTTTTAGTTTTTCATAATTTTAAAGCCAGATATTCAGGGCATCTTACATAGAATCCCTTGTTTTGTATTGTTCAGATAACAAATTATATTTGAATTTTGAATGTCTAAACATTAATTTCATTCAAAGAGAACTTTAACTACAAGTTTATATTTTTGAACTTGAATCTTCAAATAAAGAGTATTTAAAAGCATATGGACAAATTTAGAGTTAACATTTGCGCATATAAATAAATATAAAGATTCTTTTTAAATTTTAGTTAAAAAAATATATATTTATGCATAATCCCTCATCATTCATGTTCCATTAGTGGTTGACTGAAGAAAAGGTTATTAAAATTTGGACATTTTTATAATCTTAACCATGCAAAACTAGGAATTTTGTATTAGCTCCACTGAAATTCTGCATTGGAATTTCGAAAAAGATATTTATGCGTGTCTCACATACTCAGTTGAAAAACATATATTTACCATAAATACTAATAATTCTTTGGATATTTAAAATTATCATTAGATTAATTTTTAATATATATATATTCGACTTCTAATATTTTTTCAAGTATTCCTTAAATTTCATATAATTTAATTAAGTGAGGGGATATTCAAGTCGCACTCTCTCTCTTCTCTACTCAACTACTTGAGGGCTTTTGGCGACGGACCTGTGGCCGGGGTACCAGGTGGTCAAGGTATCGAATCATGGTTGGCAAGTCTCGAGTTCGAGCCCAGTGCCACAAAAGACCCGCCGTGTAGGGCAGCGATGCACGTAAAATCTATCGAGAGCTGAAATGTTCTCTCGTTGGTGTGGTGTGGTAGGTAGGAGAGGGAGGTGCCAACTCAGGCGTCGCCCTCGTCATTTGACCATGCTTCAAAATTACGAGGTCCATCACTAAAAGCCCTCCTATAGCTGAACAGTGCGACGTTAATATTCACTCACTTGGCGACGGACCTCGTAATTTTAAACCATGGTCAAGTGACGAGGATGACGCTGGAGCATCGCTCCCTTACACGGCGGATCTTCAGTGGTGCTGGGGTCGAACTCATGACACGCCAGCTACGAGTCCGTTACTTTGACCATTAGGCTACCGCGGCCTCACAATGTGGTTGAAAACTGCATGTTATGAGTAAAAATATGCTGAAACATTTGATGAACTTATAATAGATTTTTGCATCGAAGATAGATGTGTGATATGCTAAAATGACAATATGTAAAAGTTATGAGAATATCGATGACAATTTTTGAAAAATTCAATTTAAGTTTCAGTTTGAAACTCATTCGTTTTTTTTTTTTTTCGCATTTAATATTAAATTGTCGCGAAAACAAATTAATAGTTTAACGCATTCATATATTATAAAAAATAAAGGTATAAATGACATTGTTGGGAATAATAAGTTTTTATAGTTTTGAATTCAGACTTCTTTGCAGGAGTGTAGACTGTTAAAAGGCTGATGTAGAAGTTAGAAAACTAATATTTAAAATATATGGAAAACAATATCTGCAATTCGATGATCTTGACGAGCAGAAGACGGCATTTTTACTTAGTAGGGCAGAGTAAGCATAAGGTAGGAGCTTCTGGAGTAAACAACCAGGCCTCTGCAGTTTTGGCAGGTAATGAACTTCCATTTGTTGCTTTCTCAGTAAAGAATATAAAAATAACAAATACAAAAATAAGTCATGTAAAATTTTATATATTTTAATAACAATGAATTGTGAACTTAATTTCCAATTCATTGTCACGAGTTGGCAGTAACTACGGTACTCTATCGACCGTACTTCTTATATATATATATATATATATATATATATATATATATATATATATATATATATATATATATATATATATATATATATATATATATATATATATATATATATATATATATATATATATATATATATATATAAAAGAAGTACGGTGGATAGAGTACCAAGAATTTTAACGCAATTTTATGTTTCGTTCTCGTAAACTTTACTCCTTTTAAAACATGTATTGCCAAAATACTCTCCTTTTGTATATTTATAAAATTTTAAAAATATAATGGTTATCTTACCCAACATTTTAAATCAGGGACGGCAACTGTGTAGCTAAGACGTGCCAAACCAATCTGTCAGTATCATTCAGCGTGCCACATAGTAGGAAATGTTTGAAATCCTTCGATTCTTACGGTATTATTTGCAGATTTAAAGAATAGAGGTAAATAATTTAGATTTACAGTTTTATTTTATAGTAATTATGGATCAATAAAATATATTTAATAACATAAAAATAAACAATATAAAATGTTACTATTTCTTCAACAAAGATAAAAAAAATTAAAAATGTATGTTTCCAACATATTTATTTAAATAAGAAATAGACAAAGTGAAATATAAATTATTCCCTTCATTACAGTTAAATAAAAATTGTAATGCGAATTAACTCTTTCACCACTCTTCTTTCATATCGCAAAACCAGGGGTATAATGCGTGACACGATTCTGAGCATTCAGTTGTTAAACAATTTCTTTGCGGATTCGAAATATTTTTCATATTAGGAAAGATTTTTTACTTTGAATGCCGAATCATAAGTGGAAAGCAGAGTACATGCAATTTTCTTTTTTCAACAATTAAATCCCCTAGCAATAACATTTAATTATTTACAAAATAGCTGTAAATTTATCCTTAGAATTATCTTTCAGATTATTTTGTAGTTCCATAAATGTCCATAACTCAGAAGATGTTTGTCAAATAAGGTCTATTATCAACTTCTATCCACTCAAGAATTGACAAATTTGTAGAGTAGTGCTGAGTGCCACTAAGAATTGTACCACGTGCCACAGGTGCATAGATTGCCGACGCGTTTTAAATGTTCTTATTAACTAACCATCTCCTATTCAAACACAATTTATATGATAAAAAAGGGTTTTCATTCATTTTGTAGGGAATTGTATTAGATTCAACCATAAGTAATTTTGTGTATCAAAAAAATTACATTGTTTCGGGGATTTCCTTAGAGCAAAATGAAAGGAATTTGAAATAATTATAGTAAGTTTCTCTAAAAGGGGAAACGTTCACTTTCAAAATACACTGCATAAAGTGGTTTTACGTGTACGAAGTTATATTCACTATTATTCCTAAAATAAATTTTGATATTTTGGTTTTTCGTTAAGTTTTGAAGTTATTTCTTCAAATATCCTCTTCTCCATTACATTTCTTTCAAACTTGCTATTTTCTTTTGCGGCCACGGTAGCCTGATGGTCATGGTTATGAACTCGTGTCCAGAGTTCGAGCCCTGGTACCACAAAAGTTTAGCGTTGAAGAGGAGCTGATGCACGTTAAACACGTCGAGGTCAAAAGTCCTCACGTTGGTGTGATGCGGAAGTTTGGAAGGGGAGTTATCAGCTCAGGTATCGTCCTCGTCACTTAACCGCGGTTCAAAATTACGTAGTCGCTCGTCAGTAGCCACCGTGTTGACTTAGAATGCAATATAAACCCTTGACGTGTGCACTTGAGTTAATTCGAGTACGCTAAACAGTTACAAATATGCACATTAGATATAATTCAAACGAGGTCGCATTTTATGGTGCTGTAATTTTCTCACTCAAATATCAGCGAGCGCCATCTGCACCCGTGATATTTGACTGTTGTTTCTTATATTTACGATTTAGTCGGGAAACATCAAAAACTTGGATAAAATATTTGTATAAAAAATTAAGGGAATAGAAATACTTAGATGTTAGAAGCAAATTACAAGAAAATATGTCAGGGAATATTTACAAGATATTTCACGACTCTATCTTGAACAGGAAAAACGCCTAAGGGATTAGAATACACTCTCATCTTCAAAATTAAAAATCTGAGAAAAACACATTTAAAATTTGTAAAAGCATAAAAAAAATTCCAATGCCTGTAAAGCTTTAATTTTTTAATATGTTACTATCCAACTTATGTTCTACATGAAAATTCTACTTGAAATATATAAATATGACTGAAAATATCTTTTTTAATTCAAAATTTTCTTCTACATAATATTGATAACAATTGTTAATTTGATCAATTATTCCGTTTTATCAGAACCTTATATATTCTCAAGAGTTTTAAATGCAAAATATTTATACAGAAAATAGTAGTGATACAAACGTAATCCAGAAATCACCAAGATTGTAAATAATATTTTTTTCCCTCAGTTCCCCATCGTGGCAGGTAAGCAAGTTTAAGTTTTTGTTGCATGACTTTAAAATACTGTAATGTAGTACTACAATATATTTATCATAATGTAGTTTGTGGTACGTCAGGGAAATATTTAGTTCATTCTGCAACATTTGCATTCTGTAGTCTAATTGTAATATCACCTGAAAGCTGGATTTTAGATTTACCATTTTCAGTCATATTCCATCCCTTTCAAGTATTATTTATCACAGTAGCCTGCGTACATTTTGGTCATGGCATTTTTCAAAAGGAAAAAAAAATAATGAAAACAAAGTAAAGAGCTTTTAAATTATATAATAAATTATATAAACTATGTGTCAAAAAATAAATTGGTCTTTAAACCAATCTTAATTTAGTAAATGTGAGAAAACTCAAAAACTTAAAAACATAAGCAAACAGAAAGGATTTTAGAAATTAAAATTGCAGTTAATAGACATTTCACACGAAATAATGGATTGTGTTTAAAAAAAATATTTTTAATTAATTCAATCTATAGGAATTCAAAAATGCTTTAAAATGAAACCGAATTTAAAATCAAAACTCAGAAAATTAAAATTTCTTAAAACCTAATTGGTTTTTAGATCAGAAATTGAGCAAGTTTTCCAAATATATGAAATATATATTTGCAATAAATTGGGAGAAGTTTCTGTTGGCCGTGAAGTGGAGAAAATGTCCATTTCACAATCCTCGCCCTAAACCCCAGCTGTGTGAATGAGAAACCTCCCCTTTCGAACAACACAGAAACCGAAATGCAATAAAATCATCCTCTGCAAAACCATTTGAGGACCACCCGCAGTTTTAAGGGGGGGGGAACATAAAACTGCGGTGCGCTTTCGAAGCAGTTCGCGAAATTCATCCGAAACGTTTTCGCTACTACTAGCTTTGAAAAAGTAGACCGCTTTCGAAGTGAAATTCAATTAGCGGGTCATCCACTCAGAGGGTTAGACACCTTATGTTGTCCTGAGGCAAATCGGCTTAACAAATCTTGAACAGCCAACTCTAAATCATGTACAGAGTGACACGATGGCATCTGACATTTTAGCTGATCCCACACGAGCTCTACAGGGGACAAATCGGGGTAGAGCGAGCCGGCCATCGAAGAGTCTGAAAATGACGTAGAAAGTCTTGAGCAACTCTTGCTATATGCGGACGAGCATTATCTTGCTGAAAAATTGCCCCTGGGAGACCATTTAGGAAAGGTCCTACATGGGGTCGAAGAATATCAACGTAATGTTGGCCCGTTAAGGTTCCACGTATCACAATTAAAGTAGACCGGCTATCATAGGCTATGGCCCCCAGACCATTACACCAGCTGTGCGGGCAGTGTGACGTAGAACAGTGTGGGGGGAATTGTACCACTCACCAGGGCGCCTCCACACCCACACATGGTTATCATCTGTACCCAAAACAAACCGAGATTCATCACTAAACACAACCTTTTGCCAATCTGTGACATTCTACATTGATATGGCTTGGCATCACTGTAGACGCAGTTGCCGATGTTCCGGTGTTAAGGGGAGTGCACGGAAAGGGCGCTTGGATTTAAGATTTGCTTCTGCAAGGTCTCTGGAAATTGTTTGTGGAACATTTGCTACGCCTACGTCTGCTCGTACCGCTGAACGAGTCACTGTGGGGGCCACAAGTGCTTGCCACACGATCCTTCGATCCTCTCTCCTAGTGGTCTTCCTGTTCGCTCCAGACCCGGTTTTCCGCGCTTGGGTACCTTCTCGTGTCCAGTGCTTCCAACAATTTCTAACGGCCCACTTAGAATGATCCACCTGGCCAGCAACACGGCCTGCAGTTTTCATCCCGATGATCAGGCCTCTCTCAAACTCGCTTAACTGTGAGAAATGTCTTCTAGCACGTTTACCTGGCACGTTTCGCTTACCAAAGTCTTCCTACAATCGGCGGGTAATCGTCACGTTTATGAATCTTCGAATTTCCGCTAGCTTATATAGCACCCTCTTTCTGATTGTAGCGCCACCTTGGCGTGTATGAGCATGCGTATTGGCACAAAACTTGGATCATTTGCATATCACATTACGCTTTACTTATTTGCAAAGTTTAAAGATTGTACGTAGCTTCCTTCTTGGGTCGCCATTTTCAATGTTCCTGAGTGTATATTCATTTCTTCAATAAAAATTAAAAAGTAATAAAATTGTACAGATATTATGTACTTTAAGTATACTTATTAAAATAAGAAGCATACAACATATAATAGAAGTATTTCCCTCCATTATAGTCACATAAAAAGAAATAAAAATTTTAATGCGAACCGTGCTTGCACCGCTTTATTTTTATATCACAGAATCAAGGGAGTAATTTGTGACTATCTATTTGACACGATTCTGAGCATTCCGTAGTTAAACTCGAAATATATTTCATTTGAGGAATAGTTTTTTTATACTTAGATATGTAGAATCAAAAGAGGAAAGCAGAGTGCAAGCAATTTTCTGTATTTAAATAATTAAATCTCTCAAGTAGTGGCATTCTATTACTTACAAAAAAACTGTAAACTTATCTTTGGAGTTATTTTTCAGATTTTTTTTGTAATTCCATAATTTTGAAGATAGTCAATTAAGGTCCATTTACCAATTTATCAGCTTTCATCCACTCAAAAATTGATGCATTTTTAGTGGTGCAAATTGCCACTTAGAATTGTACCACGTGCCATAAGTTGCCGACCCTTGCTCTACACCAACGGGAAGACGTTTGAGCCTCGACAGATTTAAAGTACATAAGTCCCTCTACATGGTGGGTCATCTGTGGCAGTAGGTTCAAACTCATGACAAGTTGGCCATGAATCCGTGAGCTTGACAACTAGGCTATCACGGCCATTCGATAATTGATAGAAACATGATTGAATCCCTGAATATTATTTGAACATCAACGATCCCTAAGCTCGAGACCATGACCTCTGGCATTTTTCGCCGCTGGGACTTGGCTTCAAACCCTTGCCGTTTTAGCACTTTTAACAGGCAAATATATCCTGCCATTCCTGTTATTACGTTCATATAAACCAGGTCTTTTCTAGCTATATGGTAAAAAAAAATGAGCTATCAATGTAGCCATAATTCAAAGATCAATACATCAAAGGATAATAGCCTTTGCTGCCCCACCGCTCATAAGTCAAATTAATATATTAAACACTATTCAGTTGCTACATTGATAGAAATGAACATCAATGATTCGACTCGCCATAAAATACATTGAGTGTAACAAAACGAAAAAGCATCGAAACCTGTCTTGAGTATGCTAATGCCTTCAACAAAAGTTAAATGTCGGGCAAAGGGTATTACACCAAGTTTACAACACCGCGGACAAGAGTAGCTTCGATGGAGGTCCGTGTGTTAGGCGTCGCTTTAGAGAAAGGCGGACCACGCCCGAACCTTAAGCCAAGGGGGTTGACGGATAGGCTAGCCCGAGAATGTGGGTTCAGACTGCAACGATGAAGTGTTTGTTGCTACATCATTTGTCAGAACTCGGGTGGCCCCATTTGTTACGATGGAATGGAAGTGAAGACAGTAGTTGTGCTTGATTGAAAGGCAGAACGGACTGTTTCCTAGGACCATTGCTGCAGTCATTATGGGTCGTCGTTCTGTCGATTCTTTTATACTGTGGGGAGGATAATCAATTTTGGGGTTTGGATAATGGAGAGGTATTCAAGGTAAGAATAAATGAAGAATAAGGTTCTCCTTTTTGTTTGAGGTAATTATAGTATACGATGTCGAAATGAATAGAAGGGAATTTAGTTTCACGAGTGAAATGTACTGAGAGATGTTGAGGATCTCTATTTTAGTTAGACACGATAATCTCATTATTTTTACTTTTACAGACAATCTCTTTTCTATATAGAATGGTTTAAGCTTAGGTATTTTAATGAATTTTTTTTTTTTTTTTTTGCTACAGTAAAGTATAAAATAGAAGATGAGAGGGGAAAAATAACGCAAATAGGTTTTATTAAATTCTTTAACTAAAGTGTAAAAAAAGTAGACATATGATCATGAGATTAAATACAGTAAAATCTCTGCGCATGTAATATGCAAGACACCCTTATAAATATACATTGCTATTTCGCAGAATTTTAGAAAATATGAGTTAAGGGGAATCATTTAATAATCGGAAGGCAACGAAATCATGCATAAAAAACATTTTTAAAAGGTATTTCATATCCATTCCCTCCGAAATTCTCTCCGCTTTAACTGAAGGACTTTGTCGCCCCCCAACAGATTTACATGCATCACAACCGGTGTGGGTTTTCAACGGTCTAGGGTTCGAAGAAATCATGACTCTTCGACCATGAGCTCCTGACCATGGCCACTAGGCCACCACGGCCACTTAAATTCGGAATGTTACTATTAGATTGATGATCTTTCAGTCAAATAAGGTAAACTTTAAGGTAATCTCAATACTTTTCATGAAATAATTGTCACCTTTTATTAGAAATACCATCAAGTCAATTTATTACTTTGTATATATTTACATTTTTTATATAAATTTATGAGAAAAAGCTGATTATATAAGTCAACATGTTATAAGAGTCTTAATAAATAGCTATTTAACGCTATTGTGTTCAGTGATTACGTCCAAATCGTTTCGTATAATTAACTAATCCCACCTAATAGTTTGAGCATTTACGATCTACAGATAATTCGCACATTGACAGAGGTACAGAAACGGATTTATAGCTGAAATTTAGTAATTTACCCCGCTTAAGCAGTACAGTTATAAGCTAAAATGGATTTATTAGATTTCCGAGTGAATTAGATGAAAAGACGTTCCATGTGTCCGAAACTGGAAAATCAGGGGGATTCACTCAAAAGCCCTTTTGAATGCAAGTATATTAATCTTTAGCAATATATAACACAAATTGTACAACTAAGTACAAAAATTAGAAGGAAAAATAATGAGGATTGAGGGTTTCTTTTAAGATCATAGTTTTATGATTCTGTTTGCAATACTTATAAGAATATTATGGTGTTTCGTACACAGTGAAATTTTCCCACTTTTTTTCATAAAGTGCTTTCAACAAATCATAAATCTTACACAGATTTTAAATACTTATGTATGAGCTGTAAGCCTAAGTGTAATCTGATTGAAATTTTTGTCAAATCTTATCACTAAATATAAATGAGATTTTTCTCCTTTAATTAAGGGCATTCCTACATTTGAAACAAAAACTAGCCTAATTCAAACTAAAGTTTGATTAACACTTGAGGAATGTATACCGACTTTTTCATTTATAATTTATATGCATTTACACATCTGCATGTGCACATGTTTATTCTTATGTATATGCATTATGTGTAATTATTACGTCATCAATATATTATTAAATATATTTGATGTATTAACATGATAGCAATGAAATATAGATCTTACCTACATTTTACTGTGCTTGAAACCCCGTATAGAGTATAAGTTTCTTTACCGAATATTTATAATTTAATCCTTACATAAGCTCCATACGCCTTATGCATTGATACATCTCCAATAAAACGAGTAAACCTATATGGATTTATTTAATTTTTTTTTATAATTTACTAACATTGCGTAAATCCATGGCCAGCGCTGTCGATTCACGGGGCATAATCATGCTACCACTGAATGAATGAATCTTAACGTCACACTGTTCAGCTTACTTGAGAGCATTTGGCGCCGGACCTCGTAATTTTGAAATAATGTCTAGTGACGAGGACGACACCTGAGCTGGCACTCCCTCTCTTAACTACCCCACCACACAAACGGGAGAACTGTTGAGCTCTTGACAGATTCAACATGTATCGCTCCCCTACAAAACGGGTCTTCGCCGGTACTAGGCCTGAACTCATGACATGCCAGCCACGACTCCGTTACCTTGTTCACTAGGTTGCTGCAGCCACTTGATGCCACTGAAGACCCATCATATAGAGGTTAAATCTGTCGAGGCTCAAACTCCTCATGTTAGAGTGACGTGAAAATTTGGAGAGGAGGTTCAAGCTCAGGTGTCGTCTTCATCACTTGGCCGAATTTCAAAATTACGAGGCTCGTCGCCCATACCATCTTGCAACTTCAAAGTGTAACGTTAAAAAGCATCCCCTCCCTCCCTCAAAATCAATATGAGAAGTATCGATAACTGATCGCATAATTCCGAGTCCTTAGAATAGGGATAGCAAACCAGTGGAACGCGTGTCAACAATGACACGTGACACAATATTTTGGGCACACCAGTGAACAAAATGATTTGTATTTTATTTCAAAATAACAAAGTTTGATATGAAGTGTTACGAACAAACGTTAGTAATCGGTCCAGGGGTGGCGATGAATATTCTCGTTTGTTTTAGTTACGTCGTGGACTACATTTGCTTATGATGCAAAGTTTGTTTACGCATAGCACAGTCAATTTTGTTGACACAACTGTATTTTAAAGTTTATTTGTGTTATATATTTATGATTTTTAACTTATTTAAAATGACTAGTTCAGCAAAAGAACAAAAATTGCAAAATAGTAAGTGTAACAGAACATTTCGAACGTGGTGAGTCTAAAAATATGGCATTATTAGTAAAGGCGACAAAGCGGTGTGTGATTTATATTCTGGAACATTGATAAGCAGAACGTAGTCTGTAAAACGTCATTCTGAAACCAATCACAAATCCTCTTGTCAAAAAAGTGAACCACAGGAAAAATAATTCATAGCTTAGAAACCATTTGGCAGATAACTCCAATTTAGCATGCATTTTTTTAAAGTAAATCCTAATATAAGTTACTTTTCATCCAATCTGCAACAACAAAAGTCACAATAATGATACTTTAATTTGATTTTCGCGTATAACTAAAACATTTACAACTCTACAGTGCAAAAGGCATTTTTCGTTGTAAATAAAGTACTTAGTTTTACTATTTTCCCAATCATCACAAGTCCAAATTATTTGACGTCTAAATCTCATTCAACACTTCTTTGGGAAAAATGGCCCGTTGATCCATAAAGGTTCGCAAGGTTAGAAAGTAAGGAAGAAATACCCCACTCTCCTAAATTTCACGCCACTCCAATTGAATGATTCTAAACGACGACAGATTAAACGTACATCGGCCCTGCTACACAATGATCTTTAGTACAAAAGGAACTCGAGTCCATGACTTGATTGCAAGAATGCGGGACAGGAACTCGTAAGCATGACAGCACAGCTGTTGAGGCTTCGAATGGATGCTAAAGAATGGGAATGAATTGCATGTATATATCAGAGGTAGGGAAGAAGCCGTAGTCTTGAGACCGCATGTGGCCCCCATAAAACCTAGCATTTGTATTATTTTTGTAACTATCCCAATGTGTTCTCCCTCAAAATTGGGGTGGAAAAACGAGCCAAAACGTATTGTCACCTGTATGGTGCTCAAAACTACGGCTAACGACAGACGTACAATCTAGCCCTTTGCCATGATGTGGGCCTCGATCTGACACCGTCAGACGGGCGGCCATAGCAACAACAACAATATTTAATTCTATAGATTACTATAGTTAGTCGGCTGAGTGGCGTCATTGGTTCGTCGCTCCGCATCCCAAGGTTGCGGGTTCGGTCCCGGCCCAAGCCGAGGGATTTTCATGAAACAGAAAATTGACCATGAACGAAAGAGGCCATGTCGTATGATTATACGGCATGTAAAAGATCCCTAGGGGGTGTTCTATGCAAAATTAAATCCTAGTACAGATTCACATCGTCAGAGCTCAGGTGCTGGGCGTCAAAATTGCCTGCGTCAATGGTATCCGCCTATAAGGCGCCACACTAAAAAAGAGACACCAGCTTTCGGCGAATGTACTAGGTAGATTGATGAACTCTGTTAATAACTGTTCATAATCTGTTATTATAAATTAAAATAAAAAGATGACTATAGTTTGCAAATTAGTGGAATTTAAAGAACGGCATGAATGCATGTGTGTGTTTCACTGACTGCCTGTGGTAATAGCCAATTTTACATTTCAAATCTAAGAACATCACCTAACGCAACATGGCAACACTTATGCTTATAGAGGGGATGAATTAAAGCTTCGGGTTATGAAGCTTGGTCCAAATATATATGCTTACATAAATAAGAATACCAAAAATGAAATATATAATGTTACAACGGTATCTATGAATTTAGTTTTATAAAAAAATAATCAATGATGAATGTTATAACCAGTTTTTAAGCTTATGTGTGTGAATACAGAAATATTTTATATTGTAACTTTTTATATATCAAATAATAAAAAAAATAATTTTTTTCTTATAATATTTCTATATAATGTACACACACTAAAAATTGTTAAATCTCCACAAACATTATACTAATTTCATAAAAGTCGCGTTTATAGGAACATCAACCAATGCGGCCTCCTTCATTACTACTTAATTTACATGGGCCTCTAATAGTAGAAAGTTCTCCAACTCGGGTATATATGGTGTTAATACAACATACAGACTATAAGGCATGTCATATACTAGTCATAATGCCATATACTGGTTGCATATCACATGCAAAGTATAATGTATGCATCCTAGATTATAGTGTATGTTCGAACAGATTGTAAGATGTTATTTGATGAACCTTAACATTATTGATTTTACAATACAAAAATATTGTTATTTGCTTATAGAAACAGAAGATTTCTAAAATAATTTCTAAGACCTGGACCTGACAGACCGATTTCCTTTTTTACGGGTAAAAACACACACACAAATATCTATAGAATTAAATATTTCTCATTTGATTCCGGTTAATAAAAGTAAAAGTCTAACCACAACTTAAATTTTACTTAACAATGAAAGATTAACAAATTTAATCTTTCATTTCTTAATTTAAAAAAAAAGACGTCTTTACAGTTTCGGGTAAATATAGCTCTGTCATTCTTAGCAATGTTACAAGTACATATAAGCTACTAAATTAAAATTCTGCACTTCTCTTTGTATTCCCTCTAGTTTCTTCCGCAAAAACATTTTACATCCAGTTTTACTTAACTTATTCTGCCTGCTATTACGAATCCTCATCCAGCAAATATATGTTTAAAATGTTCGCAGGAAAAGAATACAGTTGTGTTTTCCCTGACACATATAATGTATGAGGTTATTAAAAAAAAGGTTTTTTTCTGCTCCCTAGAGTAGGTACAATGGCATGTTAATTTACTCTTTAAGTTTATTTTTGTACATATTTAGGTTTAAGGTGCACTTTTAAGCAGATATGTACACATGTATATTCAAATATGAATAACCCTTATCGTTAATAGACCTATAATATTACACAAAAAGTACATATATTTGTAATACGAAGTACAAAATCCAGATAAGCTTTCCAAAGTAGGTATAAAATTGTCGGTACTTACGTATTAGTACGTCGACCTTTTTCAGAAAATGCCGTTATATGCAACCAATAATGGAAACACTTCTCTTGGCATGCTCGAACATAATAATCTCGTTTATAAGTTATTATTTTTCTCGTATTTTTTGAGAAAAATTATTTGAATTCGGGACCAATCTTCTATGAAAAATATTGTGGTGGAGTTTTTTCCAATGTTAAGGGTCATGTCTTTCCGTCAAATAAACGGGAACAATAGAAATAACCCACTGCCTGAATGATTTTAGGCATCTGAAAAAAAGCGTAATTGTTGGATATTTTATTTATTTAAAGTTTAAATGGTTTTGGTTATTTACGTATTACGACAACGATAAATTCATTAAATGAAAAAGCATCGCCAAATGCTGTGATATGTGGCCAATAGTGGAAACTGTTCCCTCGCGTGTTTTCACATAATTGTTTCCGCACATACAAATGCCGGATAAGGTGGCGTCTTTTGATTTGGTGAAATCGTTCCGTTTTTTCGTTAAAATAATGAAATTTAAGAAACCAAATGTGATTTAAATTGGATGCACTTTTCCGTCTCACCGGCGCAAGCTATAATGCCGCCAAAAATAATACAGTTGAAGCCCAATGGAATATTTCCTCTGGTAACTTTTTACCACTTCGTTTTCATAACAAGTCGCGGTCTTTTCTTACAAGTAACGTCTTTTTTATAAAACGTCAAAAATGGACGAAATCCTAATGAGAACTAATATTTATAAATATTTTTTATGTGTTTTTGTGTGTTGTTGCCAGTAAAGCCTGCTTGGGGAGATTTGCGCTTGCGAAACGGAAAAGTACAAAATTTAGTAATAACTAATAATTTAGAAATAACAAATAAACTTTGACGCCAAATTTTCGTCATTTTATCAATCAACGAACTAATACGTAAACAAAAAAGTAATACTATTTTAAATGCAAAATAATTTAGTTCTTTAGTTAAACTTTAACGTTGTCGTAAACTACTATAAAATAATACATATAAATCGTATATTTTGTAAATGATTTTCTACTATTCTATTATGTTCTTTAAATATGTATCATTGTATCAACTTATAAATTCACTGAATAATTGTAAATTATTCAGTGTATCTAAAATACAACCTCTGACAATAAAATTCGGTGAATGAAGTCAGAACGGTCGATCTGACAACAATGGTTAAACAAAACGCTGTACATGCGTAGTGGCAGGTGTTGACCATCTGCACCCACCGTTATTCAGTTGAACGTCATTTGTGTTCCGTGTAAGACTTGTTTTTGAAATTTCTTGTTTAGTGCGTTGGTTTTTAATTGAGAACAGGAAAATGAATGAACAAAAGATCAATTTTAAGTTTTGTTTTAAGCTTGGCAAGATACCGAAATAAATTTATGCGATGCTGGTATGTGTATATGAAGATCAAACACTGCGCATGAAATGTGTGTAGGAGTAATTCACCCGTTTTCGAGAAGGCCAGGATAGTGTTTCTGACAAACCCGTAGCGGAAGACCAGCTATGTCTGTCAGTGACGAAAACATTTAGAAAGTGATTGTCACTTTTTTTAATAGTAAAGGCGTTATACACAAAGAATTTCTACTGGATGGAACAACAATGAATGCTGAAAGGTACATTGAAATTTTGACTCGTTTCATGAAACGTCTGCGCAGAGCCCGACCTAGTGCGCATTGCAAGATTCATTTTTTGTTCACAAAAATACAACACATCCAATATCGTAAAACAGTTCCTAGCAAAAAAACAGATGGAGCAAATTGAATATCCTCCATACTCGCCACATCTCAATCCTTCTGATTTCTTCCTATTCCCATGACTCAAACTCGCTTTGAAAGGAAAGAGATTAAACGATATTCCTGATATCCAACAAAAACGTGACGAGGCTTTTGAACTCCATCGCAAATGAAGACTTCTTGCAAAGTTTGTGACGGGGCTTTATCGGATTTTCACACTACTCCTCTTGGGGAATCTTTGGGGCCAGAATGGAGTTATTTCATACTCAACATTCTCAAAAAGAAACCGCGATATGCAGATTAATTAATAGATATATAATGAAGCTTTAGTATTCGCGTGGTAGAATGGTAGAATAGAGGAAGCAGAAAGAAAGCTGAAATGCTGATTGCTTTGTGCTTATGGTAAGACATTAAATATAGAAACGTAGTTATAGAACGGGCTTTAGCGTGATAAAGAATCTAAGGCAGATAAAAATTCGTAGGATAACTTATCATAAAGAGATAGTGGTTAGGATTCTAGATGCTATTCACTTAGAACTTAGAAATACGTTATATCACTCCTGATTGCATCCCTATAGTAAGACTTGTGTTGTTTGGATCAATATATTGGAATAATAATAAATTATACTTATTATGGCGAATTTTGATGATCAATCATTTCCTCCTACAAATCTACGTCGCGTAGATGAAGAGATGATATCCCCGGGTCGGGGGCTATCACAAATTTCCAGGACATGTATAACAGATCTCGACGCTGCATAGTTATTGGAGGTGACTATTTCGAAGAACAGTAAGGAAAATTTCATTAATATTTCCTTTACTTTAATTTTACAGGACTATTCACCGAATTTTATTGCCAGAGGCTGTATTAAAGAACTAATAGAATAAAAAAAACTTGAAAAGTTTTAAATCAAAAGTCGTTTAATAGCTCTTTTGCGTCTTATTAAGTAGTAGTATTAATACACCATTATGTAATAAAAATATTATATCGATTGATACAATAAACTTTGTTTCTAGCAGTTTTTAACAAATCCCTTCCTTAGAGTATTAAATTTTATCAGTTCTCTATATTCTGTCAAAAATGAAGTATTAGGACATATAGCCATTTATATTTTTATAAACTGTTCTTAATACATATAATTTATATGAAAAAAGATTTTAAGTTCTATAAATCTCAAACTAGTAATCAGATTTCTTTGACAATAGTTTTTAGAGTAAATGAAATTTTGACTTACTTTATTCTAGATTGTATCAATCTTTTTCATATCTCTGTCCCAGAAAATAAATAAATATTTCTTGTAATAAGAAATAAATCCACGTCTTAATAAATAACTTTCATGCAGCAACTATCTGACGCCCCGTTTGTTTGTATTTGGTTTGTTTGGATTAAATTTTGTTTGATCTGGGTCTGTTTATTTGATTGATTATCATCGTACTTGGGAATTTCTCCTTTAAGCTATTGGCTCAAAGGTTGAGTTATCGTCCAAAATGTGAGAAATGAGAAAGTGCTACTAAAAACGAAATCGTCCCTTTCTTAAAGAGACTTTGATACCTTGTTTTGCACGAAATAGCTATTTAAAGTTGGCGTATTCGAACTTTTCACTGTTACGAAATTTCATAAAAGAATACTTTTATGGTTATTCTCTCTTTCCCCCTCTCTCTTTTTTCTTTGAAGTAAGATATTTTACCCTAAAAAGTCCCCGGAAAAAAAATTTTAAGTCATTTTCGTGATAAAGCCGGAAGTAGCCAGTGAAATTTTTTTTTTATTTTATTTCTCGCAGGAGAACACAACGGTAGGCAATTGGGACGGATTTGTGAATTTCCAACCGCATCCAGACAGGAAGTTGATTTCATCAGCCTCATACACGTACGAACTAAAGGCGATTAGTAACGCAGTCACAGCAGCCTAGTGGTTAAGGCAGCCTTTCTCAAACTGGGAGGGGGGTGCGAGCCTATTGAAAAGATGAACAAACATAGATTATTTTTAAAATTATCAATTTGATGAAAGTAAACAAACAAGATACATTCTGACATAAGAAATAAATACACATTTCTACTGATAAAAAAACACTTAAAGATGTATTCTGTAATGAATTTAACAATACTAAGGGCAAGTTTAATAATTACTTTGATGTCATCGGTGCGTCGCATATAAATATACATACAAAAATTAACTCTTATCTTGATAATTTGTACAGTTTATAATGAATCCCTTAAGTGCCGACTAAAAGATTCCTGATTCGCTCCCCGGTGCCACCGCTTTCAACGTAGACGCGAGTATTGGGAAGGAAGAAAAGGGATATATAAATTTTAAAAAAATCTTCTGAAATAAGTAAATTCTTCGCAAAGAATGTCAATGTCTTTTTATTGCATTTCAAAGCCTTCGGAATAATTGCATGGATAGCAGTGCACAGAAGAGGTCATACTTCGGAAAGGCGTATATGTACGTCCGGGCAATGAACACGTTGGCTGAGTGAGATGTTTATACACGCCGGTAGCACTTAAGGGGTTAATGTCGTATTGTAGCTTTAGCATCAATATGTTATTGGATTCAATGCATTGCTATTGTTTGGAGGGGGGCGTGATGAAAATTGTGATTGAATATTGAGTCGCAAATAGTGAAAGTTTGAGATGTACTAAGGTCAGGGACGTCTTAAGACATGGGTTAACTGGGCCCAAGGCCTCGACCGCAATAGGGGCCTCGTCTAATTCTTAGTTCAGCCTTAAGAAGATTATAGTTCGAATAATTTCAAAGGTCCAGTGTTATTTCCGGTTGTATTCTCCGAAAAACTGAGAATTTCGAGATATATGTCAACTGGCTACAGATGAACATCGTCATCCACGTACAGGCTTACCACTCTACACCATCATTACTCCTTCAGTCAAATGAAGACAGCCGGTCGAGCTGGTACGTGCGTTGTAAATCATGCATATTTGTTGCGGGTATTGTTTGTACGAGTATTCTACGTACTGGCTATTTTTAATTTAGTTCGCTTATAAGGGTCATAGGTAAGGCCTACATCTGTGTAGGGGCCACAAATCTATTTTTAGTAGGGCCTCAAGAATTCTGATGACGTCCCTGGTTCTGGTCACTTCCTTAAGCGGGGTGTGTCATGAGTTCGAGCGCAGTGCCACCGAAGACCCGCCCTTCAGAGATCTGATGTACGTTAAATCTGTCGAGGCCGTAAGTCCTGTCGTTGGTGTGGAATGGCCGTTTGGAGAGGAGGTGCCAACTCGGGCATCGTCATTTGACCGTGGCTCAAAGTTTCAAGATCCGTCCCTCGTATTATTTTACATTAATGAAAACTTACTCACCCTAAGCTGAGTAGTTCAGGCACGGAATCTGGGGCATGAAATGTTTAACTACAGTCACGTGTTCATGTCTTCATTTTCCTAAGAACTCGACATGTAAATCTTCCTTACATATGTCGAGATTTAGATTTATCACGTCAGTGGACTTGGAATGGGGAGAAAAGGAGTGCTGGACCATGTATCGACTCGCTTTTCCATCTGATCAATTCAGAATTTCCAGTTTGGTGTGCTGTAGAAGTTAGGAAAGAGATGCTATTTCAGATGTCGTCATTGTCACTTGACCAGGGTTCAAAATTACAAGTTCCATCACCAAAAGTCCTCGAGTAGCTGAATTGTGTGACGTTATTTTCACTCACTCGCTTCCTTTTCCGTTTAAAATGACCAGGCGTATTGCCTGTTGTTAAAAATAGACAACCGGGTGGGTGACTGTTAATCAACTTTGCACTCTAAAGCAACGCAAGAGATGTTTGCTAAGAATCCCTTAATTTTAACCATGGTCAAGTGACGAGCACGACACCCGAGCTGGCACCCCACTCTCCAAACTTCATACTACACTGGGCCACTTCAGATTTGCCTCACTTCAGATCCCGCTACATATGGAGATTCTTCAATTACTAGAGCTCAAACTTGTGACTAGAAAATGCCGTCCATGAATTCGTGACCATGACCACGAGACTACTGCGGCCGCAATAGACAAAAGGTATCTTTCGATTACTAAGCAAACGTAATGCCAATTTTTAATTTATCAGCGCTTGTTTTTAAGCAAGTAATATATATAAAAAATTAATTCAATTCCTACTTAGGTCAACAAAGAAACATTTTATTTTAGCTTCTTTTTATTGAATGATTAGAATTAATATAGATATGTATATACATATGACAGAATCACAGTATTAAGTGACAAAATAGAAAACAATTTTCCTTGCAATTTTCTATTTTCCTTTTTATATATGTTGCTGGACTATTATTTTTGTTACTATTTATTCATTAATTAAATTTAATTATTCCAATAAAATAATATATTAAAGAGAAATCACATTCTCAGAAATTAGGCCATCCCAGGAGGGATTTGAACCCACGACCTTTGGATTAGAAGTGCTACGCGCGCGCGTGCGCTATTTATTGCACTACAGGGAAACAGCGAGCGATTTTCCTATTTATATATTGTTTTTGACTATTATTTTTGTTTGTTACAATTTATTCATAGATTAAATAGAATTAATATTCGAAAAAACTGTATTCGAAAAAAGTGTCACCCACTACAAATTTAATAAAATGTATTTAAACTTGAATGGATGAATAAAAAGTACTTTATTAACGATCAAAAATTTGAACCTGCTTAACCCTAATTCGCTGGCCTAATTCAGCGACAGCTTTAGAAATCATAATAAGTCTCCAGTTTAGTCCATTGACTTTTCTGTTTTTACATTTGTTGTGTCTGCTGAATTCCAATTTCTTACTTCTTTAGCATTGCATATATATATATATATATGTGTGTGTGTGTGTGTGCAATAATTCCAATAATCTGTAATAGCTCTTGCATTATTTAATGTCCAGTCCTTCATGATAACCATGTAATTACTTTAATTGGTTACCCATTTACCGGGAACTTATGAAAGTATCTCCATCCACCTTCTAAAATCACATGACATCCCGTTGCCCATAAATACTGAGATCTGGAAATCGCGCGATCTTTACTTTTCTGCTCTCGCCTCTCTGCAATCTTGTAGTCTACCGGCTGCCGTGCGTTTTGTGTTGCCTTTGCTATGCGTAATGCCGTTCTGCTTTATGTTTATGTGTTTTCAAGGTGTGAATAAACTGGATTAATGCTTGAAACTGCCTTATCAATAGTACTGAATACGTAACATTAACCAACATGGAAAATGCATCTAATATACAGTCATTCACTCGCCATAGGCCACGCCCTACCTTTGGTTTGCCACAACATTAAAATCTACCACTCGCCACCACTAAAAGTTTCCTTATATATATATATATATATATGTGTGTGTGTGTGTGTGTGTGTGTGTGTGTGTGTTTGTATGTGTGTGTGTGTAATAATTTCCCCTAGCATCCTTTTAATTAACTCTTTTAATAATATTCAAATATTCTTTTAATTATTTGGTTCGAAACTAACACCCTGATCTTAATCGTAATCGATTAATATTATTACATCATAAATCCTTTTCCCGCCCATTGTAACTAATCAGAGCTCTTATTACAAAAATGTCGCGTGGTCTTCACCGTCGGGTATAAAACTAATGTCTCTAGAAATCTCTCTCTCTCTCTCTCTTCTCTTTTGTCTGCCTGCTTTCATCATGTAATCAGCTGGCTGCAACGCGTTCTGTGTTTGTCTTTGTCTGTGTTTGTGCCATGATGTTTGCTTCTTTTTATGAGTAATGCCGTCCCTACGGGATCTTTATGTGTTTCCAGATCTGAATAAAAAATAATAATGATTTACAGGAGTGCCTCTTCGATAATACCGTATTCGACCACGCTCCACATAACACAGAAAATCACACCACCTGCCACGCCCTATCTTTGGTTCGCTACAGTAATAACATCCACTCTCGCCACGTCTTACAATTATTTTTGCCAATCTCCAGAAATATTATAGAAATATATTATATATATATATATAGGGAGAGTGAATAAGAATTATGATTATCTGTCTAAAAGATATTTTATACTTAAAATTTTAACTTACAAGTACTGTACTACCTAGTTTCCGGTGGCTTAAAGGTAGCGTGCCTATTTTATAAGCCCAAGGCTTAAGGTTCGACCCCGGTTGGAAGCGATAGATTTTCTGGATGCAAACATTGTAGGCCCGCATTTCATATGATTATGTGAAACGTAAAAAAAATTCCTTGAGTATCAATTTGGCTCTGGTACTCTCGGCAAAATTGAATGAAGGCAATATTTAACATACGACGAGAGTTTGAATTGAATAGAATTCAAACGTCACAATTTGGTAGCGAATGGTGCACCAAAGAAACGGCTTCTCCTCTTGGGAATTTGCCGCGTCTACAAAGACTTAGTTGCTAATATGCACACAGTCTTATTGGGAAAAGATAAGTTCTACACTTCAGGTATACGAAATTTCCAATTTTTCATACACAACATATTGACGACCTGAAATCAATTTTATACTTTTTAAACAAGAAAACCTATGGACAATAAATTCAGATACTTTCTTAATGTTTTTCAAAAAAATAAATGAATATAACTTAATTATTTTTGCAAGATATGCAGAAATAATTCTTCTAAGGAATGTAAAGGAAGCAGTACAAATTTATATGCTAATTTAATAAAATGATTCGGTGAACAAATATTTGCGTGGATGTTGATTTTGCACACGCTTTATTATCTTTTGTATAACAAGTCATATTTCATAAATATTTGAGTTATGTTTACACACTATACTACTTTTATATACGAATGAGAGGAGAGAGTCTTAGAACAAATAAAACAAATTTTAAGAGAACACACAGATTAAAAAAAATAGGGGTGTGTGTCAGTGTACGAGTGCAAACGACGTGTTAAGTATAAAAAACACAAGAAACAGGCAGAAAAATAAACATAATTTACTTAAAATATTACTTTACATCATTGTCACAACTACAGACTCTCCATTATTTCTTGTAGAGGCATCTCACCGTTTAATTGTGATTGACGAGTATACACGTCATGGGAAAGTGATAAAATTTTGTGTCATAACGAGTATACTCGTCATTCGTAAAAAGTAGTGACCATTGCCATATAAAAGATATTCTCAGATTTTAAGATGCTTCTCGAATTTTTAAAGCCAGGCCGGAGTGAAACAAATAACTGAAAAATATGAACAATTTAAGATGAACTCATGCGTATCCGGACATATCAGCTGAAACAGCGTATAAGCTCTCATAACGAATTTATATATGTGTGATGATAATATTTTTCAGGTGTTTGCCTAAAAGGGGGCAAAGGTAAAAATCGGAAAGTTGGTTTATAATAAGGTTCCTTCAGGTGTGGTCAGCCATGGGACCAATGCGTGCCGCCGACCAGGCACTGAGCCCATTGATAGCTACCGGCCCGAAGTTGCCTATCTATCGAGTAGTGTAAATTCCAAATGTTTTGCTATTCGAACCATGTGCTGACATTAGAATAATAACTCAATGCCGTGCTGCCTAAAGAACAGTTATGTTATTGAGACCGTAAGACGAAAGCGCTTTCTGGTTATAGGACTGTGATCCCCCTGCAGCATCTACCCCAAAACTTCCTAAGTGTCAATGACGGCCCTTGACAGTCAATTGACCTCCCAAGATAGATAAAGAATATTTTGTGAGTAAAGAAGGAAGTAAATCAGTGTGTGCTTATGTATCTCAGTCCGGGAATTTCGACGGTCCCGAAAATTCAGAGATATCCATAAAAACTTACGGTCGGAAGGACCGTCGACCTCATGAACTCGCACCCAAGCTAAATGACATTATTATTTTCAAACCAAGTGACACCAACAGCGGGAGGAACCAAGAGAAAATTTATAAAATGAACCCATATTTTTTATCCAATAGCTTAAGAGCGTCGCACTTACTCTGCGATGGACGAGTAGACTTGTCATCGCTTTATTTCACTGACACAAATAATCAAATGGGGATGGCACAGTTAACTGGTCAAAATGCACCTATTTACGAGTATTTCTTTAACTTCTTTGAAGATATAGCCATCCAAGCGTCCACTGTGCCTGCATGTGTGCAAGAATACTTTACTTCTTTAAAAGGGCTATTCAATAACTCCATCGACAGTTCTAAGTGCATTCTGTTTAAAATAGGCAGCATTTAAAAGGTATATGAACAGTGCTGAAAGGAAATATATATTTTGGGGTCAATGATGTTAATAAATGAATAATCTTATTTTCATGTCTTCAGTTCTCTGCCCCAAAGCGTCATTTTCACCACCCAAAAAGTGTAATCTCGCTAGTTGTACCACACTCTAAAGCTCAGTCCATTATTATTTCTTGACTTCTTCTGATATTTGCACAATGGTGGCCTTTTGAGACATTGATTTGTAATATGTATGCTTTTACACTGTTTTACTTCGTACTAGAAACTTCATACTGATTGCTTTAAAAACAGCATTAAAATGGTCATCCAAATTAATTTAATGATTATATTATCTATACCATCTTAAGCAAAAATCAGTGATTTATATTGACTTGTTTAGGCTATAAAACACACAGGCCTAGTTGCTATGAAAAATTAAAACAAATAAATGTTTCTCATCTGGATGTCAGGCGAATAAAAGAAGAAAAATCTAAGTATTAGGTAGGTCAAAAATAAGAAAAGATTGATTGACCATCTCAAAGGAGTGTCGCTCGTCTCAGCATATCTATAGCAGTGTTTCGGAGCTGTTTATGTCATGCTTGCTTAAAAATCTCTTTAAGAGCAAAAATCATTGAAATTACAATAAAAAATGTTTGATGCAATACAAGCACTCCCCGATATTCTATCATGATTAAATCAATCCAAAACCAGTTTCGCAATGCAAATCCTTTCATCAACGCGAATTCACCCTAATTTACCAGAACTACAGCTATCTCTTTTGGCCCTTATAAAGTATTACTTTTTGAACACACGGATTTTATTGCTTCTAATAAAAATAAATTCCCAAAATGATCCTTATACATAATAAGTCAAACTTATTTTACAATGCAACAAAAGCGTTGATACTAAATTAAGTAAGTTTATATAGGAAATATTGTATAGGTGCACATTGTATATTCATATAATTCTTAAGTAGTAATGCGTATATGCATATAATAAGTTTGAGATCATCCAGAATAGTTTACTAATACATCTTTTAGTGTCTTTCATAACAGCTAATTTGTTCATCTCGAAATTAAACCAATTTCATTAGCGTCTTGATTATTAAGTGACTAAAGATTCTTGCCGTCAGAGATTAATAGGATTAATTACTCTTTGGTGGTATTACATTTTAATTCATTGTAATAATTATTATAGTGATAGTAACTATATATATGATTCAACTGTGTACACGTAATTACTAATATATTAGCTAATTTATTTAGAATGGTTAGCTTATCCACCTTTATTCTATTACAATTATATTAAGTAGATTAGATTTTCAACTATACAAGCCCATATATAATCATTATTCATATACTAAATACTAAATTGCCATAAGTGTAATTATTTTAAAGGTGAACAATAAATAGAAGTACCACTAGACGGTATAGGTCAAAGTTGAATGGTGGCGACAGTAATATATTAGAAAACTCTTAGGAATATATAGATATGTTAAGAGAGGGAGAGAAGAATATTTTGTAGTATATAACCAGACTTATAATAATTATATTATACATGATTAGAGATGAATTGTTAGATCCATGAGAAATTGTTTATGTTACTGTAAACAAGCCCCATTTGATACATTATTTGCAAACATGTTTTTAGTATTAATTCCTTGACATACAAACAGTAGGCTACGGTAGCCTAGTGGTCAAGGTATCGAACTTGGGACAGGCATGTCATGAGTTGGAGCCGAGTACCGTTGAAGACCCACTACGCAGAAGGGACCGATGCTCAATAAATATGTCTAAACTCAAACTTCCTCCCCTCGGAGTGGTGTGGAAGTTAGGAGAAGGGATGCCATATCTGATGTCCTCCTCGTCACTTGATCCTGGTTTCAAATTGAGGGGTCCGTCACCAAAAGCCCTCGAGTAGTTGAATAGTGCGACGCTAATATTCACTCACGATATACAAATAAAACAAAATTAGGAGCACACGATTCCTCTCCCCAGGCATGGGAATTTCCAGTCCTATTGAAAAAGAGGAAATCCTTAATGATTCCAAGCGAAATAAGATTTTCAGCAGACGCAGTTTTTGACGCGTAGGACAGGCCTGCTCAAACTTTCAATAGTGGCGACCAGTTTTCTTCGCGCTCCACTTCCATTCAACAACAATGTGCTGAATCGAATACTTTGACGCCAAATACGACTCTAACCTCTTAAGTGCCACCGGCGTATATATACGTCTCGATGAAATGGTGCGAAAAATGCCTCCTACGTATATAAATGTCTTACCAAAGTACGATCTTTTCTGTGAACTGCTATACATAAAATTATTCTGAAGGCTTTGGAATGCAATAAAAGGAACTTGAGAGTGTTTGCGAAGGATGTACTTATATAAGAGGATTGATTTTTCGGTATTTATTCCTTTTCTCCCCCCCCCACCCCCAATACATCATATACGCGCGTCTACGTGGAAAACGGAGGCATTTGAGAGCGAATCACGTAACTTTTAATTGTCAGTGAAGGGATTATTTATAAACTGCATAAATTATCAAGATAGGTGTTAATTTTTGTACATAACTGGCATGTATTTTATTTTTTGTTATATAAGAATGTAATTTGTTTGTTTACTTTCTGTAAATTAATATTTTTTAAATAATCTTTTGTTTTCAACTTTTCAATGTGCTCGTGTCCCCTTCGTAGAGTTATCACGACTCTCTAGGCGAGCGCGCCCTACAGTTTGAGAAACGCTGGTCCAGGAGGTGTTCAAGTCTACAATGGCACATAGAAATGAATGATGCCTACCGGACATCATAAAATTGCAATTGTTGATAGCCCCAAACAGGCTAACACAAAACTTCACAAGAAACTCCAAGAATATTTTTGCAATTGGCCAATTCTAAAGAGACCCTTCTTTAATATAATTCCTATTAGACCCTCAAATAAAAATAAAATTAGGAAAAAATCGTGAATAAAATTGCATTATACGATTGTGGAGGAGACAAGTAAGACTTTATAAATATTACAAAAATTACAAACTAAAATTAAAAGTAAATCAAAATTCTCAATCTATTTTGATCTTCCCTCTGATATCATATATAAAGCTGAATCCATTCGACAGAAATACACCTCTATTCATTAGTTGATAGTTGTGATGAGTCACAAACTCTTTCTTTCGGATGAGTTAAATAAAAAGTCAAAGTCTCGATTCGACTTAAAGACATCGCATAGGAAATTGCAATGAGTGTTGTTGTTTGTTACCTTCAATTCTTTGGTAGCTTGTAAATTACATGGGCAACAGCAGTATCCACTATTATTCAGATTGAATAATATTTGATGGATTTGGTTTTAATTCGATTCTAGTTTACATCGCACTCTGAAACAACATGAGGGCTGTTGGCGACGGACCTCTACTGAAGCATGGTCCAGCGACGATGACGATACATGAGCTAAAATTCCCTTCTTCCCACCCCTCAAATAAGAAGACTTCGCACCTCGACAAATTTAAGGTACGAAGGTTGGGGCAAAAGTCATGGCAACTATTTTCTTTTCTTGAAGATACAATTCGGTTGGAAAATGTGACATATACAGACGAAAGGATAAGGTGTTGGCTAAATGTGTGGACAATGAACAGCACTGAAATATCGTAACACACTAATTAATTACGGTAGTATACAGGGCAATATGGCTTTCACAGTGCAAAAGAATGACAGCACAGTACACATAAAGTTGACATGACAAACATGGGCCTAAAGATCCTGAATGTAGTCCCCTGTTACTGTCACCACAACGAAGTGGGATGAGCTGAATACCATCAGCGTCAACATTTGCCCGCACCACGTTGCTCATCACTAGTTGACACACGTCCTTATTGAAACTTTCCAACCCACCGTGCTACAGTAAATTATGGTAGGGCATTATTTCCAAGGGCTTCCACTAATTCACTGTGACATTCCATTGCATTTCTCCCTCGGATAACGGTTATTTTGATGTAAGCGCGCTGCTCAACACGGGTTACTTCGATATCACACGAGCCTCCCCAACTGACTGATTTCCTAGCCCTCACTGCGCTACTACCAGCTATCACAGAGACATCTGTTGTTCTGCACACACCCTATGCCTGCAGAACTTCCACACGACACATACACGTTTGTGATCCTTCACATATCTACAAGAAAAAAATAGTTGCCATGACTTATACCCCAACCCTCGTATATCATCCCTTCTACACCACGGGTAATTTTTGAGGGTACAAAAATCCAAACTCTTGATCGTACATAGCTAGAAGAAAAAGTTCAAAATCGAAGCTACAAAGCAATCCTAGCTTTTTAACTCGGATATCCTTATTGGTAGAATTTCCAACATTTTTTTTTTCTGTCCTGATCTAAGGTCGGCTAATAAAAGCCAGTATGCCTCTCAATTCTAAAGCACTGCGAGATGTCAAGATCCACCACGTAGATGATCTAATGTTCGTTAATCTGTCGAGGCTCAAGATCCTGTCATTGGCATAGTGTGGTAGTATTGAGAAGATATGCTAGCTCCAGTGTTGTCCTCATCACGTGACCATAGTTCAAAATTAAGAGATCCGTTTCCAATAAATCTTTCAGATTGCGACGTAAATTAATATCAAATCAAGCGAGATGACGAGATCAACATCTGAATCCACACCCTATACTACACACCTTGCCAAAAGGTTTCCCTTATAACAACCTCTGTTAGACGGATCTTTAGTTGAAACAGCCGTCGAACATGAGGCTGGAATTAAACATTGCTGGTAACGAGCTAGATGCCATGATTATTCTGTTACCACCATTATCGAATAACTTCTACGTCATTTGACTGTTGCGAAAAGTAACCAATCCATTTCTAAGAGCAATGTAGTTCTGGAGTGACATTAACGCAAGCTAAATCATGGCTTCACACCACAAACTGTTACAATCAAAACCCTACACGAACCAAAGATAGCCACCGCCACCTTACCTCTACCCCTACTGAAAAAGTAAATCTAGTTTAAAAGAAACGTATCCTGTGCAAGGATATTTTTGCAGAAAACAAAGGCTGCGGGAAAAATCACGTCCACTCATATCCTTAATGGACTCTGCCATCCACGTATCACTTCTGTTGTTCCAACAGCAACCGGAAACTTGGCGGTCAAAGGGTAGAAAAGGGAGAAAAAAGTTTACAGAGGGAATAAAAAGTCCGACTTCTTGATTTAAAAAGAAAGAAGAAAGTATGGGTAAGGCAAACGCATCACGTAATGGAATGGAAACGTGAGTTTTTGATCGTGAGAATAGAGAACAGATAATATAGGAGAAAGGTTTGGCGAAGTAATTGATCGTGGAGTAGTGAGAGGTTTTGAATGATGCAGTTACGGTTGAGAGTAAGTTTTTTAAATGTCATGGTAATTTGAGTCGTAGCTCGAATTAAAGTATACGAAGTAAATATATGTGGTACTGATGATACCAAAAATTTACTGCATAGAATAATATATAATATCAAAAGTAACTAATAGTACATCATATAAAAAGCTAAAACTGATTACACAATGTATCAAAGTGCTTTCATTATTCTTCAGTGTGTATCCTAAATAGATATATTAAACTTTAGAGAGAGTGTGTGTGTATTTTAGTGAGTGAGTGATTGGGTGAGTCCGTCTTAGCCTTCTCACATAGGGATGATAAAGTTATAATAAGGATGTACTAATCACCCATTTATAGCTCAGAAGAATGTCACTTATAGTCCTGTCAAAGAATGCTAGTCCTATCGCGACCCGGAAGTGAAGTGAAGTGAATGTGAGGTTTAGTGACGCAAGGGCCAACTTTGGCCAAGCTGAGCCAAACACTTACACATGTATTTCGAAATAAATGTCTGTGGTCTCGACGTGAAATGAAGAAAAGGGAAATTTGAATGGCAAGAAAGAAGGCCGAAAATAGAGAAAGATCACTAGGGTTCCCCGGGTTCGTGAAGCCCGTGTTTACCAAAGACAGTAAACCCCTAGGGAAAAGGAAAAGATCACTAGGGTACCTCGGGAGCGTGAAACCCGTACTCACCTAAAGAAGGTGAGCCCCCTGAGGGGATCGCGACCCGGAAGTCGCAGGTGAAGTTTGGGACACCGAATCAACAAACAATGATTGACAAATTTTAGTTTGGTTCAGTCACTTAACAATCAACCAATATCATAAACTGAGGGAGCAATCAACTTAATTGTCTGTCTTAAATTCGTAAAACAAATAATTAAACTCTTATCCGAGTGTTATCTGATAGAACATCAACCGTCCGATCACTCCTGGATTTCCTATATTCCAGTCTAAAACGTCTTCCTTTCACCAAGGCTTCTGAAAGGAACTTCGCTGTTCTCACTTTTACAACAGCGTAACGACTAACTCTAACACTCCCTTTTCTAGGGTGTAAATAGCACTCAAATTAGCATAAAGTCGTTATCTTCACCGAAGGTAGTTTTAAATTCAAAAAACAGTTAAAGAAATATTTCCCCAAGGGGATTATTCAAATGACGCGAATAGGACCCGTCGCAGTCCTTTTCAGCTGTTTTTACTGTAAAACACTAAACATGTCTCTAATATGTCTCGCTCAACGTGATGACTTTAAATCCCGACAATCTATATTATTTTTCTAGACCATAAGTCTTTAGTGAAATAAGGACTACATCAACTAACTGTGCAAACTCAACCTCGAGATTACTGACACTTAGCTATCACGCCTAATATCAATTTACAAATTCTTATGCAAACTGCTGCCAAATACCAGTCACAAATAGAACAAAATTGAGATTCCATTATAATGGGTCTATCCCCGAAACGCTCACTAATCCTCTTGGGTAAATTGATTTATTTTCAATTTTGTTCTATTGAAAACTTTCTCCCGAAGAAGACGCGGTTTATGTCAATGAAGGCTTATATTTAAGCATTAACTTTTAGGTACGAGAGAAACAGAGGTTAGGAGTTAGATGATAGAAGTTAGCGATTAGTGATTAATTGAAAGTGGTTGGAAATTAGTCGAGAGTGGTTCGACCAATTATTGAATAATACTTAAAGTTTGTAAATTGACGATTTAGTCAATAAGTTATAATTGAATAACAACGACCAGAGGTCGAGTAGCTGAGAAAGGGATTAGGGTAATTCGGATCGTAAGTAATCAAAGAGAGTTTTAAGAGTAAGTTAATTGAATTTTATCAATTATTAAGAACCCTTACTACCGTGCAGTTGCTCCTATACTTTATAGAAGTGTGCATTTTCTACTCTGGGTTGCTGAAATTTAGTAAAGGAATAATAAATTATAATTGTTCTGATTATGGCTGATCTTCATTCTAACTCCCAAACACTAATGAACGGGGTGTCCCGCTCATTACACCATGTAGGTTAAAAAAATAAAGATAGATGTATATAGGTATTTAATAACATATACATACATTTCTGTATCCATTTGTATCGAGTAACCAAACGTGTATTGAATTACGGAATCCACTTAAGGCTTAGCCAAAAACTTAATACTTTGCTTATGAGTACCCTGATAAATTACTAATCAAAACACAGGTAACAATGTTTTTAATAATATACTAGTATTAGATGTCTCTTTTTACTGTTATAATTTCAGGTTGCAACAAGTAAAATACATAATTTTACTTTGCATAACAGCTAACAATGTCCCTTATTCCATAATGTTCTTTTCTTTTTAAAGAATATTTTATATTTCTCGATATATTTTTTATGCATTTTGTTTACAAGTATAATATTTCTTACACAAAGGTAAATACATTAAGCTTTGTAGGAAAATTAGTTCATATTAATCTTACATACATCTTTTTATTGAAGCAGATTAAAGCAAACCATAAAAAAATTAATTAAAACAACACACTGGCAAATAAGTTATTTGATTCTAAATGTTTTCCTACTTTTTAAAAAAAATATACTGAACGACAAAAGAAGACTCATTGTTTCTTAAGGCTAATTGTTATTTCCACTATAATTAGAGCAGAATATAAGAATCCAGGATTTTTTATACTGGAAAAAGAGATGCAAAAGCAATCTTCTGTCATTATTTGACAGCGAATTTCAAACATGTAATCCTCTTTCTCAAGAAAAAGTAAAGGGCTAAAATACTCAATTATAACGTGTTTAATGAGTCTAATTCTATTTTGCAAGGCGCTCGTTTTCACATTCATAATCGGGTTTTTTAAGGCTCGTAATCTTTTGAGTAATAACTTCTAACGTTGTCAACTGCATCTATTCCAGAGTTTTCAAAAACTGTCTCGTATAATTAGCTCATAAAAGGAGAAGCTTATTTTTTTGTGTGTTTTTTTACCATCTTATTATAAGTCTTCTCGGCAATAAAGTTCCAAGAAGAACAATAAAAAAAATTGTGAATGTGTTTCTTATTTTCCTTATATTTCTCCGTGAAGAATGTCGAGAGAGCGAGCTAAAATAAAAGCGTTAAAACAGTAAAAAAAGTACTTTCAGCATGAAGCTATTTAGTCTCTGATTATTAAATACCAAAAGTAGAATTTTGATCGCAAAAGAAAATGGTACCACGTTCTACGTTCAAATTAATGTTTCAACAAGCTAAAAGAGATGAGAAAACAAAGGCTGGAACGTTATATAAGATTAATTTAGGATGGAGGGTATGAAGAAGGGCATCATAAAATAATCTCCAATTAAGTTTTTCTCATAGTTTGGGCAAAAGATGAAAACATCTAATTTCAAAACGGTTTAAAATTAAAATATTCTTAATTGAATTCCTTAGAGTAATTTTACTTTTATACATGCGACACACACTCACGAGTACGGATGGAAATTAATTTCTTCTATAAAATTTAATACTTTCGAGAATTATAAAAGCGAAACTATTTAGACAGCATTTTCCCTCCTTGGTATGAAAGGCAATTTATTTAATTTTATCCCTAAATCAATCAGAACTGTGTGCATTTGTTTCTTTTTTCCTTTTTCTTTTGGATTAGAAAATTGGTTTTGTAAAATTAGTTTTGTGCTTGTCTGTATTGTTATAAAGGGGATTGGATGACAAAAGAATTTATTTGTTGGAGTAGCCATTATTTGAAGTTTCCATAATGGGAGTAATTTTAATTCAGAATTCTTTCCTTAAAAAATTTTACTAACCAGCATACAGAGGAGTTTTATAAAAGCGGAATTTATTAAACTTTAAATATTAATGAAATTAGTTACTGGTAACTATAATTGAACATGCTTATGCCAAATCTACCTATAGAATAAGTGACTCTAAAATAAACATCACACAAAAAATTAACATGAGGACCATTGGTGACTGACCACGTAATTTTGAACTTCGATCAAGTGACGAAAACGTCACCTCCACTGGCATCCCCTCTCGTAACTAACTCATCACACCAACAGGGGAGGACATTGAACCTAGACAGATTTAACGCGCATTGATACCCTCTACACGGCGGGTCTTCGGTGGCACCAAGGTCTAACTCCTGGCCCCAACAACTAGGCTACTACACAATTGACCCTGTTATATATATATATATATATATATATATAAAGGGTTTCCACCAAGGACATAGGCTCGATATTACTTAAAAATCTTGTAGTGGTGGCTCCTATATAAGCCAGTAACAGTCTTCGGACTGAAATGGTCATTTTGGTCTAGTGGTATGTTACGTGCTTGTGGATTAGAAAGTATTGAGTTTTGTCCTCCTCATTGGTGACCCAGACATGATCTAAGAAAAACGCAACTTTCGCGCAGGTGTTGTGGGGTCATCTACCCACCGCAAGAGCAATCAAAAGCCGTCAGACACACTTGATGCAACAGTATTAACTCAGATGCTTGCCATAAGAACCATATCGTTCGTTCTCCTATCACCGACTCACTGGTGGAGAAGTAGTGTAGCGTTGGTGGTTACTATATAAGCCAGTAAAGGCTTGCGGACTCAAGTGATCATTTTGGTCTAATAGTATGTAACGGATCAGAAGGTACCGAGTTTTATCATCCTGAAATTCAACAATTTATTAAAATAATAAACTTTAATTACATTGTTATATTTTTCACTAGATATATTTTCATAAATGGTTTGTTTTAGTTAATTCACATAAAATTCACAACAAGAAAGATCAGAATTAATTTTAACATTAAACAGACGTTTAACAGCAGGTACTGAAAGTTTATTCCTTTCCAAATACTCTCAATGATTGAAAAAACTCTCTTAACTAGAGCAGATTCCCACACGAAAAAAAATCGCAAACGTCACCATTTTAGAAATATTTCAGCATGAAATATCAATCTTTTAAAACACATCAACTACTACTATTTACGCCCCTTCTATAGTATGTAATACTTTTTCAGAAGAGCCACAACCAAAACTTTGGTTCTGAAATATCTGGTTTAACAATGTATGTTCACTAAAAATAGGTCGTTAATATTTATGGGTCTTTCATAATTTCATTACCAACATTTACGCATTCTTTTAAATCAAACTAGTCAATTTCAGCTCGTAAATTTCCCACTGAAACTTATTAACTTTATCAAAAATAATCCTCTACAATTCTAACTATTGTATACTATAATTATAAACAAAAATATACCCTTCGGCAGAATTTTAGCTCCAGAATATCAATAGTTTCTCTCAGAACGCATAGAATTTCTAGCAGAATATAGTATAAATTAGGGGGATTATTATCTTTCCCGAAGTTGGCAAATTAATTCTCAATGTATCTGAAATGTTTCTTTAGCTACAAAATTGCCGTGCAATTTTAAAACTACATAATTAAATATATACTGTGCCGTAAGAGAATGTTTAAGGTATCCGACTACGTTCGGAACCGTGATTTTGAAAAAGCGTATAAAGGGATAGTATTTATGATAGTTAGTGTCACTTGGATTAGAAAACGTATATAAAATTGTTTTAAGAATATTATTCCAATAATAAATTATTTAAGTACAATATTTTGACAAAAAATGAACATAGAATGACCAATTTTCAAAACATTCTCCTTTTATGAAAAACATTTCCATTATAATAACATTTTACCTATTTATAGCTCAGACCTCTGTACAGAGGCTGAACTAGAATTTCTGAAATATATAACTTAGAAGTGCATGTATCGATATATTTCACTACAACAGAGAGGAGAAATTTTAAGAAAATAACGCCGATAATTATTTCAATGGGTGGTAGGTCTGAAAATGTGATTTTTTCAAAAATCCTAGTTCAGACTTTCTGAAGAGAGAGAGAGAGATGTCTTTACTTAATATGTACAAAATATTATTGTTATATAAGCATTTTTTATGAAAGGAGAACGTTTTGAAAAAAGGTTATTCTAAGTTAATTTATTGCCAAAATATTGAATTTAAATCAATTTTTTGTCATAATGACCTTAAAACAATTTTATACATATATTCTAATCTAAGAGACACTAAATATAATGAAAATTATCCATTTATGCGTTGTTGTTTTTTAAATCACGGTTCCGAACGTAGTCAGATACCTTAAAAACATGATGCTGTGAACATTAAATTCCTAGTCATCAGTGCAGTTTATCCAACGGGTTCTTGGGGCAGGTGCCCAGGGCGAGGTAAGGGCCATATAAGCTAGGCGTAACCGGAACCAAGAGCCTCTCCTTGGATCCGACAGTGCCAAGAGCGCGTAGATCGTCTGAGCCTGGGCTCGAAATGAGCTTAAACCATCACTCGCAGCCAGTCAAAGAATTCTCAAACTCCTTGACATTTTCGAGACTCACTAAGAAAGCGAGATTGTCTAGATCAATGTTTCTCAAACTTTCATTACTGGCGACCCAATTTTCAATTCTAATTTTCGCCCCCCTGTACAACAATAATGTATTTACTGCAATAAAAAGGCTCTTTGACGCTAAAGCTACAATGCTATCTCAATTATAAACTGTATAAGTATTAAATTGTGTATATGTTACATTTAAGTAATGTATATTTTAAGTAAATTACTTAAAATATATATTACTTATTATTATGTTATTTTTCTTTCTCTAATTTTTAAATTGGAACAGATCGAAAAATGATATATTTAATTAAAGATTTATTTCCTTTAGCATCCATTTCTAAAAGTACAAATGTCATTAGAAAAATAGTCGTCTATGTTGCTCTCTTTCATATCCATTACATTTGGCATTATCGGGTACGTTTGCGTGAGTCTGGGCATTCTATCGGACGTCTGTGCAAAACATGTAACAATGCTTTTCCTCGTACCATTCCAGTCAGTTTTGGTCGACTCGATACTTCTATAGCTACCGAATCTAGCTTGTGAATATACATTTTATAATTTGCACGTTAATTGTAATTCACGGTAATTAAGTATTTACGGCAATAGATTAAAACAAAATCAGACAAACATTTTTAAGTCGTAAGCGAGCATTCGACGTTAATAACAGATCAACAAGTACACAGATGAGCATGGTTCCAAAAATTAAATCAAGGAAATATTCTCAAAAATAATTATAAATTTTGGATTTACCACTACCTAAGTAAATGACGAAAAAAAGCCCCAGCGGGTTATGTGTTAAAACTTACAAGTCTGAAGAACAACATGTGAAAGTTCTTTTTAAAACCATGTAAAATCATTTAGCCATGTTCGCAAAGAATTTTAAAAAGTATTTTCTGGATGAGGACAGCTTGGTAGCAAGTTACAAGTGGATTAGGGATTTATTTCAAAATACTCCAGAAGGGCTCTCAACTTCCGAAGAAGAAAACTTCATAGATTTCACATCCAGTAAAAAATTAAAGGACAATTTTGTAATAAATCGCTCTTTGAATTTGGGGTAGAGGTGGATGATTAATTTTCTGCACTGAAAACAAAAGCACTTTGTATAACTATTACCATTTTCAACATCCTACCTTTGTTAAACCGGATTTTCTGCGGTGGCTGCTTTGAAGAGAAAATATAGATCTAAGCTAAATATAGAAAAATAACTCAGAGTGTCAATTTCTGATATTAAACCAACCTTCCTTTAAAAAACTTTGCTTTACAAGACAAGCCCATGGAAGTCACTAACAATTATTAAACTTGTTCTTCAGGTATCAGACTACGTTCGGAACCGAGATTTTAAAAAAGTGCATAAATGAATAATTTTCAGGATATTTAGTGTCGCTTATAGATTAGAATACATGTATAAAATTGTTTTAAGGACATTTTGACAAAAAAAAAGATTTAAATACAATATTTCAGCAAAAAATTAACTTAGAATTACTTTTTTTCAAATTGTTCTCCTTTTGTGAAAAATGCTTCGATTATAAATATATTTTTCCTGTATGTAACTCAGACCTCTGTACAAAGGCTCAACTAAGAGTTTTGAAAAATTCACATTAATTTCAGAGTTACATCCGATTGAAATAATTATCGGCGTTTTTTTCTTAAAATTTCTCCCCTCTGTTGTCGTAAAACATGGATAAGCTCACTTCTAAGTGATATATTTTAAAAATTCTAGTTGAGTCTCTGTACAGAGGTCTGAGCTATATACAGGCAAAATATTATTATAATAGAAGCATTTTTCACAAAAAAAGTATATTTTGAAAATTGGTCATTCGATGTTCATTTTTTGTCAAAGTATTGTACTTGAATAATTCTTTATGTCTTTTAGTTATTGTTAAAACAATTTTCTATACATTTACTAATCTATGGTTTCGACCGTAGTCGGATACCTTAATTTAGTATTAAGAAATTATTTATAAAATACCTTCTTCAGTACTAATACATTAAACGTATACCGGCTGAAGTACCGGCTCTTCGCACGAGTTCATTTTTTACAAAAATAAAACATTATTCTTGATATAATAGCTGAACTGTAAGGAGAGTAAAATTGCGTGCACGACATTGTATACAAAAATGTAAAATTATTTTTCTTAGATAAATGCTGAAATTGTAAATAGTTTTAAACGAACTGTAATTTTAAACCTCACAGAATTAGCATTTAGAATTAATGTTAAATAATGAAAAAGAATATAAAATTCCAATGAAGAATAATTGTGTTACTTTTCAATATTTAAAGCGAGAACACTTCAAAATGTTTTAACCCGGGAGCAAGGGCGCACTCGATACTAACGCTGTTGGTAGTGCGTGGGGGGGGACTCAGTCACCTCAATCATTTGTTTACAATTTTTTTTACTGTACACGATAAAAATCGGAAAATTCCAGTGAATAATTTATTTAAGAGAAGATATAGTGACCGGCATTCATGGACTCTTTTTAATTTTTCTTTGATAATTTGAGAAAATATCCAATAAAACTGAGCTAAAATGATTCAAACGAGCAAGACCTTAATAAAGGACGCAAATCAGAGACACTTTTCACTAATATTACAGGAATGTTATTTGCTGGCAAAGCTGTTATTGTAGTTTTAATGAGCTTTCATGATCAAGTGAGTGGATATTAACGTCACTCTGCAGCTACACGAGGGCTTTTGGAGACGGACCTCGTAATTTTGAACCATGGTTAAGTGACGAGGACGAAACTTGAGCTGGTCTCTTTTAACTACCACTCCACTTCAACGAGAGGACATTTGAGCTCTCGACAGATTTAACGTGTATTTCTCCCCTACATGGCGGGTCTATTATTTACCATTTCCCTAAGCGAAAAACAAACACATAAAAGATGGGACGGAACTAATGTAGAACTAACCGTGCCAGTAAGTTGGAAGGTCAATCAAATGATCAGCTAATGTATTATGCTGCCTGGCTGAAAAGTGAATCATGTCCTCCTTTTCTTTCTATAACTAATGAACTAATGTACAGTATTTCAATAATAATTATAGTGATGAATTTTTTATCTTCCTAGAATTTTGCTCAGAGTCATGGTTTCGTTTTTTCTTGTAACGAGTAATATTTAAAGGTTTAAAAAGTAAACGTAATAAAAAAATCTCTCATCGAGAAATTACAGCAAATTAAACAAAATGTATGTTTTTTTAATTTAGTTTTAGGATCAAAGATAGCTATTTGATGACGGAAAGACGCCAGATGATAAACATAAATTATATCAATGTTGTTGTGTATTTTTTTATTATGGAAGAAAGTACTTTGTTTTACTTCTTTCTGGTTACTTTTTTTTAAAAAAATCTTTAAATTTTTGATATGCTTGCGCCCTCCTTGTAGGGTTATCGCTCCTCCAGGTGGGCACGCCCTACATTTTGAAAAACGCTTGTCTAGGTTAATCCCAAGCGTATCGTAAGCATATAAATATATATTCTTGGAAATACAAAAATGTATCACAGAATTTTTCTAGACCAATTGAACAGACATATAGGCAAGGGTGTGGTGCCCCCTCCGTTGGGGACACCCTTTCTCCACTATTAACGCTGTCTGAAGAAAGGAAGGAAGAGCCACTAAAATCTGCCTTACTAAAATCAATTTATTATGATCTTAATTGATATATATACAACAACAATACTAGTCTAGGAGGATATGGATTACGAGTGAGTAGACGCTAAACGTATTACTGATAATTAGAGCACTTAACAACTGAATCTATATTTATATATTATTTCCTACTCAATAGTATCCGTACTATCCTTATAGTTTAGATGAATTAGCTTCCCGCTATTTCCTGAGTAAACAGCTACGGTCCTTAAATCGTCTATTCCACCTTTGATTAGGCTGGCTCTGGCTTATGCAATGCTCCGTTGATCTCGGACCCACTTTTGACTTATCTACACCGGCACTGTTAGGCCAATTCCCAAAATTTAGACTCCTCTTCTAGACTTTTAGCTCAGTTCACTTAGCTTACTTCTAGCATTACTTCTCAACTTAGCGACCCTCGCGAATGCTAACCTTCCAATATATATGATTCCTAATTTGCATACACACGTTCTCTTCTTGAATTGGTTGGAAAGAATTGCCATTCTGGTACCAAAGAATCCCAAGAGGACAATTAGTGGAAATCGCGATAAAGTCCCATCACAAGGGGTATGTTTTAGGATTATTTGAGTTTTAAAAAAGGTTAATATCTTTTTTTAAAATTATATTTTTCCCATGTTTCAACGGATTTTTTTCTTTTCTGTGTTTTCAAGTGAGAGCTGTTTCTTCCTGAAGAATCAATATATAGTGAATTTACTGATTTTTACTTAATTCTGATGTTTAATAATATTCGGTTATTTTTTGGAATAGTAATCGTCTTCGTTTAACTCCGTAATATAAAAGTTTTAAAAGTAATTGTACAAAATTAGTATTATAAAATACTAACCTTTTAATCTTTTTTTACTAATGGGGTAACTTAGAGAGAGCAAATATTTTTTCTAGCTTCTTAACTCTTTCTTCTGAGTAAGAAATTCAGCATAAAAAAATTATTTGAAACTGCAAAACTTTTAAGCTAGCGGGTGTCCGAAAAATATGACTGCACTTCCAAAAAGAAATGACAAATAAACAAGCAAAGATATTCACTTTCGGTTTCTTATGTTCCAAAACAATATATCAAAGCTGGGTTTTTTTTCACTATTTTAATGTGTGCACTATTTTAATGCGTCGAGTCACATTCTATGAAACATAGCTGGATCAACAATCTGAATGGCCACTGTAATTCGACTTTTTATTTCCTCAATGTCACTTATTTAAGATAGGTAAATAATGTTTTCACTTATCCCTAGAAGAAGTTTAAAAGGTGTTATGTCTAGATCAGTGTTTCTCAAACTTTTAATATGTGCGACCCAATATTCAATCATAATTTTCATCGCGCCCTCAGCCTCCTTACAATAACAATGTATTGAATTCAATAATACTGTAATTTGACGCTAAAACTACAATAATACTTTAACCTCTTAAGTGTATATAAACGTTTCGGTGAGCAAAAGCGCTAATTCTCCGAGAGGTATGCATGCGTCTTCCCAAAGTACGATCTTTTCTGTGCACTGCTATCCGAAAAATTAATCCGGAGGCTTTGGAATGCAATAAAGGGACATTGACAGTGTTTGTGAAGGATTTACTTATTTCAGATGATTTTGCTTCGTTAATCGTTTTCTCCCTCCCCCATACATCACATACGCATGTCTACGTGGAAAACGGTGGCACTGCGGAGCGAATCACGTAGCTTTATCGGGAGTGAAGGGATTAATTATAAAACGTACAAATTACCAAGATAAATTTTAATTTTGGGATATAACTTATACATATATATATATATAATATATATATATATATAATATATATATATATATATATATATATATATATATATATATATATATATATATATATATATATATATATATGACAAGCCCATGTGGTCACTGGTAATTATTAAACTTGTCAGCTTAATATTGTTAAATTATTTATAAAATACATTGGGTAGTAGTGATACATTTGTAAATGTATTATATCAGTGTAAATGTGTATTTTATTTTTATTATATCAGAATGTATTTGTTTGTTTATTTTCAGTTATTTAATAATTTTTAATTAATCTTTTGTTTTCTACTTTTCAATGTGCTTGCCCCCTCGTAGAGTTATCACACCCACTAGGGGGATGCACCCCACAGTTTAAGAAACGCTGGTCTAGTGATCTAGGTGTTGGCGGTATATATATTTGACTTTCCATATATCGCCCTAGGAACTTCTCACTTCCAACTCCAGCGTGGTGATACTCTTTTTGTGCTGCACATGTTAAATTTGATAACCATGCTACAACTTGTGGCTGTTCTTGTAGTGAAGCTGTTATGAAACTAGAATTTACCAAAACATGGGCATCGCGCCATCTAGCTTGCATTTCATAAAACAGAAACTATTATCTTTTCTTTATGCAAAGTAAAAAAATCGAAAATGAAAATCTTTGTTTATCTTTAATTCATTTTTGATAGTGCAATCATACTTTCCGGACGCCCTATGTATTAAGTGTTAAATTTTGTGCAGTATAAATAACTAAAGCTCTTAATTGCATATATTAAATAACTCGTGCAACAAGCATTTTATGAAGGGTGTAGATTTCCCCTGTTTTTCATTTTATACTCTATATTTCATTGTTTATGTGCAGTGTATTTGTACGAGCAATGTCCTTCATCAGAGTATCAAAACAATTTTTGTCTGTACTGAATTTTAACAGTAATTTTTGTGTCCTCGTTTTTCGCTAAAATTTTACTTTCACGTGCAACAATAACAAGCATTTTTCCCCTTCAAGTGAGTGAGTGAATGTGAGTTTTTATGGCGCAATAGCCAAATCTGGCTATACTGCGCTAAACATTTGTTGCCCCTTCAAATATAATAGGTTTGAAATAAAAATATTATAAAAAGTAATAAATTGATTCGAAAGAGAAAAAAAAAATATTAACATCCTAGAAGAAATATTCAATTTTTTCACAAACAGTTTTCCCCATGCAAAAGGGAGTTTAAAAAGAAATTTTAATAAAAAAATGTTATCTAAGTACACTGGTGTGCAAACCTTAAGCAACAATGTAAAAATTAAGCATGTGAAATTGCAGAAAAAGAGGTTTGGACAGTGAACACGTAAGTCAGTAGAAACGTCATGCGTATGCAAATATCAGGAACGAAGCGTCAGAAGCGACGTGAGCGTACGCGAAACGCGTGATGTCGGCGCGTGCTGTTCAACAGTAAAATAAAATGAAGGACGCAGACGCAATTCAACATATTCGCTGCAAGTGCCAGTGAGTCAGTTCATGCAATATGGCTAGAAGAAATCACCTGGACGACTTCACACGTGGAAGAAGGATCGGAAAGCTGGAGGAGGAGCGTACCGTCACCAGTGTAGCTGCAGAGTTCGGATTCAACAAAAGTGTCGTTTCGCGCGCTTGGAAAGCGTTCCAAACCACAGGTACAGCTGTTAGAAAGGTTGATGGTGGCCGCCCGAGGACGACAACTGCAGGGGATGACCGATATATCATCCTGCAGGCAAAAAGAGGCCGACGGCAGTCAGCAAGCGTCATTCCTCAGCAACTGTCTACAGCAACGGGGTGACAAGTGTCGCGGTTTACTGTGGCCAGACGCCTTCACAAAGGGGGCCTATTCGCCTGCTGTCCTGAACGCTGCCTCTCGTTGAAAGTTGACCACCAACGCCACCGTTTACAGTGGTGCAGAGAGCACAAAAACTGTACAACTGTCAATGGAGTCGTGTCCTCTTTACGGATGAGATTCGGTTCAGTACCAGAAGCGATTCTCAACGCGTTTTGATTTGGAGAGAGATCGGGACACGGTTTTATACCAGTAACATCAAGGAAAGACACAATCACGGTAGTCCTGGAGTTCTTGTCTGGGGAGGCATTATGCTGAACGGGCGAACTGAGCTCCACATTTTCGATAGAGGATCTGTAATCGGGGATCGCTATTGTGAGGAGGTACTTCTTCCCCATGTGCGTCTGTTCCGAGGTGCTATTGGCCCATACTTCATTTTTATGTATGACAATGCACGGCCACATCAGACTTTTGCTGTTGAGGAGCTGCTGGAAAGTGAAGATATCACTCGAATGGATTGGCCAGCGTACTCCCCAGATTTAAATCCCATCGAACATGTGTGGTATGCTTTGGGGAGACGTATTACAGCACGCTTACATCATCCGAAGAATACCCAACAACTCAAACAGATGCTGATTGAAGAATGGCCACTCCTACCACAAGAAATGTTGCACCAGCTGGTTCTGAGTATGCGTAGACGGTGCGAAGCAACTATTGCAGTGAGGGGAGGGCATATACCTTATTAAGGAACATCTGCTTGTTGTTCTTCCTGTTGGATAGACCATCATGAGTCACGATACTATGCGTTCAATAACGCTTGTTTTTGTTTGATTCCCTACCGTATGCATTGTATTCCTTTTTCAGCTCCGATGTTTTCGTCATCCTTTACGTACATAATACTCTCCCTTATTTCTGAATTTCATGTCTCTCAGATGATTTTTCGTGAAGTTATGGCAATAAACCCACCTGTTGCTTAAGTTTTGCACACCAGTGTAAAAATGTGAATAATTTTATAAAAATGAGAAATTTTTCATAAGTAGTGCATGCAAAGTATTCTAATTTAGAATATCATTTGAAATGTATTTCGAATGATCATTATCATAGTTATTTAGATAATGATTGTATGAGGAGTCTTTTTATGGTTTCATCATTAAATTATTGGTTCAAGTAATGCATTCAGTATAATATATCAAAAAAATATATTTTATCTGAGATTATTTTTAAATTGTCTAAAAATAGGGCATTCGGAAAAAATTTTCCTTTATTCCTTATTTCTATGTATACATTCTTTGTAATTAATATCATTCAAAAAATCTTACTTTTGACTTAGTTCCTTTGAAGAAAGGGACTGCTTTGATTGAATCAAATTATACATAGTATTAAGTATTGGAGAAACATGAATAATCATAGTTTCAGTTTGAATTCAAGTAACCATTAGAAACTTATATCATCTTCAGGTATTTTGGAGTCTTTATGTGTATTTTTAACTATTACCCTTTAAAAATCATTCAATGGAAAAAATATACATATGGCATTCTAAATGTTTCAAACTAAGAAGAATAATTTACTTTAAATTACTAAAAAGGTTAACTACTATTTTCGTTTTTCATGTATTTAATTCCTGATGGTTTCAAGGAGTTCATTCTAATGTATTTTTTCTTTATGAAAAATTGAGGAAAATTATAAATAGTTATTTAATTTAACTCATTAAGTAAAATAATTTATATTAGAAAATGATTCTATGCATAATTTTTAAGCCATTTTTTTTCCTAACAGTAGCTTTTTTATTTTGTAAAAACTCAATTTTGTTAATACAAAAGAAAGGTTTATTTTTTGTTCTTTTTTAAAAAGAAATTGACTTATACTGATTAATAATTTTTAAAAAATATTAGCCTAAGCTATTTACGTTTAATTTTATACCTTTCTCGCATATTATTTTACTAAATTTATTCTACAAAGTTGATTTTTTTGTGTCTTTTATTTTCAAACAGTTCAATGACAATTTTTAATATGAAATATTGGTGATTATTTCTCTCAATAATATATTTCGCATGGAATATATCTTTCAGTAGTATTCTTATCTCAAATGCTACTTTAAAATAAGGCAAAAGTTATTTTTAATCTATCATGACTTCTTTGTTATTTTATTTTCCAGCAATTTATTCTTAAAGAAATTTCATGAAAAATTTTAAAAAGTCTAATCTATTAATAAACTATCCACTGCCCGTCCACTTTGTAGATAATTTATGACACTGTGATACTATAGTTTTTTAAAAAGATTTTGGTATGTAAACCCTGACATTAAAAATTCAATTACTACGAAAAATATTCTGTGATAGCCCTCGCCTCTCAATTAAAAAATAACTGGTAGTGAATTTCTGAAGCAAAAGTATATTTGTTATTTACACCCCTGTAACCTCACTCTCGGAGTAGATTTCCTGAAACCCAACTTTTAGAGGATCCTTACATAGCAAAAGCAACATGCTTGACGAATACCATGTCTGTAAGTCTATTTTTTAGAAATTGGGAACTTTCTTATTTGTAACACCCCCATAATCCCGTAAAGAAGCCTTGGGAGTTGTTTTTCGCGAATCCTGTTTTTATAGATTCTCCACTCAACAGAAGAAACGTGTTTGATAAAATTCAAGCCTGCAGGTGTAATAGATCAAAAACGAAATTTTTATTCTATAACGTCCCTGCAATCCTCCTTAAGAACTGATTTTCAGAAAACGCTTTCTTATCGGATGTCATTCGACAAAAGTAACATATCTGTCAAATTTCTGGTCTCTAGGTCTAATAGTTCCAAAGATCTGGAGATTGATGAGTGAGTGAGTCGCTTAAAGATATAAATTTATTTATTAAGAAATGGTATTTTATATAATAGCTAACTCTGTAGGAAAACCATGTGTGTGTGTGTGTGTGTGTGTGTGTGTGTGTGTGTGTGTGTGTGTGTGTGTGTGTGTGTGTGTGTGCGCGCGTGTGTGTGAGTACCGATTTTAATTCAGCTTTATAAATTCTACTGTTTCGAATAGATTTCTATATTTCACACACACATTTGAATTTAATATAGAGCTATTCTATTTAATTTATTCTTTTCCGCAACACAAATGAAAATATTCACTCGAATAAGGACAATTTTTATCTAAATGTTCTTAATTCATATTTGTTGCATTCCAGGAAGTCCCATTACTGCAAAAGATAAGAAGGAGAAAAGTGCACTTAGCATTTTTATAATTTTCAAAGTAATCAACGGCTGCATTTTTAAACCTCCGTTGCAGAAAAGAACCCTCCAAGGATTGCAGTAAAAGTTATCAAATGCTTTGAAAGCGCGGGCACGTGCAAATTTCCTGCGACAATCCAGCCCATTCGTTGCCTGGTTTTGACAACTCATGATTAATATCAATTCACAGCAGCAAAAAAAATGGGCTCTCAGTCCCCTGAGGTAAACCGAGGGCTCAGAAACTAAAAGTCAAAATAAAAAGAGATTGCCACCCTACCATGAAAAATACTTTAGGAAAAGAAAGTTCTTTGGTCGTTGCCTTTCAGTTCTGGTGGCACACAGCAATCAAACGCCAAACTCACCGCGTAAGCCATTTTTAAATGGAATCGTGGAATTCCTTAATTCTTTTTCATTTTTGAAACGAAACATTCGAAATTTAAACGTATTTTTTTTTTGGAAAATATACTAAAGAGCACATACACAATAGATTACACTTTGGTTTAATAATTCACAAATCGGAATTACAATAGCAAATTAAAGAGAATAAGAATTAAATTAGAACAACTTTATTAGGCTTAGCAAGTAGAAAAAAGAACTTTAAAGCATTCTAGATTGAACTAAATGCGATTTTATGATGTACAGAGAAATATACTAACTATGAATAAATAAATAGTTACACTTAAGTCGTCTAACGACAAACGTAAATTACAATAAATAGTAAATTAGAATGTAATAATTAAATGAAAATAGTTGTATTAGACTTAGTATGTGTTGAACAAAAAACAAAATATTCTAGAATTTTAGATTTGACAAAATATGATTTGATGATGTATACACATAAAAAATGTACCTATCAGGATATACAATATGTCTCTTAAACACAACAATAAATCATAACATATTGTAAAGTAGAAAACAATAATTAAATGAAAATAGTCCTATTAGGCTTAGCATGCTGAAAGTAAAGAATATTAAAGTATTCTAGATTTTTGATTTGACAAAATACGATTTAATGATGCACACATAAATGTAGATAGCAGGATATAAGATATGTCTCCTAACCACAAACATAAATTATAGCATATAGTACAGTAGAAAGCAATAATTAAACGAAAATAATTGCTTTAGGTTTAGTATGCTGAAATGATGCGACGAGTTCTTACATATCATAGAAAAGACTACTTGCAATCGTTGCATGGAAATTATTGCAATACTTCTGCTGTTACTATTTACTTATCAACGAATGAATATTTTATTTTACAAACAATTGACTGTAATGGATAGTCCCTAGAGTAATTTCCTCTGAAAGATCTTTTTGGGAAGAACTAAGAAATCCCTTATCATAATTCCCTAAAGTTAATACTTCGTTATTTTTAGTTTTTAGACACTAGACGAATATTTCTTTGTTATAAAAGAGGTTTCTACTTATAAATTTATCAGTTTATGCAGTACGTTAACTTAATTAAGTATTTTTATAATTTCAAATATTCCCAATTATCTTCTAAAACGTATATTCGTAATGCGGTTGCATCCCACCTAAGAATACTAAAGAAAAATAAATGATGAATTAAAATGTTTAATTTTTTGAATTTATTGTTTAGTTGTTTCATTTTTGATGAATAAATTGCTTATTCCGTATGTATTTTGTACCGCTGTACCTTCTCTGATTTTATAATTTACACTTTCCTAAGCAAAAGGGAAAAATACTCAATTACAATAACTTTGTAACACTATGTCTTAGTTATCTTTTGAATAATGAAACTGTAATAAAATCTTATTCCTAACTGTTTCGAATGGAGTACAGCTTTTAACGAATAATATAATTAAATTTTTGTAGGCATTATGAATCATTTTAATAAAAGAATTTTAGAAGTTTTAGATTATTTTTGTGAAAGAAATTCAACTCCTCTAAATGTATTTGAAAACACTGGAAAAGGAGCTGCGTTTTTAATTCATAAAATATAATTTTTATGTAGTCATTTAAATGTAGTTTTATTAACATAGTCTTTTTCAAAAACTATTAATATACAATATAACTTGCTTGAAGTGAAATGGTTTTTTTTATCTTTTTCGAAAGTACAAAATTAAAAAAAAATATTCAAAAAGACATTTTCCAAATAGCTTTTGAATACATTTTTTTTAAATTTTGTACTTTAAGGGGATCAACACACACACACAAACGTGTTTCTTTCTACGATGATTTATTTCAAAACAAAATTTATATTCCTTTTCTTTCTTTCAGCGGCATACTTTGCTTAGAAACAAATTTCTAAGAGTGGCTATCATGTGTTGTACATGGAATACGTACCAAAGTATATGTATTAGTCGTGAGATAGTACTTTCAAGTTACTTGATATCAAGATGGACATCACACTTTTATGTCCATCTTGATTCTCAAAGATTTGTCACTGGTTTTTAAAAGATTTATCTACTAAAATTTGGATTAATTTTTTGATTTCGAACATCTACTTAAATCTGATTATTTGTTCCATTAAATTCCACGTTATTATACAACAACTTCTTTATGGTCCATCAAGACAGGATACCAAACAGGACAGCCATCATGGTGGCCAAAGATGTCTTCAGTGATCTGACCTTGAAAAATCGGGAACCTGTGACGTCACCGAAGTTAATTAACGGATGTGAGCTGTTGCACGGCTCATTAACGGCTAATGACCCGCGAAAAAGCAGCAAGAAAGAAAAAAAAATGGCAGAAAGAAGTTTCCTACTAGGTTCTCTACTCTCTCCTCTTTACGCCCATCTTCAAGAGAGGAAGATGCATAAGAAAAGGCAACCTACAGCGCATGAAGGATTGAATATTAAAAAGCTTCGACGGGGGAATGGGAGGGAAGGATCTGTAGTGGATAAAATACAATGAGGCGTGAAGATACTCCTGTTACATCTTCTAGCAGAATGGATTTTCATACACGTTCGCTTCCTTATGAATACAAAGTATCCCCTTTTTCATGTCCGCTGTTTAAGGCACAAAAGTTGTGGGCCAGCGAGAAACTTATTTACAGGAAACTTGCTTAGAGGGAAAATCTAGTTTTCTTTCAATAAATAAAAACCGGGGAAGCTTTGGTGTTGGAGGTGTAGTTCTGGTGAGGGCTCAAAGTGGGGAAATTTAATTTGGAGTTCATGGCCATAAAGAGTTGTAAATAATTATTGTTTATCGCGTGGAAGATTATTATACTTTTTATATTTCATATATTATTTTCCTTTTTTCCCCACTATATCTAAATGGATTTCTTAGACGATGAAAGTCTTAAAATTTTTAAGGTTCATTTTTCAATACTAAAGAATAATTTGAAACAATTTCTGTAGATAATAAGCTTTAATATTTATTCAAACGCACGTGATAGCAGCACAAAAATTTAATATGTATCCTCAATGGAAGATAAATATTTTTGTATTTTTAATGTTGAGTACAGGAAACAAAATTTAGAAAATATGCAGCATCTATTATCACATTATAGTGATAACTTTTTATAAAGACAAACATACTTTTGAATGAGCTATAAATTTTTTTAAAAGTATATTTTTATTCTGTTAGAAAAACAAACCTTTATTCAAAGATATGGCAGATTTTTAAAATTCTAAGCAGCCTCTGCGGGAGGAGCTCCCTGGAAAACACTCAAATCTGGAAATGGTATCTGAAATTAGTTGCTAAATCTGGAAATGGTGTATGGAATTAGTCGCCAAATCAGGAAAAGGTATAATGAATTAGTTACGAAATCTGGAAATCGTTAACCCTTATGATCCTGATCAGGACAATAGAATAAAATTATGAAATTATTATATTGTCATCGGTCCTTGAAAAGTGTGCAAAATTTTAAATTAATCTGATCTTTTAAAGTGAGTGAAAATCGAGCTCAAAGATTCCGTTACATACAAGTGAAGCGTATAAAAGAGTGTTAAAAAGAATAAATTTTTTCTGAAAGCAGATTCTATCCAAATAAAGTACTTTTTCGGATGATCAAGGTTTGTGTTAATAAAAAAAAGATTTAAATAACACTGTTGTGTTAACACTGTGTGTCTAACATGTGTTTATTGTATTTGTTACTATTTTTTCTCTTTCTTAACAGGAATAATGTAAGCTCTTATTGTTATAAACATAATTTAAATCCGTTTTTTCGGAAATATGTCTTTTTTTTATCTTATTATCTGCCTCCTTAGTAATTGCATTTTTAGAATCCATGTGATTAAATTTAGGATGGCATTGTGTATGTAAGTTTTACAAAAGAAGATTTTTACATACTTTTTTGAAAAATAAAATGAACTCTAGTTAATGATTAGTTAATTAAATAGCATTTAAAAACACCTTAAAGATTCGATAGAAATAAGATATTTGAAAAAGCTTTAATGAAACATATTTCTGCAAAAAGTACAAACAAAAAATAAATAAACGTTAAAATTAAATTTAAATACTTTGGAAATAATAAATAAATGAAAAATATAAAATGTGATTGAAATTTTAATTAGTTATTTTTTCACTTTCTATTATTTTTTTCTACATTCGCAGGTAACAGAACAAAAGATTAACCCTTACAAAATAAAATACTTATATTTGTGTGTGTGTGTTTTCCCTTTGTACAACGTTTTTAATTGGAGGTTTTTACTGACAATGTTATAAAAACTCATCTTCATCAAGTGTCAACGCATCTATAAAAAAATGTTTGTCAAGCTTGCAGATTAATATTTTCTAAATGTAAACACTATTTATTTATTTAATATAAATAGATAATTTTGAGTGAAAAATGTTTTAAAATTATATTACAGAAGCAATAAGCATCCTTTTTTCAAAAAGTTTATTTTTTTATTTATTTTGAAAAAAATTATCTCCTTTTTTTTGTAAGTTCTAAAACAGAAATAGCTGTTAGAATTTTCACTCAGGAAACATCTCCAAACACTATGTCTAGACGATTTTGTTTATATATTCTGAATAGATCACATACCCTTGACATCCCCGTAGACGTTTGCTAACAATGATATGACTGCATATTTACACCGAATACTTTTTTAAATACTTTAAAACAATGGTTTTCTTTCAGGATTCAGGTGATGTATGTACATATATCAGGATCAGGTATAAAATGTAAGAAATTATTGTAAATATAAAGAAATATACCTTGATAAAGCTTAAACAAATATACTTATACGATACATAGTCAAAACTAACTTTTGTTTCCAATCCTCACCTTTTTGGAGATTTGCTCTAGAACTAAACACCAGAATAAGACCGCTTGGATTACCCTCCCCCCAGAGCACCAATCGTATTAGTGTCCTCGTCCTGGAGGCTCTCCGGATAACGGTTTTACAAGACAGGATCAAACGCTTCTACCCCGCTTTCGAAGTGACCATACCAAAACAATGAAATTTTCCGAAGGATGCAGGTGCTTTGAACTGTGCACGAACTGTTCTGAGTCGGCCATGCCTGCTCACATTCTCGAATGCCTAGGGATCATCCAGTAGGATTTAGCAGACGATCACTTACTGGTGTTGGACTTTCTGAAAGTATACGATGCCATAGACCTGGTCTAGCACTGCTGTCCAATGGGGTCGAGCAACAACAACATTGTTTCTGATACATATAATTGTGCTTATGCTGATGACAAAATACAAACCTCTGATAATAAAGTTCGGTGAATAAAATCAGGACGACCGATGCCGATCTGGTAACACTGGTGAAACAAAACGTTGTGCACATGTGTAGCGGCAGGTGATGACCATGTGGCCCCACGGTTGTTCTGTTGAGCGTCGTTTGCAATCCGTGTAAGACTTGTTGTGCAAAATGCTCGTTTAGTGCGTTGGTTCTTAACTGATAACAGGAAAATAAACGAACAAAACATAAATTTAAAGTTTTATCTTAAGCTTGGCAGAACACCGAAAGAAACTTTCTAGGGCCTTCCTGGGTTCCTTAAGTCCTGGTGTATCAGCTACGACCCTGAAACGAGCGGCAAAGCATGGAATGGTGTTCTCCTGCATCACATTGTCGGAAAACAGTCAGAGTTGAATAATCCCGCATGAAAACGATGTTCATCACTTTTTTTGACTGTCAAAACATTATTCCCAAAAAATTCCTGCCTCAGGGAACAACGATGAATGCTACACAATACATTGAAATGTTGACCCGTTTAATAAAACGTCTACGCAGGGCACAACCCCACTGCGCACAACAAGGTTCAGGATTTTTTTTATTCACGAGAAGGCTCGCCCTCACACAGCCAATATTGTCAAACTGTTCCTGGCCAAAAAAAAAAAAAAAAAAAAAAAATGGCGGGTAGGGGTTGCAAATTGAACATCTACCATACTCGCCAGATTGAAATCCTCCCGACTTCTTCCTATTCCCACAAACTCGCTTTGAAAGGAAAGAGATCTGACAATATTCCTAACATCCACCGAAACATGACGAGGCTTTTGAGCTCCATCTCACGAAAAGAGTTCTTGCAAAGTTTCCAGGACTTCAGAGCAGATCTCAGGGATGCGTAGTTATGGGAGGTAACAATTTCGAAAAGCACAGTAGGATAACTTTCGTTAATATTTCATCTACGTTACTGCTACAGGACTATTCCCCGAACTTTATTGTCAGAGGTTGTACTTCATTTACTGGAATACAGAATTTATTTTTTCTAGTAATGACTTGATTGACTTAGAGAAAAAGTTATTTTTAAGTATATCCTTAATGGTGTATCAGATAAAAATAGGAAGGGTAAGAAATATTGAAGTATTTTTAAGGTGTAGTTCTGGATATTTTTTTACAAATTTACAGATTTTTTCACAAATTTGAAAATAAGATTTAAGTTTAATATTTAAAAATATTCTAAAATGCGCGAAAGATACAAGTATATAACTGAAGGTGTTAAAATGCGTTAATAAGCATAGAACATTTACAAAAAACGCACTTTGTTTTTAAGTATAAGGATTTTAGAAAACACTCATCACTTAAAAACAAAAGTCAATGATTAGTAAAAAATTTAAAAGTGATGATAAGCTTTCATCATAAATGAATCTTCTTAGTAATTTGTGTACATAAAGGAAACAGAACTACTTTTACCTGCAGAATAGAAATTTAGCAAGCATGTCTCTTTTGTTGAGCAGAAATTAATTCTTAATGTTGTTTCGAAGCGATATATACAAATATTCTCGTTTTCGAAAAGGGACACCTACAGACTTGAAATTCGAAAAACGTGTTTCTTTCCTTGAGTAGAGATCTGCTAAGAATGAGATTTGACTAATTAGACTCCTAATGGGGGAGGGGGAAGGAAGTGTTTTAGTTTGTTAATCTGTTTTTAAACTATTAGACATATATACTTGAAATTTTGCAAACATGTTCTTTCAGTTGAGTAGAGATTCGATAAGAACGGGTTTTCCTGAAATTGTCTCACTAGATAGTTTGGCTCACGGTAGCATAATATACAACAAAAATTCCACCCCTCCCCTCCCCTTTTCCCCCTCTTACACGCCCTACAGACTAGAAAATGGGCAAGCACGTTTCTTTCGTGTATTAGAAATCCACTAAAAATGAGTTTTGCAGAAATCGATTTCGGAAAAGAAGAGAGGGGTTAGGCGAAAAAGCGTAAAAGATAAAAATACTTCCATTTTAGAAATTTATTTAAGTCTTTTTCATTTAGAGTCGAAATATTTAGGAATATTTTTCAATACATTAAAAGCTAAGTGATTTGACTACTTAGATTAAAAATAAAACAATACATAGTCATGCAATGTAGTTGAAAATCCAGAGAAGCGGGTAGATAATAGCTATTAATGATATATTTTTAAAAAGTGTTATTTCTCATTTCCAGAAGCATACCATTGTCTTTTAAAGGCAATTAAATTTTCTTTATTATTATCGAATAAACTAATCAAATTAAATTAGTTGATTACGTGTTTAATAACATGCTATTTCAAAAAACTTTTTAAGTTTCTTACTTCATTTCCTGGACATTAAAACTAGAATTATCCAATTATTAAATCTTCTTTTCTCGAAACTAATTAATTCTAATAAAAAAATACCCACCCAAATATTATGTAAATTATTTATTCATCATTTATTTATTCATCACTTGCTGAATTTCCCACATGGAGAAACAATTTATTGCATTTTTAGCGAAAAATCAAATAATCTAAAACAAAGCGGGAAAAATTTGAATAATTCATAGCGCAAAACATCCTCATATATATATTCACTCTCTTTCCCCCCTCAACAATTTTTACCTTAATATCATTTCAGAATATTCCCTCGCCAATCGAATTTTTTCCCCGCCAAATATCAAAAAAAGAATGACTTCAATACCGTTCGAATGTTTGCCAAAACGTCTCTATGACGATTCCCAAAGTCAAGTAATAAGAATCCTGCATTTGACAAGTTGCACAGCTTCAGCGACGGGTTGTCGCCACTCCAAAGTCGTTTGCGAAATACGCATTTTCTGCCAGCTGACATTCTAAAAAGCATTTGCATAATCGCACGGACTCCACCCTTCTCACCCCCACCTTCCTCGAAGCGGTAAAAATCGCCGGGGAAGCGTGCGAAAAATGACAGCAGCCTTTCACGAAGCTCGGCGTTCGAGACACAAAATGATAAACATTATTACATTACCAGTTTTCGCTAGAAATCGAGTTAAAAATTATTAGGAAGAGACGAGTTTGGGGATAATAGGTTCTTCGGAATCGTGGATGGATTTTGGAAAACGTCGTAAAAATTTTCGGGGATTAAGAGACAAATTTGTACGGTTGGTAATTTGGTGAAAATCGTTTTCCAGCAAAATTGTCGGAATGAAAAGGGTTCGTTGACAATGGGTGACGCAAGGAACGTGATTTAAATTAACATTAAACAAGAATTTAATTACTGTCATAACAGCAAAGAGCTCACAATTCATATTAATTTATAAGAAATTTCCACTCGATCGAAACATCTGCACACGCATCCTAGCGCCTAAGGTCCATAAACTGAGTTAGGCAGAGTAGAGACCTTGGCTTAATGGCTTGTTGCGCAACTGAATTTAGTACAGTTATAAGAAGTTTATTTATATCAAAAAATAGAATTTTCTGGAATCTTGAGTTAAATTATTTTTTATGAAATTTATCTTAACACAGAATTGTTGAAAGATAAAAAAATTTCAAAAGTTATGGAATGATCAAACAATACAGGGTGTATGGACTAAAAGTATCCAAAAGTTATGGCTCATTATTACAGAACTACCCATCAGAATGTAATAAACTGTTCATCTGTGGATTGACAAACTCTACGAGATTTTTTGGGGTCTAGTCCAATCAGTCACACGTGCACGCATTATTCGGCAATCGCAGACGATAAACTTTTTACACTGACTTCATTAGTAAAGATGAGGACACCACGGTAAAAGATGCAGTGCGCACCTTGATTAACGGAATTTAAATCAATCATGCGTGTACAGCGCTGTGTTCGAACAGAATGGAATGAATGTCGTTACTGGCTTGCCTAATAAACATATCAGGACTCCTACGAAATGAAACACGCACACGATCAACAGTGTCTTCTATCACGAAAACTGAAGGAGATACCAAAGTTCATGTCTCCTTTAAAGTACTTTCCCATTGGTAGATAGAATTTGATGTCGGAGGATTGACATTCAATTCTGTTCGAACATGTCGCTGTACACGTGCGACTGATTTAAATTCTGTTAACCAAAGTACGCACTGCACCTTTTACTGTGACGTCCACATCTTTACTAATGAAGTCAGTGTAAAACGTTTATCGTCTGCGAATGCCGAATAATGCACGCACGTGTGGCCGCTCTGACTGGACTAAAAAAATCTCGGAAAGTTTTCATATCTTTGGATGAATAGTGTATTACATTCTGATGAATAGTTTCGTAATAATAATCCATTATTTTTGGATACTTTAAGCCCGGATACCCTGTATAACTTCACAATTAAAATTAAATTCAAGAAACTGATGTCTACTATTGAAAATATTAACAAACCTACCGCAGCCACTATATCCTACCTGAAAACAAGAAACTAACGGTTGCTACTAATAAAACTTATGGACTGAAGCATTTACTTACATCTGAAATTTTATCTGAAATTTTATCTATACAGACAAAGATATTACTTAACCCTCTGAGAGGTTAGCTTCCTCCAGAAAAGTTATTCCGAAAGCGTTTACTCTTATTTTGCCATTCGCTTTAAAAATGCAACAGACTTCTTTCCTTTCCCCCTTTTAAAACTTGGGAGGTCGAACGGGGACAATTTTATGACTCAGTTCGGTCCTTTTGTAAAGCAAGAACCAAGAGATCAATCGTTTACAGCTAGCTGTTAAGTTGCCTTGGGCAATCTTGTTTGAAAGTTGTAGTGCAACTGGGTCGTTTCCCCTATATGTTTAGTCACAGTAAAATTAAAACAAAATGAAGGGTGGAAAAAAGGAAATAAATAATGTGTTAGAAGTTGAAAAATAATTATATTTTCTTCAAACAAAATTGTCATCTTTTAAAATTTTCTGTCATTTTTATAAAATTATATATATATATATATATATATATATATATATATTGGTATTGCGATTTGAACCAGAAAAAAGCATCCTGTATTCATTTTTGAATATGAGAGTAAGAAAACGCGCTCACTTTCCTGTTTTTTAAAAAAGTAATGTGGTAAAAAGAGCGAAGGCCTTTTAAACAATAAGACAATAAATGGTGCATACGGTGATATACATACGATGGTTATATTTATAAATAAAACCGATCTTTCTCTATTCAATTATATTTTTAATTTAAAATAACATAAAAAAGATTTCAATACTTTTAATTTATTTTAATTAAAATCATATAAATGATATTTTTATGTTAACTAAATATTTTTCGGAAAAAATCTAAATTTTCATTTCTAATGTTCTCCTTTTCGAACTTCTTGTATTAAATAAAAATTTCTTTTCTACATCGGCATTTGTGATGGACATAACACACATTCAGTCAATAATTTTTAATTTAAATGGGGGATATATTTCTTCAAATGCACATGACAGTACTTCTAACCATATTCTACTCAAGTTTAATTTCTTATCTTTCTGTTTCTTTTATTACAAGGAAAAATGTCACACATCGATAGCTACATTTTCACACAATTCAGTCATTACAAATTCTATCGCAAGAAAAGTTCTCCCTAATTAATTTTGTCTTTCAAAACAGTACACTTAAAACAATTTTGTTCAGTGAAGGTAACCGACAGTTCCACAATGTATCCATACCAAATTTTAAAAACAATTTTAACATTTTGAAATGTATTCTGTATTAAATTTTTTGAGTATACACAAATATTTCCTGCTGTATGGAAGACATAGTATGAGATATGGTGTGTGGTTTTGAAAGAATGTTTTCGTACGTGTAGACTATTTTTTAAAATTTAAATATCACTAAAGCTGATCATATAACTGCAAATGAGCCTTATTTTAATGTGTGCTGGTATCAAAATAAAACACTTTACAATATTAAACAGCCTATGGGTTTATATTCAATATCAAACTATTCGCAAAATGGTTTACAATTTCTATTCAAATTGTAAAGAAACTGAAATATAAATATATCTTACTGCAGTCAAAAATATTCATAATATGTAAATATCCTATTCCTCCACTTATTTCAGTACATTTTAAAAACTGTAACTGAATGCAGTTTTTTATATTTATAAACGAGGCATAAAAGCTCACACAGTCGTAAAAATGTCTTTATCATTTTTGAATATACTACTATAAAACGTATATGGTTTGTAAGATCAGTTCTAAAATCCTAAAAGCTTTTAGAGGAGCAAAATCATGTAATTTTGGATTGATCAAAATTTTAATATAATACACAAATATACATGTTATTAAGCAAATACATTTGAAAAATCAAACTTCCTTCTGAAATAAACGTAATTGAAAGAAAAATGTTTAATTGCAAATGAGTGGAAACACATGTTTATCTAAGGGGTATCCCCAAAGTGAGGCAATCCACAAACTTAAAACTCAAACTCAGTGGCACAACAATCCATGAGGGCCAGGAACTACTATGCCAATCCCAATATACGTGACCATTGGGCGCTGAGGTGCATGAACAGATGTCCCGATTTGGTGGTCTGTCTGAAGATAGACCTTCAGTGTTTAAGACTCCAAGCAAGCTTGATACTCATTTATCGACCCAATGTAGCGGGGATGAAAGGTAGAGTTGACCTTGCCCAGCCCGTTAATAGAACCCAAGACCTGTGGTGTGGAAGCACGACATACCACCACTCGACCCTATTCGGTGAAAAATAAAACTTAATGTTAGAATCTTATATAATCCCCTAACGAATGAGGGAGTCCAAACTTGTTTTTTCATGTAAACTGTTTAAACGGAAATGGTTAATTATGAACATTTCACAAGTTGCATAAATTAAAATTAACTGCTATAGTTTACATAAATTTTTAAGAGTGAAAAAAGTCTGCATGAATTAATTTTAAAAGGAATACGGTTACGAAAAAGTAGTGCAAATCTATCTAAAGTATGGTTGGTTACCTAAGATATTGTCAAACACAACAAAGTATTGGGAGCCAATTCCACAATTCGTTGTTATAAAAATGTATGGAACATTACAAGACTTAGTTTTTGCATTTGTAATTTATATATTTTTTTCCCTGAGAGATTAAAAGCTAGAGCGGCATCCATCAAAACCGCGGTTCCCTCTCTGTTTTTCCAGATCGCCCCTGACTAAGCCGGATCTGCCATAGTAAGTGAAAATGCCGTATTTTGTTTGTCAAGATCATTTTATAGCAGACTGCATTTTTCAAATATTTTAGATAGTCGTTTTATATTTTCTACATTAATATCTTAATGTCTGAATTTAAAATTACATAAAATTCTCTTGACATTCGCATCAATGACCATTATAATTTTTATTAGTATATGAATGCGTCATCAAACGATTACATGACTATTATTAACATTTTAACCATTTAATTAATATTAAGTATAACATAACGCACAAAAATTTTCTGAACTTTAAAATAAATATTTCGAAAACTACTTCAGATATACTCAAAATTTTTCATTCCTACGCTTTAGCTTCTCAGTTTTGCTTCTATGTAAAACTTTATTGTATATTCGTCGATTTTTTAGTGTATTTTTTGCTCTTAGCATGCAGTTTTCAACTGAATTGTATGAAATCTTCGAAATATATTAAAAAATACCAAAGAAGCTATATAATAAAATTTTAAATTTATATTACACTCAAAGAGCTGCTAGAACTTATGGTAAATAAAATTGATTTTTATATTTATTTATATGCATAAATGTCTATTGTAAATGTTTCCGTATATTTTTGATTACCATTTATTCAAACATTCAAGTTATAAAAAAATGTGGGAAAATCTTCATTCATGTTGTCTTTGATGTAAACTGAAGTTCAAGCACTTAAAATTCAAATATAATTCGGTGTATTTTAACAATATATAACTAGGCACTGTACGTAAACTTCTCTGAACACTTCGACTTTGAAATATATAAAAAAACTAATAGATTTAATTAGTTTTTTTTTTGTTTTTTCGTTATTATTTTTATGAAAGTGTAAGAAAATGTTTCAAATTATTTGATGAAGTTTAAATTTATTCATTTTTAGTGGTTGGAAATTTGAAAAGATTTCAAATTTTAAAGTGTTTGGTGTTTTATTAATTTGTTTTTGGCATCTTATAATGAAATAATTATGTTTCAAAAACTGAAAGCATTGATTAAGATAAGAAAAATGAAGCGAAAGAATATACTTTAAAAAAGATATAATTTGTCTAACTATATAAAATAGCAGATTGCCCTGACACGCCCCAACTTGTTACAGTTTTAATTTAATATGAAACCAAAAGGGAATTGTAACATATTTTACTTATGCGTTGGGACTTTTCAAAACTTTTAAAATACAAGTTAACAAACAAACACTTCCTGAGGTCTAAAGAAATTTTCCCCCGATTTCTTACGATTGCTCCAGGGTCAAAACACGGGGTTCCCTGCGAGCCATAAAACTTTCTATCAGTGTCCTGCTGTGTTGCTTCCACCGTCCCCAATTATCTTTCAAGATGTTAAACCTTTAAAAGGGGGAAAGGATTTCAGAAAAGTGCGGGTAATCCGCTTTTGAAAATGTTACTTGAAGGCAAAAAAAACCGTGTAGTGCATTTTTGAAGTATATTTACAATGAATTTTCCGTGGTTACCGCTTGGAGGGTTAACAAGACCCTACTCCGTTTTGTCCTGACGTATTCTTTGGAGACCTAGACTATAGACAAACGAAGGGAAGGATTTGGTGTACTTTGGACGCAATGTCCTGAGAAGAAGTGTCTTAAGGCAGGGGCCCAAGACCTCGGCTTTAGGGGGCTCGTTTCGTTCTCGACCGAGCCTTATTAAGATCATGATTCGAATCATTTTAACGGTCAAATGTTATTTCCTGTTGTATTCACTGAAAAACTGGGAATTTTGGACTATATTTCAACTAGCGACAGTGAGAAGACTGTATTACTATGTGATGATCGTCAATCCACGCATAGGCCTGGGTCTACCCATACACCATCATTACTCATTTAATTAAAGAACAGCAGTTGGCGAAGCCTATTTGTAGGATTGCAAGTCATGCACATTTACTTGTTTCGGGTTATTTGACAACGCATGCTATGTACTATTTGCTTTTAAGAATCATAGGTGGAACCTACATTTGTATAGGAGCCCAGGGCCTACTTTAACGTAGGGGCCCATGGGCTTCAACAAGTCGTAAGATATGTCTGGTTCTGAGAAGTGTCTTAAAATGATTTGAGGAAAATGACAATTGGTAAAGAAAACCTAACACCAAATTGTACCGATTGTTCAATGAGCCAAATGTTATTACATTTAAATAAATGCCACAATTGAACTAGACATGTTACCGCAGAAATGACAATAACATTCTAAAATAAATATTTTTGGCCAGACCGTGCAGCACTAGAAGAAGAGGAGAACCAGGACTAAGATGGACAGACACAGTACAGAAGAATTATTTGATCCTTAAAATAAAGAATTGCGAGAGTTTGGCTCCCAGTAGTAGTGGTTGGAAACATCTGGGGTTCAGATGGCCTTTGCCCATTCCGGGGTGTTGCGTTATGGTTGACGATAAAAATCAAATTATTTTTACTATTCACTGTCCTAATGTTTCTTAAACTAATGATGTATAGAAAAATGTTTTTTCTTATTCTTAAAATAAATATTGATTGAAAATAGGGAATTATATATATACAATTGTTGTTGTTTCTTATCATCGAATGATCCGACATATGTCTGATCAGCTACAGAAAACTGTTGACCACCAAAAAGTCTGTAATAATAAGGGTTGTTAAATTCCCTTTAGAAAGTCCAATTCATCTCAGAATATAATCCGGATCACAGCATTTCTTACAAGTGGGGTGGATTTTCCTGCCACTATCATAGGAAAGACATTTCAAGTGGCCGCTTGTTAATCTCACCAGAGCAGCATGGGAGCCACGACCCCATTTGATTTCCAGCAGAGAGCCAGGGAAATTTCTTGTGTACCATTGGTGCGTATTTGGAAATGCCATATTAAATTTAGTTTAGATCTTGGTTAGATTTAACAAGACCTTTTCGGATACAATTGCAACGAATATAATAGTATTTCAATTAATAATGGCTTAACTAGAAGAAAGTCGTTTAGCATTGTACCATCTTAGCACAAAATAAAATTCTTATTAGAACACCAAGCTGATAAATCTAAAAATGTATTAGTTTAAGAACTAAATATTGGTCAATACACTTTTATGTTATTACGAAATCGATTATTATTTCATAATAACATTCCTCGAAAAGTTGTATATATAGTATACTCTAAATTCCTAAAAAGAAATATTTCTTTACATGAGCGGTAGTCCATTATTATATTCGACATGTCCTTAAATAGTTATTAATTCAATTTGAAACAACACTTATTCCTGGCTAGATATAATTTTGTTTCTATTTCCTTCACTCCGTTGGCAACAGCAGCAACAAGAAAAAGAACACAAGTAAAAAAAGTTAACTGTCCTTTTCATAACACCTTAGGTAATAAGATTCGATTGCCTTTCGAGCAAGTTGTAATACGAGGTAATAAGATATCGCGATAATAGTGTTTGTTTTTATGCAATAATGGCATATAGGCAAGAAGGCAGGTAATATTAAGTACCCAGTCATAAGATCAAACTTATCCTGGGAGATTCAAATCATAGCTTTCATAAATTGCACTTAAACGTGGCAGTAACAGAGTCTGAAATGCAATTGCTTGCCTGACTTATGAATCCGATATGAATTATATTAGTTACATTTGCATCGTATACATATCGATTATGAAATATATCGATTAAGCCTGAAATCTAATAAAGTGCATAAATTCAAAGATTGATAGAGTGTTCTTTTATGAAATGTATGAAATGAATATAATAATTTAATCATACATACATATAAAAATCAACCAATAATTTATTCCTCCACACTGACTTTTTAGTAATTTTGAAGTATAAGTTGAAGTAATGTTTCGAATTTATATAAAATTTTATTAAATTAAACTTTGGAATTAGACTCGAGGCTTAAAGATATGGTTATGGTAAACACATTGTAAGATAGCTTCAATAAATTAATGATTTTGAAAATGAACGTTGTCTGATACATTTGGAAATATTAGAATATAAAAAGAACTCGTGAAAAATCTTCGTTTTAAAGCGTAGACGATGTAAAATTTAAAACACAAGTGACGTCTAGAAAAGTTATTTTTAAATTTGCTATGGAATAGAACATTAGATAAAAAGAAACATGTTGGGTTGAAGTCATATTTATCTGTTTCACTCGTTAATTTTTTTTTTACATATTGTGTCATTTTTGGTGAATGTAGATTTATGAAGAAAATATAAACATTATATTAAAAGTGAGTTTAAGAAAATATGAACTCACACACACACAGACACAAGTATGTTAAAACAACTATCTTGATGATTTCAAAATATTTATTTTAGGATAAAACATTACATTTTTTTATATAAATAATATTGAAATTTTAATTATAATTTATCTTTTGAGAAATAATGCATTTTTTTTAATTTCTAGAAATATTACATTCGAAGTGAATAGAGAAACGTAATAAAAGATTGCAACTGAATAGTATTATTTGGAGGTGAAATGTGAAAACTTATCGTTACAGAAAACATTTAATGCTATCGACTATGTTTTGTATAATTTTTTCTGCTTTTTTCTTCATTGCGGATCAATTTCTTGCTAAATAAAAATCCCCGTTTTGGAAAAAATTTTAAGTCGCAAAGCGACTTTTTTATAAATTGTTCTTTAACAGCAATAAAAAAAGTTCAACAATGAAAAACATATAATATATACTACTTTAAAAACTAATATTATTATTTTTTATTTCCAAGGAAATAGATATTTTTCGAATAAAATTTTGGACTTTGTTTTCAGTAATTTATTGAATTTACCGTGAAATAAAGCTCTCATATAAACTATTTTGGAATCGAAATACTCTTGTATGCATATTCCTCAGTAACCAGTTTATCACACAGTCGAATTTAAAACAATAAATGCATAATTTAAATGGAAATATATTTATTTGTGAATCAAAATCAGCATTTCACAATGTTTAAGAAGTCTCAGGGGTGTTAATTTTGTCTCGGGGGATGAAAATTTAAACAATTTTGAAACAGGTATAATTATTTTTAATTTAAATTAAATAATTAGAATCTTTTACACATTATTTACAAGATTGTAGCTTCAAAAAGTACACAATGTTTGAAATGTAGTCATAATTTTAAAAGTTATAAGCATATGAAAATTCTGTAATAAATATCAAGTAATTTTTGCGTTGCGCAAGCTATTTTCTTAAATAGTAGCCTCTGATGTAGAAAGCTTTATAGAATTATAAAATGTATCATACTCTTTAAAATCTACATCATTTAGGAATAATATATCTACTGTATTTAAAAATAATTGAAAAAATATTGAAATTTTTTAAAAAGATTTTGAAAATGCAATTTTTTTATTTTTAAAAAAATATAATTTATTATTCTACTAGATATAAATACTACAGTGTAATAAGGATATATATTTGACTTTATAAATCAACTTATAGGTAGTAAATAAAGCTACTATTTTAGAAAATAGCCCACGCAAAGTAAAACTTAATTAATATTTCTTATGGAAATGTTTTTTATTTTCATATGCTTATAATTTTTAAATTTATGATTATATTTTAAACATTTTACTCTTTTCTGAGGCCCCATTCCTTTATAAATAATGTGTAAAAGATTCGAATTATTTAATTTAAATTTAAAAGAATTATACTTGTTTGAAAATTGTTTATATTTTCAGCCCTCTAAAGAAATATATCACCCCTGAGACTTCTTTAATAGCTTTGGTTATCAGTAACTTATCAGTATTTTTTTAAGTAAGGGTCATGTTGCACATTATAAAAAGAATTCTAAAATCTTTGCTGTTTCATGAGTAAAATATGAATGTTAATTTCTTTATTAAAGTGCTTTTCTTTAATAAATCAAACAAATAAACCAGTTCAAATTTTTATCACTATCAGCGTAAAAAAAGGGCATGTATTATTTTCAATCACATAAAATTCAGACCCTCATTGTTCAGCTTTCTGATGAGTAACAAATATTTACATTGTCAAATTTACTCTTTCACTTACAACACCCGGAAAAAAACACATTCGGTACTTATTTTTTCAGTTCCTTCTATTTTTGGTTCACACTCTCCCTATATATTTATTTATTTATATATCTTGTTTAAGTTTTCAGTCGTTAATAAAATACCTTCCATTCACCCACTCAAGTTCAAATATATTTTTTAAACTTGTAGTGCATAACACTTGATGTTAATACTGTTTTTCAAATATAAATTCATTAATTAAATTAAAAAAGGAATAAATAGTAACAAACAAAAATAATAGTACAACACTCTATATAGAAAGGAAAATGGAACATTGCAAGGAAAATCGCTTTCTAATTTTCCTCATAATATTGTGATTCTATCATAAGTATATACGTATTTTTTTTTGTATTAGTTGTAATTATTTAATAAAAAGTAACTAAAATAAAAAAATGTTAACCTTAGGAATTGGCTTTAAAGAAAAATTATTACTTGTTAGCATCAAATTGTCAATAAAATGCTCGATTTCATCCATTTTGCTATTCATTTTATCAATTAGAATGGGCATCTAAATAACTGCACATAGTTTACATGATTTTCCTCATTTCGAATGAAATGGAAACAGGAGCTAAATTATTCATTTCATTTTTGTCTTCAGAATCTGCGTCAATGATATTTTTTTGAGCTTTGGACAAACTCCCAAATGTCTGTCATAATTGAACACGTGATCATCGTCTACTGCAACGAATGCTTCCGATGATACAGTCGAGTAGTCCAATAATACGTAACTTTTACAAAGAGTTGTCCCAGAAGGGAGAAAAAATGAAGAAAATCCATAGTAGAGTTTGTCGGAATCTCTATTATTTCGTGTCAATCGATGTTGCGTCTGAAGGTCTCCGACTACGCTCAAACCCTTGATTTTGCAACAGCTTATACATGGATAATTTTATGATATTTAGTGTCACTTAGATTGGAGAAAAAAACGAAAAAAAATTGTTTTAAAAATATTATTATACAATAAAAAAATTATTTAAGAACAGTATTTTGACAAAAAATGAACATAAAATGACCTATTTTCAAAAATGTCTCCATTTATGAAAAATGCTTCTATTATAATATTATTATTTAGCCTGCATATATCTCAGACCTTTGTACAAAGGCTGAAGTAGAATTTTTGAAATACATAACTTAGAAGTGAATTTATTCATATTTTACTACAACATTGGGAAGAAATTTTAAGAAAAAAAGCGCTGATAATTATTTCAATTGGTGGTAACTCTAAAAATAATGTGAATTTTTTAAAACTACTAGTTCAGACTCTCTGGAGAGAGAAGTCTTTACTTTATATAAGCAAAATATTATTATTATAGAAGCGTTTTTTATAAAATCAGAACGTTTTGAAAAAAGCTTATTCAAAGTTAATTTTTTGCCAAAATATTGAATTTAAATATTTTTTTCTCATTATGTCCTTAAAATAATTTTGTTCCTTAATTCTAATCTAAGAGACATTGAATATAAGGAAAATTATCCATTTATGCGCTTTTTTAAAATCACGGTTCCCAACGTAGTCGTATACCTTAAGCGTTTTAGCGTTAAACGTATTTCACTGTGTTTCATATGTTTTCAACGTGGGTGTTTGAGGCTTTCAGGGGGGCACTAAGAGACCCAGAGAAAATAAAGGGGCGTTTAAATGGCAGGAGGGGCTTCGGCAGATTATGTATGCAAACAAATATATTCTAAAAAAGACTTAAGATACTGGTTACCTATGTTGATTGTATGTATTTAAATCATTTCTATCACCTGGACGAAAATTCACATATTTCGGTAGCTCGGAAAGTGGATGAAAAACTTAAAGATTACATGACATTCAGACCTACATTAAAATGAATATTGTAGTAAATTTTAATTTATGTAGTGTACGTGTTGCTTTTGTCTTTGAAGTAGGAAAAATGCTTCGTCCACTGCATTTCATTACGTACATTATCCAAGAAATATGATTAATTACGTTAACCAGGAATCAACTTGTGATTCTTTAAAGGCTGAAATTATCAATTTTGTTTTTATTTTGAAAGTAATGATTTATTGTGAATTACTTCATATCATCAAAACCTTTTTTGAAAAGCGTCTTCATAACATGTCAGCTAAAACTTTTACTCCAATCTTTTAAATAAGGAAGAAATTCAACAGCTTTTCAATTCCAATAATATGCTAGCTAAAACTAAAATATGTATCATTACACACTTAAATATATTTGTGGCAATAGCAATTTCAGATTCGCAAGTAAAAAAAAAATTGGCGGCTTTAAAAAACTAATTAAAAAATATATCCTATTAGTAATAGAATATTATGTATGCTCTTGTTTCTGTAATGTGAGAAGGGGTGGTATCAAAATATTCACTAAAAAAGGGGGCACCAGTTCAAAAAAGGTGGGGAACCAAAGCTGTATTTCTTAACTTTAGAAACCTATCATGCATCTCTCTCCTTATGACAGCCAACATTTTTTTATAATTCTCTAAATAAAACCTTAACACGAATCTCTGTTCAGACCAGAACATACTACAGACGAACCCTTTCAACAAGGTGAATGCCCCAAGTCAACCATCCCATACAACCAAAATATCCCTCTCCTTAAAAGAACTACCAAAACAAACTAGACAGCACACCTGTTTTTATACCTCTTTCCCATTCTGCTGGTCACCATTTTACGATCGGGAGCCGAACTATTTACCTTAATGGGCCATCTGCACAATAAGGTAATCATTAACTACTTGCGCCTTAGCATGTCTGTGGAAATTAAAGTTGACACCAGGTAGCAGGGGACGTTTAAAGGCGATAAATATAATTAGCATTCCTGGAAGAATCGTGTACGTTTGTGAAAGATATTGCCGCAGAATGGATATACTGTGTTATTTCGTGTGTTCCTACAGCTGAAGAACACGGAAACGGGAAGATAAAGGACATGAAGTGCTTCTGTGTTATTACAGTCTTTTTTGGAAGGGACATCGTGTTGATAGGTTCTTTTTTTCAGTGTAGAAGTCAAGAACACGCAAGTGAGATTGAAGAAAGATGTGGTTGTGTAGTAGTTTGTAGAGTTGTTAATAGTGTGTGTGTTCTTGTGCGATAATAGTTTTCAAATTGTGTTGAGTTAATAAAAATCTATTCTAAAATTTACAGTCTAAATGTGGTATTGTAACGGAAGTGTGTGATTTAGGTAGGTGAGGAAACATTTCATTACATTTTATCAAAAATAAAGGGTGATTCATAAGGACATAAACAGCGTCAATGCACTATAAATCAAAAACAGTGTAAACCCAGGGTAGGCATTAAGTCGATCGCGATCGACCGGTGGACCTCCAAGACATTTTGGGGTGACCACCTTCACTAAAACCTAATAATCATTCAATCATACAAAGGTACAGAAATACCGTATTTATTCAAATCTAAGCCGCGCCCCAAATTCTCAACAAGATTTTGTCAAAATTAAAAAATAGTCTAAAATGTTTTATCGATATCCAAGTTTGCAAAATTAAAATATATTTAAAAGTAAAACTAATAAGAAGTGAAGAATTAGTTATTTTATTAGTATTACAAAAATACATGGATGCTGTAAATAACCCATTCAACAATTTTTTTCCCTTCGATTCTAAGCCACGCCTGATTATATTAACATTGGGGTGAAAGTGTGGCTTATATAGAATCGAGTAAATACGATTTTTTAAGAAATACGGAGGAAAAAATCGAAGCATAAGAAACATTTCGTTGAATAGAAAATGCTCTTCGTTATGTGGAGGTTATTTTACGAAGAAAATCATAAAATGTTCTTGTTTCCAAGAAAAAGTTAAATAGAATAATAGAAAAATTCGTAAAATGGAGGTCCAACGTATTGTGTACTTTCCTTTAGCTCACTTCACCTCCGCCACTGGGTGGACCGCATCATCTTAAAAAAATTAGAAGCAGCCCGTACCCTGGCAAAGTCTGTCCACTCTGGTGTAAACGTACTTATGTTTGTTACTTGTAACTAGAAACATCTTAAGTCATGGACCAATTGGGTCCAGGTCCAGGACCTTAGCCGCAATGGGGGCCTCGTCTCGTTCTCGACTCAGCCTTAATAAGATCAAAATTTGAATTATTTCAACGGTCAAATGTTATTTTTGGTTATATTCTCCAACTGAGAATTTCGAGTGATTTTCAAGTGGCTACATGTGAGGACTGTCATCCATGTTCAGGCCAAGACCTACCACTATATACCATCATTACTCTTTCAGTCAAAGAGCGGCAGTCAGTGGAGCCGGTTTGTGCGATTGTAAGTCATGCACATTTATTTGTTTCGGGTTGTTGTTTGTACAAGTATTTGACAACGTATGCTATGTACCTCCTACTTTTAAGGGTCATAGACGGGGCCTACATTATTTCTGTAGAGACCCAGTGCCATATATTTTGAGTGGGAACCCAGGGCCTCAAGAAGTCTTTAGACGTCCCTACTTGCAACAGAATTGTATAGGATTAATTTAAGTTTTGTTAGAGACAGTCACAGATGTTCAATGTGGGAACCCTTAGTCACACAACAAACATCGAACCGTTACGTCATTTCCACACAAAAGCGTGTTAAGGTATCAAATCCATTGATAGTGGTTGTGTTACGCTGTTTCAGCTTCATCCAGGACTTTTACTTTTTCACAAATATCCCGTAGTTTTAAATTTTCCATACCATAGTTAGATACATTTTCTAGTTGCAGGCTCTTTTCCGAATCTAGATAGAAATTGCAGTGGTGGATTCCATTCAATAACACTAAAAGCCTTTTTCCAGTACAGACACCACCATTTCGACTGACAAGTCAGGTGACACGCCTTTATAGCTGACGTCATAATTTTAATAACGGCCCAATCACAAACTTTTAGGAGACATCCACCCTCCGTCTTCATGAGGTGGTTTCTATGTTTTGTGTTACTATTTTACAGCATCAGGGGTTTACATAAAGCTTTTTGAATCCCCCTGTATTAATTTATATTCATTCTCAGTCTTTTCAGCTCGAATTTTATGGCCGTAGTAGCCGAGGAGACACGTTAGCGAGCTCGTGGCCGATGTTGCCGAGTCATGGATTAAAAACCTAGTACCACTGAAGACCGGGGTCAAAGTCTTCCCATTTTGGATGTTTGCTCAGCTCAGGTGCCATTCTCGTCACTTGACCAGGGTTCAAAATTACGATTTCAGTTGTCAATGACCCCAGTGCATCTTCCTTGTGCAATGAAAGTTAGCATCGGATCGAAGGAAATCGCCACGGATTTTGTAAAATAAAGCAATTACTTTATACTGGAGGCGTCACGCCCAGGAGCCCGAAGCAGGATTGACGCCAAGTACGTATCCTATGTAAAATCCGGCTTGGGATTCAAAACCTTACTTTGCAGGGGGACTAATATTCTGCGTAACACCACTGCTTTATACAATTGAATTTTAAAAGCAGTACAGTACTACCCCTAACTTTCGCGATAGAAGAGACTGAGTGATAACCGCGTAAGTTGGTTTCGGGTAAGTCGGGATATAATTTTGTACATAAATACATAAAAATTATTTCTAATTGGGGCCGAAGACGAAAGATAATAATAATTTAGAAAGAAAAATGCTTAATAAAGTCGTAGATCACACACTATCACAATCCGAAGCTATTTTGATGTAGATGGTTTCAGTGAGTGAGTGAGTTAATATTAACGTCGCACTGTTCAGCTACACGAGGGCTTTTGGAGACGGACCACGTAATTTTGAACCATGGTCAACTGACGTGGACGACACCTGAGCTGGCACCCCCTCTCCTAACTACCACACCACACCAACGGGAGGACGTTTCAGCTCTCGACAGATTTAACGTGCATCTCTGCCCTACACGGCGGGTCTTTAGTGGTACTGGGATCGAACTCATGACATGCCTGCCATGGTTGGATACCTTAACCACTGGGCTACCGCAGCCCCGTAGATGGTTTCAGAAAATATAACAAAAGAGTCTGCCGGATCAAAATTTTTTTCCCGCAAAATTTTTTTATTTCCTGTTTTGTGAAAAAATACGCTCTTCTTTGGAGTCTGTTTTCTATATTTGTGTCACAATAACTAATGTTCTTTATGTACCTCAGTAACTAATGTTATGATGAATGGAGGGTGTCAACTTCCCACAGTTTCATAAATATGTCAGTCTCATCCCTTAACCCAGTGTTTCTCAAACTGTGGGGAGCGCCCCCTAGGGGACGTGATAATCCTACAAGGAGGCGCTAGTATATCGGAAGGTTGAAAATAAGAAATAATTGAAAAAATAAAATTTTTAATTTACTGAAAGGAAGCAAAACGAAATGCATTCTATCATAAAAAATAAAATACACATTTACACTGATATAATACATTTATAAATGTATCAGTACTGCATGATGGGCTTTATAATTCATTTAACAGTACTAAGCTAATAGCAAGTTTAAAAATTACCAATGACCTTTTGAGCATGTCACAAAATTATATACAAAATTTAATATTTATCTTGATAATTTATACGGTTTATAATTAAAGTTGTATTGTCACTTTATGTCAACGTTTATTATTATTGAATTCAATAAATTATTATTGTATGGAGAGGGCACAATGAAAATTATGATTGAACATTGGGTCGCAAGTACAGAAAGTATCAGAAACCCTGCCTTAACCAAGTGATGTGGAAATATATTTTTTTATTTATTCCAGAATTGATATGACCCTTCTCTATCACCTTAGCCCCATGTGACGTTGGGTTTCGGGACATCCTGTCCACCTTTTTAGCGTATGAAGATTTCAAAAGATATTTAAAAATGTAACCACACAACTAAACAACATTCATTGCACATAATCTAAAAGTTTCTTAAGTAAAGAGGCAAAAACACAGTAAAAGTTTTAACGCTTAAATGCATGAATTCTTATTTTTAATTACAAATTTTTGTCGGGAATGGATGGAAACACACACGCACATATAAACAAGTACACATAAGATTTTTTTCAATTTTCGAAAATACATATTGATGCATTTCTGCGTTTTTCTTGCATAAATTCATCAGTACATGCAAAAAATAGAAATATTATTCGTTACTGTAGCCTTGTTTCTATGCTAAAACAGTTTTTCTAGCATGTTCTAATTCCTTTTTATATAAAGAATCGTCATTCGTTACGCCCACCAAAATGAAATTGTACTCAGATGGAGTGCAAACAATGCAAAATGTCATGGATAAACTGTCGGAGACTCTACTTGCATTCAAAAACGATGAAATAGTTGTGCTAAAATTAAAACCAAAAATACAGTATGCAAAGGTTGCTACATAAAGTTTTGAGGATTTAAACATACGATGCTGTTCTAAATCGCTATACAGTTAAGAGTTAAAGTCCGTTACAAGTACATATAAAATGCCTTACATTGTTAGAATATGAACTTTTTAAGGCTCAAAAATGTATCAAAGCTAAGATATATTAATACTTAAATCACCACTTCCTAAATCAACTTAGATATGCAAGGTAGATCAAATCTGTTTGACCAGAAATCACTTAACTAATTCCAAAAAATTGATCTCTCAAAATTCATAGAATATTTTTCCAACTTACAACAAATAGCACACGACTTAAAAAACACCTCACACCCATCCATTCCTGACTTTGTCTTAACCTCCCTGTATCACTTAAGCATCCAGCCTTGAACCTTTATTGATATAAGCTTGCCTCAGATACATATTTCAGTGCCTAAGACATTGTACCCCGGTGCGCAGGTATCAAAAATGTGGCGCGGATGGAATTTTTATCGCGCCATTAACCCCAATGATGCCCAACAGTCCACCCTTATAGCCCTCGTGATATTTCTGCGCACTAGGTTGTTGATCCACATATGCGCTGTTTATCGTTCCACAGATTGGAAAGAGCTGCGATTTAGTACTCTGTCAATGGCCGAGGTGTTATTGAATGGTAAATTGTGAGTTGAGTTGAGTTGTAGAGAAATGAGAAGTCTAAAAGGGAAGTTGTAGTTCTCGGGTATTTATCACAGAAAATAAGTTGAATTGATGGCATAGAAAAACATAGAAATTATAAAGTTTTTACTCAAAATAAATTTGGCAGCGATTGTAAGAAAATGTAAACTATCTTGATATAACACATGATGCTTATTATATTCTTAAATTAATTGGAGATTTCTAGAGAGCAGGTTTCTTTCAGTATTATAACATAATTATAATAAACGAACTACCAATAATTGGCTTTTATTCATCAGCATAATGTTTTTTTCTCATTCATCTATATTGTTACGTTAAGGTATCCGACTACGTTCGGAACCGTGATTGTGCAAAAGCGGATAAAAGGATAATTTTCATGATATTTAGTGTCACTTAGATTAGAGAATACATGTATAAAATTGTCTTAAGGACATTTTGACAAAAAATATATTTAAATGCAATATTCTGACAAAAAATTAACTTAGAATAATCTTTTTTCAAAATGTTCTCCTTTTGTGAAAAATGCTGCTATCATAATAATGTTTTGCTTGTTTATAGCTCAGACCTTTCTACGGAGGCTCAAATAGAATTTTTGAAATATATAACTTAGAAGTGGGTTTATCCTTATTTTACGACAACAGAGGGGAACAATTTTTTTTAAAAAAAGGTCGATAATTATTTCAATTGGTGGTAACTCTGAAAATAATTTGAATTTTTCAAAAATTTCAGTTGAGCCTCCTTAGAGAGGTCTGAGCTATAAACAATCAAAGCATTATTATGATAGAAGCATTTTTCACAAAAAGAGAACATTTTGAAAAAAAGATTATTCTAAGTTAATTTTTTGTCAAAATATTGCATTTAAATAATTTTTTTTGCCAAAATTTTGTATTTAAATAATTTTTTTTTGTCAAAATGTCTTTAAAACAATTTTACACATGTATTTTAATCTAAGTGACACTAAATATCATGAAAATTATCCATATATGCGCTTTTTTAAAATTATGGTTCCGAACGTAGTTGGATATCTTAAATACTTATATAAATTCAGAAAATTACTTCGTCATAATTGAAATAATCGACATTTATTAGATTTACTCCATTTGCTAAACGTTTGTCACTGACTATAAAAGCAAGATTGTGCAAACCGCTTTTATTGACACATATATTTTCTATTATTTTAATCCACATCTCCACTCATTTTTTTAAAAACATCATAATAATAATTAAACAGTATAAGTAAAATTATGATATTTCAAATCTGCCAACAATAGATGGAAATGTAAACAATCTATTTGCCAATTTGTATCGACAACAAGGTTTTTAATTATCCTCTTAAAATTTGGATATAGTGTTATTCATATTCAAGGTTTTCATTTTCGTCTTTTTTCCCTACTAATATATTTACTTTCCGAGAATCCGAAAATCTACAACAGAATTACATAATTTATTACATAAAAATACTTTTAATATATCACACATTACTTAAACTGTCCATTTCTATAGTTTTCAAACATATAAAAACTCGCGTGATGTCATTTATTGCATGAACGAAGTCAATTTTAATGCACATGCTTGAAATTAATCTGAACGCATATGCTTAGAATCACCGACAGACCACTGAAATGTAAAGAAGTGTCTCTGAGCAACGTTGGATTTTCATTCTACAGCTTATAGTATTGGCGGCGGTCTCCACCAAACGACTTATTTCCTGTTAAGGAACTAGTGACGTCTCAACGGAGTTTCGCGTAGTAAAGTATGTGAGACCAGGCACACGGACGCTTATGTTCTAAGGCAAGTCAACCTTTGACCTCCCTTTATCCAGCCGACAGAAAGACGACTGGTGCAGTTCCCACACCAATTTCTGGCTTCAAAGTCCGCCGCGTGAGGGGTGATTAGGACCAATTGCCGAATAGTAATCCCGGCTACGTCCAAACGGAAATGATTCTGCCTAACGTGTCGCTTTTGTGGGTGTGACAGTGTTTCACCTTTAAGTAGACACTAAAAAGAGGCAACCCAGACACTCTCGATACATTACGGAGCTTCACAGACGCTAGAGAGACATTTCTATAGGCTTCAACACTCTACGACACCCCATCACACTCCAGTGGACTCTTTCTCCCATTGACTTCCAGATTCGCTTGAACGCTCTCACACTTACTGTGACCTATCGAAGCTCACACCTGCGACCATCCCAATGTCGTCTGAAGGCAGTCTTAACAGCTCCCTTAATTGCACCTTAGCACTACCGTAGCTTAATCGACTCGAAAATATGAACCAAAGCTTAATGATGTTTAGGGACCAGAAAACGTTTTCAAAAGGACTCAATTTTCCATTCCAATGTATACATCATACAGAACGCGACGCGCCATTTTAAATGAAACGTTCCGGAACTTCTGTCAGAAGCTCTGGGACAAGGGTGTGACAGTCCTAGGAGACTATTTTTAAAGGAACTGCTGCTTTGATATATATTGTTGTAATTGAATATCAGGATTTTTGATGAATAACGGTAGGTCATTTTTTTAACATACCATACAGAGAGATAAACAGGGACACTTTAGTTCGCTGTTATTCATTTTGCTGACCAATGATTGATAAATTCTAAGGTAATACAAATCTTGACGAACTTCATTTTTATAAGTAAAGCACAATTATAAGTTCTCTTAATTAATCTCTGATTGAAAAATAATATATCGTGGTGGGACTATTCCCCATCTGGTCTAGGGAAACTTGAGCATATCCATGAGCCCATAAATCTGCACAAAGTCTAAGAATAGCAAGAGGGGAGCAACAGCCTCATCATAGCAAAACCTCAGAGATTGTAGAATGTGCTGAGAAGAATAAGGAATGATGTCACATTTGGTGAAAATTGGGAAACTTCCTTTGCCACCTTCAAAATTCATGCACCTCAGGTGAGCAGTCGAAAATCGCGAGAATGACATCTAATAAAATGTATTGATTACTTTAATAAATTATTTGTCCAATTATTCATCGTGTATGTTAATCAGGTTAGAACAAAGATTAAAATTAAATTATTGATCATTGACTTTATTTGTCGTTAAAAATTTCGATTTCCATTATTTTCTCCAACTTTTAACACTGATTATTTCCTGGGTGAATTTTTCTCAAACAGATTTAAAAATCTACAGAAAAATCTTCAAATACAATACATGCATTATAAAATTGCATTAATATTTTTGTTAAGGATAAGTGCGTGCGGATTAAGCGAAAACTTTTGCAAATGATAAATATTTCAATATTACTACACTATCATAAATTTAAATTTTAGCAGCATCAAAATGAAAGATTATTAGACATATAATAATAGTTACGGAAGAAGAATTCATTTTACATCTTCATTCTCTCTCATGTAATAAATAAAGTTCCATTTTCTCAAGGGACTCAAAATATATAATTTTAATGCTGATTTATACTTCTGTTTGGGAAATCTTGGTTTCATTATTTCTCTTCTTAGATATTCAAAATATACAGTATATTTATTCTCACAAGCATTGTTTTTAAAAACTTCACGGCGATAAACCTTTATGCTACAGAAAAAAATCTTAACACTCTTGATCGGAGCTGATGATGATGTTTGTGGTTTTGACAAGTTCAAAATATGAAGTAAATAAGAATATATATATCTAAGTAAATACTTGTATAGGTTTAAAACTTAACTGAACACTCTAACGCGATAGTATTTTGATAAAGGAAGAGATTATTTTCAATTTCTTAACAAATATCTTAATACTCGAAAGAAGCTCTTATCATTAAAAAAATTATTCTGATACAAAAACATGATTACTTCGGAGATTTTTTAGAGAATCGAATTTTTTTAAATACAACAAAATCAACGACATTCAATTTTGACACAAATTTCACCTCAAACATTTTTCCTATATTTAATAAATTCACGAGTAATTATTTGAGTCAAGAAGTTAAATGGGAGAATGCTTTACAAAACATTTTTATATCTTTCATCCAATGATTTAATCTAAGGAACAGTAAGCTAGAAGACTTGTGTAATTAAAAATCTTTAGAGAAAAAAAAATTATTTCGAAAAAAATATGTTGTTAAGGGATACTAAAGTACCAAATGAAAATATTATTTTGTCTGATTCTTATAAAAATGAAAAGGACAACTTTGCATCTTTGTATGTGTTTCATAAATTCTTAATTTTTCATGTGAAAATTTTAAAGGATGTACGAGCACAATTAATTATAGAAATAAATAACACTCATTTATTCTGAACAGATTTGATACAAAAAAGTTATATTTTTTTACAATACTGAAATGAAATCACGTGTGTGTGTAAAAGCTTCTTATACTTCATTATACTTCTGCTAGAACCCGTACTGATAGCGCCATCTATTGGACAGATAATTATTTAGCAAAAAATCATTTAAATAGAAACTAATTACGTTTCCCGTGGTTTTTATAAATCATGGCTAGTACATTTTTTTAAAGTACGCCCACATTTCAAAGTTTCACAAAGACGTTCAAAAACACCAAAAATATAATCCTTGCTACGCATTTTATTCGATATTTCTCGCGGTGCTAATATTCCACTGCAACTATTCTCCCTTTACTTGCTTTAGCACAAATAAAAATTATATATTTGATGTGAAACTATTCTTCAAGGCATAAAAGTATTTTCATAAAAATTTTCCTGCTCTGGCATATAATTCCTTCCTTGTATGCTTGATTTGCATAAAAATGTGTAACATTTGCAACGATTCTCGCAATTCTACAAGTCCGACACATTCTATATATTTAGTTTTTTTTCTCTTATATACATTGAATTCTCGTTATATTTCACTTTATGAAAATATTTAACGAAAAATGTGGTATTGAATCGCTTACTCGTTTAAAAAGAGCTTAATTTATTTCGTCTAGCTCTACTACTCAGTAATCAAATTTAAATTAATTAGTGTGAAAATGCTTTTAATATCCTTATGAAAACCTTTTTATAACATTAATATGAGAAGTTACCCCGAAATATATAATTTGCCCATAACCGTGATCATAAAATCATGTCTAGACATTATGGCTTGCCTACCTTTATAAGAAAAAATGTCATAATGCCTCATAAATTAGTAGACAGTCGTCATTATGTTTTTTTTCCGTCAAGGTAACTCTTTTTAACTTTGTTTTCAAATTCGTTCATCGTATTTTTTCAATATGGTTATTAAATTATTCCTTAGTAATATAAAAGGTTTGTATAGAAATTAATGAATTGTATTGGTTTCATGTACAATTCATTTTTTACGCAACTTATTTCAATTACTTCCTTCTATTTTGACATAATTTTTATAGTAATATAATTAAGCAGAAAAAATATATATTAGCAGTAACATTACTATGAGCATATAAGTAAAAAACTTGATGTTTTATATTTACATCTAAAGAATAATGTCCGTGTTTTTTGTTTTTTTTAAATATTGAAATTCATTGCTTTATTTCATAACATTTCAAATAATGGTTAGAAAAGTTATAAAAACAGACATTCCTTAAATTATCACATTTTGAATTCTTTAAATGCCTGTGAAACAAGTAATATATATATATATATATATATATATATATATATATATATATATATATATATATATATATATATATATAAACAAATATATGCTCGTAAATGCACAAATCCACCACACAGCATTAGGTCCACAAAGTCAGCTTGTTAGTGGTCCAGCTGTGAAGAATTTGTGCATTCCACACACAGGATATATTTTAATACACACACACTTAGAACAATATTTACACGACTACACATTAAAATTATTTATTACCAATTAAACATTTATATATATATATGTCCAATCACACATTTATGACCAATCAATCAAGCAAGTTTTTTACATGTGGTCTGGTTTGCATCTAATGCCAAGTGGTCAAACTCTAGTGTTGGATCAAGAATAGTTTGGATTGACATGGCATTGGTTAGATGTTATAGCAAAATATGAAATGCTATAAAAATGGATAGTATTCTTGATGGGATACTCTTTGGTGAGTTTTTAATGATTTACTCTTATTCATTTGTGAATATATTGTGTTTTTAATGTGAACATTCGGTTTTTAGAAATTTTTAGTTTCAACTTTCGGATTTTTTAGTTTGAACTTTCGAATTTTTAGCTTGAACTTTCAGATTTTTTAGCTTGAACTTTCAGATTTTTAGGCTTGAACTTTCAGATTTTTTAGATTGAACTATCATATTTTTTAGATTGAACTTTCAGATTTTTTAGCTTGAACTTTCGGATTTTTTAGATTGAACTTTCGGATTTTTTGTTTGAACTTTTTGATTTTAGATATTTTTTAATTTGAACTTTCGGATCTCAAATATTTTTTGATTTGAACTTTCGGATCTCAAATATTTATTTTTTCTACCTATACAACTATTTTAAAGATGGGTGCATCATCTTGGGCGTTTGATGGTTCACTTATATTATGCACTAAATTGTTTTTAAATTTTAATATAGTAATATCTTTCAGAATGCGATGGTGAATAGTTTTATTTTTCAAGTATAATGATTTAATTTTAACTTTTTAATTTTTAATTAAAATTTTTTTTTTTTGAAATTTGGATATTTTTCAATTAACTTACCAAGTTGCAATAGGGGGAAGGTTGGCGCCATCAAACTAGTTTAACCCCACTTATCGGTCCTAAGTCCGAGATTGCACTTCGATATTTTATAAATTTTTATTTTATTTTATAATTTTTTAATTTTGTTTGAAAACGATGTGGAATATTATCTTTTATATTCGCCATTGATATTCTGAAGTGTTTTGGTATTATAGGATTCATATATTTCAATTTTTTTCAATTGTTTTTATATATTTAAATAATTGTGATTGTTTTTATATATTTAAATATATATATATATATATAATTCCCCTAGCATCTCCTTTTAATGTTTAATTAACTCTTTTAATAATATTCAAATAATCTTTTTAATTATTTGGTTCGAAGCTAACACCCTGATTTTAATCGTAATCGACTAATAATATTACATCATAAATCCCTTTCCCGCCCCTTGTAACCAATCAGATCTTTTATTACAAAAATTTCACGTGGTCTTCAACGTCAGGTATAAAAGCCGATGTCTCTGGAAACCTCTCTCGCTCTTTGCTCGTTTCTCTGTAGTCATGTAGCCGGCTGCAGCGCGTTCTGTGTGTGTCTTTGACTGTGTTGTATCGTCCATGTTTCTTCTTGTATGTGCAATGCCATTCCTACCGGATCTTTATGTGCTTCTGGATGTGAATAAAAAGGAATTTCGATTTCCATGAGTGCCTCTTCGATACTACTCTACTCGACCATGCTCCACGTAACACAATTACTCACCACCGGTCACGCCCTATCTTTGGCTCGCTACAGTAAGAACATCCACTCGCCAATTCTTGCAATTACTTTAACCAATCTCCAGAAATATAATAGGAATATATATAAATATATATAATTAAATCCGGTCTTACTTAAGTCAACCAAGGACACACAATTTTATTTTAGTTACTTTTCATTAAATGGTTACAATCAATATAAATATGTATATACATATGACAGAATCACACTATTAAGTGGCAAAATAGAAAGTGATTTTCCTTGCAATTTTCCTTTCTATATATGAAATCGGACTATTACTTTTTGTTTGTTACTATGTATCCATTAATTAAATTTAATTATTCTTATTATGTATTATAGTGAAAAAGAAATCTCGCGATCAAAAAAATTAAGCCATCCAAGGCGGAATTCGACTCCACGACTTTTGAATTAAAAGTCCAATGCGCAACCCATTACGCCACAGGGACAAAACGAACGCTTTTCATTTTTATATATGCTGTTTCAATATTATTTTTGTTATTATTTATCCATTTTTTATTTAATTAATGAATTAATATTTGAAAAACTGTATTAACGACAAGTGTCATTCACTACAAGCTTAAAAAAATTAATTTGAACTTGAATGGATGCATAGAAATTATTTTATTAACGGAAAAGTGAATGTGAAACGAATACACCGGAAAATGAACTAACAATAGGAATTGAAAAAAAGAATCTTTAAACGCAAGATTTTAATGTATAATGCCCCTTTTCCAAGCAGCTAAATTTATTAAAAGTTAAATATGTAACTTTTTCGTTAGTAGCTGAACAGTAGATTTAGCTTATGTTTATTCCTATTTTACAAGAAATTAAATTATTTATGTTTTCATACCTTACGTAAAATAAAAATTCATGTCTTTCTTTCTTTATTGTTTGCACATCAATTTCTTCTTGAACACAATAAATTTATAATATATTTTATTAATGTTTACCAAGTGACCACAAATGTGTATTTTAATAGATCTCAGAAATTTAAGTTCAAAAGATAATTTGTTCAGTTTGCGTTTAATTTGCAGTTCTTTAAAATAGAAATTTTCATTAGAAATACATTTCGAGAAAATAATAAATTTATTAACTCTTCCAACAGTTCCAACTCTTCCTAAAAGATTCATGTATAAGACAAATAGCATTTTTCTTCTTCTATCGCTGGAATACTAAATTAATAAGAATGAGTGATCTTTCAGAACTGATTCACTTATATGGTTATCTTTTGACTACGGCAACATTAGTCCTTACAAGCTGTGGTTTCCAGCTACGTTAACATTCTAGAAAGTAAGTGTTCTCTCAGATTTACATTAATACTGTAAAGAGTTTGTATTGAAAAAATAATACTAGATCAATAATAACTCAGCTTCATTTTCTCTCAAAAAATGATAATTAAGAAAAAAATGTTTAGTGAAATCTTAGATAACACACATACAACATCGCAAACCGATTTTGATGTACGTTTCATAAAATGCAACAAGTTTGTATGCCAGCTCAAAGATTTTTTTTCTCCCTCAAAAGTTTCTTGTAGCATGCTAATAATTTTTTTTATTCTTTATTTTGTTGATAAAATACGCTCATCGTTAGAGTCTATATTTTCCAAAATTTATAAACTTTTTTCAATTAAGCTGAGACCTTCTGTCAAATTCCCAACCGTCATTCGATCTTTTGATTGAACAGGGACTTATAACTCAAGTTCATGCTTTTTGCTCATCCATTGTTAGCTCCTGATTGTGGGGATTCAGCAGTTCTTGAACGTCATCAGTATCCACTTCTGAATTTATTTGCCTGGCAAGATCGACAACTTCTTTAATCAAATTCCCAATTTCTTCAGGCTCTGGCACTGATTCTGAATGAGTTTCAATAATTAAAAAGAAAAAAGACAAATCAATGAGATTTGAAATTCGCGTACGTCGATGTATTACTGTACATACTAAACAGCTCTATAATTCTAAATGTACATATATAGATGTATAACCAGAGAGTATTGATAAAAAATAAGTAGCCACAGTAGTCCAATAGCAAACTGTTATCCTTAGGAACAAATAATGTAGATATAAACATTGTTTTGCGGATAGCCAACCTTCACCTGTAATTTGCTTATAATACTGGGAAGAGGAAAGGAAAGAGGATTATGAAAATGTTATTAGTAGAAGAGAAAATTTACTAATGATGTGTAACTAATGTTTTTATATAAGTTTGTATATTTATATATAAACATTTATTCATACATACCTGCATACATTACATACACACATAGTTTTAAAACCACCTAAAATTCTTTGACATTGTACTCACATTTATTTTGAAACAGCAAAAAGAAAAAAAATGTTGATTTCATTTTCATCAAGATTTCGCTTTAAAGTGAGGAATTTATCCGTTAGACTATATATATAAACTGTCGTTATTGTTGAACTTAATTATTTATCAAATAGTTTCTCCATTGAGTTAGTTGTTCATTAAAAAGAATTCCAGGTTAAAAAAAAAAACTTTATAATTTTTATTTAAAGGTTTTCGCAGCTTTCTTTCATTAAATGTCCACTGTTTTAAGGATCAATGAAATATTTGAAAGAATTTATTTTTACACTAGTTTAAAAAGAACTTAGCACTCGTAAAAATTAATTTCAGAAATTATATAAGCAAAAAAAATGTAATAATGTTTAATTGTTAATTAAATAAAACTATAAATTTACATAATTATATATTATTATATAAGAAAAAAAGATAAAACTTTGGATGCGAAAGCTGAGATTTCAAGACAGAGATAAATACAATTCTTAAATAATATCTCTATCTTCAAAATACATTTCAGCACACAATCTTTATCCGAAACAAATTATCCCTAATAAATTCGGGAAATCAGCCTTTTAAAACTAATAAAGATAAGGTAATATCTGTCTCTGTTTCACTAATACTTTCCACATTAAAAACTCCAACACACGCATTGACGAAAAAAGTGGGGGGAAATTCGAATTTCGTGGGAAACCATGCAAAGGTCATAGCAAAATAGCTACTTATTAAATAATTTTTCCCCTAACGCAAGCCCACGATCCGCAATTACATTGTCATCACGATTCGCTTAAAACTCGATTTTACACGAGGCACAAAACCTGAATGTCTTGTTCAAGAAAAATTTTATAATCTAACAAAGTGATTTTTTATATCTTTCTTTATAGAACAAAACAAAGAAAAAAGTATTCGAAAGAAAACGCGGGGAAAAAAGATATATATAAAAGAACGTACGTCCGTTAACCATCAAGAGCATAATAGACAATTACTCGCATTCTTAATACACTTCGATTATTTCGAACAGTTTCTTTAATTCCGGTGCAGTCACAGTTAGATAATTACGGTTGGCAGAATATTCTTTTGTCAGTTGCAGTTATAGATGTGCAATTTGGAAGATTTTGAACAAAACGAATTGGGTCGGTTGAAAGACAGCGGAAAAGAAGGGGGGAGGGGAAATCAGTGAAAATTGAGTTCCAATTGAAGTTTTAAAAATTTCTTTTCTTTCATTTACGAATATTAGATTTGTATTATTATTATTATTATTATTATATATTTTAAGTCAGTGATTAATTAAAGTTTAAAAAAGGAAAAGTCTTGATGATTTCAATAGAAGAAAACTGGTTTACAAAAATGCGTCTTTTTCTCTCTTTTTCATTCTTATTTCTGATACCAAAAGCGATGAAGTAAAGTCTTCAATTGAATAAAAGCACAACCTTCTCAATCTTAAATTGAATGGGGAAAAAAGGTTAATTTGGAAAATAAAATTTTCAATACGAAGCTTTCGAAGTAAAAAGATAATTTTTCTATACGGGTTGTAAAAGCAATTGTACCATTCTATTTAATGTCACTAAATATCAAAAGTGCCAGATGATAATTCAGGCAATAAAGCGTAGAATTCTAAACATTTACAGATCGTACAACAATTTAAAAATATTTCACTAGACTAAAAAAAGCTAATAATGTGCATGCTTTTTTGGTTCTATAATATCTTTTTTAATCACAAATAAGAATGTCTGAAGCGGAATCTATAGTTGATAAAATAAGGCTTTTACATTTTTAAATATATGCAAAGTTTAACTTTTTAAAAAGTATAGACATATTTCTCATTCCATTTAAACGGGTATATACTCCTCTGTATTTGAGAAGTTGTTTACAACAGGGGTCGGCAACTTATGGCACGTGGTACAATTATCAGTGGCCCTCTGCATCACTCAATAAATTTGTCAATTTTTGAGTGGATGGGAGTTGATAAATTTGTAATGGACCTTATGTGACAAACATATGCAGAATTATGGACTCAAAATTCTTAAAGATATATTTACAGCTATTTTGTAAGTTATTGAATGTCATTGCTGGAGCGATTTAACTATTTGAAGAGAGAAAATTGCATGGATTCTGTGCTTTCCGCTTTTAGTTCTACATATTGAAGTAAAAATTCTTTCCTCGTATTAAAAATATTTCGAGTCCGCAAAAATAAATTGATTGACAATTGAATATACAAAATCGCTTCACATTGAAAGTCACAAATTTTACCCCTGATTTTACCATATGAAAGTAGAGCGGCGCAAGCCCTAAATTCACATTAAGATTTCTATTTATCTTTTTATTTAACAGTAATGAAGAGAAATACTTATACTTTATGTTGTATATTTTTTATTTTAATAGATATGTTTGAAAATACAAAATATATGTTCAATTTATTTTTTTTTTAAATTTTTGTTGAAGAAACCGTTATTTTATGTTAAAAAAATCTTAAACTGAGATGTAAATTAATTGTCCACTAAAACAATAAATCTATATTATTGACCTCTACTCTCCAACTGTGCATGCATTGTCGTGGAAATGGAATTGTTTCTGAAATGTCCTACTGCGCGGCCCACTATCAGTCGATTGACATGGCAAGCAGGATTACTGACCCCTAGTTTATAATATAGCTTTCAGCGCATCATAACATAAACGGTAGTTATAATATTTTTAGAATAAGTGGCACAAGCACAATCGTAGACTTTTTAATAATAATAATAATAAGCAAAACTGAATGGAACGCAAATGGTAACAAGCTTACAAAGTCATATAGAACAGATACCGTGTTAAAATATAAGAGGAATATTATTGGAATAAATTACAAAGAGAAAGAGAGAGAGAGAATTTATTCAAAATTAACATTGCCTGGCAATACCTCATGAAAATAAATTTCGGGATTTTGTTATGAATCTTATGTATAATACTTAGGTACTAGTGGAATATAATTATGTAATTATATGAAAGCATGTTTCTCTTGTGATATATATGTCATACAATATTGAATCTTATTGCATTTGTGCTTATAAAGAGTATTTACAAAATGTAATATTAATACCATACACTTATTCGTCATATTTTAATATGTCACATATTAACTATGTTAGAGTAAAAAAAGTGAATAAATAGTTTTCAAAGTAAAAAAGCTGTTTTTTAACAATAATAAGTAGAAAAAAAATGTTCATTCTTGAAACCATTGAAAACATTTTACAATAACTTCCAAAATAGTAAGATTCAAACATTACTGTTAAATTAATAACGTTAAAGTATTAGTCTTAATACGACTTCTATTTGAAGACGAGTATGTAAATAATTATCTGCTATTCACAAAAAGCTGAAACCTTAATTTTGCAACATTCTATTTGAGGAACTTTGCTCAATTATTTTTTAAAAATAGTTATTCAAATACAATATTGATTTTTAGAAACTTGTATTTTTATTCTGAAAAGTCCTAGTTAACTTTTTAGAATTAAGTTATTAACTAAACAAATCTCAAAATTAACGACAATCACTAGAAAATTATGGTAATAACTTCGAAAATTAGTTACAAATTTGTAAAAATATGTTTCAAAAGCACAATATAAATTATACCTGAATTATGCGTCATTTTAAAAATATGTTATATAAAATATCGCTCCATTTTTTTAGTCTGATAATTTGTATTCAAAATTTGAATCTCTATATGGCCTTTTTTGAGTGGGAGATTAATTCCATATTCAGATTTTACAAAAACTTTTTAATTACTATGCAAATATTCAGGAAAAATTAAATTCAGTAAAGGATTAGAAAAATCTTAACAATACCAAATCTCTTATACGTAACAAAAACTTGTTTTTAAAACACTTCTCTAATTCTACAACTTCATAATTAAAATTATGTTGATTTTTGCAGTATATTTATTCATTTAAATTGTTTTTATGTTTATATTTCATTAATTTTCAAACATCAGACAGAACACTGCATAATTTACTTGTACAAAAGAAACAATTAAAATTTTTAAAAGTATACTTAGAGTTTTAATCTTTTATATTTACTTTATCTAATAATTTCAGTCAAAAAATAGAATAGACTACTCAATGGTTTTCCTTTTATGAAAAATTAACGATTTATGTATGTATTAAACAATGAATAAAGAATATTCTTAAACACCTTTCATTTTTAATCTAAATTTCATTCTCTTTTCATTCTAAATCCTACAGCTATCTTGAAAAATTCAGAGAAAGAAATGACCATGTTTTTGTACAAAATGTTTCTAAAGTATTTTTGTAATTTTTGAGAGGCTTAATATTCAAGAATTTTTCTCAGATGATTTGAGCGCTAAAGCACATAATTTTTCATGCAGCTAAACTCTTATTTTATTGCTTCTTTTTATTTAAATTATAGATATCTACTCTTAACAAACATTCTTTTTACAGCATTTATAATGGTAAATGGAAGATTTCAGTTGTTTTTTTTTGTTGTTGTTATTTTAATCATCTTGTATTGCATTAAAGGATTTATGGCACTCAAAGATTCTAATTTATTTTAAATTAAAAAAAATTCAAGCATATCTTTAAAACTTTTTAAATCGTTTTAATTACTTTACGTCAGACTCTTACACAGGCATCTCTTATTATTAAAACATTCTTCATATTTTATGAGAAAACTATTTCTGCCTCCTCTTTTTATTATTTTTTTGGTAACTTCAAATTTCATCATCATATTTTACCCAGTTAAGACATCGATGTAATTACAATGTTTTGGTAGAGAAGATACATTTTTTTATTATTATTATTCTTTTAACTTCTGATATGATGGCGATGAGTAACTTGCATGGGTGTTGCTGTTTTGTTGACACTAAAAATGATGGATGTAGCTGTGAAGATGGTGGGTGTGGTTTGAGGCTGGGTCGCAGTTTTAGATACCCTTCTAAATTCTTAATTTTGATGCTAATAAAGCTAAGAAATAGTCAAAAGTTTGTCACTGTACTTTGCAAACAAATGACGAGATGTTGGAAAAAAGTAAGTCCATAATTTGTATCTAAATGTTTTGCTTATTCTAAAATTACGGCAATTTTTGTAAGAAAATTTGAATTGAGAAATTATTCCCTCAATATTTAAGTAATTCAAGACTGAAAAAATTTACTTCTATTTTAAAACGCTTTTATACTTGTATGTAACGGAATCTTTGAACTCTATTTTTACCCACTTTAAAAGGTCAGATTATTTCGAAATTTTGCACACTTGTAAAGGACTGATGACAATACCAAAATTTCATAATTTTGTTCCATTGTCCTGATCAGGATCTTTAGGAATAACGATTTTCAGATTTGGTGACTAGTTCATTATACCATTTCCAGATTTGGCGACTAATTCCATGTACCATTTCTTGATTTGGTGACTAATTCCGAATACTATTTCCAGATTTGGCGACTAATTCCAGATCCCATAGCCATATGTGGCGACTAAAAAAAAAGTCACAACCCTAAAAGCGAAAACGTGCGTCAGCAATTTCTTACCATAATATATGCAATTGTCTAGTTTGTCTGAAAATGGAAATTAAAAAAAAAAGACTCATGCATGTGAAAAAAAATTATTAGCTCTTACTTAAGGATGGGCAAACGTTTTCGGTTGTGGGCCAAAAATTTTTTTAAAAAAATGTTTGGCTGACCAAGATTCTAAAATTTTAAGAACAACATACAGGTACTACAATTTAAATATATTAATGAGATTAATGAAATTGCGATTTCATTTTTAAAAGTTACTTTTATTGAAGTTCGAAGTGAGAGGAACTGATAGGATGCCAATGGGTTTTCCATATTCTAAAAAATAACGCATTTAAGATTAATTCATCAATGAATAAATGATAGTTTAAAAAACTAAAAATACATGCTTTTATTGTAAACCAAACTAAAAAAATGAAAAATAAATTATGCTTTTAAAAACCTAAAGAACACGCTCTTATGGTAAATTGAACTAAAAAGTAAAAGAATAATTCTTAATATAAGAATAAAATGATTTACGAGAAAATTAATGTCATTGTGGTATAAGCTTGGAGTGTGCTTTGTACTACATTTTTACACTAACTCAGCATTTCGGAATAGAAGTAGTAAGAAATAAATCATAAGGATTCATACAGAGCACCCGACGCTTTGACCCCAATGACATTAATTTTCTCGTTAATCCTTTTATTCTTAATTTAGGTATTATTATTTTTTTTTACTATTTAGTTCGATTAACCATAAAAGCGTGTTTTTTAGTTGTTTAAAATTATAATTTATTATAATAAATTATATGTTATATCGGGATGTTTGCATTTATATGTGGAATAAAAAATCATTTTTCCTTGTATATTTTGGAAAATATAGAATTATTTCGCTTCTTATTTTAAAAACAGTACAAAAATTGTAAAAATTGTTTGCTTCTAGGAACTAACTGCAACTCTTTAATCTTGAGATATGTTAATAAATTCTACCTAAATTTCGAATTAAACCTTTTTCTTTCGCATTTAGAACCAAATTAATATACATAATATGTGGGTCAAAATAATTTTTAAAAATTTCAAAATCTACCTATATGTGGAAAAGATGTTCTCTGGTGTATATACAAGTATGGGAGGGGAGAAATAAAATTAAAATAATTTATTTTTATGTGAAATTCTAAGTGATAAAAAGTCGAAGCAATTTTTATTAAAGAAAAACGGGTATCTTAGTACATTTTAACAATTTTTGCGTTGAGGAAATGCCTACTAAAAACTTATAAAAAACAAATAATATAAAAAAAAATTAAGTCAATTCCCACTTAGATCAACAAAGCAAAGTTTTATTTTAGCTAGTTTTTATTTAATAGTTACAATTAATATAAATATGTATATACGTATGACGCAATCACAACATTAAGTGGTAATTAATTTTCATTAATTATCATTAAAGTATCGTATTGTCATCCAAAGCAATCGTGTATATAAAATTTCAGTTCAACTGAATGTTTTAAAGCGTGAGAAAAAAAATATTTTAAAGTTTTGACCCAAGTTGCTAAAAATGAAACCAACGTAACGTTACCTGTAATTCTCTAAATAATTTGTTCCAGACAATTAATTGTAATTCATTATAATCAAATTATCGTATTTTTACACAAAACAATAGTGGTTAGAAAATTTCAGTTCAAATGAACGCCTTAAAAAGTGAAAAAAAAAAGCCTTTTCAAGTTTTGACACATTGCCAAAAGGATCGCTAAGTCGCCAGAAATGATGCCAACGAGGCTGTATTTGTAATTCTTTGAATAATTAGTATAAATGAATTAGTTTTTATTAAGTATAGTTAAATTACTGCATTGTCATCCAAAATAATCGTGTTTATAAAATGTCAGCTCAACTGAGCATTTTAAAATGTATTTTATTAACGATTAAAAATTTCACCAAGATAAATAAATATATAGAGAGTGTGAGCTAATAGTAGGAATTAAAAACATCAGTTACTTTAAAAAGCACTTTTTAGTTTAAATTTTTTTAAAAAAAAAGTCTACTGTAGAAATTGCAGTGAACGCTAAAGCGGAAGTCGGAAAAAGTTTGGATCGAACTGATTTTGATGGTGTCTCGAGAGAGAGCTAGGGCTATGATATGTCGCAATGTACGCTGTACTCTTCATTATTCATTTATCAATAATCATCAGTTTTGGTTATTTATATTGAGCAAAAATAATTTGATTTTGAGTCTAAAATCCTAAAATCAAAATGATTATTTTTCCATTTTTTCGTAAGATCAACCCCTTTATGGCAATATTAAATTTAATTATTTTTCTCCTGATCTCCATACCCTAGAACATACTGCCAAACTTTTTTTTCTCATAAACTCCTTGTCATGTTTTTCGTCTTCGAGGAGACCATGCTTACCTAACATTAAATTGTTGCATATTTGTCATCTTAAATGTCTTTATGACAGTTGGTATAGAGCTATTTATTTTAAAAATTTTAAATTTTTGACTGCAGTGAAGTATAGTGTTTAAAACTTAAGCACGTGTTAATTAATTTAAATTTAATAATATATAAAATAACTGAACCACAAACAAAAATGTTTTTAATGTAAGGGATGAATCTGGGGCTTCAATAACAATTTTTCAACATTTGGCATCAATATGTTGAGTTTAACTCTGAATTTCCTCGGTTAGTATTGTCCAATCTTTTTTTTATTATTATTTATTTTTTGAGATTAGCAACCACGGTGTAATTCTTGCTCACTAGGAAAAGCAATTAAAGAGTTTCTCACGGCATTCCATTATTAGGGGTTCATAACAGGTATGTATTTTTAACACCAAAATTACCACTTCATTGGCCCCCAGATTATTTTTTCACTGAAAGGGACTCCTTGCAAGTCGTCATAGACCCCTGAAGGTCGACATTGACCACTTTGGGAATCACTGCCATAGAAAATCTTTTCCGCATAAGTAGTCGTTCTGGTATTATAATATTTTTCCCCTCCACATCATCGCGATCTGCCTTAATATATAATGCAAAATAGTTATAGGTAAAATTCAGTGTGAATTACTAATTCATCATTCGGCAATAATAAGTTAGAGTGCGACTCTCCGTTTTAAGAATTTAGGATCAATTAAAAAAAATTCTTGTGCAGTTTTAACTTGTAACAATGGCGATTATTTTTTTGAACTAAATACAAATTTTTAATTAATTTAGAATATATTTTCCCTTCGTCCGATTTGAATCCAAACTTAGATACGACTCTAAAGTATTCGTAAAACTTTTCTCATTTGATTAGAATTATTCCAGGTTGTATTAAGCTATCTTGGAACAGAAAAAAAAGGACACGATACAATTAAAAGAAGTTCTAAAGAGCAAACGATACATTCAACTCATTAAAGTCATGGCGTCCAATAGAAATATCACTCTGTAGTTATTTCACCGAAGAGATTTCGGCTAATTCGCCAAAACTTTTCTCTCTCTTGGTGATTTTGACAGAAAGGTGAAACATGCTTTAAGTCTTCTCATGGTTCCGCTTCCCTTTTTGAGATATTTTCATTCTTTTTTTTTATTCCATTTTTTTATTCATTTGACTTCGAGATGCAGAATGCTTGTAAAACGAGTGGCCATTGTTACTTGCTATTAATTAGAACTCGTATAAGAGACCACCATGTACGCGAAAGCTCGTCTTCTTGTACTCGATGAGGGGCTATACCCAAATTACGCTTGAGCTCATAATTTTCACATCCAACTTTCCTGGACTTAAGAAATTGTATTTGGAAACGGAAAACTATAAGCGGAAATATTTGTTATTCTTGCTACGCTGTAAATAAAAACAAATGGTGTTTTTAGGGGCAAAAAAGTTGCTTAGTACATTTGTCCCCCCACCCCCGTTTTTTTCGTTCTTTTTCTCAATTTTATTAATCAAAAATGACTTATTTTCTTAAGAATTATTAGTAAAAGAAGCATGATATTAAGTTTTGTTCCAAATATAATACCTTTTCTAATGTGATTTAATTGCTCATTTGTCTAAACATAGAGGAAGTATATCTATCATTGATCCATTTCATAAATCCTTTCAATTCCAGTTTTTTAAAAAAATTGATTTAACTCTTTACAACCTATTTTAAATCTATGCAGAATGTAAATATTAATTCATATCAATTAGCTCATATGCTTACCTCTTCAGTTCTATCTAAATCCCAAGAGATAAGTACGTATACACATACAGTGGCCCATTGCAACAATGTCGTAAAAATCTTAGTTTCTATATGCGCGTAAGCACCATCACTTTCATAACTTTTTACTAAAACATTTCGAATCAGAATTAGCAATTTAAATTTATGGAATTATGATAAAAAAAACTGATTAAAAATTTTTTAAATTTTAAAATATTTTTTTGGGGATTAAGGTTCAGTTATGCTCGAAAGAGATAGTAGGTTGGCTCTTCACGACTTTTTAAACCTCATTTCAAAATAATATATATATAAATACTTATGTGTATACTTATAACAGAAAAATAAAATTATAATTCCTAGTTATAAAAATGTTGTGCAACACTATAACAGAAACTGTATAACTAATTCTATAACGTATTTAACGTAAAAATGTTTGTATTTTGCGCATAATGAGGAAGAACTTAAATTACAATTATTTTGTATGTATATAACAAAAGTTTTAAAGTCAAGATACTTAAACTTGGTTTTCATATTCTTAAATATTCTCATAGTTTCGGCAGAAAAATAATTTTTTTCCAGGAATACTCATTAGAACATAATTATTCAAAATGAAAGAAAACTTACTTTCTTTATTTCATTTTTTAGCATAAATAATTTGGGGGAATTAATGCGCCTTTTCATAGATTTTTTAAAAAAGACAACACTTTATTTTTAACATAATACTCGTATGTGCGACAGTTTTAATGAAACAGAAAGAACGATTCATGAAAAAATTTCTATATTATAAATAATCAGCGTGTGTTTTGTATACTTTAGAAAAATAAATTAAATTTGAATCTCAAACTGGAACAGTATTCAGATTTTTCATTGACCTAGTTTTTTTTCTAAATAAATATGAAAGCAAATATTAGCAAAGATTCCCAAATTACTCTACTTAAAATTAAAAAAACTCCTTTAAGATACAATAATTTTCTGTGTATATAATACATATAAATATATATAATTACATATAAATATGTATAATTATATATAAATATGTGTAATTATAAATAAGTATGTATATTATACATATATATAATATACATAAATATGTATATTATATATATGTATAATTATGTATAAATATGTATATTATATATGTGTATGATTATGTATAAATATGTAAATTATATATATGTATAGTTATGCGTAAATAAATTTATTAAATATAAAGTACTACAAATTAAAATTAAAGTAAAATGTATATATGTAATGCACAATCCTTTTTAATTAATTAATTTTTTTGCCATTTATTGCTATATATAACAAAAGACACACATTTTAAGAATTTTTAGTGATGTTATGCTTATTTTTAAAATAATCCATAATGTACAAAAATCTTCCAATGTAATAAAAAAGGATGGAATCCTGATTTGGCTTTTTTTCCAACCGATCTATAAGCAAGCATTTCTCAATTTCTAATCTGGCAACCTGAAAAATCCTTAATCACAATCTCCACGTGATGAGCTCGAGGCGTCCTGATACCTCTCTCTACTCCTTGCGATTATCTTCATTTTTTATACATAAATATTACCTTCATCAGCGGGGAAGGCAAGCCTTTTGTGGCTTTTTAATTACCCACCGCGGGAACGTGATAACAACTTGATTTTTATTATTATTTCAAAACGATACCATAAATTGTAACCACGGCTACAACGCGAATTCGTTCGTTCAATTATTTTTCTTCTGCTTTTAATGTTATAATTCGTTGAACTGTCTCACAGCGTTGAAGTGTTGCGCGCAAGGATTTTAATGACTTGGACTCAACGTGAGTTTTGAAAAAAAAGTTTGAGTAATAAGGCTTTGAACTTTGTTATAGAAATCTGAATGGTGGACTCGTAGGATAACAGATGGTGAATATGATCCACTCAATTACGCAACATGATTGTGATTGGTTTTGCTTAACAAATTGGTTTAGTCGCCTTGGTAGTCCAATGTTAAAAGTGGTCGTTACAAATCTTAGAAAATAATCATTTGAATGTTAGTTAGTAAAAAATCACGTATTTTAGTTTTCTGGATAGTTTTATGTGCTTATAGTGATTAAGGGTAATTTTTAAAAAAAGGGCAATTTTCCTACAAACAAATGAAAATTTTATTCTTTAAAATCCTCTTTGTATTTTATTGTTCTTCACACTTTAATGGGGGATCAACCCCCCATTGTACAATTTTGTATAATTAATGTTTTATCTTCTTGTATAATTATTGTTTCAGCTCAAAATAGATTAAATAGTTTTCATCGGAATAATTACTTTTTGTTGTATTTATTTTATGATTTTAATTGTAATATATATTCACAAGCAACACTATCCCTTACATTAAAATGGCGTTTCAACGGAATCTTAGCGAAATGTTGACGATATAGCCAACTTGGCATCAATTTTGGTGATCAAGTTTGGTGACTTGGCTGCCATGTTGGAGATTATTTTTGGCGACTTAGCGACCATATGAATGTTTCTTGAAATTACAGGAGAAATAACACCGCAATCTATGACGTCAGCGAATTTTTCGAGAAAACGCTGGAAGGTTAAGGAGATGACCCGCTAGGCAAATCGTTCTTGGCACTCCTCTTCGATTTAATTCAATTCTTTACAATCCATATTTACTAACTATACCTTATGTAAAAATAAATTTATTACAGCAACACGGAAAACATTTTTGTTTATTGAGAGAGAGATATAGAAATGTGTATAAATGAATTGAAAGTTATTTTACTTTGCATTGCTTCATTTCAAAGATGATAGATTATCTTGTATTAATTTAATCCTTTATAAAGCAGTGATAAGAGAGTATACTTACCATCAACTATAATAATTTTTAAATATCGATGGGAAGCTATTTTCCCACCTATGATGTGTGCTGCTAGTATTTCGGCTAGTACAATAACTGATTTCTGGATTTTCAAGTCTTAAACGCATGTGAGATTCTCGAGATGTGACATGTGAGATTCTCGAGAAGCAAGAAAACTTTTCCTGATGACGTACGAATTATTGAAGTTGGTGGTTATATAAAAACTGTAAAAAAAAATGTACATGTTGCCATTTGTACCTACTAAAGCATATGAAAAGAAGATATCCCCCCGCCCCCCGTTTGTACAGCTTGCAATGTTCCCCTATGTGCTGATTCCTGTTTTCCGAAATTTCGTGAAAAATAGTATATACGAGAGTAAGTTGGAAAATAAGTTTCCCCTGTCGACTGTGGTCAGAGTTGTGTATGAAAGTCAAAACATAGAACGAAACATTAAAGATAAGACATATTTTTCCTCATAAGTACTGGTAGATTAAGACATTTGTCTTACTTCTTGATGAACTTCAAAAATCCCTCCAAGAAAAATTGAGGGTTTTCCATACGGTAGAAGCGTTTAACCCAGGGTGGTCAGCCTGGAACATCTCGTGCGTTACCATGACGATGGCAATGACTTTCTGTTTCAGATTGTAACGAGGGATGAATCATGGGTCCACCATTTTACCCTGAAACGAAAGCATCATACATGGAGTGGAAACAACCGTCATCATCTCTCCGAAAGAAGTTCGAAACAAATCTCTCTGCAAAAAAAGTGCTCCTCACAGTTTTCTGGGACAAGCAAGGAGTTTTCTTACTGGACTTTTTGGAGGTTGGAACTATCAATGCTACTCGGTATTGTGACACCCTGTTGAAATTGGTAGCAATGCTGAAGTCCAACAAACATTTCAATGCTTCTTCTGTATGCAACCCCCTCCCCCCGAGTTTTTCCTGGAGGACTTTTTGCAGCTTATGAAGCGGTATGAGAAATTTCTCAATGGACTTGGTACTTGTGTGGAAAAACAAAACTATGTCTTATCTTTAATGTCTCTTTCCATTTTTTAACTTTCAGACAATATTTGACTATAGTCGGCAGGGGAAACTTATTTTCCAACTCACCCTCGTATAAATGCTTAAAATTTTGAATACAAAATGTGCCTTTATAATTTTTTTTTGTATAATGCCTTTAACAGATTTTAGAACATGAAAATTATATTTTATAAATGTTTTTTAATGCAAAATAATGAAAAATGCAAAACATAAAATGTCCAATCTTTGGATTGCTCCCAGTGGAGGGTGGGAAACATGCTTCCCAGCGGTCTTAAAAATCAAATCAACTTTAGGAATAAGCCGAATAAATTTTTTTATAAATCTCAATTTCAATCATAATAACATTTTACACAATATTACTAGAAACAAATGACCTTATAAAGGGTTAAGCTAACCTGATCCTCCTTTAACTTTAAAACAGCCGGCGAGGCTTTCATAAGAGATCTGCCCCGTGATTTAAAATTTGTAAGAGAAAGCGTAATTAGATTGAATTTTCATCAATATATTTTTTATTACTTTTCAACTACATAATGTTTTCTTAAACATTGTGTAGTTGAACATTATGTAGTTATGTAAATTTAACCCCTTGCCAGCGTCACCCAAATCCAGTTCGGGCAACTACCACGTGCAGTATTTGTGATGCCCGAATTGACTTCGGTAAGGAAAAAAATTAACTTTTCTATTTTGTGAAGCCCGAGTTGAGTTCGTTTCTACTTTGGAATATTTAATTCACTAATTTCCCAATCGATGGTGACGTTCTCGCTTTTCAACGTAGTAAAGTTACTGCTGTAAAATTGAACGATAAAAAGAATTTTTGCATGATTTCTTCAGTCCGTACATCAGAAATTATTTAGTTCGACGATAAGAAATAAGAAAGGAAATTGTAACCCAAAGTAGTTTATGACTACAAGAACACTATGGGAAGTGTTAATTAAGTTGATTAACATCTTACAGATAACGCAGTTGTAAGAAAACGGGGTAAAAAATAATATCGAAAGATATTTTTCCATCTGCTACACTAGGCATCATAATTACTTCGCAACGTATTGCTCAGTAGGAGGAACGAAAAATAATTGAAACTAGAATAGCAATAATCGAGCAAATTGTCGAACAAAATGAGCTGAATGTTCAGCTACTAGGACCAGGACGTCCTAGTGTGAGCTTGCTGCGCCTCACATATTGGCACTTTCCAGAACACATTCCAACAACGGGGGAAAAAATCTACTCCAACCAGACACTGTTTTATATGTTGACGTAAAACTGATGAAAAAGGGAAGAAGATAAGACGTGAGATTCCAGCTTATTGCAAAAAGGGGTTGTGTGCATTGGGATACACCCTACTGTAAACGATGTGTAAATTTTATGTATTGAAAATTATATTGTTTATGTTATATTATGCTAGTAATATTATATTTAGCTTCAAACTTTTGTCTCATTTGCTCTAATTGAATAATATGTGTGCGTAATCCATTACTTTTTTATGTATTATATGTATTAATTATATAAATATAGTAGTTATAGCATTTAAAATTTTATTTTTGTAATAAAATACCATTTTCAAACTTTTATAATAATATAAAGAACAAAATTAAACAGTCAAAAAATTTTCCGTTTTTGGTAAATTTTTCTAAAATATATGTCACAGTTAAGGGGGTAATTATAGGATTCTGCTACTAACTCTGCTTGTATTTTTAAGTTCTGCTTACGCAATAGCAATGCACTTTTAGTGCCTTTAGATTGCATTGATTACTTGCTGGCTGTTTAAAGCCGTATTCAAAAGGCACCTAGCGATCTAAATTTTAATTGAAATAAATTATTTTTTAATTATATTTTTACTGTAAAATTAGAAGAATCATGACTGAAAATTTGATTTTGTTGTGAGAATTTATTCAAAAAATTTTCAATCGAAATGGTTTGGGGGAATTTTTTTTTCAAAAACACCGCAATGCAAAATTTTAAATTATTATTTTTCTTTATTGATTATTTAATCCAAAACCCAATGAGTCATTTTTTAAGAAAAATTTAAGTAGAAATAAACGCAAGAATTAAAAAAAAAACCATTATCTGAAGTTCTAAATCACAGAAAATATTTAAAAGTACATTAAAAAAGGGCCAAACTGTTTAACAGCTCTAAGACTTATGAATAGCTATTTTCTTACGAAACTTATTTTATGTATAATTTAAACTCATAATTGAAAACATATATATTGCTGAATTTCACTAAAATGGAACGAAAATTAAAAAGTTTTTTTTTTGACATTTGAGTACAAAACCCAGTTGAGAGGAAAAACGATATCCACACACAAAATAATAAAAAACCAATCAACTTCGAAGAAACGGAAAATTTCTTTATTATTTCTCCCCAAAGTCGGGAGAGAAACAAAACGACTTTCGGACCTATCCTGAATCCTTTCATCCCCCCGAGCACGCTCACACACACATACACACAAACCATTTATCTGAATCCAGCTTTTCTTTAAGTTGATCCGCATACCAAATTCAGAGACTCGATTTGTTTGCGAAGCAATGCACAGTGAAATGCTACCCGAAATGAACTCGAAAGCCTTCTCCTTAGGGGGAAAAGGGAGAAAAAAAGTAAAGAAACTTCCCCAATTTTCTCATCGCAGAATATCAGTTTCATCGATGTAGGGTGGAAAACGGGAAACCCCCACCAAGCGATATTTATGCATGGGTGGACGGTCTGGAACATTTTACTGATGGATATTTTCTGGACGTTTGGATCCGTCTGCGAATTCAAGCGGAGGAGGAGACGAAAAAATGCATATTACGTTTTTCGCTTTTCAATCAAATGGGGATAATATTTTGCTTCGTAAATAGTTCCCATACCCCCTCATTCCCGATGGAGTTGGATTGAAAATGGTCTAGTCCTGTATTCGTGTCAGATTCGTTTGTGGTGAGCATAACTTGAAGCGAAATGGTTCAATCAGACGATTCTTTTGAATCTAAATCGTTTTAGTTCGAGAGTATTTCGAATTTTAGGATATCCCTTTAAATAATTAATCACGTAGACTTTTGGTAAACCAAATAGAACGATTTGAATTTAACTTAATGGAAATGGTACAAATTTATTTATGTGCTCTATTTTACTAGTAATGCGTATAGTTCGAAGTCAAATGGTGTTATCAAATACTCTTAACTAGAAAAGAAAGTTTCATAACTGCTCTCATTTTTTCAGAAATAGAAGAATTCAAAAAATTAAATACCATATATTTCCGAATAAAAACTATAAAAGTTCATTTTTTCCTTCAAAAATTTACCCAAAATACGAAATCCGTATGTTAGTCTAATTCAAAAATAGTTCTGTAGCTTTCAAACATGTCGCTATAAAGACGAAGAGGGCAAAAGTTTTGAATGCAGTCCAATTAATTGAGTATAAAACAAAACACCGGACGGCAATAACGATAGTTTCATTTCTGGTAAGCCTATTTGAAACTAGTATATTTTTTACAATAATTTGCTAATTTGTACATTATCTAAGGCAGCCAAAATTTCATGTACCTTTTTTTTTTGGAAGTTGAGCAAGAAAAGAAATTCGAATATGAAACGATATCGTCCACCTGTGTTCCATGTCCTGGAGAAAAACTCACTCCGTGATGATAATTCTCGTTCTGCCAATCCAATGAGAGAATGTGAATTTTATGAGCTATTCGAAAATTCGGATTCAAACACTGATTTTGTAGGATTTATGTGACTTTTTCCAATTCCTACTACAGAGTGTTTTTCTTTCCAGGTATAGAAGTTTAAGTTGGCATTACTTTCCAAGATGGCGACCAATTTAACAGCTGTCAAGTGATTTATTCTCAGTTTGGTTTGGCAATTCATCATGAATAGACTCACGCCTGAACAACGCTTTCAAATTGTGCAATTTTATTTCGAAAATGATGGTCGATTTTCATAAGCGAATTTTGTTTAGCGATGAAGCGCACTTCTGGTTGAATGGCTACGTCAACAAACAAAACTGCTGCATTTGGAGTGAAGCTAATCCACAAGTGTATATCGAAACACCGTTACATCCAGAAAAACGGACTGTTTGGTGCGCTTTATGGGCTGGTGGAATCCTTCTTCAAAAATGATGAAGGCCACAACGTTACAGTCAGTGGTGATCGGTATAGAGCCATGATTACTAATTTTTTCATTCCTGAATTGAACAATCATGATGTCCAGGAGCTGTGGTTCCAACAAGACGGCGCAACATGTCACACAGCTCGTGCCACAATCCATTTATTGAAAGACACGTTTGGTGACCGCCTAATTTCACCTTTTGGACCTGTCAATTGGCCTCCAAGATCTTGTGATTTAACACCGCTAGACTATTTTTTGTGGGGCTATGTAAAGTCATTGGTCTATGCGGATAAGCCACAAACGCTTGACCATTTGGAAGACAACATTCGCCGTGCTATTGCCGATATACGGCCACAAATGTTGGAAAAAGTCATCGAAAATTGGACGTCCAGATTGGACTACATCCGAGCCATCCGTGGCAGTCCTATGCCAGAAATCATATTTAAAATGTAATGCCACAAGATTATCTTTCGAATAAAAAAAATTCATGTCAATCGAATAATACATCGTTGTTTTATTGCAATTTAAAGTTCTATACCTCTAAAAAAAACACCCCTTATTAGTTCATACTCTCTATATTTTTATTTATCTTGGTAGAATTTTCAATCGTTAATAAAATACATGTTAAAGCGCTCAATTGAGCTGAAAATTTATGTATATGATTATTTTGAATGACAATACAGAAATTAAATTATAATTAATAAAAATTAATTGATTAAAACTAATTATTTAAAGAATTACAAATACAGCCACGTTAGCATCATTTTGGGTGACTTAGCGACTGTTTTGGAGACTTGTGTCAAAATTTGGAAAGGTTTATTTTCTCAAGTTTAAATCATTCAGTTGAACTGAAATTTTATGTACACGATTGCTTTGGATGACAAGACGATACTTTAATAACAATTAATAAAAAACAATTACCACTTAATGTTGTGATTCTATCATATGTATATACATATTTATATTAATTGTAACTATTTATTAAAAATTAGGTAAAATAAATTTTTACCTTGTTGTACTAAGTAGGAATTGACTTAAAATTTTTTTTTTATATTACTTGTTTTTCTTTCTTTTAGAATAAGAATTCCATTTAAAACACCTAAACAGTTTAAACGATTAAAATTTCTTTAGCATAGCTGACAAAAAAAATGCTAAAACTTTTCTCTTTAATTACATTTTTTCGGAGAGTAGCGGATCTGTATATAAAAATCGACCCTCTTACCTTCACCTTAAAGAAGTTCAAAAAATTCTTAGCTTATGATCAGAAATATATGATACCAAAGAATTTTAGCGTCCTAAAACAATAACTTGTGAATTGCACGTTTAATACAGAACTTACGCATATTGTTAAGTAATTTTAAAATCTATAAGCTAATTTGAATTTTTTTTAAAAAATGCCTTGTCATATTTTAGATCATATTTCATAGCATTTTTCATTAAAATATTTTAATGTATGTTAATATCTATGAAATATTCAATGCCATGATTCATATATAAAAGAAATGTTATTTCTATAAAGATTAAATAATGAATTGACTAAAATGTACAGTAAAATAACTTGTTTTAAAATAATGTGTGCGAAACAAACTTCTTAACAGTTTTTTAAATATATTATCACGTGAAAAGCTAGCCATATTGCAAGCTCCTTATACTTCAAATGAGATGTTAACAACATCTGATCAGTCATGATAAATGATTGGAATAATTCTAAACAGAAATTTAAAAAATCGCTATGTTTCTTAAAGAAGAAAATCAACATAAAAAAATAAAACACTACACATACCTAAGTGCATAAGCGATGATTTTAAACGAATGGAGAGCGTAAAGACGCATACGTTATTTATTTGTATTAAAATTCCAGCTTGACTTCTGTATTTTTTTGGCATACATATTTTTCCTGATTCACCAAATAGGCAATTTAGTCTAGATTGCTTAAGGTGCCATCTTGAAAAAAAAATTTAGACAGAAAGTAAAATAAAATTCACATTTAATAAAGTCTACTTTGAACACAATGTAATTTGTGTTTCAAAACTCACTTGGAAGTAAGGCTAACACAAGACAAATTAAGAATCAAAAATCGTTCTTTAACTTTAATAACGGCTCTTACACATTTTCAAATTAAGTTAAAGCAAAAGTATATCTCAACTTGAAATAAACTGAGTAAAATAACAATGGAACATTAAATGACTAGATCGCATCGATTACCACAATATAAATTACGAAGCTCATAGCCTAAATCTTAAGTTGCACTCAAAATGAAGTGTGCTTAACAGCTACGATGGTGGTTGGCGGTTGATTTGCTTAAGAAATAGTGCAATTAAAAGCATCTACTTCTTCAAAAAATTACGCTACTTATTACGTAGATAATTAATAAGAATTAAACCATTAATTCGGTAGGTATAAAAACTCAATAAATGAACTACTAGTATAATTAAGCGTGATCTTACTGGAAGAAGTAAAATCAATAGAATGATGTAAAATTATATTTTCTGAATGAAAATACCATAAATAAAATCAAACATCATAATTTCAATTGAATATATGATTATAATCTTTTAAAAATCTTGCTCCCGAGCTAATATAATGTATATTATGTGTATACGTACTTATATATGTTATATATAATAATCATTACTGTAGAAAGCAGCAGAATAAGGCATCTTTCTGGCCAAGATGAAATGTTCACATAATGAAAGAATTCGTGACAGAATGTCTGGGGATGGAAAAAATTATTATTATTTACTTATATTTATTTAAGAATGTCTTTCTATCACAAAATTCAGCTAGTTGTTATTACGTGAAAGTAAGCTCATTTTATATTTAGTATTCGATGAATCTGTAACAGCGGTTTATATCCAAATTTTTCATTTTTTTTTAATCTCAATAATTATTTTTAAAAATCATAATCTACTTAAGGCAAATTTATGATAACTATTTTTAAAATTAATGCAATCCCAACAACGGAATGCGTAAAAAAAATTCAATTTTCAATTCAAAGTTTCTTCCACTTCTTTACCCTGTCGTATGGTTCTGTTTCCTCCCCATTTAGCCCGGCTTTGCACGAGCTTTTTCCGAGGGTATAACTTTATCCCCGTGGAAATTTTTCTTTTCTTTCTAGACGTCAGCAGTTCTAGGTGTGTCTCATGTGCAATGTGAGTGATTTCTTTATTTTTGTCATTTAAGTTCCCTTTTCCGAAATTTTTTTCACTTCTTTTTTTGCCAGAGAAGCTTTTTGTCAGAGTTTGCTTTTTCCTTTATTTTTCTTTTCCCTTTGTTCATCCGGTGGCCATTTTCGATTAATAATTTACAAAGCTAATCCGGTTTTAATCACAAGAAAAGAGACAATCTACGAATTTATTATTAAATAATTAATTTAGTAATGAATAATAAAAACAATACAGCTTTATTTTTCTAAAAAAATATATTTATTTATATCCATTTTTGTAAAATAACGAATCAAAAAATTCTTACAGTTAGCTAATGAAACGACTGCTTACTTTTGTATGCGTGTTTTTAAATTCATACGTAAACAAACGTATCTTTTTATGTAAGGCTATCTTCGCAAGAAACGGTAAACGCAAAAACGCGCCGAAGATACCAAAAGATGGGAAATTATTCGAAGAATCCATTTTGTCCATTTAGTTTCTTAAATTACAATTATTTGAAAAGATATTAATTAAAAACGATAAAAACCACAATTCGTCTGCATTGTTGTAACAATGAAGACCCGGTTTGAACAGTTTGGCTAAATATCGATTTTAGATGCAAACTTACGTCTCATTTTTATTACAATAACGTTGTTGCAACAATGCAGACGAAAATTGAGTTGAATGTTTTTCATGTTTTTAATTAATATATTTTCAACTAATTGCGCAATATTTAAATATACATGGTCAAAACGGCTTCCATGGATCATTCTCGATCTTTTGGTACCTTGGGCGAATTTCTGCGTAATGCGATTCGTGAGAAGATAGACACCCATAGGTAGCGAGATACATAGATAGATACGTTTGGTTACCTTCAGATTTGAATATTGTAGATACATCATTATTTAAAAAACACCATAACGTAAAAGTATGTTAAAGGATTAATTGTTAAACGTTTAATAATGAACTATATTGTGAAAATTTTAAGGACTATTTTAAAATATAATTCCTTACCGTAAAAATACTCAGAAACAAATTTATACAATACGAAAAATGAATGCGTACCGAAAATTGTAGCTTACTTAGATATCAACTACATTTTAAGTATAAAATTACTGAAATATCTCTAGAAAAATACACGCCATAAATATTTACGTTTTATGTAGCGTACAAAAATTTTTACATCATTCAGAATAATTTAGCTATTTGAATTTTTATGAAAGGATTAAATTTTCAAAAAAATATGACAAAATGAGAAGTCTTAAATTATTAAATTCTTGAGCGTAGATACCAGCCTTATTTCGTTTATGAAAAATTCAGAAAAAAAAACTAAATAATTTCTAGCAAAATTTTTCCATTAAATATATGAATTTTAGTTTCCTTACTTAATTCAATGCAAAATTCTCTTTGATTTGATAAATAACATAATTTCAATTTAATAAATACATACAACATCATAAGCAGCTCTCTTGATTTTTAAATATCAGTATTTAAATTTCAGAATCCTTTTCTGAAAATTTAACTGCGTCAAATAGGAATTTTGTAAAATAATTTATAAAATATTAGAATATCTAATTGTCAACTTAAAATTAGCATGCAACACTACATGTCTGGTAGTCGCATAAATATTCTAAATATGATAAAATTTAATTATTTTGAATTGAAATGCAATGTCTTGCTTTACATTAGCAAAATTAAACAAGAGAAGCAAAGAAACATCTCTACTCTAAAAGAGATATTTTCGCAACATATACATCCAAACTGTGTTATTTTTACTTTAAGATGCACACAATGCACAACATACATTCTTGAACTAGATTTGCTAATTTAAGTCAGAAAATTATTCTGGTATCAAGTGAACTGAAAGACAGAAATGGGGAAAAAAACCATTCGAAGGGATTTGGAAGACTAGACTAAAATCTAATTCATTTTAGAAATGGAATACTTTGAACGAATTTTACTCATCTTTTAGGGGAAAAAATTTAATTTAGTGTCTTATGCCATTTTTGAACAAAGTCTCAGAAAACTTCTTTTCAAGAAAAATATACATGAAAAGTGCCGACAGATGTTTTTCTATATATATATATATACGTTGAAACCTAAACCATGCAGAAATTGATTTTAATTCTTTTATTTTTTATAAATTTTTTTATATATTTTTAATACTTCTCAAATATCAACGATGCGCAAAATTTCAATTTATGAATTCCCTACAATTTTTATGAAGTAAGCTTATTGGTGATGGAATAGCGTAAAAAATTTATTCAATTTCGCAGGTACATTTCTAGTGGTCTTTTTTATCTCTTTATTTATTTCATATTTTTATATCATTTATATGATTTGGCTTAATTCATTTTTAGTTGTCAGTTATCGAATTGGTGCGATGGATGTATTATTTAAATAATAAAAGCTGTGTCATACGTATTAAGTATTTAAAATAATGACTTTTTAATGCAATAAAATATAGTTATAAATAAACATATAAAGCTCGTACAACCTTCTCTCTCTCTCGGTACTTATCGCAACTATCGCCAATTCTATTAATAACTCGCAAAGTTTGCAACCCGATTGCTTGTGTCGTACGCTTTGAATTGCCATCCATGCGCTTCGTTTCATATAAAATCGCCGATAGGTTGGGATAATACATAAGTACCGAACATTCTACTGCAATAATGATTGTGTACATCAGACATCTATTGCTTTTCTCATTTCTGAATGTAGAGAAAAAGTGGTACTTTTCATTTCGCCATCGCAAATCTGGTCAAGCACAGTAAACACATGAAAAATTTAAAAAATACAAAAGTTCGAAGAATTCTTTACTTTGGAAGCATAAAAATTTTAACATTGTTTAAAAATTTTTGAAATGGGGTCCGCGACTAGTCTTGAAAATGTGGCAGTAAAAGGTAACCAGCGGGAATATTCCGTCTGGCGTTGATTGTATTTTTGGCGACTTTACCACCTGCTGCAGCGAAATGGAAAAGAACCGAAACACTTTAAGGTGCAATTACGTGAATTAATATGTACATTAAAATACTTATGCATATTTTTGTGTTATCCATTATGGTAATATTTTTTTAAAGTTTTTCGTAATAACATTATTGCAAATTTATATTTACATTATTGTACTTATTATTTTGCATGCATCATTGTTGCAAACGTGTTTCTAGTGTTGCTCATTATTTTACTGGAAATTTATGTTTTCTTTACACTCCGTGAAAAGACAAAGTTCAGAGACTTTAGTGCTAGTTCAGGTGTTGTCCTCGTCATTTGACCCCGGTTCAAAATTATACGTTCTGTCACCAATAGCTCTAACGTAATTTCAGAATGTGACATTAATTTTAAAAAAATCAACTGACTAATGTGTGAAAAAAGTTATTATATTATATATATTAAATTTATTTTTATTATGTTGCGAAAGTTTCTGATTGCTAAAAATATTTCTAAATTTACTATATATATTGTCAATTTTGCATCACAGGATATTAATCACAAATCATAATATTGCTGGGGCCCAAAATCATGCATTACTTTTTATTTCTAAGTCATGATGTGGTCGCGGTAGCCTAGTGGTCTAAGTATCGGATCGTGTCTGGCTGATCACGAGTTCCAGCTCAGTACCACTTAAGACCCGTCGTGTAAGGGAGCGATGCACGTTAAATCTTTGGAGAGATCAAACGTCCTCCCATTGGTGTAGTGTGGTGATTAGGAGAGGGGGTGCCACCCCAAGTGTCACCCTCGTTACTTGACCATGGTTCAAAATTGCTAGTTCCGTCGCCCAAAGCCCTCGTGTAGCTGAACAGTGCGACGTTCATTTTCACTGTCTCACTCCCTAAGTCATGATTTCAAAGTTGTCAATATTTAAGTTGTTTTTTGACATTTTTTCTATGGTTAAGTTGTTAACATTTTTACTGTCAGAAAACTCTCATATCAGAGTCAAAAGTAAATAAACCAAAGTAAAAATAAGTTTCTGAAAAAAACTTTCGCTGTTTTGAGTACTTGTTCTTTTATGAACCTATTTGTTTTAGAAATAAATCATTTTTAAAAAAACTTTCTATACTCAAGCAATATAAACTTGTATTCGAATGGGATAAATTTAGAATGGTCACATGATAGAGGCAGTCACGTGTTCTTCATTGAATACAAAACTAACATTAGAATTGTACTTAATATTTTGCTTGTACAGTCTAGATGAAATTTTAAATTTGATAATTGGGTAAAAATGTTCAAATATTAAGGTTTTTGAATTAAATCAAGGGCATTTTGTTTATTTATGTGCATTATTATTGTTAATAAGTATGTACTTCTTGAAAGAAAGTTTTGTAAAAAGAAAAAGTTGGCAACACAGTGAAGCAAATGAGAGAACTGATTGGTTTAAAACACGTGAATGCATTTATCATGTACCTATGACATCACATGAATTTATTAAACATTTGATTGCAATTATGTGGCCGTGACATCATATGAATTTATCCTTTTGGCAAAAACAATAAAATCTGTAATCCTAACGTGGGCAAAAAAAAGAAGAGAGAAAACATGTCTATTCGTATTATAAAGAACCATAATCATACACGAATAATAATTTTAAATGAATTATAGTTTTAAAAAACTAAAAAACACACTTTTATAGTTAATAGAGATAAAATGTAAAAAATAATTTCTTAATACAAGAATAAAATGATTAACAATAAAATCAATGCCATTGCGGTAAAAGCGTAGGGGGCTTCGTACTACATGTTTACACTAAGAATAGATATACACATAAGAATATAATACACATTTCAGAATATAACTAGTAAGAAATTATAGCACTTGATATCGAGCACCTCACGCTTTTATCCCAATGACATTAATTTTCTCGTTAATCGTTTTATTCGTATTCAATTAAGAATTATTTTTTACATTTTAGTTCGATTAACAATAAAAGCGTGTTTTTTAGTTTTTTTATCTATAATTTATTCACCTAAAGAACACATTTTTTTAATTTGATTTAAGTGTTTGTATCAAACGCGAGCGTTTTCGCTTTTAAGGGTGTAACTTCTTCTCTTAGTCGCCAATTCTGAAATTATTTTCCAAATCTAGAAATAGTTAATCCTCATGATCCTGATCAGGACAATGGAACAAAGCTATGAAATTATTGTATTTTCATCGGTCCTTGACAAGTGTGCAAAATTTCGAATTAATCTGACCTTTTAAAGTGGGTAAGAATCGAGTTCGAAGATTCCATTATATACAAGCGAAGCTTATAACAGCTTGTTAAAAAGAACAGAATCAAACTTGAATTCAATTTTATTGATTTATGTTGGATACAAACATTTAATTGGGTAACTTATTAAATAGTTTGCTAAGTACACGAATATTGCAATATAATCTATACTTGAACTTATTTTTTTTAATCGTTAATTTTGACAATTATATATATACTAGCTGCAAGTACCCGGGTTTGCCTGGGTTTAAAATAAGGTTTTCTGTAGAAGCTTACAAAACTGTTTATTTTCATGCAATAAAAGGGTACATTTATCTTAAAGCAATGTGATAGACAACATTCTTGGCAGTTCCATTTGGAGTGTGTACAAAAAGATTTTCCTCTCTGCTCACTCTAGAGCAGGCCACATACAACTGCCCATGAGAAAAGCATGGTGTCGGCAAGTCTATACTCTCCCCTTTTTCTCAGAGGCATGACTGTAGCAAAAAATGACAATGAATTCCTGTGAATGAAGAAATGGAATGGAATGTAGTAAGTAATGTGATATTTGTGTTGCAGTATTTGCTTGCAGTAAAGTAAATATAACAAAGTAATATTGCAAATTACCTACCTCTTTTGTTTAGTAAAGTTTTCTCTAAAATGAACCCATGGCTCAGACCATGCACATGGAGCACTCTTTTTGGCTGGAGGAAGCCAGAGTGAGGTTGGGATGGAACGAAACCTGTTTAAGAACCTTCCCCATGCAATTTTGTGTGAATGTGTACCAAATTTCACGTTATTTGGTTGTCTGGATCTTGAGTTATAAGAAAACAGACAAAAAAATGAGTCTTATATGTATATATAGATATAGATTTGTTTGAATTCTTGTGTATTATTACTTTTATAAGCTTTATGGCATATTTTATGGTGTACCAGTCTTTTAAAGCTGACTGAGCCACAGCAACATTTAGCTAGGTATAGCTAGTTATAACATAAAATTAAATCTTAAAAATATATGAAAAATAAAAGAAAGCTCAATATTTTGATTAAATCAGTATGATCATTTTCGTACAAACACATTATATATACTGTAAAATATTTATTTTGCTATTTGCTTTTCAGGCAGACATCAAACAAAATTTTAAAAATCGTCAAAAACAGATAAAAAACATATTTAAGGAAAATACCACTGATTAATTTTGCCAAATACATCGCAATGTGTAAAAAAATATTTGCAGTGCATAATCGCCAAAAAAATGTAAGTACTAAAATATAAAAAAACAAAAAATTATATATTGCATTAATTAAGGATTACCGGAGGGAATGATAAAACAGGCTAATACTCATAATATTAATTTCATATTGGTAGGCTACTCATTTTTGGCATGATTTTGAAATCACGCCAAATTGGTGTTGTGGCCAGTCTAGCCTTATAGTAATGTACAGAATTAAAGGTACTTATGTATTATCACAACCTATTGGTGACATTGTACAAAATGAAGCACATGATTGCCAATTCAACGCATACAAAGTTGGGATTGCCAAAGTGGCGAGTTGTCTTGAACGTTGGCGATTGTGCAATAATACGTAAGTACTAAATAAAAATTATCTAAAGTACAAATATCCCAAGCATAAAAATAAATTGAAAAATGAAGTACAATACTAACATTAACTGACATAAAAAGAACTGAACTAGCTCTATCAATGCAAAAGCATAATTTGAAAATATAAGGTACTTACATATCACCGCAACCTATTGGCGACATTATATGAAACGAAGCATATGACTCACAATTCAGCATATGTATGACATGTGAAATCGGGGTTGCCAACTTGGCAAGTTATTTTGAACGTTGGAGATAGTTAGGATAGTACATAAGTAACAAAAATAATTTGTCTTGCGACTACCTGCTTTTTCAACAGGTATTTAAGCCATTTGTCTGTTTTGCTCATTCTCTGATGCTTATTCCAGTTTGATATGTAATTACAACCAACACTGCTTTTGCTTCGGCAATATAATAACCCAAGTTTGATTTTAAGCAAGGCAATTTTATGCACTGAAGCCAAAAGTATACCCTTAAAGGTTAAATTAAAGACACATAAAATTGCAAAATATTATTAATTTCATACTATCTAAAACAGAGATAACGAAAACGGAAATACTATACTTATGTTAATCGCAGTAATAAGAAGTGAAATACCATTATCAATAAGAAGTTTTAGTTTGTCAAAAAATTATATGCTTCGCATTCTAAAGAAATAAATAAATTCTCCGGAAAAATACTGAAATTGTAAGTTGTAATTTGTAAGCAAAAGCACACACATAAACATCCTGCGATAATACCTAAATGTTGCCAAAACAACAAAACAAAATTTTAGTTGTTAAAAGAATAATCCTTAAAAAATGATTTATTCGAAAAATAATCCTAATTAAATATCAAAGAATAGAAAAATTGAATAAATATTCTAACCGATAAACATAGCTACTGTAAAAATATGTAATAATCTTAAAAAACTGCATGTAAAGTATAAATTGTCCACTTAGTGAGAAACGTGGCATCATATGATGTCATAACACTGGAAAATCACTTAAAAATTTAATTTTAAAAAATTCGGAACGCCAAACCTATTGGTGTAATTTTGTGTACGTGTACCAAATTTCACGTTATTTGGTTGTCTGGATCTTGAGTTATAAGGGAACAGACAAACAGTAATAAATGCGTCTTATATACATACATACATATATATATATATATATATATATGGAATTGTCAGCTACTGGAATCTCTAGCAAAGCACGCAGTCTTCGCGCGCAGGCGCAGCTAATCAAAACCAAAACTTTGACTATTGAGAAAAGAGCAGAAAAAGACTGAGGTACGCGAGCAGGCGATACCGTCGTCACATCATGGAAATCCAATTGTAGAATACCTACCTTTTTTTAAATTAATTTTTGTTAAGTTTAAAATAAAACTGAAGAAAGACAAATGTCTTGGACCCCTTGTTGTCTCCCACAAATTATGGGGGCTCGGCCGGGATAGATAAAATTTCCATTTTGATCAAAGTTTGGAACGTGAACAAAAGAAGCGTCCGTGGAGGAGACGCGCCGCCATTTTTTGGAAACTTCGTTCAACCTGTGTAGAGGTTGAAACCACTGACTAAACACCTGCGAAGAGGTGTCCTGTCAATAATTACAAGAACTATATTACCTGCGAAGAGGTGAAATCAGTGGAATCAAAGTTTTTCTTCAATTATTGGATACATCGTACGTGCGAGCAACAAGGGAGCTAGAAAAAAAAGGTAGGATCTTTCCATATTTTTTCTAAAATGTATAAAAACGCTCTTAAAGAGGATCTCATAAGAGTTGTTGAGGATCTAAACGGTACTGTGGAGAGTATGGACACCATAGCTAAACTAAAGACTAAAATTGAGAAGAGTAGTACATTTGAGAGTGATGCAGATTTCGTTAAAACTTTAATTAAAAACTGTATAGATGAGAGGGTATCGCGAAACGAAAGAAAGGCAACTTTAGAAAAACAGAAAATTGAGCTCGCAAAACTACAGTTAGCACAGTTAGAAAAAGAAATCGAACTTCAAACGGCTAAAAATAAAGCATTAAGTTTAAATCCTGCAGCTAAAGTCGAAGAGAAACAGTTCGAAACAAACAGAAAATATGATCAAAAGCATTAAAACTTTATCTCTTCCTGTTCCCACCAGATCTGAAAATTTTAATCTGTTCTTCCAATCATTAGAACGCGCATTTTTAACCAAGAAAATAAATGAAGTATATAAATCTGAAATTTTAATAAATCTTCTGGGCGAAAGAGCTCATAATGTCTTATTGTATATTAAAAAGGAGGAATTAAATGACTATGAAAAACTAAAATCTATAGTACTCAGAGAATTCCAAGTAACCCCTCGCGAGTGTTTAAACTCATTTAAAAATGCTGTAAAATCATCAGGCGAGACATACATCCAATTTGCTGCAAGATTGACGGCAAACTTCCAATATTATTGTTCGTTAAGAAAAGTTAATTCCTTTGAATCTCTATGTGATCTTTTAATTTCTGATAAATTATTTGAAACTTTAAATAAGGAAACCGCAACTCATATTGGCATTCGAGAAGCGGAAGATTGGGTTAGGCCTATTGATTTTGCTAAAGAGTGCGATATTTATATTTCATCTAGAAGCGGATCACGTAAGGAAACTCCTATTGCTTGTGGATATACTGACGACCCCTTTAAAAATAGACCACGAAACTATAAACCAAAGATTAGAGATAACTATCCCCAAAATCTTGAAAGACAAAATAAAAATTGCTACATATATGCGGTGATTCATCTCATTACGCAAGAGATTGTGAGAAGCGTTTTAAGCCTAAAGAATCTCACATCCATAATAGAAAAACGCGAATAGTTTGAAAGTCAAGAGCAAAAAACAAAAAAGCGATGAGTTCGCACAGCTCCAATACGTAAACATTTTTGTGGAAATTCAGCCCGTAACAGCCTTGATTGATTCAGGTTGCCAGATCCCAGTTTTAAATTCCTCACTAATTAGAGTGAACAAACCTTCCGAAGAAATAATAACATTAAGCTCATGTTTTGGTGAACAGCGTATGGTAGAAGTTCAACCCATAAATATTTCTCTTACTCAGCACTCTCCCAGTTTAAGTGTTCGAACGGCAATATCACCGACCTTGACTGAAGAATTTATTATACATCCCAGTGTATATACTGAAATAAAGAAACTAAGCCACGCAAAGAGCGATGTTTTATTGAATGAAAGTGAATCCTCTTTAGGTGCATTTTCTTTTTATAATGTTGCAAATGTGATAGAAAACTCTAGTTATGATTTGTCACATGTTAAAAACTTTAATATTAGAAATGATTTGAGTTCTCTAATTAAGAATTATAAACCTAATAAAATTAAGAGTACTAAGTTAAAAATGAATATTATATTAAAAGATGATATTCCTGTGTGTCAGAGAGCCAGACGTTTATCTTGTTCTGATAAATTACAGGTAAACGATCAAATTGATGATTGGTTACAACAAGGTATTATAAAAGAGAGTGTTTCCGATTATTGTTCACCTATAGTATTGTGTAAGAAAAAGGATGGTAATTTAAGAATCTGTATTGATTACCGCAAAATTAATTCTAAAACTGAGAAAGATCGGTATCCTTTACCCTTAATAGAAGAAGTTCTAGATCAATTGCAGTCGGGAAATTTCTTCTCAACTATTGTCTTAAAAAATGGATTCTTTCACCTTGAGATGGAAGAAAACAGTAAAAAATTTACTTCATTCGTCACACATAATGGGCAGTATGAGTTTAACAAAGTTCCATTTGGTCTTTGTAATAGTCCGAGTGTTTTTCAAAGATTTATCAATCACGTTTTCAGAGACCTTCTTAAAGAGGGAATTGTCATAATCTCTACATGGATGATATTATTATCCCTTCTTCGGATGAACTTGACGGGTTAGACCGTTTAACCAGGGTGTTAAAAACTGCATCGGAATATGGATTAGAATTAAATTTAAAAAAATGTAACTTCCTCAAGTCAAAGATTGAATTTTTAGGACACATAATTGAAAAGGGTACAATTAAACCTTCTTTGGACAAAACCAAAGCAGTTCAGAATTTTCCAGAACCTAAAAACGTGAAACAGGTCCAAAGTTTCCTTGGACTGTCGGGTTACTTTCGGAAGATTAATTATTTCCAAAATTATTCCATAATAGCCAAACCTCTCAGTGATTTACTACGGGATAATGCCGTGTTTCATTTCGGACCCGAACAGCAATTAGCATTTCAAACTTTACGGCAAAAATTTTCTGAAAATCCGGTGCTTCATATTTTCAAACAAGGTGCAAAACTTGAATTGCATACTGATGCTAGTAAATTTGGTTATGGTGCGATTCTGTTACAACAATCAGACGACAATAAACTTCACCCCGTACACTATTTTAGCAAGAAAACCACTCCCCAGGAGGAAAAATATTCAAGTTATGAACTTGAAGTTTTGGCTGTAATCGAATTTCTTAAGAAATTTAGGAACTATCTCGTTGGCAACAAATTTAAAATTGTAACTGATTGTTCGGCATTCCAAAAAACTATGAGTAAAAAACAATTAACTCCTAAAATTGCTAGATGGGCCTTATTTTTAGAAGACTTTAATTATGAAATTATTCATCGCCCAGGCAAACAAATGGGGCATGTAGATTGTTTAAGCCGTTATCCTGTAATGACCATAACATATGATGAAATAACCACTAAACTTGCAAATTGTCAGCGAAATGACGAGTACATTAATTCATTGAAAACCCTTTTAGAAAATAAGAAAATTAATGATTTTGTTGTAAAAAATGATGTCCTCTTTAAAATTGAAAATGATAATGATGTTTTGGTAGTACCTCAACAGATGCAAACAGACATTGTTAAAAATATTCATTCTAAAGGACATCTTGGTATTAATAAAACTGAAAGCATGGTAAAACAAAGTTTTTATTTTCCTAATGTGAGAAAATGTGTTGAAAATGTTATTAATAATTGTATTGAAAGCATTTTTGTAAACAAAAAACGAGGGAAAGGTGAAGGGTTGTTAAATCCTATTCCTAAGAAAAATATCCCTCTTAGCACTTACCATATTGACTTTTTAGGTCCTTTGCCATCTACAAATAAAAACTATAACCACATTCTTTCAATAATAGATGCATTCACTCAATTCGTATGGTTATATCCCGTAAAGTCTACTTCTTCCCGTGATGCTCTAGAGAAACTTAAGCAGCATTTGGCACTCCTCACCGTAAGATAAAGGTACTGCATGACCTCAAAAGAATTTCGAGAATATTGTGAGAATGATAACACCCAACATCTAAGCATATCAACTGGAATACCCCGCGGACAGATTGAACGGATCCATAGTTCTCTGATCCCAATCTTGTCCAAGCTATCCATTGACGACGCATCAAAATGGTACAAGTTTGTTCCAGCCGTACAGAGAACACTCAATTCAACGATTTCACGAAGCACTCAGATGACGCCGTTTCAACTCTTGACCGGAGTAAAGATGAGGACCAAACAAGATCTCGAAATTCTAAAACTATTGGAAGAGGAAATCGTGGAGACATTCACCGAAAATCGTGAAAAAATTCGGGAGGAAGCAAAGCGAAATATTCTGAAGATGCAAGAGGAAAACTGTCGAAATTTTAATAAGAAACGGAAAAAGGCGTACCAGTATGAGATCGGAGATATCGTCGCCATCCAACGGACACAGTTTGGAACTGGCTTGAAACGGAGGCCTAAGTTCTTTGGTCCCTATGAAGTCGTAAAAGTAAAACCTAAAGATCGATATGATGTCAGAAAAATTGGACTGCATGAAGGACCCAATACTACATCCACAGCAGTAGACCACATGAAGATGTGGGGAGAATCTGTCTAGTTCAGCAAAATTATGATATGTTAAATCTTTGTGTATTTGTTGTATAGTCCTTGTCTGTTCCGTCTTTTTTGTATGTTTCAGATTCTCCTCTGGTCTCCATGAAAAAGAAAAGGAATAAGTACCACTGCGGACAGCGTACAGTCAGGCTGGCCGTTGTGGAATCGTCAGCTACTGGAATCTCTAGCAAAGCACGCAGTCTTCGCGCGCAGGCGCAGCTAATCAAAACCAAAACTTTGACTATTGAGAAAAGAGCAGAAAAAGACTGAGGTACGCGAGCAGGCGTTACCGTCGTCACATCATGGAAATCCAATTGTAGAATAGCTACCTTTTTTTAAATTAATTTTTGTCAAGTTTAAAATAAATCTGAAGAAAGACAATTGTCTTGGACCCCTTGTTGTCTCCCATATATATATATATATATATATATATATATATATATATATATATATATATATATATCAAATTCTACCATATTTCATTGTCGTCTTTTTTGATATCTGTCGTAAAGAAATTTTGTTAAATTATTTTTTGAAAAATACTTTTCTTATGTAATTGTTTTAGGATTTTTCTACTTTTCTTACGTAATTATTTTGCGATTTTTCTGCATTAAGAGTTTAGGAGAGTTTGTTACATAATAGTAGTGAGTGGTTTTATCATACTCTCTGAGTTTTCCATACTCTGAATTTTTGTTTATTTTATTTTATTTGGTTTTTCCTACCGAGTTACAAAGGGCGAAGGTTGTCGCCTTCAAACTAGTTTAACCCCACTTTTTCGGTCCTAAGTCCGAAATTGCTTTCTGACTCGCTAGGTTCTTCTTTTTTGTAGTTTCTTTTTTATTTCTCTATAATTTTGTTCTTCATGTTCAGCTTTTATATTTTTATTACGCTATTTCTTGTTATGTTCATTATCTATTATTTCTTGTTTTTGATATATAATACATATTTCTTTCATATATATATATATATATATATATATATATATAATGGAAGTCTCAAAATTTGCTGAACAATCCATTTTTTTAATTTGAAAATATAGTGATTTCATAAAAGAAATCGTGCTTAGCAGGTAAAAAAAATTCTGAAATCGGTTATATGCATCTAACAAAAACTATCTGAAAACATTAAAACGGGACTCATACAACTTCAAAGGAAAATTATTTCTCGCCAACATTAAAATTATCCACACACTATAAATCTACTCACTCTCGCAACCTAAGCACCATTAGTTCAGAGTCGGTACTTTTAACTATTCGCGATCCATTCGTTTGTCTTCACTTGCGATAAAGGTCTTCGTCCACCTACCACGTCGAAAGGCTTTTGTGAAGGACATATCTCATTTCAATTCTAAATACCCACTTTCCTTGATTTTCCCTTTCAGGGGCGCAGAAACGCGTACTCCTCCCAAACCAATATTTACTTTTAAACCTTTTATCAGATGCAGATGAAAACATGGCTTCTAACTTCGTGGCTTCTATATTCTTGGCCACATCGCTATATTCTACTCTAGGGCTTAAATTTTTGGCTGCGTCTTGATACTCTTTTTGTTTTTGATCTGACTCATATTGTACATTGCTTATAAACGTTTTTAATGACAACATTAACTTATTCCCTTCACAGATGTCCAAACCAGGAATCTGTAATTTTTTGTTAATTGAATTAAATCTTTCTAAAATTTCTTCCCAAAATATAATTAAAAAGGCATTTTCCAGTTTTGTTAATTTATTAAGTAAATGTACTGCCTCTTTTCGAAAATCAGTTTTCTCATTTTCATTGTCACTAAATGTCTTAAGAATATTCAAGATATTACTCAAGGAGATTAGAAAGCACCTTCGATTCGTGAGCACGCAACTTAACAAATACACTAAAATGATCACTTCAGCCTAGAGGCTGTTACTGGCTTACATAAATACCACCGCCATATTACCATAATTATCTTTTAAGGCTTCAACAACATCGTAGTGAGAAGACCATCTGGTCTAAATTAAAAATTTTAAGGTAAATTATAGTTTAATTTCACGATTTAGAAGTTCCCTCCTATGGGTCGAAGCAGAAAAGAAAACATACGTGTTGCACTAAACAAAAGAAATTCACGATTTCAGTTGCATCTTTAACTTATTCTGCTCCAACCAGAGTAAGAGAATGGGCAGCACATGGGGCATAATTAGTGAATTTATTTTTTTTTCTTTTAAAAGAGTTTGCACACCATTATATCGACCGGACGTATTAGCAGCGTTGTCAAATGACTGTTCCCTACAATTATCCCATTTATTTCTAAAAATTCTTGTAGAGAAGTAAGTTAGCATAAGCCAGTGTGACTTCTAAGCTTAATTAATGAGACTCGTTTTTCATACACTTTTCCCCGAAAACAATATCGTAGTACAATAGCAAGTTGATCATTATAGAACAAATCTGGCGTTCAATCTACCACAATTGAATAGTACTTTGTGTTGCATCGTTATTTTTTTGAGTTGTAATTGTTTTAATGAGTTGCTTGGCCATGATCTCAATTATTTGCTCATATATTGTTTTTGATAGGTACGATATTAACGAACTTGGTCGTAATTCTCGCTGTTCAATATGTTCACGAACGAATGAATGGGTCGAACTCTGCTAACAATTCCAGGGCTCCCATAGCATTACCACTATGAGGAGAACCAAAAACTTCCTCGGTACCCCTCTAATTGATAAATCTCTGATATAGCCAAATACTTTACTACCGAAGTAACCAGTTTGATGACATTGTGGAATTATTCTGTATCTTTTCTTAGTTGCTTCTGTAACTGTCTATCTGAAACAGACTTATTTTCTTTTCGAGACTTATTTTATTTTATTTTCTTATTTTTTTGAATTTTTATGTTCGATAGAATTTTTATGATTTTCTTAACAACTGTTTCCAATCACTGTTACATGTTTCCAGTCAGAAAAGCCAGTTGTGTGTTGAGAATTTGTTTTAGAAAAAAGTTTGCAGGTTAAACAAAAAAACACTACTAATACTAGTTGAATAACCTAACCAAGATCAAGCACTTGGCCTTTTTTAAGTTTTAAATTAAATGATTATTCGAAAATGATATATTTTGTTTTTTGTTTTCTCTTACTGAAACAGAATATATATTGTTTGGATCTTTATTTTGAAAATAACTCATTTCATGTGAAAGGATATAATCAATAAAATTATTACTTAGAGATTTAGGCCACGAACCCACATCAACGTATAATTCTCAAACTCATACCCAACATTTTCTTAATACTTTTCGGTCGGGGCATTACTGATGTCCTCTGCCTGAACATCTTTTTCAGAAGGCTGCTGGTCATCGTAATCTTGCAAATTTTCATCATTAATATTTGCTTGTTGTGTTTCTCAGGGTTTTTTGGCTAAGTTTCTTGCCATTTCGCTTGTTAACGTCTCTGTATTTGTTATATTCTTGTTACTTTGTTCCAATGCAAAAAAAGTTAAATTTTTGACACATTTACATTTTTCTTTTTCTCGATTTAACAATATAGTTTTCGCTTTTCCGCTACACTTTTATATTTTCTTCCAGACATATTTACATTGTTAACTAAGTACTTCATTTTCCTAAAAATCAGTCTAAAAGTTTAGGTCATAAAATTACGATAGCACAATCGATGTGCTTAATTAACTAAAAATATTCTAACAAATTTTTACAAAGCAATATAGTATATTTCTAAGATATTTAAAACAAAGTACCTAGTTAATTTAAAAAAATAAAAAATGCTTCTCTATACTCACTAAAACCTAAAACGCTGATTATTATTATTTATAAGCCCATCGGTTTAAAGGGAATTTTATAAAAATAAACTTTAGAATTATTTGCCACACTTTAAGTAAATATTGTTTTTCGGTTGTCATCCATTATTTGCTGTTGCTACGTATCTTTAAAAAAGCCAACTTATTACTAAAAAATCAAGACTATTTTACATTTATCCATAATACTAGCGGTGAATTTCCATAACTCACATAAACTGGTTGTTATTGTTTTATATCCTATAGAAGTAATTAAGTTAACACAAATTTTAAGACAACATACATATCTATGGGAAATCCTGATGTTCTCAATCTTTGAAAAATTGAAAGTACAGAAAATACTTAATCATTACTTCAATATCTTCCTACTTAAATAATTTAGAAATGTGTATCGGCACTTACTTTTTACTTGAATAAACAGGTACCTATGTTTTAATTACAGTTAGTATGCACAAGACCAAAGCACCAAATCAGCATATTATTGTAAATTAGAATTATTATTGCACAAAAATAAATGGCTACAGAAATAGTGCGGCTACATTTATATAAATGCTTGATGCTCGCCAGCGCCGTTCTATGATAGAGACTCTGTTTATTAAGTATTAATTTCCGTGTATTCGGTGGACGAACAAAATAGTAAATTGCTCTTTCTCTTGAAAAAATAATAAATTTGATATGGTACTTCTGGGACTTTATTTTTGATTCTTATTCTTTTACTGGGGTTTATTTCATTACTGTTTTGAAATTTATTATTTAATTACATTTTTTTCTGTTTGTTATCTTCAATGGAGAACAGGGCCCCCTGGAAGCCAGGGGGCCTGGGCTGCAGCCCATTTAGCCCATACGCAGATCCAGCCTTGTACTTCAATCATTTTGTGTTTATTTGTCATGTTTTCCTTTATTTACGTCAAAATCTTACTAAATATGTTCTACTGGGCTAAATAAAGTGATTGAGAGGAGATATTTTCATAATTCGAGGACAGTTAGACAGACACATTGAGAGCAGTGCGCTTGGCGTCATTATGCTTTTAAAAAATAAAATCATTTTCAATATCCAAATTTTGGGCGGATAATTTAAAATTTCTCTTTAAAATATTTAAATAGAGCTCAAGATTCACAATATCAACAAAAATTACCAAATTACCTCATTCTGTGGCCGATTTAGATCCCCACACAAGAACACTTCCACCTCCATGTTTTATTGATCCAACTAGATTTTTGGGATTAAGTTTCAGAAAATTCAAAATTGATAGCAAATTGATTGGTATGGCAGATAATTCAACATTTTGGTCCCGATGGGCCTATAATAGCTTGTTAATGAAAAAAGGAGTTTAATCCCAGGAATTTATATGGAACAAGAACTCCTCCACATCCATGCTTCAGCATAGAAGTGAAGGTGTTTTGGCGTGGGGGTGTAAATTGGCCTCAGAATTAGGTAATTTGGTATTTTTTGATGGTATTGTCAATCATGAGCTCAATTTAAATATTTTAAAGAGAAATTTTAAATTTTCCACGCGAAATTTGGTTATTGGAGACGATTTAATTTTTAACAGGGTAATAACGCCAAGCCCACTGCTCTCAATGTATGTCACTGGTGTCTCTCTAACTGTCCCCAAATTAGAAAACACCTCCTCGATCACTTTATTTAGCCCAGTAGAACATATTTGGTGAGATTTTGACGTAAAAAAATAAAACATGACAAAGAAAAACAAAATGTGAAGTGAAAACAATTATCACAGAAAAATGGAGGAAAATTGATGCAGAAATAAAAAAAACTGATTTAATCTATACAAGACGCTTAAAAGTTGTTGTGGACACAAAAAGATATCCTTCTAAGTACTAAATTAAGAAATAAATACAATGTTTAAAGCTAAGTTGAGATTTTTGTTAAGTGTACGAAAGCTTTTGTGGCGTAATATTTTAGTAGTTTTTTGATTATTAATTTTTTAAAGTAGTTATACTATTTTTAAAAAATTAATTATGTCATTTCATTAAGAACAAGTTGCAGATATCAAAAAAAATTATAATTACAATATATTAATTTTTATTAGTCGAAAACATTAAATTTTATAAGAAATCGCTATTGTACGAACACTTTTGTGGCCCACTGTATGTGGTCATAATATGTCATCCGCAAATTAATTCATTTAATTTTGTATAAAAAAATAATTTAAATTTGGCATCGAGAAAAAAAATATACAGTCGGACCTCTATATTGCGAATTTTTCTATGTAGGGAACTTTTTCCAGGAGCCTTGAACATTTCACGATTTTCTTCGTAAACTAAACTCTCCATAGCGAAGTGCATTTTCTGTAGAACGAACTTTTTTTCTTGGGGTTCAATTTTTGTTCTCCTTATTTTTAACGTATTTCCGAAGATTTCAAGTTATTCTCTCTTTAACACATTGTATGGTGGTCATAAATCTTGAACTGGTTTTACTAGATCCTAACTCGCCGAAAGCAAAAAAGTTCCATCGAAGAAGTGCAGCCTTTAACCCCCAGTGTCCAGTTCACTAGAAACATCTCTTCAATATTCCCTTTCACACTGAATCGAGTTTTCCCGTATCCCCGTGTTCTAGTTATAAAATAATGTATGTTTAATATTACTTGCATGCTTTAAATTAGAAAATGTCCTTAAAATTCATTAACTTTAACATAAAATTATTAACATAATTGAAAATACAGTGTATTCTTCGAAATACTTTTTTGTTATTTTCCTTGCATTTTTTTTCTATCTTTTTTTTATGGGTAAGATGTATAAAATAAACACATATTAATTTTAAAAAGGTGTGAATAATAACTTTTTAATATATAATGTTTATGAATTTAAAAATTGTTTTTTATGTGATTTCGAAAGTATATTAAAAGATAAACGTCTATGTAACGAATTTTTCCCCCGGGATTTAGCGACTTCGTTACATAAAGGTCCGACTGTAGTTCACTTGCTAAATGAGTGGTTAAGGAGCCGCTCTAGAAAGCAACACGGAGGCTACTGAAGAGACGGCACCTGAGCTCCCTCTCCAAACGACCACACCGTACCAGTGGGAGGAAATTGTGCCTCAACAGATTCATCCCTTAACTGCTTTGCCGCTGATAGTTTCTTCTTTCTATCTTGGATTTGCAAATATTTTTAATTCATAGAGTGAGATTATTAGTGCTAGTGCTAGAAGCACAGTTTGTACATAGCACCGAAATACTTCTGATCCGGTATCTTCTTTGTGGTGAAAGCGGAAGTTTTTCGTTAAAGGTAGGAGTATAGATTCTTAAAAATATTCGATAAGAAACAGGGATTGGCGAGGCGATGTGTGATTTGTTGCTTGAGAAGAAATGAAAACGGAAAGAATCCAAAAAAGCCGATATTACCTCTGTCTCCATTGCAATATAAAACTGAGTATTACACCATGCTTCAAATGATGTGTGTACCTACTATATATGCACACACACGCACATAAAATTCTCAATCGTTTGAAAATGCACGAACATGAAATTGTTTTGTAAGTATGAGATAATATTTTTAAGACTTATTAAACATTTTTCATAGAATGCGAGTTGTATTTGTAAAAAACAAACATTTAGAGTTTTTTGTACTCCACAATTGTAAAATAGAAAATAGTGCAAAAGCTTTAAAATTGTAAATGAAAATAAAATTCTTCCATTTTTGCCTCCTGTGTTAAGTATAATGCGCAATAAAAGTAGTTGTATGCAAAAAAAATGTAACTTTTTTGGAACATTTGGGGGGTGGACTTACCTCTTAAGGGGTCAAACATGCATCCATCCTTACACAAAGGATCTTCAGCAACATCAGGAATTGACGACATCGTCTACGAATGCGGTTAATCACATGATCCCGCAATTAAGACAGGCTGTAATAATGTAGTAACATTATTAAACAAATTTATACGTTATAATACATTCCTTTAAATAATTATTTATTTCCAATGGAGGATTACAAGACAACTGCAAACAAATTCCTTTAAGGCATTGAAATAGCCATGAGCTATTTCAATGTATTTAACTCAGAAATCAATGCTGATCTCAAAATAGCCTTTAAAAAAATTCTATAAAAAAATGAATAAAGAAAATTGTGTATCTTACGATTGAAATTACACGGTTTTACACTAAAATATTTACTCGCGAAAATTAATTTGTAAATGTTCTTATAATGGGTTCAACTAATTTGGCAATGTTCTCACTCTTTTAAATGGGAATAATAAGATTAAAATATGTTAATATCATTTTCATTGAAGTTGGGTTTTTTTAATCTTTCAGGAACGAATCAGGGCAGTGCAAATACACCCAGAAAGCTTTCCATAGGGTTGCTAAGTCGCCGAAAATGATGCCAAACAGATTGAGACATTTTATTTTGTGTGTGTACACATGTAAATTACAGCTTTACCAATTGAGCCATGAGAATGAACAGTTGCATAATTTGTATAATAGGGGGTGGTCCATCGGTATGCGGACAGGGGGTACTCCTAGTTATTAAATAAAAATGACTCAAAAAGACAAATGTATGAAATTATGTAAATTTCTGTAAAATATCTTCAGCTTTGATTTGTCTGAAGAAAAACAAGCATAGATTATTAGAAATGTAGCCTTAATTTATATGTACAATGTAAATTAATTCATCTAAATTTAAATTCTATTTTTTTTTTTTTCAAAAGAAATAAAAAATATATCAATTTATCTTGTGGATTTTTAAAAATATCCTATAAGAATAATTTTCTCATACTCATAAGGACAATACTCAGGATCAACTGTCCTAACTCCTAAATGCCATTTCAAACAGAAAAAACTTGATACCCCACAATAAGCAGCTTATGTCTCTGCTCATCATATTTATTTCAAAAAAAAATAATTTTCATATGATGTATAAAAAAGGTTGATGATCCCAAAAAATTAGAAAGAAAACTAACTAATTAAAATAAAAAAGATGATAAAAAAACAATTTACAAAATAACAAGAAACCAAAGTAAAAATGATCAAACGATGCGATCCTTTCAGTTTCCATATTGCATAATAGCGCCCAATGCTTTGGCGCTGTCCATCAACTTTCTACATTTTTCCATGAAATATTTACAAAATTTTTTGTAGTAACTTATAAAAAATATTTTAACTTTAAAATTTATTTGAACGCCAATGCTAATTTAAGAAATATTTATATTTTAGTGTAATTTATAAAAACAAGATTATTTAAAAATATTTTCACCTAAAATGTTTTTTAAAAAAAATATATATTTTAATAAATATTTTTCTTAAAACTATTTATTAAAATACGTAGTTTATTTTTATTATAATAAATAAGTAAGCATTAAATACAAAATTACTTTTTTAAAAAAATATCTTCAATAAATCTAGAATTAATATTTATGAACGCAGTATTTTAAATGGAAAATAATAATTTTAAAATTAAAGCTTTTTTAAAAAAGATATAATCTGGAATGCATATTTTGGACATTTAAGCTCTCTGTCAAATTTTTTCTGGCATAGAGCTTAAAATTTAGACATTTAGTCGGCAGAAGTGGTTATTCTCATAAATTAAAATATTTAAGAAAATATTTAAAATAAAGTAGAAATAGCCTACGATTATACTTTTTATGATTCTTTTATGATCAAAAAAGCAAACACTGGGTGTAATAAACTCAATGAAACATATAATTCATGACTTAAACCATTATCGAGCGCGATAGCTTCCTTAAGAGACCATATTAAGATCATTCCCGCTCGGTAATATTCAAATCAGACAAAACAAGTTAAAAAAAAAAAATCTTCCTAGATACTGTGAACGTCAATATAAATATTTTTTTTCTGTATATCATTATCAGTATGAACTAAACCTTTTGAGCATATTAAAAAACGAACTCTGAATTATGCATACTGTGACCCCACATTAAAATATGGTATCCCGTCCAGGAAAAAAAAGAAAAAATAAATCCGGCGCTAAATTTATTTAGATTTCTCACCCCTACGTAAGGGTGGGCAGAACTTGAAAAATATTCGAACAGAATATAGATATTCCAAAGGATCGGGCATCTGATAGAATTCGAACTTTTGACATCCAATCGCTTAAAGGTTCCATTAGCTTTGTTTTTGTACGGTAAAAATGTGCAGGATGCACGGCAAAGGTTATAAATTGAAGTGTAATGCTTTCTAATGCGTTTAATGATGGATAGTGAAGCAGGTAATTTATCTTCTCTTACAATTTTGTTATTCATTCCTCTAGAGAGAGAATGGTACAGAAAAAAGCTGGTTACCAGCCTCTGCAACGTGGTTTAATTTTGTTTTGGAGATATATTTTGTGCTGTTATTTATATGCAATAGGTGTGCCCTAAGTAAAAGTGATTCTTAAGGTGGCTTTAATAGGAGATGATATATAAGCAAGATTGGGTAAAATCGGTACCTTAACTACTTCTGAAAGAAATGTCAACAAGGTATTAGTCATTCTGATTTTTTTTTATTTCTTGAAAGTTGTTTTAAGTGAACTTATTCAATAGTAAATTTTATTTTTAAAAAAACAAAAAGACAGTCATTCTTTTAAGAGAAATGGCTAAGTATTTTAGTTCTATTTAAATTTTTCTATTAATATATAGAATATATTGTTGGTTGTATCAAGCTTCGGAAATTTTGCGATTAATCTATCTTATTGTAAATAACGTAAGCAAAAAGTGTTACAATTTTAACTATAGAATTTATTTAAAGGTCATTTTACATATTATTAAGTATAACAAAAGATATATAACTTCATTGATTTATTATTTAAGCATGGTATTCTTGTATGATTTCTAGTTCGTGAAATGAAAAAAGTAAGAAATGGATTTTTAAAATATGCCTAGAGAGGGGAAGGTAAGTCATGTAGCAACATGTCTACATCCGAAATGTAAAAATATAACTAAGTTAAACCCTTTATAAGGCCTTTTTTTTCTTGTAATGTTATGTTAAAATATTTGTATGATTTAGATTTATATATTAAAAAAATTAATTTATAATTTATTACTTAAAATATATTTGATTTTTAAGACCATTTTTTGGTAGTAAGTACGTTTCTCACCACCCACTGGAAGCTATTTAAAAGTAAGACATCTTACGTTTTGCATTTCTTTTTTTATTTTACATTACATGATATTTAAAAAATAATTGTAAATACCAAAATATACTGAAGAAACTATAAATTAGATGTACTTTGTATTAAAAAATGTAAGAATTTATACACATTACTTTCAATGAAATTTCAAAAAATTCGGATCAATACATAGAGAGAGAGGGATTTTTTGCATGCAGAGGTATCTTGTTCTCATGTGATTTAGTACAACACAAAGTGCAACATCTATCTATTTTTTTGTCAAATTTTGACATAGGCTCACCAACTTTAGTCAATCGTAGGTCATCTGGAACAGTTGTCTTGGAAATCTACAAATTGTCATTTGTGCTTGCGACTTCGAAAGTCCAGACATCAGTTGTGTTAGCCGAATTGCTAGCAGCACACACCAAAGGTGGGGAAATAGCTTCCCATCAACATTTAAAAATTAATGTAGTTGGTAATAAGTATACTTACCACAGCCGTATAAGAAACTAAAGAAGGGTTTCTTAAAATTGACTAGCTACAAATTCACGAATTTTTAAAGCAATTATTGAATTGTTACTATTATTTGGTGAGAGAACGTCTTAAAATTCTGATTATTTCTATTTACGTGGATTAATACGTGAAACATTTCAAAACGATAGATATTCGTGAACATTTTAAATCACATATTTTTTTAGTAACTTTTTTTGATAAAATCTTTAAATATAATTAATTATATGGCATTAATATATATTCAAAATTTCAAATCTGTAAGTAATATTTATAAAAATGTTCCTTTTATATTGAAATTTACACTGTTGATAAATTGATATTTGAATTGATTACATGTCGTTTGCTCATGCATGCCAGTATCCTAATTTTTGATGGATAAGGGTCTTCTAGTTTAACTGTAGGAAAATTCAAACTTCATTAGAAGCAGAAAAAATTTAGATTTCATCGTCATTGAAATTGAAAATTTAATTTCTAGAACGATTTTCTTGAACAAGCCATCTTAAAATCAATTCTGTTTAAATGCCGCTAAAAGTGTATTTAAATACATTTATTTGTCTAATATTAAAAAATAAAACTTATTCGCGTTATTTTTTAAAAACTTGGCACTTAACGGTTGAAAAACCATCAAGCCAACCACGTACAAAACATACCAAACTCTGGCAAATATCAGTTGCTAATATGAATAGGCGGTGCTATTTTCAAATATCAATCACTTTGTAACGGTTAGTTTCAACTTTTATTGCCCATCAGGTGTAAAGGTCAGTGACGCTAACTGTTGAGCCGAAGGACCTGGGTTCGAATCCCAGAGATGGCACAGAAGTTTGTAAATGTGTAGAGCCTTCGTGGCCTTGGGGTACTCTAACTATCGGTTCAGCTGCAAATCCTCTCGCGAGGTTGATGGAAGAGAGGTGGGAGGGCCTTGGCCATCCCCAGAGAGTTCTTCCTGAAAATTGGAGAGGAAACGAATCAAATCGTACTACCACCTGAGTGATGTTCAAAGCTGCGGATAACGACAGGTATCACTTAGTCCTTTGTCATGATGAATTTCGTGAGCCTCGATTTGGCCTTTGGCATTCAGATGAAATTAGTAACAAAAACAGTTTTAATTCAGCGTGATTTTTTTATACTGTTACTATTGAAAGGAATCATGAAATCAAAAAAATGGTTTAATTTTAGTTTATACCGGTTTTAATATTGGTATGCAAGGTTGATGAGTCTTTTACAAAAAAAAAATTTTAGCATTGAGCCGTAATGAAATTATCTTAACGGAAAATATCACCATGTTCTTATTTCGGAAAATTCGTCAAAGTAATCTCTAACCCAGGGTTCCAGTAACCGATAAGTATGTGAGTCATATTTATTTTAAAAATCCCAGTATAAAAATTCAGTTTTGTAATTTTTTTTGTTTGCGAGAGCATGCTAATTGCATTATGATATTTTATCACCCACGATGCTGCTTTTTTTAAGAAAAATGATGTTTTAATGCATCATTCCCCGATGTCAAAACTCATTTACCTTTTTTAACTTTAAAACAAAAAAGAAAGGACGGAAGAAACTGCACAGTTTCTTCCCAAATATTATCGAGATAAGATCTTGTGTGTTTCAGTTCACATTTCAGGAAGTTAATGTTACTAAGATTGATTACGGGGTAAAATATTCAAGTGCGTTACAAAATTAAACTTTAAACTTGTATCAAGCTTTTCGTCCCATAGTGTGCATTTGTGTTCATTTCATATCACACGCCACTTTTTCTATAAAGTCAGAAGTAAAATTCTGCTGTTGATTTCTAATGTTTATATTAATTAAAATTATATATTACTATTACAAATTAGTTACTTCCAGTTATTACATAATTAAATGTGTGATGTATCAGCAAGGAAATATTAATCTATGCTAAACAAATAGTTTTCTAAAAATATAATACACAAAAAAATACCTTAATACTTGTGCTTATAATTTAAAATATGCTTCTCAATGAAATGGATTTGTTTTCAACTAAGACTAGATTACCGCTGTAGCCTAGTCGTGATGGCCACGACGTTTTTAATGCCTGCGGAGAGGGTAATGGACTGTGGCTGGCGTGTTATGAGTTAGTACGGCTGAAGACCCTCCGTGCAGATGCACTTTTAACTCTTTATCGCGCGACCGACGGTATTTATAAGTACCACTCACTTTAAAATTACATAGAATAACCGTTTTCACGAATACTCTGACGATACTTGGCAGAAATATTCTTTGAAATTCACTCTTCCATGATATCTGGAAGCACGGGTTCTATGATGAGTATTTTAGCGGGGAAGGCGAATAGTTTTAAGCAGAAATTGTGTTTTTCAGCTGATGGCGTTTCCAGCGGATAGCGAAGATTGTCATTTTTGTTCAGAAAAAATAGTTAATGTCAAAAGGTAAGAGTCTTATTTTTTTATATGTTAATGAAGACCTTAGAAAACGATTTGACTATTTATTAAAAGTGGACAGTGTGTGTAATTAATTTTACAGTTCAATATCTTTAATTAAATAATTAGCTCTAATTCAATTTCCCAAAGTTGAATATTTAATTTATGTATATCCCTTAGTTTTCAATGTAGAGATTCGAAAAAAATATTGCATTAAAAAGACTGCAGTAAATTATAATGTGGTCGATAAAGGGTTAAATACGTCGATACTCAAACGTCCTTCCGTTGGTGTGGTGTGGAAGTTAGGAGAGGGTGGCAACTTAGATGTCGTCGTCGTCACTTGACCATGGTTCAAAATTAAGAGGTCCGTCGCCAAAAGTCCTCGAGTAGCTGAATAATGCGACGATAATATGCACTCAATCAGGGCGTTTTTGAGTAGCGGGTTCAAGCCCTGGTGCCACTAAAGACTAACCGTGTAGATGGGTTGGCTTACGTAAAATCTGTGCTGGTTCAAAATTTTCACGGTGGCGTGATGGGGAAGTTAGCAGAGTAAGATGCCGGATCAGGTGTCATTCTAGTCATTTAACCGATGCTCAAAATTACAAGGTTCATCGCCAATAGCCTTTGTGTTACTTTAAAAATATATTTAATGAAGCATTGATTCAATCAACAAAGAGTAGAGTAAAGAGATTGTCATTATAATTTATCTCTGAAACTCAAGTTTTGGAAAACTTGAGAATTAGATTAGTATTTTGACAAAATATTTTTAATAAAATTTTAGTTATTAGGAAATTAAAATCATGCATTCACATACTATTTTTTTTCACTTTAATATTATCGAATAATATGTAAAAAGTGTGAGTGCCCCAAAAATGATCAGCTTGAATTTGGAAAGGTACACAGAGTGTGTGGATCACTCACTTGCTTAAGATACTGGTAATTTTTAGTTCTTTTTTTCCCTCACAACCAGAATTTCCCGAGAAAAGAAAAATTAATAAATATAAATAAAAAGAAAAAAACTTTTTTTCCGCCTATATCTCAGCTGCTTCTTCGACCCAGCCCACCCAAAACCGAGAAACTTCCGCTTTTTCCTGGAACGGAAAAAGGAAGAAGGTTTAAAAAAATAATAATAAAGGAAGAAGGTGCGGAAAAGTGGAAAAAAAGTGGGAAAAACTTTAAATGGGGCGTGCGGTTTTTCCCAAAATCCGTTTGATGCCGGGGCCGGCACTATCGGTAAACACGAACTTTTCTTCCACCTGTCATATCTTTCGTCCCACGTTTCTTGAATAAAAAAAACTTGGCAGTGAAGAAAATGAAATTAAAAAAAAAAAAAACGTTGGTCAGAGGGAAAATTTTTTTTCCCCATCCACTATAGTTGTGGAAAAGTTAGTTTGTTTTCCAGTAGAAAAATGTGATGTTTGAGTCATTTACTCTCTCTTCGTCTTTTTTTTATATAGTTAGAATATATTCTTAGAGTCTGTAGTTTATTTGTATAAGTAATGTTTATATAAAGTGTAACTAAAAACAAGAAAGTAAAATACCCCATTGCAAACTCATTGATTTTTAGTTTTTCGGATGTAGAGCAACTAGGACACGATTTTCTCATGAATGAAAGCTACGTAAATAAACTGAAAAATTTACCGCCGAGAATAGTTATTCAATACATTGTTTACTATTTAATGCAATTTCTTGTGCATATCCCATGAAGCAATACTGCGCTAAGAGGTTGATGCACGTTAAACCTATCGAGACTGAAAATTCTTCCGTTGGCTTGGTTTGGAAATTTGGAGAGTGAGATACCAGCTCAGGTGTCATTCTTGTCGGTTAATAGTGGCTCAAAATTACGAGGTCCATTACTAATACTCTTCGTATAGCTTCTAGAAGAGTGCGTAACTCAAATAATAAATAAATAAATTATTTAATACTAATTTTAACACTGCCATCCATCCGATGTAGTGGTTAGCGACGGTAACTGCTGTGCCGTAGGACCTGGGTTCGAATCCTGGAAAATAGATGGATGTTTGTAAATGTATAGTGCCTTCGCGCATGAGGGTAGTCTCTCTGAGGTCGAGACTCAAGTTCTCTCATGAGGTTGGTGGAAGGCTCCTGACCGCCCCCAGGGTGTCCTCTCTCAACATTGAGGACAAACAAACCAAAACGTACTGTCACCTGCATGGCGTGGGGCTGCGGTAGCCCAGTGGTCAAGGCATCGGATCATGGCAGGCATGTCATGAGTTCGAGCACAGTCACTAAAGACCTGCCGTGTAGAGCAGTGATGCATATTAAATCTATCGGGAGCTGAAACGCGTCCTCTCGTTGGTATGGTAGTTAGGAGAGAGGGGTACTAGCTCAGGTGTCGTTCACGTCACTTGACCAGGGTTCAAAATTACGTGGTCCGTCACCCAAAGCTCTCGTGTAGCTGAACAGTGCGACGTTCATTTTCACTCTTACACTCACTAAGTCATGATTAGCTAGTTTTTTGACAGTACAGTTACGTTTATATTTATATAGTGATAGTTTTAATTTATAGTTTTCTGTTCTTTTCGTATTTTGTTTTTCTTCTGGTGTTTCTTAAAAAATGAAATTCGAAAAGAAATAATTAAATGTTTGAAAAATTTAGAGCTTCTCTAGAATGTAAACACAGATATAACACGTGTTTATCATTTTACCAGTTTTTTCTTCATCTTTATTTATCAGCAAGTTGAATTTCGTAAAAGAAATCAAGTGAATTTTTAATCTATAATTTTTTATATTATAATATTATTATTTTATTTTATTAATATCAAAAAGGCTCAACCAGTTATAGTTATAATTTTTTTAACAAAGGAGATTCCCTTCTATGCATATTTCAAAGACATTTTGATAACACATACTTGTATTTCTATCACGAGCAAAAGAGAATAGCTAAAAAGTTAAAAAAGTATCAAAAGCAATTAATTGATAAAATAATACTGTGTTGTTATTTTAAAATACTGAATCGTATTAGATGTATATAGAATCAGTTTTTTAACAAAAAATTTTGTGAAGAAAAAATTTCTTAAAAAAAAATTCGAAATAGAGAAAAAAGATTAATATCCAATTTTAAAATGGAAACTGCCGTAGATCAAGACATAGTTTAAAATTAATTCTTTAGCAAAAAGAAATAATCTCAAAAATAATATTTTTCGAGAAAAACAACTTCAGATTTATCACAATTCAACAAAACAATAAATAATAAAGTGTTTTCAAAAGTAATTAGATACAATTCTAAAGATGATTCGTTTTTAGTAGTTTATTTTTAATCGAGGAAATCATCTAACATCTTTGAATAATCCTCGCTTAAAAATTCGAAATTTAGTAATGCAGTGCCATCTGGAGTCATAAATGTAAATTAAGAATGAGAGGATTGTGTTCATTCCATATCCGCAAATTATTACAAGCATCATTTTCTGTGATATTCAACTCAACCATTTTTAGCGATTGGGAGAACATAATTAAGAAAGGGGATTAATGAATTTATTCTTATTTTAATTTCCGCCTTGTTGTTTTAATGTTAGATCATACTTTATTTTCCTCACTAATTTTTTTATTTTTTATTTTCGATTTTAGGCGTAAGGAATTAAATATTGATTTATGATGACTGTTAGATCAGATCAATAATGTTAAGACATTTTTATATCAAGATAAAATCAGTGAGTTTCATTTAAATATTTCTTATTATCAATCGACTTTTCTCGTTGGAAAAGAAAAATGAAAATATAGAGATAGAAATTTAAAGTATTTTTTTTTTCAAATACACTTTAAAACAGACTAAAATTCTGAAATTGATTATATTTTATTACCTTATGTGTACTTTGATGAAATTTTTTATTTTAAATTCATTTACTATATTTAATTATTTTTATATCTTAAAGTTATTTTAAAAAATCACAAATGGCACATTTTAATTTGATTTGTTTCTCAGTTTAACATCTTAAAGAAATATAATCGTGAGGAACAGAATTCCTTGCTATCTAATGAATATTTTGTTGATTTAATTTGTCCATTATATGAAGGAAATTTTGGCTAACAAGGTCATTGTCATATATAATAATTTAGAAAATTTATGGTTTATGCAATATTTATTCGATTATAATTATATATTGAACATAAAAGCATAACTTTCCAAGGGCATATGATTGTGCAGTATTTTAGAAAGTGAACTTTATAAAAATATTCTGTGTAAAATTTTATGAAACAATAGTTTTTTTATTTGTGTGTGAATGTATGCGTTAATCAATTTACTATTATTTAACGAAATAACCAATATAACTTTAGCGCTAGTGGCTAAAAAGTGAGAAATGAAATACTCAAATATTTTACTTTCTTAACGAATGATGCATTTTAATTAAACAATTAAAATGCATCCCACTATCAGATACAGATTCAGTAAGTTGAAACTTTGAATTCAGTAATAAAGATGATCTACACATGATGCAATCTATAATTTAATTTTTCCGAGTGAACTTATTTAAGAGTTTATGGTCTTGAAATCAAAGTGCTCACAGTGGCCAGCATTGCTCAAGTCGAGTAACAAGTTCGAGTCCTGATTCAATTAAAGATTCACCGTGAGTAGTAAGTAATAAAGCTTGTTGTACATTAAATAGAGCTGCGTATCAAATCCGTAAAGTAGAAAAATGGGAATGTTAAGAGAGAAAAACATATCAATTCATACTCAGGTGTGTCATCCTTTTTTTCTCTTACGCGAGATTTAGAATCACGAGATGCTGTGCTATCAATCCCTCTGTTTATCTTAAGCGAAGTTAATTCAAATCAACTAATCAAATTGAAAACTTACGAGATCCGATTACATTTTATCGTGGGGCACATTCTAATCTTCAAGATCTATTGTGGAATATAATTTATAACCATCAACCTTCTGTTCCGAACATCAAGCTATAGAACCAAACTACTTTGTCAATTTTTATAAATAAAGCAAACAAAACTATAAAATTTCGAATTCAAAAAATATATCAACTTTAAAAGTTCTTCATACTGCTATATATATATGTTGCCATAACCCATGACTGTATACAAAACTGATATCGTTATTTTGTGTCAAGATAAAATAATGAAATAACACCCAATCTTGTACCTCACTCTCTGAAATTACGGAGATTTTGAGAAGTTGTGTTTAAGATATGATGCTTTCTACGCTACGTTTAAATCTGCATAGACTAGCGCGAGTGATGGCATGCTTGCAATATTTGATCCATCAGCTCTCACACTGATGATATGCTAATCAAGCTATCATGACCATTCTTTTCCATATTAGACCAAACAATTCAGTTAACTTCTGTAGCTAACTCTAAAGCAACGCAAGCCCAAATATTGCAATAATGAAAGCAGCATTTCCAAAATATAAGGGTTGCCCAAATGAAAAGTGGACAAGCTGAACAAAAAGAATATCTTTCTTAGAAATCAAAAGGAATTGCCATGAGTGTTGTGACTCAGGTCCCATCCTTACGGTAGCAGGTCTATGTCTTCACTCTAGAAAGAACGTGGATGATTCTTGGGGAAGCCCAGTCCAGCTTCCTTCACTTCATCGTCCAAATTGAAACGTAATACTCTCAGGAGGCTTACAATACTAGAAATCACAAGGTGACAAATCCGGACTGTGCGGTGGGTGTTCTAAAATTTCCCAACGGATTTTTTAATGTTGCTTTGGTTTCACGGAGACGTGTGGGCGGACGTTGTCATGGAGATACGATATCGTTTGCCGCCCTGCTCGAAAACTTTTACATCAACTGTTCTCAGAATTTCGACCTAAACAGTGCTGGCCATAGACTGACACTATTCATAGATGGATGCCCGCATTAAACTCTCCTCCTGCAATCAGAAACCACACTACTACGCGTTGTTCCGATCTGGACGCATCCCTAAATGGCTCAAATTTACTTTTGATTCATGTTGATGCCCTCTACCTCTAACAAGCTTCACCATTAAACGTCGTATGCGGTGTACTTTTCCTACTGTCCTTCGTGACCATGTTTGGTGGCTTTTCTATAGCTGCACTCAATCTGATGCAATCATATATGTTCACTTTTCATTTGGGCAACCTTTATATAAATCCAATTATAAAGAACTTATAATATAATTTATCGAGTAATTATTGTAAAAAGTAGAACTTATATTACATACCTCATCCCCCTTCCCACTCTCCCAGAAAAAAGATAAGTTATTATTTAAAACTAAAGATCGACCCAATTTTTTTCCACCCATTCATTTCCTCTACAGCCACACTTCCAAAGAATAGCAAATTTCGTTCTCATTGGAATGGATTACGTAGTTTTTCCTGCATGCACCGAAGAAAAGTTTCGAACGAATTAAAGGGGATACTTCTGCTTCAATTAGTATATATTAAAGGTTTGCTTTCCTTGTGCAGGAAAATTCCCAACCCCAAGTTCTCCAGATGCTTTATCCGCTACTTAGCAGCGAACAGGCCGATTCTGTAAACAGTTTTCAGCCGTTTGCCGCTCGGTTTAGAATAGCGAAGATTATGTGCTTTGCATGATGATTTTTCCAGAACTGTGCTTAATGTGGACAATGATGAAGTGAAAACGAAGTGTGATCTGTTAGTTGTCGTATCAGATTAAGAAGAAAAAATTCGAAACGTGATTTGAGTATTATTATTCGCCGTTAGGTTTGGAATAAATTGTTGTTCTGGTTGTTATTCATTCTAGAGCTAATCGCGCGCGCGCGAATCGAAAAATAGATTAATATGGTTCTGCCTTCTTTGTGATTTTGTATGAGCCAACAAGATATTTTTTTAAATAAGAATATATTTGAATTAAAAATGTGACATGTAGTTTTAAATATTATCTTTATCTTGATGAATTTTTTAGAAGCTTATAGGGCGTGAATGATGTTGAAAGAATATGGCATTCATAATAAGAAAATTAAAGAACAGCCCTCTTAAGTTTATTAATTTATGCCACTGCTTCTCAATTTTTTATAATTGCAACCCAATTTTCAGTCATAATTTTCATCGATCTCCCCCTCTTACAATAATAATGTACTTTGATGGTAAAGCTACAATACAATGCAACCTTAAATACAAATCGTACAAATTATCAAGATAAATATTAAGTTTTTGTACAATATTTCGTATGTGACAAGCCCAGGGGAGTCGCTAGTAATTACTAAACTTATTTTTAATTGAATATTGATGAATTAATTATCAAATACTTTGTGCAGTACCGATCCATTTATAAGTATGGCATATTACATCATTGCGAACATGTGTTTCATGTTTGATTTCAAGGGAATATATTTTGTTTTGCTTCCTTTCAGTAAATTGATAATTATTTTAAAGCTTTTATTTTCGATTTTTCTTTATGCTCATGCCCCTCCCCCATATAAGGTTAACTCGCCCTCTTATGGGGAGGGGGTCACCCCATAGTTTGGGAGACGCTAATTTCTACAATTAATTTTAAAACTAGTTGTGGAAATAAATGAGGGGGTAATCGATAGTTAAATTTAATAAGCTAGTATAACACACCAAATAATTATTATAAAGAAAAATCAAGAGAGAATTTTAACTTCTTTTTCGAATATTTCTTAAACTAATATTGAGCAAAAAATTTTTTTGTTATGATATTAAATCCATGTTTTTAGGGCATAGATTTCACATCTATAAAAATGTTGGCATGTTAGATTTTTTTAATGTTTCCATAACTGTATTTTTTTAAATTTATTCTTTATTAATAACTTTTTTTCAATCGTTTTGATCTGATGTTACTGTCCATAAAGTAGGATAAGTAACAACAACAGAGATGTTAGCATTTTAAGTCATGTGTCCCTTTTTTGGGGGTAGTGCGAAGTTAATTGTTTAATTATGTCGAAGTGCGACATAATTAAACAATCAATAACCTCAATGAGTCTCTTTTTAAGAGGACTATAATACTTAAATATCTAATTACCATCGGTCATCCCTTTCTATGCTGTTTTTCATTCCTCGCGGAATTTATTTTGGTTATTTTTGGATTGCGATACACGACAAATAGCACGTTTAAATTTAAAATTGTTGCATACTTATCTACGTCAAGGCCAAATTATTAAAAATAATTCCTTAAACTTAAATCATGAGTGATTTGTGTTCAAGTACCCTGTACTCACAAGAAAAAAAACTTCGTAAAATTTTACATCCCATTCAACTCTTTTGAACAGTCTTAGACAAAAGCGAATGATTCTAAACACCCCCTATGAATGGAACAGAATTCAATCGCATCGTTCCTGAACGCAATCCATCTGCAGACATTCGATGACACATTTTTTTTCCCTCGATAGCGGGGTGACTAACAGACCGGGATTGTGCTCGGGGCGGCCTAAAAGAATAGGATCGCTTATCCATTGTTTCCGATCAACATCCCCTCTTCCTTCTAAATTATAGGGTACATCTTTTCAAAAAGACCAAAATGACAAAACGGAGTGAACTCCCTTCATCCCCCACCCCCTTCTTTCCTTACATCCCAGCTGCTGGAGTTCTGAACACCTCTATTCAAAGTGAATGTGTTACGCAGTCTTTTTCTTTTTTGAATTTAAACGCTTAATTTTAGAGAAAAATCGATAAAATTGCTCTCAGTACTCTGAGTAGGAGAAATTGACAGTATTTTTTTTAAAAAGAACTTTTCTATAAAGTTAAATATAATATCATCAAGTACTAGAAGATCTCTTTGGTATTATATTTTATTTAGAAATGAGAGAAGTATAGACATTTTAGTAACGATATCGTCGTAATTAATTAATCTTGGACCTTAGAAATATAGCTTAAAATCTAAAATGTACTCAGTAAAGGGCTAAATTCATTTGACGTCATAGTCACATGAAAACTGCTATCACATGTTTCCAGCCAAACAGTTTACAAATTAATGGCACGTCACATTCACATGAAAAATACAATCAATTGTTTCCAGCTAATCAATCCATGTGCTTCGCTGTTGCCATTTTTGTTTTACTTTTTGCAGAAACTTTCTTTTTAAAAGTACATGTTTGTCAACAATAATAACGTATATAAGTAAACAAAATACATTTGTTTTAAAATTACCTGCATAAAATAAGATTTTGTTTTTAATTTTAAAATCTTTTTCATATAGTGTTTTCATAATATTTGAGCATCTTAAGCCAATAAAATTTGAAATTTTATTTAAAGTTTACAAATAGAACAAGTACAAGTTACTTTAACGTTAGTTTATAAATCAATGGTTAACACGTAATTGTCTTTATCATGGGACTATCATGAATGAGCTCAATTAAAGACAGTCACATGATAGAGCCAAACACGTGTTCTCCATTGAACTCAAAACAGACATCAAACTAATTGTACTTGTTCTATTTGTTAAATAAGATAAAATAACAAATTTCAGAAATGGGTAAAAATGTTCAAATGCTACAAAAAAATTTCTTCAAAAGATTTTAAAATAAAAAAAATCTTATTCTATGCGTGTACTTTTAAATAATATGCCTTTTGTCTACCTATCTGCCTTATTATTGTTGATAAACTTGTATTTTTTTTAAAAAAAGTGTCTGAAAAGAGCAAAAATTGGTAACAACGAAGCGCATGGACTGATTATCTGAAAACGCATGATTGCTTTTATCGTGTTATTTTAACGTCACATACGTTTTTGAACTGATTGGCTAAAAATACGTGGTTAGCATTATGATCTGATTATGACGTCACATGAATTGAACCCAGTGAGGACATGGATAAATATTTGTTTCAATGATATATTCCTATAAACCGCAAGAAATAATTTATTAGCAATTAATTGTTTTGCATGAAAAGGGAAATAACCAGATTCAAAACATGACAGTCGTTATCAAAATTATTGCAATTAAACATATTGATCATTATAAACAACTATAGTGTGGTGTTCATTACTATTAACAAATAAAAAAAAGAAGAAATTAGCTCGATTATTACTGAATAGCCTAATATAGTTTTTATACATTTAAATGAATAAAATCATGTATGAATTTTAATGAATTCTTATGTTTAGTTATTTCGTAATCCACGTCCATAAATATCGAAAATTTTTATCATATGATATATTACTGTATTAAATGTTATAAACTAATATAAAAAAGCTAGATATTCATAACTTCCAAGTAATTTTGCTTTTGAAAATAGATGAATATTTTTTAAATTTAAAAAAAAGTATTTTTAAAGAGGGATTTTATCTTTGAATTAAGTACACACATTGTGCTTATTACTGTATTTAAAGCATGTACAAAGGTTGTGAGATCTTTTACTCATTCATTAAGGAGCCATTCTTTTTGAAATTTTAGGCACTACCGTACTTTGAACTTTCAAACTACTATCTACAGGTTTTTATGAGCTCACACAGCTTTCGAAGGCATTAACACAAAATGGAGAAATAATGCAAATGAAACGTTTTTAAGAAATAATGACTAAAAGTAACGACTGAGATTTTTGAATTTGATATTCAGATCCCACATTTATTAAATACAGCAAAGTAATTACGCAAATATTTGATACATATTCATTATATGAATACACATGCACATAACTGATAGTTACGTAAAACTTATTATTTTTCATGCTGTATGAAAACAACGCCTTTTTAATGTTTAATAAATGTGTGTTATACGAAAAAGAATATAAAAATAAGGGGTTTTTTATTTCATTTGTTAAATTTCATTTGTTTTATTTTATTTGTTATTGATTTATAGACTCAATTGAACAATACTATAAATGTTACAATTAATTGACCGTTATATATATTTCTCTCTTTCTATGTATACATGCATGTATATATATATATATATATATATATATATATATATATATATATATATATATATATATGCATATACATGTGAATGTGTGTGATATAAAAATTATTGCTGATGACCGGATGTTATCTATATATATAAAGGAGAAAAGCGACTCACTCACTGACTGACTAATCACGATATCTCCGGAACTATTAAACCTACAAACTTGAAATTTGGTAGGTAGGTTCCCTTCATGGTGTAGACGTCAGCTAAGAATGGATTTTGCAAAGTTCGAACCCCACAAGGGGCGTTATAGATAATTATTTCCTTTACTAAACTATTTGATGTAAAGTCGTGAAACTTGGTACACAGATTTCCTTCATAAAGTAGAGATTCCCTACATAATGAATTTTACAAAAATCGACCTCCAAGGGGCGTTGAGGGCGCTTAAAGGGCGTTATACATAACTATATCCATTTTTAAACTATTAGACGTACAGTCTTGAAATTTGGTAAGCGGATCCCTTTCATAGAGTACAGATCCCCTACAGAATGGGTTTTGTCAAAATCGACTTCCAAGTGGCGTTGTAGAGAATTAAGTGGCATTATAGGCAATTAACTCCTTTTTAAACTATTAGACGTAAAATCTCGAAATTTCGTAAGCTGATTCCATTCACTGAGTAGAGATATGCCGTAAGATTGGTTTTGCGAAAATCGTTTCCTAAGGGGCGTTGCGGGGGCTTAAGGGGCATTATACATAATTATTTCCATTTTTAACTATTAAAATTATTTTAACTCTTAAAATTTGGTAAGTTAATTCCTTTCATGGTGTAGAGATCCGCTACAAAATAGTTTTGGGGAAAATTGATCCCCAAGGGTCACTGAGGGTGATTAAGGGGCGTAATAGATAAATATTTCCGCGTTTCAACTAATAGAACCACCTGCTTGAAAATTAGAGGGTATGTTCCGTTCATGGAATAAAGTTCCTTTTACAAAGATTTTTGCGAAAACGGACCCCCAAAGGAGTGGGGTTGCGAGGGATTAAGGCATGTTAAAGAAAAATGCCTGTTTTTGAATTTAACTCATTTACTTGAAATTTGTTGAGCACTTTTCTTTAGTTGAATAGAGTTCCACTAAGAAGGGATTTTACGGAAATCAACTCCAGGGGGAAGCGGGTGAGTTATTGGGGCGTATTGATAGACAAATTTCCCGTTTTTGAACTGCTAAGACTAATAATAAAATTTGGTTTGCAAGTCTCTTTTATTGAATTGGAATCCGCTAAGAATGCTGTCAACTAGGTATTGATGATAAAAAAATTCCGTTTTTGCTCTTTTAGACTTAGACTTGAAATTCAGCACGCATGTTTATTTTATGGAGTAGAGATCCACTGAAAGTTGCTTTGGTGGAAATCCACTTGATTATTAGGTTAAGTGAGCGAAAAAAATCTTTCTTCTTCGATTTTAGACATAAATAGAAATTAGATATTATAATTTATGTTCTTTTTATATCAAGGGGTGAGAGTGTAACAGCTATAAATATATTTTTCAATACAATCGAATTCTTAATGCTAGATATCAATAATTAATGTATATGTAAACAGTATACATATATGCAACATCGTGAAATACCCAGTGAAGCGGGTGGGTAACGGCTAGTATTAATATAACACCATACAAAAGCTCCGTATAATATGAATGTATTTATATTATAATGAACTGATATGCCTGTTCTGCATACAGGTGAAATGAAAAAATGTAACAATCGAGATGAATGAATAAAAAAATTATGAGGTCAAACTTCTGAATTATATTTTGAATAATTAAAAACTGTTAAGATTATTCAGACGAAAAAATGCAACATTCCAAGAACAACTTAATGCAATCTAAAACTTAAATCTCTACTCAACAAAAGAAACATGTTTGACAAACTTCAAGTCTGTAGGTCTATATATTAAGGGGTCACATGTGTGTTAATCTTGGATTTTTTCGAAGTTTCGAAAAAATATATGTTGTTCCTCATTTTCTTTTGAACATTTTGATACCAACCACGTGATAGTACTACAAAGACTTCGAAAGTTATTCGAAAAATTCCAAACAGCAATTTAGTAATAACAATGTTTAAATGACCACATGCCACACCCACTTATTCTTGATTTCCGCATACGTTTTATTTTTCTGTTTTTAAAAAGCCTCATGAAATATTTTAAACCCTTGTGGTTGAATGAGAAGGAAGATTGCAACTCAACACACACTTTTTTAATGTGTTTTCATTCTGTTTTGGTAATGCTAGCACGTTGTTTGAAATAACTTATCGAAATTTAAAACAGCGTTGTTTAAAACCGTTCACCAAAATTGAAAACAAAATTCTCTCGATTAAAATGGAAAATACACATCGTAGACCTTCAGGTAAACGTCCTAAGAAAAGAAGAGATTTAGAGGGAACCAATTCATGAAGGTATGTCCTCATACATATGTTGCAGAAAGGAGAGATACAGGTAAGTGTGCTTCCAGTAATAAAATCTCAGGAATTCAGACTTCATTAAAGTCAAATCTTGTTAAGGTAAGTGAAAACTTCAAAGGTTTTCTTATTTTTGATTTTATTTCAACCTTTAGCTCTATTTTATCAGTATCATGTTGTTTAAAATGTCATAAACCATTAACAATTAATGAAAAGTCCACTCGTGGTTTATGTTCGAATTTTGAAATGCGCTGTAAAAACTGTGGGAGTGTTTGTACTTTTTCAAGCTGTGAAAACACTGGGAATAAAAATAATGCTCCAGAAATTAACAGAAGATCTATTTTAGCAATGAGATGCATAGGCCAAGGTTTAGAGTCATTAAAAACCTTTTGTGCTGTAATGAGTCTTCCTAATCCTGTTGAACAAAAATCATATGATATTAATAATAAACTTCCACGTGTTATGAAGGAAGTAGATAAAGAAAACATGAAAAGGGCGGCTGTCGAAGAAAATTCTTCGTCACCTGATAACCTTTTAACGGTAATTGGTGATGGTACCTGCAAGACGAGAGGACATTCATCGTTGATTGGAGTATGTACTGTGTAATAGGGGCCGAAACAGGTTAGGTTTTGGCTAGGGAAGTGTTGTCCTCATTTCGTAAAGGATGCGACAGTTATAAAGAGGTAAAGTTTGGTATCAAGTACAATAAATAGCAAAGAGCGCATAAGATTTCATGTAGAAAAAATTATTCTGGCTCTGCTGGTAAGATGGAGGTTGACGGGATGTTGAGGATTTTTAATCGATCAGAAAAGCTTCACAACCTGAAATATTCGAACTACATAGTAGATCGCGACAAAAAGACATTCAATGCCCTTTCTGAAAACAAGCCATACGACGATGACCATCTTATTCAGAAAATAAAATCTGTAGGCCATGTGCAAAATAGAATGGGTACAAGACTTAGGAAGTTTAAATTACTATATAGTAAAAAGAATTTATCTGTTGGTAAAACTATAGGCGGTAAAGGTAGATTAACTGATAGTTTAATTGATAAACTTGCCCATTACTATGGTAATACTATTCGATGCAATTCTAATAGTGTAAAAGAAATGCGGAAAGCCATTTGGGCTGTTTGGGGTCCTTCTTGCAGCACTGATGATGAACCGATGCACTGGTTTTGTCCTACAAATCCAAATACATGGTGTAAGTATAATGCCGCAATTAATAATGATTTACAAAATTATAAACACAAACCCTCACTTGTTAAAGCTGTTCGAGATGTAATTAAGCCTGTATTTGCAGACTTATCTCATCCGGCACTCCTGAAGAAATATTTAGGAGGTAAGACACAGAATCCTAATGAAAGTTTAAATTTATTAATTTTGAAGTTTTGACCTAAGACGATTGGTTCTAGTCTTCAGATTGCAGAGATTGCTTCAAATCTAGAAACCAGTGTTTTTAATGATGAAAATCAAATACTTATTACTATTTGGAGAAATTTGGCTTAAAAATTAACAGAAATGTTTGTGTGTCCCTGGCTGAATGTGACAATCGTCGAATCTTTACGTCAAGACAGAGGCGCTTAGCATCATCTTTTGAAGCTCGCACAGCCGAGAAAATTAAAAAGAGTAAAGAAATTGAGCTGTTTCAGAAACAGGCATGTAAGTTTTAAAATTTATTTTCTCAAATTCAATTTAAAACTTTAAAGCCTTTTTTCTCAGTTTGTGTTTTTTTCAATACGCGTATTGCGTTTCAAAAAAAACTATCATACTTTGATGTATAAAACTTTATAGAATTATAAATTCTATCATAATCTTCAAACCCTAGCTATTTATAGTACTATAAATATTTAATTTTTTGCAAAATTTCAACAAAAATCTAATTTTTTTAAAAAAATTTTAAAAGATGTACTTTTTTATTTTTAAAAATATAATTTTTTATTCTATTTATATAAGGTAGGCCAGCATGTAATAAGAATATATTTGACTTTATAAATCAACTTATTGCTAGTAATTAGAATTATTATTGCAGAAAATATCATGCGCGTCGTAAAACTTACTATTTGTTTCTTACAAAATTTTTTCTTATTTTTATGTGCTTATTATTTTTAAAATTATGATTATATTCTAGATATTTTATACTTTTTTGAAACTTTTATCCTTCATAAGAAATGTGTAAAAGAATCAAATTATTTCATTTTAACCTCAAAGAATTATTTCTAGTCGAAAATTGTTTGTATTTTGTGCTCTCGAAACATTTTTAACACCCCTGTGACCCCTTAATTTTTTACTTGTTAAGCCCTCAGATTCCTTCTTGACAGTCGATTTAGACAAAGCTCGTTCTTTGCAGATCTTTTCACAACAAAAGGAACACGCTTGCTAAATTTCATTTCAAAAAAGGAATTCTTCCCTATAAAGACCACGCAAACATCTTGGGGGTGAAATTTCGCTAAACCACTTATTAACGGATCTCTATTCTATAAAAGAATAATGCCTGCAGAATTTCAAGTCAGTAGATAAAACAGTTCAGCAGATTTCGTTGTGAGTGATTTTCCTTTTAATTTAAATTACACTTTCTTTTAAAGAATAAAATTTCTCCCTGATAGTTTGGAAAGTTGTTTTCATAAATTTATATGTACCGACTTTATACACCTTGATAATAATAATACTAATATTAATTATTAATATAAAATAATAATAATAATAATTACTTGATTTTTTTCTTATTCGCTACCTGGAAGCTCGAAATATTATAAAAAGATAAATGAAAAATACAAGCATCTCTACAAATAATTTTATTCACGATACTTTTGAGAAAACGTTGCCTTCTTCTGAAATTCTCGAGTATTCTCAGAAATGGTCTGGTCTTAATAAGATCAAGACATTTCAATTAGTAAGAAGATGGAAAACTAATTATCTTGATGGGGTCCATTGATTAGACTTTCATGAAACCTGACATTTACGGACTTTTATACCGATGGCAAATCAGCTTTTATTCTTATAATAAAACTGTTCTTGGTTAATTCTCAATCAGCGTAAAAAAGAATATGAAGACAAAGAAAATGCTTGTAATCTAATTGATATTTAAACTATCACATTCTGAAAAAGAAATAAAAATTTATGCATATTTTTTGTGCAGAAAAAATAACAATGGGTTTTCTAAGGTATCCGACTGGCTTAGGAACTGTGATTTTGAAAAAAGTATACATAAATGAATTATATATATATATATATATATATATATATATATATATATATATATATATATATATATATGTATACATATATAGTGTCATTGAAATTAAAATGTACGTGTAAAATGGTTTTTAGAATGCTATTACAATAAAAAAAATTTACTTAAATGTAATTTTTTTGGCAGAAAATGAAAGAAGAATGGCTTATTTTCAAAAGATTCTCGTTTTTATGAAAAAGGCTTTTTTTATAATGTTTTCCCTATATATAGCTATCACTATTGTACAGATCTTGAATCAGGAGTTTTGAGATATACACGTTATTTTAGAGTTATTGTTTATTGAAACCGTTGTCTGTTGTTAAAATTTCTTTTTTCTGATATAATGACATATGAATAAATACACTTCTAAATTTCATAATTCAAAAATTCTAGTTCAAGCTGTATACAGAAGTTTTAACTATATATATACATAGGCAAAAAATTATTACAGAAGCATCTTTCATAAAAAGATGTTTTGAAAATAAGTCATTCTTCCTTCATTTTTTTTTGCAAAAAATTTGCATTTAAATTAATTTTTTATTGTAATGCAGTGCTTCTCAAACTTTCTATACTTGCGACCCAATTTTCAATCATAATTTTCATCGCGCCCCCCTTCATGCAATAAAAATGTGTTGAATTCAATAATAATATACTTTGACGTCGTATACGCAATACGACTTTAATTATAAACCGTACAAATTATCAAGAAAGTATTAATCTTTGCATTTAATTTTGTCACTTGCCCATAGAGTCACTGGTAGCTATTAAAATTGTTCTTAACTTAGCACTGTTAAATGAATTATGAAACACATTGTGCACTACTGATACATTTATAAATGTACTATATCAGTGTAAATGTGTATTTTATTTTTTATTATGTCAGAATGTAATTTGTTTTGCTTCCTTTCGGTAAATTAATATATTTTTAAATAATCTTTTGGTTTCGATATCCTCGCGCCCCGCCTCGTAGGGGCCCCCTAGGGGGTGCGCCCCACAGTTTGAGAAACACTGTTGTAATGACAGTCTTAAAAAAGTAATACATTTATTCTAATTCAAGTGACACTAACTATAATATATATATATACAGCTGGCCATCGTAAATGCAACACTCTGGAAGGAAGCATGCAAATAACATGACATTTACAACATGCAGTAGCGGAGGTGAGATGCGCAAATGATTAGAATTTCAGCGCAGACACACATCACGCGCGCCTGTGGTGCCACCTCAAAGTGCTATTTAAGGCGTGGAGATTTCGTCGATTTCTAGTTCGGCAATTACGTTTTTCTTGTAGTTTTTTCAAAATCGATCAGTTATGTCTCGTAGAAAACCGCGATCAGCTTTTGATCAAGTATCTGAGTTCGACAGAGAAAGGATAGTGGCCTAACGAGAGGTTGTGGATTATCTTTCAGGGAAATCGGTAGTCGTGTTGGACGAAACAAAACAACTGTAATGTGGATGTGTGACCTTTGGATGCAGTAGGGTACGACAGACCGACGTGGTCGATCGCAACCACCTCAGTGCACCACTTCACGTGAGGACAGGCAAATTGTGCGCATGGCAGCGACGGATCACTCATTCACATCACGAACCGTATCACAGCACATTGAGTCTATAACGCATCATTCAATGTCTGCGCGTACCATTCGACGCCGTTTACAGAAAAGTGATCTGTCAGCAAGAAGTTCATTGCTTGGTCTACCCTTGACGCGTAACCACAGACGTCTCCGCCTCCAATGGTGCGATGAAAGAAGGATGTAGGGGGCAGAATGGAATGAAGTTGTTTTTACTGACGAGTCACGCATCTGCCTGGAACACCACGATCGTCGGATTCGAGTCTGGAGACACTGGGGAGAGAGGATGCTGATAAGCTGCGTTATGAACCGGCACATGGTCCTGCACCGGATATTATGGTATGAGGTGATATTGTATATCACTCTCGCACTCCTCTAGTACGCATTGCCGGTACTTTAAACAGCCAGCTCTCTACGTCTCCGAGGTGTTGGAGCCAGTTATCCTTCCTTACATTTAGGGCTTGGCCACAGCCATATTTCAACAGGATAATGCGCGACCACACGTGGCTCGCATTGTCCAAAGGTTCTTCGTCAATCACCAGATTGAATTGCTTCCCTGGTCGGCTCACATTCCGGATCTTTCGCCGATAAAAAACATGTGATCCATGGATGCTCAACGATTAACCCAGATTACACCCCCAGCTGCCACACCAGATCAACTTTTGCAACGTGTGGAAGCTGCTTGGTACCCGAAGAACACATCCAAAGTCTCTGAATCAATGCCGAGGTGTGTGGCAGCGGTGATCTCCAACAATGGCGGTTACTCTGGCTACTGATTCTTGCCGCAGGAACCACATTTCACAGAAGTCTATAGAATTCAATCATTTTTGATACTTGGTCAACATGTTATCTACAAAATAAATTTTGTTGTGCTATATCTTGTCTTTCTTGGTGTTGCATATACGGTGGCCTGCAGTATATGTATATATATATATATATATATATATATATATATATATATATATATATATGCTCTTTTTTAAGATCACGGTTCCGAACTCATTCGGATACATGAAATATATAACATGGAAATTATGTGTGGGGTTTTTAATTAGAATGTAATGATATAAATGGCCCCTCAAAAGCTTTACATGCAATAAAAAGAAAGAAAAATAAATTTTTAGATAGTTTTTCAACTATGTGTTAAGTTAAGATGAATGGATTTAGATGTTACTATGTTCAATCTTAGATTTTTTTTTTCGAGCTCTCCTAAATAATCAGGTATGCAATGAATGCCATCATATTTTTTTGCAATGTTTGCGGAAATGAGCTGGCATTATTATACCTCCTTCCTCCAGATACACCTTCCCCCCCCCCACACTTTTTAGCTTAAATTATTGTTTTTTGCGTAGGAATTTCTGGAAAACAATTTTCAACTTATGTACTGTGAGAGAGAGACATATTTAAGACTTATTATATTTAACTCCAAATTACATAGGGTCGCAACTAGTTAATGGGCCCTAATTAATAACAATAAAAATTACTTAACACGCATATAGAAAGAAGCACAAACGCATAGTTTATCCACTCCAGACACCGACAGCAATGCTCTGAGACCTAAGTCCAGATACGACGGCTCAATTCAAAGTATAATTTTTGCATATTTAACACAATCTAGTACTAGCAACATCTTCATGCTATCTTCCTCCTCGAACTGGATTCACTTTACTTTAAAATAGCAGCTTTCATTCACATAAGTAACGGTTATGTAAATAGGTTATCACATCAAACAATCCATTAAAAGAATTTCCCTTAAAGGTTGAGTAGAAAGAAGCATGTTTGAGTCTTATTAACACTGCACTATAAAGCAGCATGGGGACTATTAACGATGGACCTCGTGTTTTTGTACCTTAGTAAAATGACGAAGACGACACCTGAGCTGGCACCCCCTCTTCTACCCCACCGTACCAACAGCAGTACACTGAGTCACTACAGGACTTATCTTGCATTAGTCGCCTCTACACGGAGGGTCTTCAGTGACAGTAAGACATGAACCCACAACACGCTGGCCCCGGAATCGTGACAATAACCACTGGGAACGGTGAGCTCTAGAGTACTCGTTACACTTCATTCGCTAAAGAAACTACTACTTTGTATATATTTTGCATATATTCGCTACTTTGTATATATTTTTGGAAACCAGTGCTTTGGTTTCCAAAAATATATACAAAGTAACTATATATATAAATAGTTCCCGGTTTTTTTTTCCCTTTTCCTAAAATACTATTTCAATCTTTTTTTTTTTATTTCACTGATTCTCAAAACATATACGTAATATGAATTCTCAAAAAATAATACAATTTGATTAAAATAGTTCATACTCAGTCTTATAGCACTTGTCTACTAACAACGTTGTTTAATGGAACTTTCCCCAACTCATTTTAATCTACCCAGTAATTCTCAATTCAAAAACGCATCCTGTCTACCCATACCCATTCGACGTTCACCTCTGTGATCTATAGGGTCCTAGTCATCCCTCTAATCACAGGTTGTCCCCTTTTAAAAAGGGGGAGGACCCCTCGCGTTCGCATGTCAGGAGGTTTCGCTTACATCTGGTGATGACCCAAATTACCCAATCATGTAAAGGTTACCGGTGCCACCAATACTTTTGATCCTAGAAAAGGGCAATTGCGTCCCTCCCTGCACGTTTTGCATAGGGGGTTCTCCTTTGTTCTGATCAGGGGTTGCCTCATGGCAGGATGCTATTACTAACAAACGGCAGCTCAGAGGGGTTGCGTGAAATTTAGGAGTATAATCTCGCAAGGGGAGTTGAAGTTCGAATGCACGGTAGAATTTCGCCATGGTGGTAGTTAATGAAGTATGAAGTTTTTATCCTTTTTTTCAAAAGTTTTGTGCTGTTATTAGAGTGTTGCCCTTTTTTAGGAATAATTTAGCTTAGTATTGGGAGGGGGATTGGTTTTTATTAGATCTATGTGGGAAGGTTTTTGTAGGGGGAGCACATTGCTTTTGAGCAATGTGCTTTCCAGCTTTTTTTCCTTAACACATTTTAAATTTGTTGTACTAATGTTTACTTATACTAAAAATTTTGATTACCTTGATTAGATGTGGATAACTTGTTTTCAAATTATTTTAATATGCATTTGCACAACTCTATAATTTTATCATATGTGAATATTTGCTATAGCGGTAGAAAAAACTAGGGTGACATGAAAAAAAAAATTGAAAGAGATCCATTTCTTAGTAAAATTTTAGAATTTCTTGTTTTTCCTAATAAAAAAAGAACAATTTCCTGAAGTTTAAATCAAAAAACTGTTATTCTTTTCGTATGCAAAAATGATTTTGTAAGAAAAAATTATTTTCCCTTATGAAAATAAAAGAGTGTCCTTAAACACGCGGCCATTCGGTGATTTTCCCTTATGAAAAGGAAATCAGAATTGTAAATATTTCATCAGATAATCAGAAGTAAGTCTTTTCGAAAATCAAAAAAGGGGTATTTATAGATAAACTCACTGAATGGCCGCGTTTTTATATAAGGACACTATATATATCATAAAACTTTTATTAAAGAATATTAAAACTTTCATATTTCAAAGTATGCTACAACTTTAAAATATAATTTCAACGAAATCCAAATCACACACACACACACATATATATATATATATATATATATATATATATATATATATATATATATATATATGCGCAATTTTCGAACTATCAAATAAAAATAAGTTTTTTTTTTTTTTTTTAAGGAGTAAATAATTTAGAAAGTTAACTCTCTATAAATTTAGACCTAAGCTCAAAGGCCATGTCTGTAGAGCAGCTACTGACTGGGAACAAGACTATGGGATTCGGCTTTATGGACTCAACCTTTCCACGCCTGTGGAAAAATTAATAAATAAAAAAATCACACATTTCCATCAACGTAATTCTAGAGCAATATACCAGAGGTATTATCGACGGATTTCTTATTTCAGAACCTAGCTCAAATGACTAGGATAATATTTAGCTCTCTCTGATATTTCTTTCCTACATTTTTTGTATAGAAGCGAATGACACTTTGATATTCTATACTCTCCATAACGGCAAGTCTTCAGTAGAACATGAACTTAAACCCACAGCTCGATTTGAACACAGACTGTGACAGAAATACTAGACTTAGAGTTAATTTATTGACTTGTGTAAGTTTTAAGTATCTCAAAATAATTAAAAATATCCCCGCAAAACGACAATTTTTCTCCCTGATATAGAAGCAACCCATGATAAAAAAATATAGTTGGACCTCTATATATCGAAGTCACTAAATCCCGAAAAAATGTTCGTTATACTGAAAATTCGTTATATAGAGGTTCATCTTTCAATTTTCTTGATAAACCACATAAAACAAATTTTAAATTCATAAACACTATATATTAAAAAAGTAATTATTCACACCTCTTTGTAAATTAATATATATTTATTTTATATATCTTATCTATCAAAAAAAAGAAAGGAAGAAAAACTGCAATTAAAGAGTTGTTGGCAACTTTATTCACTTTCTGAAGAATTAATTTTTTTTCTCTGATGCACAAGCACTTACGTTTAGACATTTTCGAGCTACAAGAAACGAAGTTACCAGTACAATTGATCAACACTACAAATGAAGGGAGACTAACTCAAGGACATGGAGACACGAGACAACTCCACTGACAGTGAAAGGGGATATCGAAGATGCTTCCAGTTGACTGGCAGTGGGGCTTAAAGTTTGCACTTCTTGGATGAAACGCCCAGAATTCTATTGCTTTTGGCGATTTAGGCATCTAATAAAATCGTTTCAAGTTTTATAACCACCATAAAGTTTGTTAAAAGATAGAATAATTTGAAGTGTCCAGAAATACTTTAAAATTAGTGAGAAAAAAATTGAATTACAAGAGAAAAAGATGGTATATAGGAAATGCACCTCGCTATTGGGAGGTTATTTTACGAAGAAAATCGTGAAATGTTCTTGGTTCCAGGAAAAAGTTCGCTACATAGAAACATTCGCAATATAGAGGTTCGTAATATGGAGGTTCGACTATATATAAAGTATCTTTAAAATTATCACACGAAAACTTTCTACCGCATATCAACTTATAACATTTCCCCCTATCGCAGTAAAGGCGTATGGTGAATTAAATCCATTCTGAGGTACTCCCCTTCTAGTTCAGAAATCTTAGAATAAAATAAATACTCTGTGACCAACAGCCATTAGCTGAGTAACAGTTCCACGTCTAAAGCACTTGCTCCAATTTGACAAACGTGCCTTAAGATTTGGCGACAAATTACTAACGTGAAATATCGCCATGGCGCTCTGTTCCGGGAAAACTCCTAGAACCAGTGCCTTTCGCACACTGGATTCAATTAGAACAATGAGTTTCCGGGCTAATCCGAGGCGACGAACGAGGCCCTAGTGGGCAATCAAGCATTCGGGTGAGACGCACGCTGTGACAGTCCGTGGCAAAACAAATGCCATCCACAACAGCATGTCCTGGGGACATGACATTTTGATCCTGCTCCAGAACATCGATTCCAGGATTGTCACCGATCCAAGACTCTTCTGGAGCGGAATTAATGACATACTGATAATCCTTCTAGTTCCAGGTATGACAATCCTGTCGATAAAATGGCGAGAGAAAATCCAGAAATTCATTTTGCAGTGACAATTTTGGAGGTTTGGATTTGAATTTAATTATGCGTTTTGGTGAGATGGGATAGACAGGCTTAGGGAGGGATAAGTAATTCCCTTTGATAAGTGTCTTATCTTTGGATGGAAATTGTGAACTCTGCATTGTTAAGGAAATATGGTCTAGAAACGAACGATTCGCAGCGAAACAAAGGTAATCTTCTTAATTTTAAGTATATCCATCCCGATTAGATATATAAGGGATCAATCTTGTTTTCTTAGCTTTCGAAAAGGGAAAGCATCAAAATAATTAAAGTTAATCAAGTAATCATTGCTCACCTTCCGTTTTGAAAAGATTTGAATCAATATTATAAACCATGGAGTTTATTTAATTTTGGAATAATGAAATTGAAAGCATTTATTTCATTTTTATAAGAATTGTTTAGTTTCAAGTAACTAATTAAAATATTCTAATTTATGTTGCATTTATCTAGTATAGGAAACAGTTAACTCTGTATACATAGGGAAAAATCGACTCACAAACTCACTTATCAGGGGATCTCAGGAACAATTAAATCAACACTATTGAAACATTGCAGACTCTTCTGCCGTGTAGTAATACACTGAGAAAGGAAATTGTAAAAATCACACAAACCCTAGGGGATTCCGGATGCATTAGAGGCAAATTTTCTGTTCTTCAACAAATAGATCTACAGACTTGAAACTGGGCAAATATGTTTCTACTATTGAGTAGAGACCCAATCAGAAAGAGTTTTGTGGGAATAGACTCCAAAGGGGGATATGGGGGAATATAAATGAAAAAAGACTACTTTTAGACATACACATTTAAAAATTAGCGGGTATGTTTCTTTTGTTGAATAGAGATCTGCTATAAGTGGTTTTTAAGGAAGTCGATTCTCAGGTGGCGTTGCAGGTGGTTACGAGGGCGTTTAAGATAACAATTATCGCTTTTGAAGTTCTAGACCAGAGGTTCCCAAACTTTTTTGTCTCATACACTCCTTGCCATGTTTTTTGGTTTGGGGTAGACCCCTGCTTATCTAATATTGAATTTTTGAAAGTTTAACAATTTAATTTTTTTTATGGCTGGTATAGAGCTACTTACTTTAAACGATTTAGATTTCTAACTGAAGTGAAGTATGGTGTTTAAAACTTAAGAAAAGCATGTTAATTAATTTGAAATTTAATTAATACATAAAATAACTGAGCAACAAACAAATGCTTTTAAATGGATGTGTAAATCTGGTGCTTCAATAACAATTTTTCAACATTTGGAATCAATTGTGTCAGGTTCCTCGGTTAGTAGTGTGTCCATACCTTATTTCCACCCTTTCTTTTTTTGTTTCGGAGATAGGCAACCACGCGCGCGCGCGCTGACACTCCTTCTCACTAGGAAAAGCAATTAAAATTTTTCTCACGATATTCCATAATTCGTGATAAAGAACAGGTATGTTTTTTAAAGCCCAAATTGTGTGGACATGGCCCTTGGTTTAATAAAATTTATGCTGTCACCTTGTAACTGCAAATTAACTTCATTAAATTTGGTAAATAAATCTATTCAATGGATAAAATCTGGTTTCCCCACTTGACTAAATTTTTTAAAAAAATTAAAATCATGGTTTGATTTAAAGAGAGCCGCCATTGTAGACCCCCGTTTACACCTCACGGACACTCAAATTAATTTTTCGCTGACGCGGATCCCTTGCAGGTCGTCATAGACCCCTGGGCGTCTCTATAGACCCCTTTGGGAATCATTGTGCGAGACTTGTAGATTTGAGAAAATTGGCAAATATGTTTATTTTGTTGAATAGAGGTAAGAACGAGAGAGTTTCTGGGAAATCGACTCCCAAGAAGAGGTTGAACGGACGTTACAGTTAAAAAAAATTACCTTTATTTAACTACTAGGCCTACAGGTATGAAATTTGATAAACATGTTTCTTTTGCTGGTAGAGATCCACTAAAAGTAGATTTTATAGAAATTGACTTTTAAGGAAACAGGGTTACGGAAGCATGAAACAAAAAAAATTCCGCTTTAGTAGTTTAAGTCTAGCCTTTTTAAATAAAGACGTCAAGGATATAAGAATGTTTTTCCATACAATCGAACGCTTTTTTCTAGAATTTACGTATCAATCACTTAAGATATAACATAAAGAGCTACCCAGAAAAACAGGCTGACAATGGCTAGTAAATTCATAAAAAAATTCGGTAATAAATAAAATTTACAGCTAAAACTATTTACGGACTAGTGACTAAATCCTGCTATAGATTGTACCAAATAAAATCCCTTTTACCTACAATGAAGGTAAATGATAGAAAAAGTACAATAAATCGCTATTTATCCAAAAAATTTAGCTTCTCTTGACTACATTAAAGAATATTATTTTATACCGAATTATAGAAGATTAAGCTCACTTCAGGATCTTGATTTATCTGCCTATAGCAACGTCAAGAATAGCTGTTGACTCTTTAACATCAGTGAAATCAATGGAACAAAAGAAATGAATTCTAAATCAAGCAATTAAAATACGAAAATAAAACTTAACGCTTCTACTTTCCATTTATTGAAAACGAGAGAGAGTCGGAAAGTACGTCTCCCCTGTGAACTGTAGTCAGAGCTGTGTAAGAAAGTCAAGACACAGAATGAGACATTAAAGATAAGACATAACTATGTTTTTCTACATAAGTACCAAGCACATTGAGACATTTGTCATACCGCTTGATAAGCTTCAAAAACCCCTTCAGAGAAGACTCAGAGCTTTGCATACGGAAGAAGCGTTCACTTTTGAGTGGACTTTTGTGAGATTGGAACCAGATTGTCACAGTGCCTACTCGGTATTGTGGTACCCTAATCGAAATTGAAAGAGGTGATTCGGAAAAAGTGACCTGGGTTTCGCAAATCTGGCTTTCTGTTGTAGAGGTGACAATGTGAGACCACATTCGGCTACGGCAATGCAAAACCATATTGCAACTAACTCTTGTTTGGGAGCGCCTACACCCTCCACCAGTCCTGATCTCACACCAAGTGACTTTCATCTGCTTCTGGCTTTGAAAAAGAATCTCGCCTGAAGGCGCTATGGAAGCGATGCTGAAGTTAAACAAGTCGTTAAACGCTTCTTCGAAATGCAAAGCCCTGAATTTTTCCTGGAAGGGTTTTTGAAGCTTATCAAACGGTATGGCAAATCTCATAATGTACTTGGTTTTTATGTGGAAAAATAAAGTTATGTCTTATCTTAAATGTCTCATTCTATGTTATGATTTTCACACACAACCCAGACCACAATCGAAAGAGGAAACTTGTTTTCCGACATACCCTCGTAACAAATTAGTAATAAGCTAGTATGTAAAACGGTAGGCCAAAATAATTAGAATTTTCGAACAACTTAAGGCCTTATTACACGTAAACGAATTTGGAGCAATTTTACTTTCAAGCAACCCTTTAGAACGATTTTTCACAGTTGCCATAGCAACGACTTTGAAGAATTTTTTTTTCTAGAGAGGTTAAAGAATTGCTCGAAATTCCAGCCAATAGCGTTCTTCGGCGCCTTATTTTGATAAACATGATGGTATCAGAAATAGCATATAATATTTAAATGGTGTGCATAATATTTTAAACAGAATGGCATTCCATTTCTTTTTACGACCGTCAACAAAAGCGTGAATGGAATAAAAGAAATAATATTTGATGTTCGTTTTCTGAAGCAGAAAAATCGGCGAGTAATTTTTCAATGTGAAGATAAGGTGCGGCAGACGTCAGAGCGTATCGTTTTGTTTACGGATAACTTTCACCCTCACAGCTGCTTCAAACGGTTGTTCAAAAGAGACTTGAGTTGTGCCTTGACATGCATGTGTGGTTAGGCCTTCGGAGAAAGGAATTTAAGAGAATGTTAGACCAAGTGTCACCCTCGTTACTTAATATAGTTCAAAGTAAGGATCCGAGGTACTTATGTGGCCGTCGTAGCCGAGTGGTATAGGTATCGGATCGTGGCTTGCCTTGTCACGAGTTCGAGCCTAGTACCATTAAAGGCCCGCCGTGTAGGGCAGCGATGCACGATAAATCTGTCGAGAGCTGAAACGTCCTCCTGTTTGTGTGGGTGGTAGTTAGGAGAGGGGGATGCCAGCTCAGGTGTCATCCACGTCACTTGACCATGGTTCAAAATTACGTGGTCTGTCGCCAAAAGCCCTCGTGCAGCTGAACAGGGCGACGTCAATATTCAATCAATCAATCAATCGAGGTATTCATTCGCCAGTATCGCAATGGGTGTCTGCATATGTATACAGAGGGTCCCAAATTCATGGTACAAATTTTAAGGGCAGATACAGGACATCTCAGTAGAGGAAAACGCCATTCACAATTGTGCTGACTTCTACGATGGAAGACTTAACCTACGCTGAAAAAACAGACACGCCTTACATGTACGGCCGTGCAAATGTTAACGCCAGAGCTGCGCTACGAATGTATCACTCGCAGTTTCCTGATCTATGAATGCCGGATCACATAATTTTTCAATGGTTACATCGTCAATTTCGTGCAACACGTTCGTTCCACGTCACCAGACACGATGCTAGTTGACGAAGAGCTGTACGCAGTCCATGCCTGGAAGGAAACATCTTGAACTCTGTGGCTGATAGATCAGAGTCAAGTATAAGAGCTATTGCTCATCACGCAAGTGTGTGTCTTCAGACCATTTGTAAAATGTTAAACGAAAATCGCTTATACCTCTTCAATTTACAGCGAGTACAAGCTTTGAATCTAGATGACTATATTCTCCGACTGCCAGGGGATGGTACGTCAATGTGCGCAGCAGCTGGACTTCTTGTCTCATGTGTTGAACAGTTATTGTAATCATTACACTCTCTTGTCAACGGAGTTTCCAATAAACATTTTGTCTTTCCTTTCGTCTCTTATTTTTTGTGTTTGTGCCGCACCGCGTCACTTGCGCCCTTACATTCTTATACAATAAATGATTGTCGCAATATCCTGTACCTACCCTTAAAGTTTGTACCATGAATTTGAGACCACACTGAATATGTAGGGCGTGCGCGTGATTCTAATTTAGCTTTTCTCTTCATTTACTTAAATTCTTGATATATGAAGAAATTAATAAATGTTTGCATCAGCTAATCCTACTTATTTAAATCTTTAGCAGAATAAAAAATAGAAGTTATTTTTAAATATGTATGAAGTCAGAAATTTTAACGAAGAAACTCAAAATTAATTTCAAGTTTGGAATTATTACATATGTCTAGACTAATTCAAAAATATGCGGATTAAAACTTTCATATTTTCAAGAAGTGTTTTTCTAAAGACTATTTTTTTAAAACTGAAATCTTATTTTTCTTTTGACTACGTAATTTGTCAGACTAAATCTTAAAGTAAAGAGAAATTGGTACAAATGCAATACGCGAACTCTTAAAAATGTTCTATCTCGCATTTTTTATATTTTGCCGTCTTTAACTGTACCTAAAAAACTAAAATATTCTCTCAAATTCTTTCTTCATGTTTTAAATATTCAGTTTAGATTTTTTTAAATACACCATAAACTGGTTGTCATAATTAAATTTTGAATTTTTTTTACTGTACAAGTTATTCTAAAGTATGACAGAGAGCAATAATTCATAATATTTAAAAGTATTTACTGAATGCTTCCAATTTATTTAAAAAGAGGTATTTATTGGATAAATTTAAGGCAATTAAGTACTGTAATAACTAATTTTCTTTTAACCTTTAGGAAATTTAGAAAGGTTGAATTTTATTCATTTTGGCTATTTTCCTCGAGAATTTCTTAAACCTAGTTAACTTTGAAGACACAATAAAATAAAATGAAAAGTGATAAGACGTAAGTAGTGACTTCAAATAAACAGTAAGTCACTTAGTGATAATTACAGTTTTAAAGTTTCGAATTGTTTTAATTACAGCAGTGTGCAGTATTTCTTACGAGGGTGTGGTTAATGGACCTATTTGTACCTGAAAATTGTTCAGGAAATACAAATAGATAAATTAGCATTTTCCCCTTATCGAATGAAAGTTAGAAGCTTGATTTAAAACTACACGCCAAAATTTGATTTATTTCAAAGGAAAAAGTGTGTGTAAGAGTTATAGCTTATTAAAAATGTTATTTAAATCTAATTAGTTTGTTCGTCTTAAAATATTTATTTCTGCTAGTAAATATGCAATCAAATTTTAATACTTCCACGAAAACTGTCTGGTACATGCTCATTATTTAGACTATCTAATTATTAGTTACAACGACAGCACTTTAGGTAATTGTTTCTTACTTTTTACTGTAAAATGCATTACATTTAATTAAATGGATCTCCAATAAGTTTTTAAGATTTAATAATGTTATGTTGTTTCCAAACATTCTCCTGGATTCCTGAAAAAGATTCCGGTAAATGACAGCAAAAACATTTTTATTTGAGTCATGATACCAAGTCTTGTTTTGAATACCTGATATAGAATTTTAAAAAATTGGGTTAGACATGTTCTCTTAAGAAGAAATACTAACTTATTAGTCCATTTATTTATATTTTTCATCAAGCTATTTTTAGGATCTTGTTGAGTAAGACAAATTTGAATCTCATACTAAAGGGACAAATAGAGGGTGTCCGCACTTAAAATATCATAAAATGGCTTATTATTGCGGAACTACCCTTCAGAATGTAATAAACTGTTCATCTGTGGATTGGAAATCCCTCCGAAATATTTTGGGTGTAGTCCGATCGACTGCACATATACGCATTATTCTGAAATCGCAGACGACAAACTTTTTACACGGATTTCATTAGTAAAGATGTGGACGCCACAGTAAAAGGTGCAGTGCGTACTTTGGTTAACAGAATGTAAATCAGTCGCACGTGTACAGCGACATGTTCGAACAGAATGGAATGTCAATCCTCCGACATCAAAATTTATCTACCAATGGGAAAGTACTTTAAAGGAGACAGGAACTTTGGTATCTCAAACTGGCAAGTATCCTAAGTATTTGCTAATGAAGTCAGTGTAAGAAGTTTATCATCTGCGATTGCCGAATAATGCGCGCACGTGTAGCCGATCAGACTAGACCCAAAAAATCTTGGAGAGTTTTCCAATCCGTGGATGAACAGTTTATTACATTTGGATGGGTATTTCCGTAAAAATATGCCATTTTTTGCCCAATTTAAGCCCAGACGCCCTGTATATTTTTCCTCAAGTAATTTCTAGTATCTTGTTGAGTAAGAGAAATTTCAATCTCATACTAGGGGGCTAAATATAATGAGGCAACAATTTTAAAAAGTTAGACAAATACACAAATGATTAATTCATGAAGCAAAAATATATTCTGGTCTAAAATCTTCATATTCAATTTAAATCCATATGAGGCTACAATAAAAAAATATTGTCAGTTGTTCTCTTTGAGAAGTAGTGAAATTTACAGCATCCATGTTTTATTGAATGGGCTAAATTCGTGTGAAGTCATGATAATATGATAATTACCTACACGTTTTTTCAGCCAATAAGGTCAAAAATTTATGGGACTTCATAGTCACATGATGAATATAATCATGGCTCCAGCCAATCAGTTAATGCTCTTCGCTGTTTCCAGCTTTTGTTTTTGACAGACTTTCTTTGTAGAACTTCACATTTGTCAACAGTAATAACGCTCACAGGAAAGCAAAATGAACTTTATTTAAAAATACATATCTAATATAAGAGTTTTTCGGTATAGTGGTTAGTATTGCTGACTGCGGTGCCTAGGGTCTAGGTTCGAATCCCGGGTGAGGCATGGAAGTTCGTGTTGCAATCTTTCTCTTCTTTGTGATGTGTGATTTACGCTTACTTCTATCTAAGCCCCCGAGTGATACTTTGAGGTGCACGGGGCTGTAAATGTTCTCAGTAAGAAAAATAATAGGAATTTCTTTTTTTTTTAAATTGAGAAAAACTTTGTGAAGAATCTTAATAGTTGAACACCTTTACTCAACTATCTAATTCAAGCTCTAACTTTACAAGTAGAAAAATAAGATAAGTCTAATGTCAGTTTTGAATTCAATAGAGAACACGTGATTGTATTCATCACGTGATCATCATGAACTTAGCCTACTATCTCCAGTAATACCATTATTGTACATTTAACTAGAACATGTTTTTCATTTCCATTAATTTCTAGAATTAAACCAAAATCCGATGGGCGAAACATAATCCTTCATTCCTCAGTGGCTCGACAGCCCAGACTGGGTACTGGACTTCTCAAGAAGCCAGCCTTCTTCCTGCTAGTGTTCTCCAATTTAGGAGACCTTTTACTAGGTCATCAACCCATCTAAGATTTGGCAGGCCCTTTCTTGATGTGCCACCTAGTTGGGCATTGAAGCCTTTTTTAATGGTGTGGTCTTCGTTCTTTCTGACAGCATGACCTGCCCATTTAATTCCTTGTATTTTGAGGAAGTTAACAATGTTAGCTCCTGATGGGAGGCTGGACGGCCCCCTTTTTTCTGGTTATATGATTGATAGAGCTCGAAATTTGATCTCCTTCACCACGTTGCATTTTCCTGAATTCCTCCAAAAATAAATCTTAGACTTTCCTTTCATAGATACTTATCGTGTTCTCATCTGCTCGAGACATGAACCAAGTTTCCTATGCATAAGTTAATACTGATCTTAAAAGACTTTTATACAATAGAACCTTTTTTGAATGTGTTTTTCCTTTGATTATAAATTCTATTTCATATATATTTTCGTATTCCATTAAAACATCTTATAGCCACAGTAATTCTCTTTCGGATTTCAGTTGTACAATTATTTCTATTTTTAATTTCCGTTAAACATAATCAACTGAATAAATTAAAACTATATTCGCGAAAAGAAATAACACTTCAAAGACGACTGAGTCTCGCAAAATGTTCTATGTTTAAGAAAATAAGACTTGACAATTCTCGAATAAAACTGCTTCTTCATCGAACAAGCTTTCAACTGGCTGTTCACCAAAATAATCAATACCGGAATACGATTTTTTCCAATTCGGGTGATGCAGTATATCCACTTACTACTTTTAATAAAACGAGCACTCCCTATTTGTCGGATTGGCTCATTTGCCTATTCAAAGGCGCCCGATTGAAGGCAATACATAAAAGTGCTGAATATCAGTGCGGTGTGTTGCAGGCCACCCCTTTTTTCACTCCCTGGTTCCGATTGGAAACACTCCTTGATAAATGCAGACACCAGCATCTGGGGAATTGAGACATTGTTGGAGAAGGGTGAAAACTCACCGCAATCTCCCTCCACTTGATTCATTATGTGAACTATTTCAATTGCGAGATTGAAAAAGACGTGCTTGAATTCGGGTATTCTGCAATGTCAAAACTGCGAGAAGTATCGGGTATGAAATAGTTCTAGATAGAGAAAGGGTTTCATTTTAATATCAGTTGCTAAAAGTGCACTTTTTTACGTCAAAATAAGATGGGCTGAATTTATGTGACGTCATAGACACCTTGGCAACTTGAATCACTTGTTTCTAGCCAACCAGTTCATAAATTCATGCTGTGTCATAGTCACATGATAGTTAAAATCATGTACTTCCAGCCAATCAGCTCGTGCACTTTGTAATTGCCAACTTTTATTTTTTTGTATAAACCTTGTCTTGAAAAGTACATTTTTATCTACAATAATAATGCACACAATAAACAAAATACATTTGATTTTAAAGTACACCCATGGTGTAAGAACTTTTTTAATTTTAAAAAACTTTTTAAAGAATCTTAAGGTATCCGACCACTTGAGACAACTTTTTTTTGAAAAAATGGAAATATGAGAATTTTTTTGTGATTTTTAGATTTGGTATATTTTAAGAAAAGAATCCTAAAATTAAAAAAAGAACATTTTTTTAATATTATGAAAATTGGGAAAAACTGGTGAAAATTTACAAAAAATTACATAAACGGGGCCCGCTCTGCAAAAACAATTTTATTAACAAATCCTCAATTTTTCAATTTTGATACGTTGCTTTGTTATTCATGTTTGAAATGATCTTCAGGATAAGAGATATTTTAATTTTTACAAAAAATAGAGCACTTTATCTTAGTTATTATACGAAATTGCTTAAAAAAACAGTGGTTATATTCACATAAGCGACTGTAAATTTTGTAATAATGCAGTGATTTAAAAATCTGAAGATCAAAAACAATTTTACTATTATACAGAACATACACAAGAAATTTCAGAAATTATTTTCAAAACTTGTTCAGTAATCCTTATCCCCGTTTGAACATTTTCTGAAAAAACACATTTTGAGTAAAACACTTTTTAAAGTTTGAAATACTTTTTTCTGAATATTAATACTTACATACAGGTTTAAAATTCTCCAGATTTATACGTGACACCTTCCCTTTTCTCAGATAATGCACAGTTCTTTTTTTTTAAGTCGTCTGAGTTTTTTCTCTTGTTTTTTGTAGTTGGCAATGAATGTCTCTCCGAGTCAACAATTCTTTCATCATCAACCTTTGAAAATCTCTTCAGAATGAAATAACCCATTGGGATGTGTAAATATTCCAACACGGAAAGACTTCCTTTAGATCCATCATTGAACTGTAATACAGCCAAGAATGCACCAAATCGTAATGTCAGAAGTTCAACAAACGTTTCTTTTGGGATTATGCTCCACAAAACACCATTAAAACTTTCATTGGCATTTTGGGTCTTTCCGTGTAAACATTTTTCAAGAAGTGATTAGTCACATAAATCCATATAGGTGGTTTTCACTGTGTTCAATACAGCATTTGGTAAGCCAGCTGTTCTATGTTTATACAGTTTTCCTTCTTGCTTGGCCTTTTGGTATTTACACCGTGTATCGGATCCAGAAGGGCATTGTCCATGCATGAGTTTTTTGTCGGTGGAGCAACAATGAAAAAATACAGCAATGACTGCAGTCTGCATGTTAGACAAATTGCCGACATTACTCCGAATTGCAATTCCAAAATAATTTTGAAGTGTGTCGATGAATTTGTCGGTCAATTTACCTTTTCCGCCTTAGCCTTTTGTAGATTTTTTCAGCTTTCGTAAACGAGAGCCAACTCTCTTCTGCACATGTCCTATGCACTCATATTTAACTACGCTATCATAACCATAAATGTCTTTCACATTATTGAGCGCCTTTGAATCCCCATCCCCGTAGTAAGACTTATATCGAAGACTGCGGTTTGCTTCAGACCTTTCAAAAATCCTATAAGCACCGACAGTTTCCATATTAGACGCTGAACCTTTGTGATTTTGCTGACTCCAACGTAGAATTGTTTGCAGCTTGTGACGCAGCATGCAGCAACTTAATTTCATGTTGTCTGTATGTACATTGTGACGGATAAGGAATATTCAGCATACTGAACAGTTTCTTTCCAGCTGAAAATCCTTTGCCAATAATTCTCATTCCAAAGACACAAAAAGAAGGTTTATAATATTTAAATTATATTCACCTTTGATGTGGAAGTGAACCCTTTTGTGAATGAATAGTTCTTACACTTGAGACATAAATTTGACTGAAAACCAAGTCTTAAGTCTTCAATCAAGCACAGTTCTTGATTATAACAAACAGGACAAGAAAGAATAGAGAATATTGACATCAGTATTTCGATGTCGAAAATCTTATTACCAGAAAGAGTTTCGGAATCAACATTAAATAAAGTGTCACTTAATCCTCTTTCCAATTTTTCAGAACTAATACTTCCTTCACTAACTTTTTTTTTGAGCGGTGCGGAAATTCCCATGAAACTTTCGCTTCTTCTGACGTCTCTTCCGTTCATGTCCCATGGCAGAAACTTAAAGGATACTTAATAAGAAATTTTATAAAATACGAAAATCAAAATGAACTTATTTCAGTAAAAACTAGAATGAAAAAAAGTTAGCAGTAATATCGAACGTTAAGAAGTAAATAAACACATATCCTGAAATTGCCAGATGTGAAAACTTATTTTATAAAGAAAAATAAGTGAGGCTTTTTAATAGCATTTAAACAAAATATTAAAATATACCTTAGTTCAAAATATATTTTTCAAAAAGTGGAAAGAAACCGAAAAAAACTTTCAGTTTTGGTTTCAGAATGCCGCTTCTGGTCGGCAGTTACCAACCGGAAGTGTCATCTGCTTTTACTAAAACAGTTGTAACTTTTGTTCTAGTGAACGAAAAATAAAAAAAAATTGGTAATTTTATAAAGCTAATAAGTTGGTCTACAAAATAGAATCATAAAATGTTTTTGTCAATTCTTGACCAAATCCCCGATTTTAGGGTAGTCGGATATGTTAATACTTGAACCTTTTTATTCAATTATTAAACATGAAATTTTATCTCTAATATTTAGAACTAGAAAAGCAAATACACCTCTAATGTCAGTTAGGAGTTAAATGAAGAACACTTGATTGTGTTTATCACGTGACCGCGACTGCTTCAACTCATTCTGAAATTTGGCTTCTAGTAAAGAGATATCCTAAATTTCTCTCTCTCTCTCTCTCTCTTTCTTAATTCAACATTAAATATTAGTTGGACAAAAAAATTGAGAACATTTTGATATTAATATTTTAACCTTTATACGAATTATTGAATGTAATAGTTATATTGTGTATTATTGAATATATAATACAATGTAATTCTTCCTCCAAAGATGTGGATTTTTAAGAGTAATACGAGGTCATTAAATTACATTTTCAATCTAAATAACCCAAGTTCAGATTTGCTTAATCGCATCATAGCCAGTAGCGCACACAAGGGGAGGGGTGTCCTGGGGGTCCGAACCTCCCAAAACCATTGATATTTTTTTCCAATTGATTATAATTCTAAGTATATAGTATGTAAAATTTAATTAAGTATTTGTTATTAATGAATCATTTTATTAATTAATGCTAATTATTTATTTAATAATTAGTTTTTTACTGTGTTTTGTTCCCGAAAATCGACAAAATCAGAAGGATCATGATACAAGAATAGTGAACTTTCGACCCCGGATCCCCTCCCTTGAAAAATTCCTGTGTGCGCTACTGATCATGGCCAGTGTTAAATCAACAAACTTTAACTAGAATAATTGCTCAAAGATTAGACGAACATTAATTTAAGTTATAATTGAATTTATTATTACACATTTATAAAATTTTACATTTACGAAAAAGAATACAATAAGAGAAAACTTAGCTTTAAGGGAGAATGAGAGGAGCCTGGCTGACCTGTGTCCATGGGGGGTAGCAATTGACTTTCCTCTACATGGTGTTTTTGGGGTGGAAGTTGGATGGGAAAAAGTCTGCCAAAATGGGCGCACGTTTCATTAAATAGTGAACCGAATCACCTGCAAATTCTTGGACAGAACTCACTACTGTCTTCCAAGATGAGTCTAGTTAGATATTCCCAATCGTGCAAAGTTACATTCTATAAGATTTATGAGATTTTCGACCTCAACAAGGGACCCAAGATTTTGACAGAACCTTTCCGAAGGAATGTGACATCCTGTCAAGAGGGGTTCATATAGAAATTACCAGAAAAAAAGGGGGCCGTCCAGCCTCCCATCAGGAGCTACAGAAGTCATTTCCCGAAATATTTTTTCCATCTCCATAACATTAAAAATGATGTTTAAAGAGCCTTTTTTAAAAAGTTGATTTTTTTATGCAGTCAGCAGTTTTTGTATGCATTAATTTAGGAGCATTTCTTTTTAAAGAAAAAAAAGGCTTTAATTATTATTTTTTTTAATCTGTGGAATAATATTCAAAACTTTCAAAATGATAAAAAAAATTGTGTGCATTTTGTAAGGCTCTCTCATGCACGCCTAGAGATATGGAAGGAATCATATCCACAATTGCTCAATTTATTTGATCACACAATCAACAACACAAGTTCTAAATTAAGATATGCGCTGAACTGAAGCAAGCAATACGTAGATAAATAACGAGGTACGTGAAGTATGAGAAGACTTTAAACATCAGTACACAGATTTATATATATATAGGTTCGAATCTATTTTCCTAGCTATCTAATCTCTAGTGACCTATCGTCACTTTAAATATTACAATTATCAAATATTTGCGTAATACTATCAATTTTATCAATGTATCTAATTCACTAGTAATCAATCCTATGTCTCTCATTTTCTATTCTTATAGCTTGAAATCCTAGAGCATATGTAGTAGACTTAATTTAAATAATCACGTTCTCTTCTTCAGAGGGTTTATTGCAAAAAAACAGTCTTAAAAGACATAAGATTTCCCAAGAGGACTTGTTATTAGAAGGGATGCGGATAGAGCCGTCACAATTTTAACCATTAAATTTTAAGAGGACCCTTTGAACAATTTTCTTTATTTATGTATTCAAAAATTATATTTTAGCATTTTATAAAATGTTTCTATTCAAGAAAATGATACGAGATGAAATTCTTTTACATATTATTTACACAATTTTAAAAATTAAAATTTTTTGAAGAAAATTTATAAAATTTTAAAATTTTACTCCTTTTGTAAATATTAATTTTTTGACCTGAATTTTTTTTGTAATATTTTTATAGATGTTCTAAGCAACTTTAGGAATAGATTTTACAATAACTTAATTCGTTTTCGAGGGGAAAAAAATCAAATGTTGATATGCATGCTAAAAATCATAGAAAAAGTCAATATCTGTTACATTTTAATTTCTTTTTAAAAAAGTATTCAGTTTACATCAAAACGGATCTCCAATTTTATTACACGCTTTATATATAACACGCAAGGAAAAAAATGGAAGTGATTGGTAAATAATTGTGGAAGGAGTAGCATTTTGAATGCATTAATGTTTCGAAAAACACAAACTGAGAAAAACCACTGTAAAGTTTAAAATTCTGAAAAAATTATTATAATAAGCTGAAATAAACTTAAAATACCTCTTTAAGATATTAGTTATACATTTTTCCTTAAAAAAATTTTGCATTTTCTTATTTTTTCAACCTACACATTTTTATAAATGATCAATTTTTAGAGATGATTAATTGCACAAGGAAATTCAAGAAAAATGTAAAAAAAAAAATTTTTCGGTCATGAGAAAAATTTTAGTTTTTTTCTTCTTATAATATTGAAGTATTACATTTGTATGAAAGACATATCAGGAATAAGAACTGAAATTATAAAATTATTTATATAAAATACCCTAATTCAAAAACATTACATGCACACATTTCACAAAGAAAAAAATGATTTTGTATTGTATTGCCACGGTAATATTCTGCTTTATATATATATATATATATATATATATATATATATATATATATATATATATATATATATATCTTTTACATTCTTTTTTTATAGTTATTATTTCTATTTCTAAAATATATTTTTTTAATCATAACGCATTTGTTAGCTTTTTTTCCTAAAAAGGCGGGCGTGGCTGAATTGCCTAATTTGTTTACAAATAAAGTTTTATTCAACTTCTAACTTTCCGACATGCACAAGTGATGTATCACTCAAAAGATAATAATGCAAAGAATCTAGATATATATTATAAATGCGAAAGTTTCTGAGGATGTTTGGCCGTCTTTCATGCAAAAACAATTGAATGGATTTTAATGAAACTTTACAGCAATATAGCTTATACATCAGAATAACACATAGACTATAATGTATAGCATAGGCTATAATTTCTAAAGATATTGTGTAAATTGTCCAAATTATAACGATATTTGTCAATTAACAAAGGAAAAAATTCTGCCATCTGCAGGAAATTCTGGCGTGCGCTGCAAAAAGGCCCAACACAGCATATACCTATCTTTTGTTTCTGAAAAACCTTTTTTTGTTTTGGCTACGCAAGGTGCTCGCTTCTAATTAATTCCTCTGATCAACATATTATTATTTTTTTTATTTCAGAATAAAACTAATTTTAAAGGGAGAGGTTGTTATAAATCTCTTTTTATTTTAATGTTTTATTATGATTTTATTATGCACATTTGGTAGTATGAAATTGATTTTTTTTTCAAAATAAATGCTTTTATCCGTTCTGATACTTGAAATAAATAAATTTTCTCATTCACACTACATCATTTGGACAAATTTTCAAAATTTGTTTGTGGTTAGTAATTAATTATAACGTTATAATTTTAATTGAATAGGCAGATATTGCATTTTTAAGTATAAAAATAATTATAACTACTGTCCTGTATTTTTTTGAGAGAGTGAATATTAACGTCGCACTGTTCAGCTACACGAGAGATTTTGGCAACGGACCACGTAATTTTGAACCAAGGTCAAATGACGTGGACGACACCTGAGCTGGCACCCCCTTCTCCTAATTACCACACCACACCAACTTAGAAGGAATATTCTACCAATACTTAGCAGGAATATCCTTTGAAATCCACTCTTCCAAGATATATGGCAGCACGGGTTCTATGATGAGTATTTTAGAGGGGAAGCCGAATAGTTTTGTAGCAAATACTGCGTTTTCAGCTCTCTGCAAAGGTTATTATTTTTGTCCCGAGAAAATAGTAAGTGTCAAAATTTAAGTGTCTTATGTTTTTGTATGTTAATGAAGACCTTAGAGAAAGATTTGACTATTTATTTTAAGTGAACAGTGTATATAATTAATTTTACAGTGGAATATCTTTAATTAATTTATTAGTTCTAACGGAATAAATTTCCCAAAGTGGAGTATTTTGTTTATGTATATCCCTTAATTTTCAATGTAGTGATCCAAAAAAAAGTATTGTATGAAAAAACTGCGGTAAATCATAATGGAGTGGATAAAGTATTAACGTACATCGCACCCCTACACGGCGGGACTTCCAAAGCTCTAATAAAGCTCAAGCTATGAAAGTAGCTAGACATTTGCCGACTTGTGTCTATCGTTAATATTTTGCTATATTTTTCATTGAATTGCCATTATAATTTAAGAAACGGCGTTGCTTGCAAATATTACAATTTTAGTATAAAATAAATACACCAGAAAGTAATATTAATGTATTACACTTTCAGATATAAATTATTTACACTATTTTAAGCGTTCATTACACAAAACTTTTAAAAATGTGTTATTTTTGCTGAGAAGAGATCAGCTTAGGGAGGGTTTTTCAAAAATCGACCCTTAAGAGTGTTACGGGGAGTTCTAAATAAAAAAAATCCTTTTTATCAGCTATTAGATTTACATACTTAAAATTTAACAAAGGTGTTTTTCTTTCTTTCTTTTCTTTGTTTAGCTGAGGTATGCAAAAAGCTTTTTTTAATTTGGAATTCACGTAAAATTAACTCATTAAAAACTTCTTTATCCTTCAATCTGTGTTGTTTAATTTTTCAGTTCACCCGTGCGAAGAACGGGTATACCAGCTAGTAAGATTAAATAAAAATAGAAAAAAAACGATAGGTTTGTCATTTTTCTTTGATGAAAATCTATCAGTAAAACATTCATTTATATAGTATTGCATAAAGTTTCAAAGATAATAGTAGTTTAGTTTTTCCACAATTCCTGCTATCAGCTCACACTCTGTATATTTATTTCTATATCTTGGTGGAATTTTCAATCGTTAATAAAATACATTCTAAAGCGCTCAATTGAGCTGAAATTTTACATACAGGATTATTTGGGATGACAATACAGTAATTTCATTATAATTAATAAAAAATTAATTGATTAAAACTAATTATTCATAGAATTAAAAATGCAGCCACATTTGGTCATTTTTGGCGACTTGTGTCAAAACTTGAAAATATTTTTTTCTCACATTTTAAAGCGCTCACTTGAGCTTGGGATTGGGAGCTTGATTTTGTTTTGGGTAAAAATACGATAATTTAATTATAATTAATTAAAATCAATTGAATGAAACGAATTATCTAAAGAACTACAGATACAGCCACACTGGTTTCATTTTTAACGTTTTGGCTCAAAACTTTAAAAGATTTGTTTTTCCACACGTTTTAAAGCATTCAGTTGAACCGAAATTTTACATATTGCTTCGGATAACAGTACGATACTTTAATAATAATTAATAAAAATTAATTACCACACTTAAAATTGTGATTCTATTATATATATATACATATTTATATTAAATGTAACTATTTAGTAAAAAGTAGCTGAAATAAATTTTCTCTGTTGATCTAAGTAGCAATTGATTTTAAATTTTTTTTATCTTATTTCGAATATGTTCCTTTTGTGAGTTGAAATTTACATTTATTATAATTGAGAGACTTCAAGTAAAAACTCAACAAATGCTAGCCGGCATCATAAATTTTGATTTCTACAATACACATGATTTAGTTAGGTCAAAAATTTAAACAATCAGAAGCAGCAAAATGTGTAGTTTCTTTCAATTAAGAAAATGAAAAATTATTATTTATATATATTATAATTATTATATATAACTATAGTTATATAATTATTTTATAATTTATTACTATATTTATTGTAAAGTGACATGCTTGAGATTTTGCGTGGAAAAATTTTCAGAGATTAAAAATATCTAATTAATAAATATTTCATTTAACCAGTTATTATAAAAAAATTTAAGATAGATTTGGGGAAAACGCACACACAACTTAGTCATAATAAACATACTTTTAAAACACAAAAACATGCTTTTTATTTTATTAAAGTATCAAGAATATCAGCAGTTATATGAAAAAAGTTTTTCAACGATCCATAATTTAAACTTAAAAGCAAAATTGTGAAATTAAAATTTAGTTTCATCTACATACATCAAAAAGTGCAATCACTAAATTCCAAAAAATTCCAACATGATTTTATCAATTTATGTATGCGAAAAAAGTATTTGTTGGCTGATGAGTAAAAATTTTTAAAATAGCGTAGAATATTTTAAATTTATACTTTAAAAAATTTAATTCACTGCAGGAAACAATTAAACGGGCTATTAACTACAATACTTTCCTATATAACAACAGTACATTTATGTTACGTTTTAATAGGTCTATTTGTATAAAGCTATTTTAGAAAGGCTTTTTAAAATAGTAAAATGGCCGTTAAAATGTCTTTCAATTAACTATTATTTAAAATCAACTTATAACTAGAATAATAATTCTTTGTTTCTAAATTTTTAAAAATGAAATAAAAAGTATGTGAAATATTTAATATCATATACGAAATGTTTTTAATATTTCCCGTAATCGCTGCAAATGTAATTTATAATTTTAATAAGAAATACTTTTAACAAGTGAATCACTGTATAACTACAATTCCGAATACAGTCTAAACACTACATTTATAGGTTTTTGCAATTCAAATTGTTTATAAATCAATTTGATTAGTAAAGTGAGAAAAAAAGACGCAATTAAAATTTTGTATAAATAGGCTATCAAAGCAGGAAATGTTATAAGTACAGCTGCAATGAAGTTTGTTTGATTTCTGTCTGATGTTAATTAGATATTAATGAGATAATTAGAAAATAATTTGATAAATAATAAAACATATCAATGGAAAGTTCACAAATAATAAACAAAATGGCATATTATTCAATATTCAAAAGCATACATATTAAATAATGAGTAAACATTTCAACAATGTAGTATTATAACAATACGAAATCCTTTTAATAATGAAAAGCTCATATTACAATAAAAAATTTCAGAAATTTAACTTTATAACAATATCAATAGCCGAAGTTGATAACAATAAAACTGTCTTGAAACATTTAAATATCAAACAAGGATAAATAAATAATTTTTAACAATATAACTATTTTAAAATATTCAAACTGTTGTATTCAAATACAATCTAAAGTTTCTAAAATATTACTTAAGTTTCAAAGTACAATAAAATAGCGACAAAATTGAAAATTTTAACATCTGTCTTTATCATAATGGATAACAAAACAGGATTAAAATCAGTTATATACTGAATTATGTTCTTCGCTCTAAAATTCAATTGCTTTATTTTTTAATCTTCGAATAAAAGTGCGTTTCGAAATTATATATTCCAAAGAGAAAATGTAAAGTAAATATTATATATTAAAACATATTTCTTCTCATATCTACTATTAATAGGATAAAAAGAATTATCTAAATATATGAAACTATTCGAAGTGATCTATGTTTATCATTCACAATAGTGATTAAAATTCGATTTCTTGCAGAAATATTAGAGACAGAATCGTTTGTGTTAGCTATAAATAATTATATTACAAGTTAGTTATAAATAAAATGCTACCTTTAACAATTATATAAGCAAATATATGCAAGAAAAAAAAATCCTCCAAGATTCAGAACAATTATTTTCTGTATAAAAACTAAATCGTTTGCTTTTTTTGTTTCTAACATATAAAGTTCCAAACTTTCATTTTGAAGATGCATTTTCGTATTCATTTAAGTTAATTTCATTTCTAATTCAATTTCGAGTTCTAATAACTAACAATGTACAAACACTTTTCGAATTATTTTAGTTATGAAACTTTTTCCATATATTTCATTAAAACTGACAAATGGCTCTCGCAATATGTTTCGAAAGTAAAATAATAATAATAAAGCGCAGACGATAATGCTTATTGAAATATACTAGTGCGAATTTGCACCCTGTGATTATTTTATAAATTCAAGTTTTAATCCATGAAATAAGTTTTGAGTAAAATGAAACATGGAGATTATTATGAGAATTTTCGTGCATAAGAGCTCTAGTGCATTTACTATTCAAATTGATTACTATGAAATTTAAATACTGAAAAACTTATTTTGATGATTCTTTTACATAAAATATTTTCAAGAGTAGATTAATCTAAATAAGTTTCTAAATTTTTATTGCAGGTGGACAAAGTTAGTTTCAATGTTAATAGCTCGAAGAAAATTTAATTATAATAATAATAAAATAATATTAAATTTATAAAGATAATTAGTATTCGAAAAGCATTTTCTTAATATAAAATTTAATCTTTTTTGTAATTAATTTGAGAATGCTCTAAATAACTTTAGTTAAAATTTAATTGGAGTCTAATCATTAGTTTCAATGTTATATCCGGTTTTATGGAACCTTATATTAAATTGAATGATAAAACAATTAATGCAGTTTTTTTTTTCAAATTGTTTTTAATCAGTAATCATTTTGAAATAGTTTTTTTTCTTAATTAATTTTTATTTTGATATATTTAATATTTTACTTTACGTTTAAAAACTGTTTTAAATTAATGTACTTAGTACCAAAAAATAAATAAAATACACTGGTGTGCAAAAATTAAGGACGAAGTCCAAAAATTAGCATATCAGCTGAACGAAGAGGCAGAGCGGACAGAAAGACCAATCAGGAGATTAAGTAAGGTTATGTACGGTAGCACATGCGCAGATATGCAGGTAGACGTAATGGGGCAGTGTCTGAGTAGTATAAAGCATGTTGTCGGTGTAAGATCAGTATTTCTGGCAAAGAGATTGCACGCCGTATAGCAGTTAAAATCACACCGAGTTGCTGCCTCAGCGCGAAATGGCGAATAATCAATCTGTTAGACGACTTCTGGATGCTTTTACCCGAGGTCGAATCATTGGGAGAAGTTGGAGGAAGGCCGCAGTGTGACAAGTGTGGCTGCAGAGTTCGGAATTGCTCAAAGCATCGTTTCACAACTTTGGAGACAATTTCAAACTACAGGAACAGCTATCCGGGGTTTAGTAGTGGTCGTCCACGAGGAACCACACCCGCAGATGACCGGTACATTGTCTTACAGGCCAGAAGAAACAGGCGGCAGACAGCGGGAGAAATCGCTAGACACAAGACACAGACGACTGGACGACCGATACCGCGTTTTACCGTGGCCAGAAGACTGCACGGTGATGGTCTGTTTGCACGACGCCCTGTACGATGTGTACCTTTAACGCCTGCCCATCGGAGAAGGCGTTCTCTGTGGTGCCGGGAACACCGGAATTGGTGAGACAATGAATGGGGACGAGTACTCTTTACAGATGAGAGCAGATTCAGTTTGAGTAGCGATTCTAATCGCATACTCATCTGGAGAGAGCGGGGAAGCCGCAATCATCCCTCGAACATCATTGAAAGGGACAGGTATGGAGGTCGCGATGTTCTCGTTTGGGGAGGCGACATGCTTGGTAGTCGTACAGACCTTCACATCTTCCACGCAGGTTCAGTCAATGGGACGCGTTATTGTAACGAGATTCTTCTTCCATATGTGAGTCTTTTTAGAGGCGCTATGGGTCTGCAGTTCCTTTTCATGGATGACAATGCACCATGTCATCGCACAGTACCTACCGAATAGCTCTTAGAGAGTGAGGATATTTAACGTATGGATTGGCCGGCACGATCTCCGGATCTCAATCCCATCGAGCATGTATGGGGTTTTCTAGGCAGACGCTTGGCAGCTCGTGCCTTACCACCAGTAACGATTCGGGAGCTTCGATTGGCGCTGCAAGACGAATGGGCAGCAATGCCTCAACAACTCACTGACACCCTCATTCTCAGCATGGGCAAACGCTGTGAAACCTGCCTAGCAGTCAGGGGAGATCATATCCCCTACTAAAGACCGAATGTTTCTTGCTGGACCCCCATCACAGGAATGTTTCAGCCTTCAGTCCCATTGCGCTCCATACTACTTTTTCAATACAACTTCTTTTTATCCCTCTGATTTCTCTTTTAGTAAGTGTTGCTTACATATTACACATGTCCTTACGTATTGGGGATTTTACGGTATTAAATGTGTTGATTTGGAAAGCTTTTGTACAAAGTTATATTGAAAAAACCGTCTCGTCCTTAATTTTTGCACACCAGTGTAGAATGTGGATCGATATTTAAAAACATTAACTTCTTATAGGGCCCATTAATGATACATTTTCTGAGATGGCAAATTTGCTATAGATAAATATATATATATATTGCTATTTTAAGTTAATTGGATTTAATTTTTGGATTACAAAGATTTCATGACATGTGTTTCGAAACACTTAAAAAAAGAAAATTTTAACGATTCACTTTTTTCACAACAACAATAAATAATCTGCATTTTTTCAATATTTATTTTTCCCTCTATTTTTAAAATAGTGAAAGATTAATCGGACAATTAATATAAACATTTTTAAAAAAATCTTAAGCAGATTTTTTTTTTGTATTTAAATGCTTGAGACACCAGTTTAAAATTAGAATAGTCATCTTATAATCTCCTTCCGTAGCTCAAAATCTTCTAAGCAAAATTCTCTGGGATATGAAATTTAAGTTTGTTTCACGAAGAGAAATCCATTGTACGAGAAAAGAGAATCCGTAGTAAGAAAATTTCTCTTTAGAAGGCAGCCGCTTAAGGCTCTACTCTTCTAGCAGTCATTTCGAATTTGCAAACGTATTGTAGCCGTATCCATTTTCGCCTTTCGTTCTATTATCTATACTGCTGACTTTATTTGAATGCAATAAAATGTATTCTAAAGGGCATAAAATAACAAAGAGAATATATTCAGCTTTATAAAGGAATTAATATTTTCATCGATTTTTAAAATTTTTTTTTAGTTTTTACTTAAATATTTGTAGTCGAATGGATCATTAAAATAAACATAATTTCTTTTCCAAACTTAAAACAGACATAAAATTTTTCAGCCAGAAAAATTAATTCTGCAAGAAATTTCATTTTCTACTCTTTCAAATACGGTTTATTACATTCAACTGGATACAGTAGTCTAGATTTTTATAAATTATTGGATTGTTTTGAATTTTGAAATAGTCTTCATTATCAAAAGAGAAAAACAGAAATTCCATAAAACTAACACTGCATTCAAGAATTCAAAATAGCCGGTAGAAGAGTGTCTTGAAAAAATATTGGCATATTCAAGGAATGCCGTGGTATTTTAGTGGTCATGGTCACGAACTCGGGTCCGGCGTTCCATGTGTTCGAGCACTAACGCCACACTGAAAACCCACCATGTAAAAGAGTCACGTTAAATCTGTTGTGGCTTTCAGTTCACTCGTTGGTTTGGTGGGAAAGTTAGGAGGGCTGAATCTCAGCTCAGATGTCGAAAATTATGAACTCTAGATCCATTATAAAATTCTAGGTGGTAACATGGACTGATCCGAGGTACGGGGCCTGCGCGAGTGCCTCACCAGAAGATTCGGCGTTTACCTCTCGACGAGAGAGGTCGTACGGAGTACGAGTATTTTATTCTATCAGTCTCAAAGAACAGGGCAATTCTTCAGGAGCGATGGATATTTATTGTAGAAAAATAATGCTTAAAATAAAGGATGAAGTACTCAAATACATCTTAATAAACCCAAAAGGCCTTCCCATCTTCTATGTATTCAGACACAACTATCAGTGTCTTGAATACAAGTATATAAAAGATTATTCAGAAACACTCGCTGGTTCTACACAACAGCCGAAGTAACAACTAGTCGCTGGTCGACTCTTCATGGTCAAATCAATGCTATTCTTTGTCATAAAAAGTTATATTATAAAAAGAAAATTTTAAGCCAATTCCTACTTACATCAACAAAGAAAAATTTTATTTTAGCTACTTTTTAATAAGAGTTACAATTAATATAAATATGTATATACATAGGACGGAATCACAACATTAAGTGGTAATTATTTTTTATTAATTATAATAAAGTTATCGTATTGTCATCCAAAACTATCGTGTATAGAAAATTTCATTTCAGATGAATGCTTTAAAACGTGAGGGAAAAAAAAACTTTTCAAGTTTTGACACAAGTCGCCAAAAGGGTCACTAAAAATGATGTCAACGCGGCTGTATTTGTAACTCTTTAAATAATTAGTTTTAATCAATAAATTTTTATTAATTATAATTAAATTATTTTATTGTCATCCAAAATAATCATGTATATAAAATTCCAGCTCAATTGAGCGCTTTAAAATGTATTTTATTAACGATTAAAAATATCACCAAGACAAATAAATAAATAAAAAAAAGAAAGTGTGTGCTAATAGTAGGAATTGAAAACGTTTTACTCAGTTTCGGCGAGTGACTCCTTATTTATATGCCTCACGGATCCTTCGAGAAAGATTCGCTTGAAATACAGATTGTGACATTGGATTTCTCCCGTAATTTCCAGAAAAATCCGTAATGTCACGAACTAACCAAAATGGGTCACCAATATGGTCGCCAAAAATGATGTCAATTTATCTCTATCGCCAATATTTCACCAAGTTTCCATTTAATCGTTAGCATAATGTAAGAAACGGCGTTGCTTGAGAATATTACAATTTTAACATAAAATAAGTACAATATAGACGCATTGTACATTCAGATAGAAATTATTTATACTATTTTAAGTATCTTTATACAAAATTCATAACAATATTGTATAAAACAAAGTGGGCAATGTGTGTGCCCCTAAAAGTCAGAAGCGAGTCCTGGTACTATCAAGGGAGTTATATGGTGCGGTATACCCCTCTATCCCCTTCCATGAAAAAGATTCCCGTTTTTACCTGAATTTACCTCCAAGAGGTGTTAAAGGGCGTTATACATAAATATTCCTGTATTTGAACTACTAGACCTACAAACTTGAAATTTTGTACGCATTTTTTGTCAAATCCATGCTCAAAGTATAAGAACGCTTGTAAGAATATAAAATAAAGCAATTCATTCTCTCTCAAATCCTCGCAAAATGCAAAGTAAGATGCTTCTGGCTCTCCAAATAATATGATTAAAGTTACACCATATACTTAAATAAAATTTCTAAAAAAAATATAAATAATTAATAATTTATTAAAATTTAACACTTTATAAGTTATTAATCTAAATAGCAAGGGTAAAAATCTAATTTTGAACCATGATAATTATATCAGTATATAAAAGTTTAGAATTGAAATGAAACATGTTTGAAGGCATCAATCTTCCCTCGTTTTTCTTGTATTTCGATGCAGAACAAATTCATCTTTTCATAAAATAACAGAACAAATAGTCAAGAATAGAAAGAAATAAAAACAAAAAAAGCAAGTATGAAGGCAATAAAAACTTTAGAAAACAAAACATTTATAAGTACCAACCATAAAGCAGTAGGAGACCCAAAAACATAAAAGCACTTACAGTAGACCATCGTTTATCGGAATCAATTGGGACCAGACACCGTTTGGTCAGGCAATTGTTCGGATAACCGAAAACCAAATGTGATCCATTCAGTATATGAAACCGGACACTATACGAATATTGAAAATCGTCACGTGCTTGAAGAAATAGCGAAATAGGTGCAAAATGTCGCAATTTTATTTTTATTTTGGATTGATTGAATATTAACGTCGCATTGTTCAGCTACACGAGGGCTTTTGGCGACGGACCACGTAATTTTGAACCTTGGTCAAGTGACGTGGACGACACCTGAGCTGGCACCCCCTCTCCTAACTACCACACTACACAAACGGGAGGACGTTTCAGCTCTCGACAGATTTAACGTGCACCGCTGCCCTACACGGCGGGTCTTTAGTGGTACAGGGTTCGAACCCGTGACAAAGCAAGCCACGGTCTGATACCTATACCACTCGGCTACCGCGGCCACACTTTTATTTTGGAAAATAATTACTTATTTTTCGCTGTTCCAATGTACACCTATATTGTTTCGCTGCAAGGTCTCCGATTCTCTTGAGCAGCAGTAGTTGAGTAGGACAACACTATGATTGTTGTTCGTACTACTCAATAGCTGCCTCAAATCTGACTACGTCAGACAGGTGGCATCAGAAAACAACAACAACAACTACTCAATAGCTGCCTTAAATAAGGGCCGTGGGTAGCCTAGTGGTTAGACAATCGGACTCCACACCGGAAGGCCTGGGTTCGATGCCCGATGCCACCGAACACCCTCCGAGTACACACGGAGTACGTGCTCGTTAAATCAGTGGGTCCGTAGTCTTGTGGGTCCGTAGTCTTAATCACGAGCGCAGAGACTGGAGAATATTTTCCCTCCCCTTCAGTTTACATGCAGAAGTTGTGGAGGTGGAGATAGAGATCGTGTCGCCATCTATCGTCCCTTCGGGTAATTTCGCCGAGCTAAATCGTACTGTCACCTGTATGGTGCTCAAGGCCAATGACAGGCGTACCTCTTGCCCATGCCACGATGAATTTCGTGGGCCTCGATCTGACTACGTCAGACAGGTGGCATCAGAAAACAACAACAACAACTACTCAATAGCTGCTTCAAATGCAGAAAACGCGTTAGTATTTGATGGACCCTTGCTACTTCCGTTGTTGTCGTCGTCTTCATCTATTTCATCAATCGACAGGAACGGATTCTTCGTGCACGGATTTCGTCATCATTTAGCATTTGAAATCCACAGTCTTCTGCATCTCATGTCATCCAGGTGTATCCATCACATTCTTGAAATCCTGGAATTGATTGGAAAAAGTCGGAATTCTCCTCCCCTTGGTCATCATTGAAGTCTTTTTCGCCTTCTAAATCTGCCCACTGCTTATTCCATGCATTCTCATTTACAGTACATGCAGTTGACATCCGGATATATGATTATATATATTTTATAAGACTGATCCGGATATTTGACGCTCTGTATAATAAACGTTCGGATAAACGACGTTTTACTGTAAATGAAACCAAAAGAATACATGTTGCTCAAGATTATTTACCAAACAAGGAAAGTAAAATTTGCTTTTATGTTTCAAAAATGCTGTTGTTTAAACATAACACAGAAAATTATAATAATTATAATCTAAATAATGATATACTCTCAAGATAAATTAAATTTATGTCTACTAAAACATTTTTGAACACATTTCCATGAAATTTCTTCTTTTTCCTTTTCCGTGGCGGATATTTTGGAGGATTCTGAATGAAGAATTTATTTAACATTTTACTTTCTAAATGCTATCTTTCATAAACTGCTGTTTGTTAAAAAAGGCAACACCATGCAGGAAAAATAAGAATTAAATGAAATTTATTGCACAGACGACTAGTATTAGTACAAATGAAGGAATTTTCAAAGCAAAAAAAACAATATTAAGTGTCCGAAATCAGTATTTGGTGTAGCCACCACACGCTTCAATAAGTGCTGCTATACGACGTGGCAGGGAGTCAAACAGATTTTGAATGTCTGTTTGTGGAAGAGAATTCCATGTTGCTTGTGTGCGCATCAAAGGTTCGTCTTTGGAAGCTGCTGGGCGCGGATCACGAGCGAGGCGCTGACTAAACAGAAGTCTCGAATAGTCTTTGCAACATGTGGGCGTTCTGAAAGATAGATCCAGGGATACCTTAAAGGAAAGGAACGACTTCAGGCTGCAGCCCTTCACGGACGTACCTGTTGTTATTGGGATTACTCTCAATTCGTAGCAAATTGCATCCTCCATGATACGAAATCGCACCCCAAATTATCCAAACTCCAAGTGTTAGGCCACTGTGTCGTACGATAGCGCATTCTGGAAGGCAGCGTTCACCGTCATAGCGTCTAACACGAATGCGGCTATCATGGTCCCACAAATTGGAACGGGATTCATATGAAAAGACTTGGTGCCAATCAGCCTGTCAGGCTCTGGGCCCATGAGCCTATTGCAGACGCAGCCGTCGATGGTTGACCGTGAGGGGATCCTGTATAAAGGCATCTTTGCACGCAATCTACGGTGCAGCAGACGTCGATGAATTGACGAAGCCGACATTAGTACATCGGTAGCTGTACACCAATGTGCTGCCAACTGCCTGGAAGAAGCTGTACGGTCATTCACCGCCATGCGGAGCAGGCTTTTATCGTCACACGCTGACGTCATCTTTCGTCGTCCACTGCCAGTTTTTCGGGTTGTTACTTACTCGTCGGTCCACTGCTTCCAAACTCGCATCACTGTGGAACTGTTCCACTGCACACGAGCTCCTAATGCGCGATAGGAAAATTCTTCTTCTAGAAGGCCAATAATGATCCTCCGTTCAAACTCCGTAAGTTTTTGGAATTTCTCCTTTTTTCGTCGTGAAGACAAACTTAGGTTTCTCTGAACGTTCGCCACTAGAAAATAATCATAAACTGTTTTCAACCTCTCACTACAGCCACCTATTTATACGCTTTCAGCATCTGTTCAGAGGGCGCCTCGCACGCCACGCATGCGTGGTGGCTCTGAAACTTTACTATTTTACGTAACATTCTATAATTGATATTTGGTGTAATCTTTAATCTCTCATTTAATTCTCATGATTCCTTCATGGGGTTGCATTTTTTACAAACAACAGTGTTATTTTCAATTTTTTACTATGGGTTTTCTTCTTGTGATATTTGGAATTTGATTATTATTACAGCATATGGATTTTGTGTTTTAAAAAATAATTAAATACTTCATCTGTTTATTTTCCTTTTCATCCCAGAGATGTAAGCAAATATATAGAAAGTATTGTGCTTTATGCTGTGTTTAACCTTTAGTTCCAAAAACTAAAAATTTGGTAATATATTACTGTGTTAATCTAACTTTGACCTATACTGTCTTGCTCTACATCTATACTATGTCTTTGCCAATTATACTTAAGCTTTAAGTTATATTTAAAGTAATTTAGTGCCTGATTAATGCTTAGATACGAATGAATACAAATTAATTTCGTTCTACAATTTCTGCTTATATGCACCTTTTCCTTAAGGTATCTACTTGCAATAATTTTTTTTAAAAAAAATTAGAAATATGAGGATTTTCAATTGGTTTTTAAATTTATTTAGTAGATTTTAAGAAAAATATACTAAAATTAAGAAGAGAAAAAGAAATTATTATTACTAAAATGGGAAAAAATTGGTATAAATTTACAACAAATTACATAAACGGGGCCCATTAAGTACAAAAAGTTTATGAACACATTTTCAATTTTATTGCGTTGCTTTGCTATTCATTTTTGAAAAGACCTTCAGGATAACAGATACTTTTATTTTAATAAAAAATAGAGCACTTTATTTTAGTTATTATATGAAATCACTTAAGAAAACAGTGATAATATTCACACAAAGAACTGTACATTTTGTAATAAAACAGTGATTATTAAATCTAAAAGTTAAAACATTTCTATACTGTTATACAAAACATACACAAAAAAATTCAGCAAATTATTTTAAAAACTCTTTGAGTAATCGCTGTCCCCGTTTGAAATTTTCGAAAAACGCACATTTCGAGTAAAACGCATTTTAAAGTATGGCATCTTGCTTAAAGTAGTGACATCCGCGCGCTTTTACTAAAACACTTGTAGTTTTTGTTCTACTGATTTGAAAATAGTAAACTGAGTATTTTTATAAAGCTAATGAGATGGTCTATAAATTAAATTCATAAAAAATGCATCAATTTAAATGTTGAAATACTTTATATTCTGCTTCTGCGCGCTCCTTCCATAGATAAATAATCTTATTTTTTTTTCATTATTTAATGAGTAGAGATCAAGCACTTGCTATTCAACATGTTTGCGGGCGTTCATTTCTAAGCTAAATAATTCTAAATGAAATACTCAAAACATAAAAGAAAATTAAATTTAAAACCTTCTACACATAAAAAAAACCCATCCATTGTCTATCAAAAGCTCATCCGCCTCCAAAATGATTTTAAAGCATTTCAGAATTCCTTTTTGGAGTCTTCTTCATGGGGGTGCTTTAAAAGTTGTTACTCCACTTTAAAGTTATACATTCAAATAAAATATCCTTATTTTGTCGGTTTCAAGCCCATTCAGAATACATCTACATATTAAAGTGCGATATTATGCAGAAAAGGCCTTTAATGACTACCCTAAGTGATCATATCCAAAGAAGGCACCTAGAGATATGTAAATCTAGGTACCTTGTACAATTTGTTGCTCTTTTAGCCTCTTTTCTCCAATATATCTAGCGGCTCTTTTAACCATTATGGCTTTCATCTAGATTTACGCTTATACATCGCATTTTTCTTACGTTATGTTCCCCATCTTAGATGCTTTTCCAGACTTCGTTTGATGTTTTTAGAGTGTCAAACTTGAATGTTGCTAAATGGTGGATTTTATTACTCCCAGGAATATGCAAGTTTGCAACGTTTTGATGTGTTTACTCTTGTTGAGTAGGTAAAGATTGATGTAAGTGCATTTCATATTTTTTACGAATTTCTGAAACTTTCCAATCGTTTTTGATGGTAGTTAGAATCGTGAATAGTATTATATGTTTTTAAATATTTTCTACGTATGTTTGATACGTTTATGAACATTTAAATAAAACGGAGAAAAATTGATACTATCAAACTTTGTGAAGCAATTTAAATCTACATAATTATTTTTATTTAACTTTCGTTTTATAATGACCTTTATTTGTTTGACAACAAAAAAATTCGTTGAATGTATCAAAATGTAAGAGATATATTTATATATATCTAATATATATTATAAATGTGAAAGTTTGTGAGGATGTTTGGGGGTCTTTCACGCAAAAACAACTGAATGGATTTTAATGAAATTTTACAGTAATATAGCTTATACATCAGAATAACACATAGGCTATAATTTATAGCGTAGGCTATAATTTATAAAGATTTGTAAAAAGTGTCAAACATATAACGATATTTGTCAAGTAAGTAGGAAAAAATTCTGGCATCTGCAAGTAAATCTGGCTTGCGCTTCAAAAAAGCCCACCACAGCATATATCTATCTTTTGTTTGTGAAAAACTCTTTTTGTTTTGGCTACGCAAGGGGCTCGCTTCTATTTAATTCCTGTGATCAGAATCATGCCTATTTTTTTAAATTGAGAATAAAACTAAGTTTTAAAGGGAGAGGTTGTTATAAATCTCTCTTTATTTTAATGTTTTTTTATGATTTTATTATGCACAATTGGTAGTAAGAAATTGATATTTTTTTTTCACAATAAATGATTTTATCGGTTCTGGTACATAAAGTAAATAAACTTTCTCTTTCACACTGCATCATTTGGACAAATTTTCAAAATTTGTTGATGGTTAGTAGTTAATTATAACGCTATAATTTTAATCGAATAAGGCAGATATTGCACTTTTAAGTATAAAAATAATTAAAACTGCTTTACTGTATTTTTTGGAGTGTGTGAGTGAGTGAATATTAACATCGCACTGTTCAGCTACACGAGGGCTTTTGGCAACGTATCACGTAATTTTGAACCATAGTCAAGTGACGAGGACGACACCTGAGCTGGCAGCCCCTTCTCCTAACTACCACATCACACCAATTTAGAAGGAATATTCTACCAATACTTAGCAGGAATATTCTTTGAAATCCACTCTTCCAAGATATATGGCAGCACGGGTTTTATGATGAGTATTTTAGAGGGAAAGAAGAATAGTTTTGTAGCAGATATTGCGTTTTCAGCTGACGGCGTTTTCAGCGGATTGCAAAGATTATTATTTTGTTCCGAAAAAATAGTTTATGTCAAAATTTAAGTGTCTTATATTTTTGTATGTTAGTGAAGACTTTGGAAAATGATTTGACTGCTTATTTTAAGTGAACGGTGTATATCACTAATTTTACAGTGGAATATCTTTAATTAATTTATAAGCTCTAACGGATTAAATTTTCCAAAGTGGAGTATTTTGTTTATGTATATCCCTTAATTTTCAATGTAGTGATCCAGAAAAATATTTGTATGAAAAAAACTGCAGTAAATCATAATGCGGTTGGATAAAGTATTAAAGTGTATTTCTCCTTTACACGGCGGTTATTACAAAGCTCTAATAAAGCTCGAGCTACGAAGGTAGCTAGGCATTTGCCAACTTGACTCTATCGTTAACATATCACTATGTTTTTCATTGAATCGCCATTATAATTTAAGAAACGGCGTTACAATTTTAAAATAAAATAAATACAACAGAAAGTAATATTAATGTATTACACTTTCAGATATAAATTATTTACACTACTTTAAGCGTTCATTACGCAAAACTTTTAACAATGTGCTATTTTTGTTGAGCAGAGATCAGCTTAGGGCAGTGTTTCTCAAACTTTGAGGCTCGCCCCCCTGGGGGGCGCGATTACCTTACGAGGGGGGCGCAAGCATATCGAAAATAAAAGATTAAAAGAAATAATTAGTTTACTGGAATGAATTAAAACAAAATATTTTCAGACATAATAAAAAATGCACTTTTACTCTGATATAACTTATAGGCGATATTAAGCTATCAAAAATAAAAACTTCATGAATACCTAATTAGCTATCTTTGATCCTATAACCAAATAAAAAAACTTTCATTTGATTTTCTGTAATCCCATGATGAGAGATTTTTTTATTACGCTTTCTTTTTGAACCTACTCTTTCAGAGAAAAAACAGATCCCAGAATCGAAAAAATTTAGGAACATAAAAAATTCATCACTGTCATTATTTTTGAAATACTGCACATTATAGCTGTAATCTGTTTGACCTTCTAAGTTATTGGTACAGTTAGTTATGACTCCTCTCTTATGTGTTCTCAGTTGCGCTTTTTCCCCATTCAAATGAGTTTTATGATATTTGGAAAACCACGGAGAGAGCACACACACACACACATAAGCACTATGAAGGATTACTTGGCCAAGACATATTTTTATAAGTATTCTCAACATATAAAGCATAACGAAAAACGTTTCACTCAATTTTTTAGTAGTAACATACATATTATCATAATGAATATACCTTTTACCCCGAAGTGGTCGCGCGGGGCCCACAGATTACGAAATCGTTAATTCTGGCAAAACTGTTTATTTGTTACCAAAAAAAATTGAAAATCCTTGAAAGTAGGTAAGTAAACTTTCTCTTAATTAAATTATTCACTGGAATCTCACGATTTGTATCGTGTACAATAAAATAATTATAAAAAAAAAAGGATTGGGGTGACTCAATAACTTTGCTCGACCATATCGAGTGCGCGCCTGCTCCCGGGTTAAAACATGTTGAAGTCTTTTCGCTTTAAATATTAAAAATAATACTATTATTCTTCATCGATATTTTATATTATTGATCATTATTTAGCATCAGTGGCGCACACAAGAGGAGGGGGCCGCCCCCCCAAAGCCCTTGATTTTTTTAAGATTGATTATAATTCTAAGTATATAGTAAGCAAAATTTAATTAAGTATTTGTTATTAATGATTAATTTTATTAATTAATGCTAATTATTTATTCAAGAATTAGTTTTTTACTGTGTTTTGTTCCCCAAAATCGACAAAATCGAAAGGAACCTTATACAAGATTGGTGAAGTTTCGACCCTTAAACCCCCCGCCTTAAAAAATTCCTGTGTGCGCTACTGTTTAACATCAATTATAAATGCTAATTCTGTGAGGCTTAAAATTACAATTCACTTAAAACTAATTACAATTTGAGCAACAGTTTTAAGAAAATCATTTTACGTTTTTATAAACATTGTCGAGCACTTGGCTTTACTCTCCTTACGATTCAGCTATTATATCAATAATGTTTTATTTTCTTACAAATGAACTCGTGCAAAGAGCGGGCTCTTCAGCCGGTATACTTTTAATGTATCAGTGCTGCACGGAATATTTTATAACTAATTTATTAATACTAAATTAAGAACAAGTTTAATAAGTATTAAAGACTTCCATGAGCTTGTCTTGGAAAGCAAAATTTTTATAAGGAATGCTTATGATTAGAAATTGACTCTCTGAGTTCTTTTTCTATATTTAGCAGATATCTATATTTTGTGCTCTAAGCAGCCACCGCATTTTGCAATATGTTCAATTTAAAAATTAGAGAAAGGGAAAATAACATAATAATTATCCTATTATTTTATTTATTTATTTTTTTGCTTAAAAGTAGTATACAAAATTTGATACTTATGTTACTAATTTGTATGGTGTACAATTAAGATCGCCTATTATAGCTTTAGCGTCAAAGTGCATTATTATTGCATTCAGAACATTATTAATATATAAGGAGGGGTGAAATAAAAATTGTGATTGAAAAGGGGGGCGCCAGTATTGAAAATTTGAGAAGCACTGGCTTAGGTGAGGTATTTTGAAAAATCGACCCCCAAGAGTGTTACGAGGAATTATAAAGAAAAAAATCCTTTTTATTATCTATTAGATCTACATACTTAAAATTTATTTAACAAAGATGTTCTTTTTCTTTCTTTTTTATTTTTTTGTTTAGGTGAGACATGCAGAAAGCTTTTTTTGTTTAATTTGCAATTCACATAAAATTAACTCATTAAAAAATGTTAATGTAAACGAATTTCTAGGCTTCCCCAGATAGTTTTTTTTCTTTTTTTATAATTACATATTTTTAATCGAATAATAAAACATCCAAAAATAAGCTGTCGAATTAGTAGCTAACATTAAGAAATTTTCAATTCATTATTTAACAAAAATGAATTGAAATTACTATTTTTTTTTAAAAAAACTAAAGCAGCGTTGTTTTTTATAATTCATTATTTAAATTAATTATTTAATAACAAAATCACACATTATATGTCCTCTTATGGATAAAACTAGATTAGTTTTGTAAATTTAAGTCGAAAATAGTAATTTGAAGAAATATTTTTCTCTGGGAAAAAGAGTTTTATACTCGAAAATGCCCGTGACACACCGAGCTAAAATTGAGAAAAAAGAAACCTGTTAGTCAAGGAAGTAAAACTGAAGTCATTTCAGAACAGGGAGTTTTAATAGCCTAAATATAGAAATCACACACATTAAGCATACACAGATACCCAGAAGTGCTGGCCTTCAAAAAGGGAAAATTTCCGTGGGGAATGAAGCTACACTCTTGAAAAATGCCTGTGTTACGCCGGGCTAGGGGAAGTGAAACAGACCCATGCGACGGGACAAAGACGAAGACGAAAATTCTAAAAAGGAAATCTTAAGGACAAAATATAGAAATCACATGCAAACCAAGAAGTACTGAATACGAGATGACAAGAGGTAATTTCCATTCTCAAAAAGTTATGCTCTTGAAAAATCCCGTGTAGCGCCAGGCCACGCAGCTAGTTAAACAATTAATCGTCCAGACAATCTTGACTAGTTTTCAACCTCTTTCCGTTAATCACTAATCACTAACTTCTATCATCTTACTCCTAACCTCTCTCTCTCGTACCTAAAAGTTAATGATTAAATATAAGCCTTCATTCACATAAACCGTGTTTTCTTCTGGTGGAAGTTTGCAATCGAAGAACAGTTAAAAGAAATCAATTTCCCCAAGAGGATTAGGGAGAAACTCGCGGATAGACATTTTTCTAGCTTGTACTTACTGTTTTTTTTTAAATTTAGAAAACATCAAATTTGATAATTTCGTAAAAATGTCCGAATAGTCTCATTCAGAATTTTTTTTAAAAATTATTTTATTATACGTGTAATCAAGTGCACTTTGCATACATATCGGTGTTATTAATGCTGAAAAATATGTACTTTTTAAAAGGGGGAAGCAGATAAACTGATCCAGAATAACCACATTCTACCAAGATGCCACATCTACGAGAAGTTTTGACAAGCGTCTGTAATTGCCGTCTCGGTAAATATCATCAGTATGGAAGTTCACCGGTTTTGGTAGTACGGTTGGGAAGGCATTCACAATCCTTTATTCAAGAAGTCCAACAACGACTTGGCTAATGTGGTTCAAAGCCCAGTGACAATGGCCTATAGTATAATGAAAACAGATTCTCTATAGTGAAAAATCAAACTCCACACTCTTTCGGTTGGATTATAAGATCAGGATTTCGCATTTGCAATGTACCAACAATGAAGTTAAACGGAAGTAGTGTTATATTATGAGTACATTCTTTTGGTATGATCTTGGGCGTAATATTTGGTATCAACCTTGGGCGTAATATTTGGTACACTGAACGCTGTGATCTACTACACTATTCCGAATGACCACATGCTATCTACGTTGAGCCGTTTTATGTGGTGGACCACTGTTGACTTTAACACGACAACACCAGATCTCCTGTTGCGAGGTCCATCATCGATTGGTATGAGGATAATGGGTTCAACCATTGAACTGATTATCCCACAATTTAGATCTTAGCCCTATCGAACGTCTATGAGCGAATTGGAATGTTGTTTGATGGGGTACACCCGTCGTTCTAAACTGGTGGATGAAATTACTTGTCTTTTCCAAGAGGAGTGATAGAAATACCTATGTACACATATGAATATATATATATTCGTGTACATATATATATATATATATATATATATATATATATATATATATGTGTGTGTGTCTGTGTGTGTGTGTCTCTGTGTCTGTGTGTGCGTGTGCGTGTTTACATATGTATATATAGGAAACTACGCATGCATATTCAAAAGTACAAATTTTCATTTATATATATATATAACTTTGCCAATATTTAAAAGAATATTCAATGAATATATTGTATAACATTCATTTAGATGACTCAACTGATGTGTGCATTGCAGAATTGTAATTAAAGGTATACATACTCTAAAAAGATACGTTTTTAATTAATTGGTTTTGGAATTTATTTTTTTTATTGCAATAAAAGTAACCTTAAAAACTTAATACATTCAAATAGGGAAATAAAGGGAAAATTTCATGATTAAAATCTATTTGCTTTATATTCCATGCCCTTTACGAAACTAGCTTTGATAACAACTTATATTTCACTTATTAGAAAGGAATAATTGTAAATATTTTCAGTCTTTAATGAGAAAATAATACCCGTTCTGGCTGCAATTGAATTAATTTAAATCCATTCCTTAATACAATATAAAAAAGGAAACTTCTCTCAATGCAAAGATTAAGCTCATAAAGCTTTAAAATAAAAAAGTATGAATTAAAAACATCCAACTTTATTTGATATGTTTGAAATTAATAGAGAATGTTTCAAAGATAAAGAACCACAATTTAATCCTTATCAGATCGGGTGATTCGCAATTTAATTAGTTGCTCAATTTAGCTATAACGCCTTGTTATCTCGCTAACAAAATCGAGTAAACAATAATTAACAGGTTGCTCAATTTATTTTTAATTTTATAAATTCTTTAACTGGAGTTTTCGAATATTAGTATGAAGCGTAATTATTTTAAAATATTTGAACGGTGATTAAAACGGAGTTATACAAAGATTAAATGTTTTCTTTCTTCAAAAATTAATTCATCTTAAATTTTTTTTCATAAAAAACAAGTAACGATTAATTAGCGAGTAACCCAGCGTTATGAATATAAGAAGATAATTGGTTTCCAAACTAGGGGATTAAGGTGAAACAGGTTTCAATAGATAAATCCTTCATCAGTTTAAGTTTTTTTATGACTAAAATATATTTCTAAGGTATAATTAATTAAAATGATTTTAATTTTTCTTGTATAAATTATCTTTTAAAATATTGATATTGAAATATAAGAGAAACGAAAAGAAAAGCAACGAAAATTTGTGTCATCAATTTAGGTTTTATTTTCATCCACACAAAACACTTGTATTTTATAAAATATATTCTATATATAACATAGTCTTTTATAATAATAATAATTTTTAATAATATATTCTTTTATAAAATACATTCTGTATTTTATAACATATATTCGTCCATCAATTATTATTTTTGGTTCTTTAATTAAGATATCAGGATAAAAAGCGTTCTTTATCGAACTATTTTTTTCTTCAAGGATTTATGGTTATCTCATACACCAGGGGTGGTGAACTTGTATGGATCAGCGTGCCATTTTTTCTAAAGAAATGTTTAATGAGGTATAGATGGACCGTCAAATAATTTTCACTTGTGATTTTTGGGGAAATAATAAAACTAAATATAGTAACAACATAAAAATATTTAGTTTTAACAAAAAAAACGTATCTTTTGCACTGTATAATTGTAAATGTTTATTTATACGTGTAATTCAAATTAAATTAAACATTAATGTGTCTTCTGTTATTGCAGTTTGGATGGCAAATAACATATTGTTACGTAGATCCGGGGGTTCTAAGATTTTAAGTTCTTTAAGAGTGACGCGAATTTATTATCGAAACTCCAATCCTTTAAATACAGGATTCAGCGGCAATATTCCAGGGTAAATATCCGAAGGTCTTCACGCCTTCGACAGCAATCAAACACAATAATTAATGTTTAAAAATACACGTACGTAAAAATTATTCACAAACAAAGTCGAGCTAATCGCGAGTCAAAACAATCCTCACAACTCGCAGGTTTAATCAAGACTGCCCGCCGTTTCGGCGAGCATCTTTATTTACAGGCGCGACAAAAATTTCTAGAAATATAAACGCTCGTCTCATTGAGCGTGACATTAATGGAGAGATCCACTACTTTCTATTAGATTCCAGTGGGTTCTGAACTCGCCAACATGGTCACCAATGACGCCAAAATGGTCGCTAAAATCGCCAGCTTGGTAGCCAAAAATGATGCCAACTTGGCTCTATCGCCATGGTTTCACCAAGTTCTTATTGAATCGCCATTATAATGTAAGGGGCGGCATTGCTTGTGAATGGTACAATTTTAACATGAAATAAATATAACATAGAGCAATATAAATACATTAAACATCCAAATACAAATTGTGTACACTATTTACACAAAATTCGTAACAATCTATTCGGATTGTAAAACGTTACTGTTAGTTGAATGCATGCTGAATTGGAGTGATCTAATTCATTGTTTTAAGGGTTCACGAAACAGGATCTGTATCTCAGTAATGTTAAAAATAGATATTTTTAAGGAGCATTTATAAACAATCTATTGAATAAAAATCTCGAATTTTTTTACTGAATATTTTTTGAACCATAATACATACTTTAATCAGAGCTTGTATGGATAGGATGTCTAGTTATTTTTCAAAAAATTATTTTTTGCACAAAATGTTTTTTTTTCAAAAACAGTGAAATTTCATTATGTTTAATACTATAAATTAGGTCAGAATATTTTCTTTTAAAAATCCCTTGATTAAAGTATGTATTAGAGTGTAATTATGCAAAGTTATACGCTGTTAAAAGTAGTAGTTCAGGAAAAAATGTCCCTTATATGTAGTAAAAATGTCAGTTTTGAGAAAAAGGGATTTTTGTAAAAAACTTACTTGTAATTACTGCATACCAGCTCCATAGCTTGGGTTTTTTCTTTCCTCTGCTAAAGTATCCTCTAATATACATTTCTTGTGCCTTCTTTTTATCCTTCATTCTTTAGAATTTTGTAAAGTGTCATAATTTGCTTTTCGTAGTCTCTCCCGATCAGCTGCTTCCATTAGTCAAGCTGTGTAAAAACCTGGAAATATATATATATATATATATATATACTTAATGTTTCAAGAACATGACATTCAGTGATGTTACCTTGATTATAGGAGGCAATAGCTTCCAGTATTCCAGTTTTTAATGTGCCCATTGCACAAAAACGTTTTTCGGTATCCGTGACCATATCATGCTGTTTACACTCTCGTTACAGTTTTATGTCTTATCATGTAAGCATTTGGCAAGGAGGTTAGGAGTTGATAATTCCCTGTACAGATCTTTGATACAATGAAGCACTTCTGATGGCAAGGTGTTCTTATGTTTATATACTTCACCTGTTGTAATTGCTCGGTTATATCCACACCATGTATCTTCGCTTGTTGGGCACATACCATGTTGGGGATATGCATCTGTAGATGCTTTATAAAAATATGTAGCCCAAATGGATCGCTTCATTGAATTAATACTATCAGTATTGTTTCTGATAGTCAATCTATAATAACGTTGTAACTTATCAATTTCAGCGTCTGTAAGCCTACCGCGACCACCCAATGTTTTTTTGTCGTTTAATTTGTTACCTTTCATTTTTAGTTTTAAAGCTCGTAGTCGAGTCCCCATCCGTTTCTCGACATGGCCAATACATTCCAGTTTTTCAATGCCTGTATCTCGTTAACTGCTTTATACACTCTGGAAAATATTTATTATTAAGAAGAAAAAGCAGGAAATGGGTCTCAGATTCTTTTGTTCTTTAGATTATCTAAGATCAAAATGGTACGTTTTAATAGGGTCAAGATTGATAGATACATTTCTTAAAAGAAAAAAAAATTAAAATGTTAAACAATAAATATATATTACTTTTATTTTAAGGTTTAAATAAAAATGCATTTTAAATATTGCTGGGCTGTTTTTTTTTTTTTTTTACAAAATTTCTAAAACTTACAAAACTACCTTCATAGCACAAGCTTATTTTTAATGAAATCTTTTTAAGATAGTACCTCGAAGTTTTAAAAATTTTAGAAAGAAATTTTATTCATGGCAGTAATTTTCTTACTCTTCTGTTCTCTTAACAGCCTTAATTCACAGCTTAGAATATTGGAAATAATTAAATTATGGCTAAAATAAAAAACAAACTTATTTTGCACATTTTTCATAAACTAAGTCATTTATTTTTTCAGTTCTTTACTTAAAAAAACTTAGATTACAGTTGTATTTTTCGAAGAATAATAACAAACTGAAATAAAGTTACGTCAAGATCACAAATGTTTATCTCGATCATTTTTCCCATTTCAAAGAAGCAAGAAAACTGATCCAATAAACATACTTTTAAGTCTACTTGTTCCAAAAATATAACTCAAAATTACTGATTGTTTAAGTAAACTTTCGATACAAGACATCCACTGAAGACTTATACTTCCCAACAACTTCAACTTTCACTTCACAATGTAAAATCGATGCCACTCTTAAATTAATATCTTCCGTGACTTCAGACCACATAAAGTTCAATTTCAAGACAAACTTTTTCCAGGCGAATGAGGTGATGATAAAATAAGGCACTTTTAATGAAAGAGGTACAGAGAAAAGATAAGAAGAGCAAAAAAACAGAGGGGCGAACATTTTTAAGAGTCTGATAAGCAGAAAGATCAACACACATTGCGCTCTTTGACATGTGAAGTACTTATCCTACAAGAAATGGCTGAAGTAAGGCAAACAAACGCCAACTACTTGGGAAATGAAAACAGAAGTCAGAAGAAAGTCATTCCCAAGACAAAAGAAGTGTGTTTTAATAACAGCCAGAGTTGTCTTAAGTGGAAGGATTTGGATTCGCTCTTTCGCATTTTTTTATTATTATTCTTTTTGGCTAGGCTTAATAAATGGAGCTTGATTCGCCATTTGTTTTTTAGGTTTAAAAGAGAATTGAGGTTATTTAAAATCCTTCTGCTTCTGTATTTTTAGTTTCTTCAATGATTCTTTCAGAGAACTAAAAGTTCTGTGGTTTCTATCTTCTAGTTTAGTGGGATAGTTTCATAAAGAAGTTAAGTTATATATATATACAATACGTGTTTGACAAAAGTGGGATAAAATAATGGCTTAGGATAGAACATTACTTTTGATTCGACCACTATTTTTTTCAAATTTACAGTTGAATAAATATGTTTCGGACTATACTCTGATATGTTTTCCTTTGTTTTTGTTAAAGAAATACATTTTGAACATGAATGTTTGTGAACGAAAATAAGAGGAAGGAAATATTTTAGATAATACTTAAATCTGGAAATAAAAATAGTTCATAAAGTTTTTTTTAAAAATACACGGACATAAAAAATATTAATTTAAGAATAGTTAACTAAATCATACGGATAGCTTATAAGTTTAATTAAGTCCTGTAATCTTCTTCTTAAACTTTCTATTTAAATATTTAAAATTAAAAATTTCCGTTTTAAATGTTTGAAAAAATTCTATAACATTTTTGATTTTATACGATATAGCAAAACCTCTATTTCCATTATTTACAATTTATTTTCTTCCTCTTTTCCCCCTTAAAATTATGCAGTAGAAAGTTATAAATCAAATAATACGTACACTTATGTGTTATTTGTGTATAATTTAATCAATACACTTAAAATAAACAAATTAAATTAATACACTTAAAATACCTTTAAAATACTCTTATTAGTCTAATCGATACACTATTTAGTAATCGATAACTTTCAATTTAGTGGAATCGTATTTTTGCATTGCTCCTTATGTGAATTGAAATTATTATATTTTCTAATAGTCACCAATTTCTTTGAAAAATTCAAAGAAATTATTCAAAATATTGAGACAAACGATAAATGAGGAATAATATAATGTAATAAATTTAATGATTTAATGACGTCACAAATCAATTTAGAATTGGTTTAAACACAAAGATATTTTAAATTCGATGTAAATTTTAAGGGGGATTCTTTTATAAATTTTTAGAGTAAAACCTTCCTTTTTACTTCTTAAAGTCGGTGGAGCAAAGAATTGCTTGTCATCGACATCGTTCTTTTTTTGAATAAGCAGACCGGAAACTTCCTTCAGATTTCATGAATGCATTTCTCCGTAACTTTCTGTCAGGATTACCGAAATGGCATCTGACGTTATCAGATTCGCATTCTTTTTTTCGGTTCTTTTAACATGGTGAAGGTTTCCAACAAAATAACATCTTGTTTACCATATGGAAAATAACGAGAGAGAGTTTTTAGCTTAATTTGGAGCTATTTAATTTTTCTTATTCAATTAAGCAGAAATTATTAAAAATCGTTTACGTAAACGTTAATTTAAGGAATGTTGGAAGTACTGCTATAAATTTAAAAAATAGTACTTGATCTCTATTCAGTACAATCAGAATATTTTCAGCAGATTTCTCGAATTTTAAAATTAAGTAGAACTAAGTAATATTTAGATTTTTTTTATATACCGATGCATAGAACAGTGATGCTGTCGCAAATGTTTAAATTTTTTACGTAAAAATCAATTTAGGAAAGGAGTCCGATTATGTTCGCATGTTTATTCAAGAGTGTACTTTAAACAAATTTAGCTTACCAGTGTTTCCTTATATATATATATATATATATATATATATATATATATATATATATATATATATATATATATATATATATATATATATATATATATATATATATATATATATATACTCAGGAACATTGAAAATAGCGACCCAAGAAGGAAGCTAAGTACAGATGGTTACATTTTATAAGGAACTGGGATGCGTCAATCCCTCAGACCTCTATCTTGTTTTAGTATCGGCTTGGTTTTGCTCCTTGGCTGGTGATGGTGGGCGTGGAAATCGGTGAGTGGAACCAATGGGATAGCAGGAGCATGACTTCTTATGAGTGGCTTTGATTGGATGATAGGAGTGAGCTTCTAAAATTGTACTTGGGAAAATTTTTAAAGAGTTACTTTTTTTTATTGAAACCAGTTATAAAATCCCCGTGCACCACAAAGTATCACATGGGGCTTACAGAAGTAAGTATTAAACACACATTCAAGGGAAATAAAAAATAAAAAAAATTGAGGTTAAGAAGGTTACAAATAGTTACAACAAATTTACAGAAATTTTTAAAAGCACTTCTGGTGGAAAGAAGTTGGTGAAAATTCGGTGGCCAATTAATGTTGAGTCTCTTGAACGCCAGTCTTATGATCTTTCTCTCTCTGACATACTTGGAACACAGAAGGATTACATGTTCTACATTTTCCTCGCCACCAATATTACAGTCATAGAAAGATGAAGGAACTAATTTAAGTAATAAGAGTAGCTATTGATGTTAAAGTTTAACAATTGATGGTAAAATATTCAAGGAAATAAAATGAAAATATAATAAATTTTGTAGAAAGAGAAATTACGGAAAAAGGAGTTTAAAATTTATCTAACATAGCTTCGAAAAGAATTAAAGCCTTAGCTTTATCATCTTCGGAGTTTTTTAATTTGGGAAGTAATTGTAAGATTTCAGGTGATCTTTTTATGATGTTAGAAATCATGCTGACCAGTTCAATCACTTGAGCTTTTTTCATTTTCTATGGCTTGGATTCCGTGGGAAACTTTGTTATTTGAATTTTCATTAGTTTTTTAGTTAACTTGTGGACTGGGGAGGTGGTGGAGGGGGGTGCGGTTCCGCTAACAATGTTAGCGAAAGAGACACCTTCCCTGGAACGTTGCTTTCGAAAGTTTTATTCGCGGTAAGGTGCGTGCCCTTTTTTGGCTTAGGGAATTTGGGGCATTTGCTGTAGCAGGCCGAATGACCATATTCTTGGCAATTTATGCAGAAGGGGTTTTCCTGTCGCTCCTTTATCGGGCATTGACGGGTGGGGTGTTCTTTTCCACACTTTAGACATCTTGGCTTGAGGTGGCAGTTTTCTGCCGTGTGAAAGAAATTGTTGCAGTTAAAACATTGGGTAATTCCTCTAATGAAGTAACCTTCAATTTTAACTTGCATGTAGCCGACAGTTTTGAGATCGAAGATTTTTTTATTATTGGCGTTGCGGGGGAGGGTGACTTGGAAAAATGAGAGAGCGGTCTTAGTTTTCTTAGAAATTAATTGGGAAACATTTTCAATTGTCAATCCTTCTTCTTCTAGGTCGGATTGTATCTCGTGAGTTTTGGTAAAAATGGGCAGTCCTTTAATGACTATTTTGATTGGTTTTATAGGCTTTGGTTTAAGTGATAAAAATTCAAAATCTTTGTCTTCTTCAAGAAAATTTGTAAGAGCGTGATACTCTTCTATGTCATTAGTGATTAATTTGATAGTGATTTTCCTGACGATTTGTTAGTGATATCTGGGAATTTTTGATAAATAGATTTAAGTTGGTCTCTGATATTTTTCTTAATTTTAAGATGAATTGGGGGAGGGGGCTTGGGTTTTGGGGCGCTGTTTCATTACTTTCTTCCGGAGCAACTTGATCCTTATCAGTTTTAGATTCAAAATCTGAGAAACTTTTATTTACAGTGACTGGCTCACTAGGTAAAGGAGAGATAGGTCTAGCTGTTTTCTTTGGGAAGACAAAGTCTTCCACAGAATCCTTTCAGAATGTTTTTGATATGCGAGTTAAACATAAGAAAATACAATACAATTCACGCAATCGAAAAATACCAGTGACAATAGATAAAAATAAAAAAGAAACATAGTACACAATAATGAATTAAAAAACACCCAATCTCTCATCCTGGTGAGTAAAATTTCATTAAATCGGCGGAAGAAGAGGTTAATTTAGGACTTCATGGTTATCTACTCTTTCTAAATTATACCTATCTCTAGGTTTAACTTCGATTATTTTATAGGGTCCAAAAAATTTAGGCCTTAATTTTAAACCTGATCCGAATTGTGTTCTCTGAATGACCACTAAGTCTCCAATCTGATACCTAGGTGCCTTCTTGCGATTCTTATCATAGGTTCTTTTATTTTCTACTTGGATCTTCTGAATATTTCTTTTCGCATCTTGTCGTAGTTGGTTCCTCTGTTCCTGCAATTCTTCTACCATCTCTTCCGTTAATAGGTTTCTCAGGTAAAGGTCTTCCTTATTTCTCATGCCAGTCAATAGTTCAAATGGAGACCACTTGGTATTTCGGTTGGAGGTGCTGTTTAGAATTCTTTGAAATCGGTCTACGATTTTGTACCATTTTGTAGAATCGTCGATTGACAACTTGGTCAAAACAGGGATTAGAGTTCGGTGGATTCTCTCCACTTGACCGTTCCCTCGGGGTACACCGGTGGTGATTTGCAGATTTTGGATGTTCTCTTCGGTACTATAGTCATCAAATCTTTTGGAGTTAAAAGGAGAGCCCTTGTCTGTTATCATTCTTTTGGGATTGCCGAAAATCTTTTGTTTTAGTTTTAATTTATCTAGTGCATCTTCTAGGGTGGGGGATTTTAAGGGATAAAGCCAGATAAACTTATTAAAGGCATCAATTATTGTGAGGATATGTTGATATCTTTTGTTGGTAGACGGCAAAGGTCCAATGGAGGCTACATGATAAGTGCTTAACGGCACGTCCTCTTTTGGAATAGGATTTAGGAATCCTTCTTTTTCCCCACTCTTTTTGTTGGCCAGAATACAAGATACACAGTTAATGATCACGTCTTGTACTTGTTTGCCTAAATTAGGTATAAAAAATTCTCGTTTTACAATTTCTTCTGTTTTAGCGGATGAGAAGTGTCTTTTCTCATGAGCTAACTTGATTAGCTCGGTTTGCATATCCCTTGGTGCAGCTATTAATTCGCGGCTATCTACGTATTTGTATAATATTCCATCTTCAGTAAAAAAGTCCGTATCATTATTTGTTCCTATTAGTGACTTTAAATTTTGAATATTTTCGTCTTCTTGGGCTCTTTATAGTCTTGCGGTGAGAATATCGCTTGTAATTATGGTGACTGGGTACCTGCTCAGAGCGTCTACATGTTTCATTCTCTAGCCGGAACGATGTACAATCTCGTAGTCATACTCTTTTAACAGTAATTCCCATCTTACTATACGAGTAACTAAATCTTTTTGTCCATAGTCTTTTGAAAAGCTGAACAGTCCGTTATGATTTTAAAATGATTTCCCAGAACGTAGGTACGAAATTTCTTTAAGGCGTTGACAACAGCGAGAATTTCCAGTTCATAGCTACTATATTTTTCTTCCGCTGGAGTCGTTTTCTGCGACATACATTGGACAGGATGTAATTTTCCGTCTTCTGCTTCTTGGAGTAAAACGGCGCCATATCCTTGTTGACTCACATCAGTGTGTAATTCGTTAGTTTTTCCTTGTTGAAAAATGCTTAATACTGGACTTTCAGTTAACAATTTCTTAAGCTTTTCGAATGCTTCCATTTGCGGTTGCTCGAACATAAATGGATTGTCTTTCCTTGTTAGGTCACTCAATGGTTTCGCTATTTGAGAGTACGCTGTAATAAATTTGCGAAAATAGCCGGTGTGTCCTAAAAACCTCTGGACTTGTTTGACTGTCGTTGGTACCGGAAACTTTTTGACGGCTATTGTTTTTGCAATTGAAGGACGTATTGTCCCATTTCCGACGACGTGACCCAAAAATTCCACTTTTCTTCTTAGGAATTGACATTTTTTAAACTTCATTTCTAAGCCATACTTCGAGGCGACCTCTAACACTTCCTCTAGATTTTTCTAAACCTACTTTCTCATTTTTAGCAGGAATTATTAAATCGTCCACGTAAATTATTACAACGCCTTTCCGCATGAGTTCTCCGAAGATACTAGACACATATCTTTGGAATACGCTGGGGCTGGTGCTTAGACCGAAAGGTACTTTATTAAATTCGAATTCTTCATCTGGAACAACGAAGGAAGTGAGGTGCTTGCAATCTTCATTAACATCAACATGGAAAAATCCATTTTTTAAATCTAACGTTGTGTACACTTTGGCTTCCTGTAGTTTATCCAATACATCCTCTATCAACGGCAATGGAAAGCGATCCTTGACTAATTTCCGGTTCAGTTTTCTGTCATCCACACACAAACGGGTGGTACCATCTTTCTTCTTAACTAATACAATTGGACTCCCATATTTGGATGAGCTTGGTCTTATAATCCTTTGTTCTAACCATTCGTCGATTTGCTTGTGGACATCTTGATTCTCAGAAAATGCTAAGCAGCATGCAGATTGGTAAACCGGTAGGTCGTCTTTCAAGACAATCCTCACGGACACATTTGTCGTTTCGGTCTTCTTTGGCTCATAGTTGGAGATTAATTCAAACAGTTCTCTTCGCATTCGTGGATTGGTAACATGATGAACTACGATTTCGTCTTCCACTTCTGCTTCGTAAACTTGCATTTGCAGGAAACAATTTTTATCCTCATGTTTTCGGAACTGAACACTTTCTTTATAGAAGCAGACAGAGGCTTGCTCCAGTATATCTGAACCTATTACTGCTTGAAATTCCAAACTCGGCGTAGGTACGACATGCCACGTCAGAGAATATTCTTCTCCATTTAGTTCAATCTTTCTCTGGAACGACCCTTTTGTTTTGACTTCGTACTTCCCTAGTCCGATCAATACTGAAATGTCTTTCGAGTTCGAAGGTTCGATGATTCCTTTGCTTACATCTTCTCGAATGAGTGAAACTGAACTGCCACTGTCAATGAGAGCTTCAATAATCTTGTTCCCCATGGTTATTTTTTTTTTTTTTGTCTTAATTCTTTCTCGAAAGGTTCGTGAGCAGATTTGGATTGAGGAGTCTGTAGAGTTATTAATTTTCGAACATTTGGGGCGCTTCGTACAATCCACGGCATAATGACCTGGTCCTTTACAGTAGCTACAGGTTAGTCGTTTACTTTTCCCGGAGTAGGAGGTACCGTTCAATTGAAAATGTTTTTTCTCGCGCCTATTACTTCCACCCTGGGGATATTCAGTTCTTTGAAAGTAAGTATCGTTCGATCCGCTGGCTTCGCATCTTCCTTTGGCGAATGAGTTGTAAAATTTCGGTCCTAATGTTCTTCGGATACTTTCATACTCTTCAAATTTTTCCGCTATCTCGGCAGGTGAGTTAATAGTAGACCATTCATCTAAAAAGTGTTGCTGAAACTTGTACGGTGCGTTCTTCTTTATTTGGTAGGCTATAATTAATTCTTGCAGCTGGTCGAAAGTTTCTACATTTAAACTGGAAATCCATCCATCGAAGTATGTTTGTATTTCGTAGAAAAAATCTTGCCAAATTCGTTCATTAGATTTTCGGTGAGAAATAAAGAGTTGGCAAAGTTTCTCCGGGGATAACTTGAACCTTTTTAGCAATAACCACTTAATGTGGTTGTAATCACTGCATTTATCCGCTGGTTCTCTGGCAATCAAATGAGCAATGTCAATAGGAATCAGTCCTATAAGCTTCTGTACCCAGTCCTTCTTCGGCAAGAATGTTAATTCCACATGTCGTTCAAATAAAGTCAGGTTCAAGCTAATATCGTCCTTCATATTAAACTTATGAAAAGTTTCGTGAATCATTTTGGGTGCTTGCAATTTTTCGGCGTTATTCATAGTATTGGCATTCTTTTCAGCCTGTATTCGCTAGTTCATATTCTCGCTCTTCTCGTTGCAATTTCTCCTCTTTTTCTTCTGTACGTATGTGATCCTTCACGATGCTATCGAACATTACTTTGACATCCTCTTCGACGTAATCTGAGCTTTTCTCGATGACATCCTTTAGCTTGGGTTTAGTCAAACTCGCCTTGACGATCAACCCTAACTCTTCGGCGAGTTCTATGAGATGCTCCTTTTTCTTTGAGAGAAGAAATGCCATTTTCGCAACAAAAGATCAAGAGTGGCGGTTCAAAGAACAAATTTAAAATTTTAAACTAAGTTTATTTTTTTTCAAATACTTAATTCAGATGTGAAAAATTTATCCAATAACACAGAAAAGGCTCCCTTACTCAAACAAGAGGAAAGACAAAACGTAGATAAAGTACAGTTATAACAGACATATGAATAAAAGGAACAAATACTGAAAAACTCTGAAATCGACTCTAAAAATATTCATAAAACGAAATTGAAAATTTATGACAGAGTAATATCCTAATTTCTTGAAATATAATCAATAAAAATACATTGAAAAATTTATAGCAAAGCAGTATTTTTTAAAATTAATAATAATGTATCACAAACTAAAAGAAAACCACAAAACATTCGTAAAAAAATATTTAAAAAAAATTAGACAAAATATCTATTTCCTTAAGGGAAGTCGGTAGGGCCTATACCGACAATGTTAAATTGAGCCATTTTAGGTACAAGTTTCTCAGAAACTGTTAAATATATAAACTTAGAATTTTGTCTGTATATTAATTAGACTTTTTTATTTAAATACTGGTAAATATATTTAAAATATATTGTTTACTTTTTCAAAAAAATTCATCGTAAAAGTATCACTTTGAAATTTTTGAAAACTGTCAAATTTTTTACGATAACTGCTTTTCAGCAAAATATTTCAGGAAAATCTCCAAAAAAATAAGCTTAGTATATAGAGTTACATATTATTTATGTGCAGTAAAAATTGCATGAGCACTCATTCTGTAGATTCTGAGAAAACTGTACCCGCAGTTTGAAAACAACCATTTTGAGATAATTGCATTTTTAGTGTTAAAAAGCATGATCACAAAAATAATGAATTACAACAAGTATTTGCCCTATTTTATTAAATATTAGCTTATTCTCTATTACTTTTAAGGCTTTTTAGTTTTTCTTATACTTAGATTTCTCAGAAAATACATTTATAGCATTTTTCACTTTTAAGCTATCGAGGTATTTTTAGCGTTTAATTATTTTACTCAAATTCTGTATCAAAATTTTTTGAGGAATTTTCAGTTCTGATACATTACATTCATCAAATTTTGACTATAAAGCATCATAAATACCATGTGAAAATGTGTCAATACATGAAAATATGGCTTTGGTAATACATGATTATACACTATTTCGAAAAGTTTCATTAGTGTTTTATATATTCACCTGTTAACACAATGTTTTACAGCAGCAGAATTAAAAATTTTCTTTAAATATTTGGTAAATGGTATTCAAAACAACAAAAACATAAAAACAGATTTCTTGAACATGAAATTTATGTATTTTTATATATGTAACAAGCTATGTGCAACGAAAAAAGGCATTGCATTTTTAGATATTTATAAACCTTTTACTAAAAAACTATTGAACACCAAAGCTTAAAAATTTGTATAAATACACAATACATATGAAATATATAGTAAAAATTTCCAGTTTATGCATACAGTAGAAGTATAGAAAAAGGAATACACAATTTATTAAAAATTGTCATTTTCTGTGTCATGACATATGTTCATAAGTGAAAAATGTCTGAGAAATATTTTTAAAATTTTACATAAAGAATAAAAACATACAATACATATGAAATATATAGTAAAAATTTCCAGTTCATGCATATGGTAGATTTATAGAAAAAAGAATACACAATTTAATAAAAATCGTCATTTTCTGTGTTACGACATGTGTTCATTAGTGAAAAATGTCAAAGAAATATTTAAAAAAAATTTTGCATAAAGAATAAAAACACACAATACATATGAAAAATATAGTAAAAATTTCCAGTTCATGCATACGGTAGATTTATAGAAAAAAGAATACACAATTTAATAAAAATAGTCATTTTCTGTGTTACGACATGTGTTCATTAGTGAAAAATGTCAAAGAAATATTTAAAAAATTTTGCATAAAGAATAAGAACACACAACAATATATATGAAATATATAGTAAAAGTCTCCAATTCATGCATACAGTAGATTTAAAGAAAAAGAACAGACTACTTGAAAAATATATTAATTAGAAAACACAGTAGCTTTTGTAAAAAATTTTACCTCATCAAAAGATCCTGCACTGTAGCCGGTTTTTACCTTATTTTTCTTAATATTATCTTCTTCTTTCTTTCTTTTTCTTCTTTTATCTTTTCTAATTTTCTTCGAGCGTCCAGAAAAAGCATAAATTGCTTTCATTAGTCTTTCCCTATCGAGAAGTTTCATGGCACTTACTGAAAAATCCCCTGGTTCTACGCCCATTTTTTGAAGCATTTTTAATTTCGATACATTACCATCATTAAAGGAACAAACAGCATCATAAACACCAAGTGAAAGTGTTTCAATCTGTACAAATGTTGCTTTGGGAACACGTGACCAAACGACATTATGAAAACTTTCATTCGGGTTTTGTGTTTTTCCATGCAAACATTTTTTCAACAGATCAGGATGGGAAAGATCTCTAAATATAGGACGCATTGCTTCAACAACAGCGACCGGAAGACTGTTTTTATGATTGTAAGACTTACCTGATGCTTCAGCCTTTTTAAATCCACACTATGAATCTTCCCCGATGGGATAAAAACCATGTTGAGGATATTCATCAGTTGATAACTTATGCAGAAAAATGGCTCAGATAGCTTGCCGCATATTCTGAACACTGCTGTGATTTCTCCGAATAGCTGATCCATAGTATGACTGCAAGTTATCAATTTCATGTTCAGTCAAACGATTTTTCCCACTTAAACACTTACCGTCTGACAAAATTTACCCTTTCAATTGAGCTTTTAATCAGCGTAATCTTGTTCCCATGCGCTTCATTACATGGCCAATACACTCCAATTTTTCAATTGGATATTCATTTCCATAAATGTTTTTCTTTTTTACCGCATCAAATGCTTTGCAATCCCCATCTCCTAAGTACGTAATATATCGGGCATTATGTAAAGATAATGACCGTTGAAAAATTTTAGACGCACCTTGGATTTCCATCGCTCCACTAGATCCAACGTAGTTCCTTTTACAATCCTTTTCATGAAAAGGCAAGTTTTTACAAGCGCAATATTTCGAAAGAATATCAACATCTATCACCTTACCTGTATCAATGCTGGTCACAGTAACTACACCATTCAAGGATGTGTAACCACGCTTCTGCCGTGTCCCATCTACAGCTACTGCTATATTTTTGTTACCTTCATTTTCACAAATAGCTTCCTTCGCAGCATTTTGAATTGAATCCTCATAAACAAGTTTAGCAGCATTTAAAATTCGCTTACCGTAAGGAGAAAACCTTGTAGGTGGTTGTGGAAGATTCATTACGCCGCAGAACATTCTCCCTGCTTCTGCACCTTTTCCAATTGAACGCATAGCATACACAAACCTGGTATTTATTGTAGCAATTTGTGTTCCTTCATGAAAATTTGAAGAAGAGAATTCTACACGATATGGACAAGCAAAACATTTCAGGACAAACGTAATAGCCAGTCCAGACTTACCTTTTAAAACTTGCATGTCTAAACCACTGTTGCACATTTTACAGTGATCTTCATTCTTGAAAACAAAAGCAAGAATATTCAAATTCATGATTGCATTTAAAATACCTACGCTATCACCAAAAGAAGAAAAACTCTCATTTAAATCGGAAATTTTCTTTTCTTTTGCACATGACTGCTTTGAATCATGTGCATGTTCAGCTTGAGCATTTAATTTACAATCAGTGGTACTTACTTTGCTATTAATAGTATTCTTACGTGGATAATACTTACCTTTGCGTTTCTTGAAAACTTTTTGCAATCTTGGCATTTCAAAATTTCAGAAATTTTAAGTATCGATAAACGACAAGTGCTCAATCAAAACGTGTTCGAAAGCGCCAAAAATAGGTAAACTATTTTAACAGTAACACTTGCAGTTATTCTACAGTTAATTTCGTGGGAATAAATAAAACAGATAATGGCTTTGCAAGAGCATCCCAGTTTTAAAAGGCCAATATGTTTACATTTCTATCTGTCAAAGTAGGCGTGACAAATCAGTTGATTATTTTTTAAAAAACATTTTAAAATACTTCTAATTCAAAAATTGACTAGTATGTTATATCATTGGAAAGGGCTTAATTTGGAGATTTGAGAAATATCAAAATCTCAAAATCGATTTTTGGAAGGTGTTTACCATACCAACTGTTCTTAATTGCTAAAAATATTATCTAAAACAATGCCTGTATACAAGTGATAAAAACACTCCACCAATGTATAAATCTTATTTTCGAGGAATCAAAAAGAAAAGCCAATTTTCTATTATTGAGAAAATAAAATAGAAGAAAACATTATTTTCACAAATCATTCCTATTCATAACTAAATCATTCACTTAGTCGCAACTACCGCTAATTAGATAAAATACTCTTATTATAAAATACTTTTACGAGACGAATTTACACGAGAAGGAAATAAAACATCCATGATTCCCAGTCATTAATCACATGAAAAAAGAATTTTAAAATAACATGGACAGACGATCATTTCGTACATTATTTCTGCAGTCGTTATTTGATAAGAAAGTACCACACTGACATGGCAATTAGCTTATTTTCGATGGTGACGCTTGGAAAGACGGAATGGATCCCGACAAAATTCTTGAACGATGCAAGCTGATTGTCACTGGAATGGATGACGACGCACTTAGGATCGCTAGCGGGCTTTTTCCAAAATGAACTTTAAAAAATACATTAGAAAGGGAGTTGAAATCGAGACCGACAAACAGGTAAGGTCTCGACGTTTTGAAAAAAAGTCGTTGAAAGGTGAACACGAAGAAAAAATAACGAATAAGGCTGTTGCTATATATAGGCAAATGCCAAATACGAAGAAATGAGTTTAAATCGCGGCCGAAGCCCCCAATTTGTGGGACGGTGTCTAAGGGTAATAATGAAATTTTGGAAGAAAGAAAGCGTAAGCCAAGTTTAAACAACAATTAAAATAAGGAACAGTCTATATTTACAATTTTGAATTATTTACAAGAAGATAAATCAAAGACAGTTCGAAAAGAGAGCAGGATTCACCTGTGAGATGGGGACATCAAACATCGCTAGGACTAAAGAAGCGTTGTTTATAAAGGCAAAGTTTCTAAGAGGACGTCGACCCCACTTCGTGTCCGGTATGCGAGTGAAAAAGTGATCTCGCGCTCAGGAACTATATGTGTCTGCCGTCATCGCTCCGAATTCCTTCATTGGGCATTGAAATGCCTCAAGCGTCTAACGTCATCGCTCCACCAGTTCTCTCGGCCGCGGTAGCCGAGTGGTATAGGTATCAGACTGTGGCTTGCTTTGTCACGGGTTCGAGCCCAGTACCACTAAAGACCCGACGTGTAGGGCAGCGATGCACGTTAAATCTGTCGAGAGCTGAAAGGTCCTCCCGTTAGTGTGGTGTGGTAGTTAGGAGAGGGGGTGCCAGCTCAGGTGTCGTCCACGTCACTTGACCATGGTTCAAAATTACGTGGTCCGTCGCCAAAAGCCCTCGTGTAGCTGAACAGTGCGACGTTAATATTCAATCAATCAATCAACCACCAGTTCTCTCCCTCCCACTTTCTCCTTCCGTGTCCACCAATCAGGATGCACGATCACAAACGCAGGCAATCAACGTCAAGCGCCCAATGCATTAAGTATGGGACGGAGGAACGCTTCGCGTTCCAGTGCCCAATGATGTTCAGCGATCACGTCATCACTCCGAATTCCTTCATTGGGCATTGAAATGCCTCATGCGTCTGACGTCATCGCTCCGAATTCGTTCATTGGGAATTGAAATGTCTCTCGATTCAATTTGGTTTGTTTGGGGCCGCCATTTCTTACATCTCTCTCTCGAAATATATTGAAAATTTAAAACACTGTAAGTATTCGAAACTAATTAAATACTATTTCCTATATATATATATATATATACATATATACATACTAGCTGGTATACCCGTTCTTCGCAAGGGTGAATTGAAAAATTAAACAATACAGATTGAAGGATAAATAAGTTTTTAATGAGTTCATTTTACGTGAAATGCATTTTAAACAAAAAAACATATTTGTTAAATTTTAAGTCTGTATATCTCATAGCTGATAAAAATGATTTTTTTAAAATTTATAACTCCCCTTAACTCTGTTTTGGGTCAATTTTTGAAAACACCTTTCTAAGATGACACATTCATTGTTGCAAACATTGTTCCAAATTTTGTGTAATGAACGCTTAAAGTAGTGTAAATAATTTATACCTAGAAGTATAATACGTTATTATTACTTTCTGTTGTTATTCTGTTAAAATTGTAATATTCGCAAGCAACGGCGATTCAATGGAAACATAGCGAAATGTTGGTGATAGAGTCAAGTTCGCAACTGGGCAATTGAGTGAACTGTGCATAACTCGATATGCTATATCACCACCGGGTGTGGAGCTGCACCGAAGATCGCACAAAGCTCTTCTCCATAAAAAATACATACACATGCCAATTTTCATAGTGATCGGTTTAACAGTGTTGGAGTGAAGTGAGAGGTCATACATACATACAAACAACCATTTTTACTTTTTAGATAAACAAATAAAATTAAGGAATCTTAAAGTTCGGACCATTAAAATAGTTTATAGAAAATTTAATGCAGTCAAAATCGTTTAACACAAAACTGAGAAGGTATGATTTTTTTTCCTTGTGCTTCCTTATTGCCCATGAAATAAACTTGCAAAAATTTTGTTTGCGTTTTGGTAGCAGAGGAAGCGAAGAGCCGATTGCGTGGTATATTTCCCTTGGATTGTGAAATTCGGGTAAAATCCCTGCATCGAAACAATGTTATCCGCTTCAAAAGATGTCATATGGAAGCATGTTTTATACTTTTTTAGAAAACGGCGAGACTCATCTGTTTCATAAGAGAAAAGTTATTTAAGAGGTTCAACTGGCTCGTCTATTGAAGAAAAGAGCTGCCCCCGAACAACACATGCCTGCAGATTCCTTTTTCCCTTTAAAAGCACCGCAAAATCTGCATTGTTTATCATCGCTTCTATTTTTATAAGCTTGTGGCTTTCGTAATCAAGAGTTTCGTCATACTCAAATGCAGCTTTATCGAATATCCCCACGTATTTTATGTGAATATTAGACGTCGCTGTTGTGCCTTTTCAGTAACAGCACATTTGCGAGATTCAGCATCTTCAATGGTTTCTGTACCTCTCTGAGACGCCATGTAAGTTGCATGCTGAAGACGCCGAGCTTGGGACCGTTCTGGTGTCTCAGCAGCTCTGTGAGCTGCCTCACTCTCCGCCTATTCAAGCCTTCGCAGTTCTGCTTGTGGAAACGTTTCGTTAAATCTAGCTACTTTCTTAGCTCGAGCTATATTAGAGCTTTGGAAAAGATTAGACTTACGCTTTCGCGGCCTAATTCTTAGTAGGTGCTTTTTCTACAATTCCAAAAAATACAGTATGGCAGTTATTATTTTCATACTTAAAAAATGCAATGCCTGCCTATTCAGTTAAAACTATAGTTTTATAATTACGTACAAACCACAAACAAAGTTGCAAATTTGTCCAAATGATGTAGTGTAGTGTGAAAAACTTAACTTATCTATTTTAAATACCAGAAGCGATAAAACTAAGTTTTATTCTGAATTTTAAAAAAAATAATGATTACAAAGCAAAAAAAGTAGAGTCGAGCACGCACTGGTGCCTGGCGTAGACAAAACAGAGGGGAACTTTTTGCTTCATACATGAAAGATAGATATATGCTGACGCGGCACGCCAGAAAAGCTTGCAGATGGCAGAGATTATTCCTACTTACTTGACAATTATCGTTATATTTTGGACACTTCACACAATATCCTTATATCTTAATAAATTATAGCCAATGTGTTATTCTGATTTATAAACGATATTATTGCAAAGTTTCATTAAAATCCATTCAGTTGTTTTTTCGGGAAAGACGGAGAAACATCATCACAAACTTTCGCGTTTATCTAATATTTATATTATAAATGTGAAAGTTTGTGAGGATCTTTGTGGGTCTTTCACGTAAAAACAACTGAATGGATTTTAATAAAACTTTACAGTAATATAGCTTATACATCAGAATTGCACATTGGCTATAATTTATAGCATAGACTATAATTTATAAAGATATTGTATAAAGTGTACAAAATATAACGATATTTGTCAAGTAAGTAGGAAAAAAATCTGCCATCTACATCAATTCTGGCGTGCGCTGCAAAAAAGCCAGCCACAGCATATACCTATCTTTTGTTTGTGAAAAACCTTTTTTTGTTTTTGCTACGCAAGGTGCTCGCTTCTAATTAATTCCTCTGATCAGCATATTATTATGTTTTTTATTTCAGAATAAAACTAAGTTTTAAAGGAAGAGGTTGTTATAAATCTCTCTTTATTTTAATGTTTTTTATTGATTTTTTATGCACATTTGGTAGTAAGAAATTGATCTTTTTTCCAAATAAATGCTTTTATCAGTTCTGATACTTAAAGTAAATAAACTTTCTCTTTCACACTGCATCATTTGGACAAATTTTCAAAATTTGTTTGTGGTTAGTAGTTAATTATAACGCTAAAATTTTAATTGAATAGACAGATATAATTGTTTTTACACTTAATAACGCAATAGCTACTGTAAATTGTTTTAAATTTTTATATTGGATAGGTTCATTCTTTTCTTTTTCGTTATATTTTTCAACAAATTTCAATATAATAGTCGGTACTTTTTTTTTCATTCCTACATATATTCACTAGAAGACGCTACAGGTTATTATTCTTTTAATAATTTTTCTTTTCTTTTTGTCTTTCATTACGTTTTTTCTTGATCTTTTCATTCAAATAACTAAAAACAATTATTTTTCATGTTTTCTTAGCGAAAATTCTAATTTGTTTTAAAGTATTTTATCAATTTTTCCTTATAAACGATAGTGTTTTGCAGTGACGGGATTTTTTTTTTTTTTTTTTGACATGTTGTGTTGTTACAGGGTTTTAGAAAATTGGTTAGTTTCAGTTGTTTTGCCTTAGATTAATGTTTATAATCTAAGGCTAATATATAGATAAGTATTTTTACATGGCATTTGGGGTTGGAGACTAGCTTATTGAGTTTCCATTGTTAACCATTCAGTATCATGTTTATAATCTATTGTATTCTCTTCCACCATATTTTCTCTTTCGTAAGCACAACTGTATTGAAAATATTGGGAAGGATTTGCAATCTTTAAACTATTTTTAACCATACAATCTTAATTTCTAAGGCTAAGAGTTTGTTATTATACTATTGTGGCTATCTTATTTTTTACCTATACTGTGTCTTGTACTTCAATTTCCTATTTCAGTTCATTCTAGTTATGGTAATTTGGTATATGATTTTTGATTATATATACATAATAGTTTAATGTGTAACAGAAAATTTAGAAAAGAAAATTAACAGCCTAAGAAAATATATTGTACTCCAAAAAAGAGAAATCTAGCAAGGAAATTATAAATCTGAATATAATATTAAACTCCCATTTAACTAGCTTATCCAAAACAGCAAAGTTAATTTCTTAAAAAGATCATAAAAACACTTACACACTCATATATGAACGGTGTTGCTAGCTTTAACCTGGTTAAGCCCCACTTTCTTTTTCTTTACAATCTGTCCTCAGTCAGCATTATCTACGAGGGTTGGGGCACAATTCATGACAACTATTTTTTTCTTGTGGATATGTGAATGGATCGCAAACGTATATGTGTCGTGTGAAAGTTCTACAGGCATAGTGTGTATGCAGAACAACAGATGGCTATGTGATAGCTGGTAGTAGCGCAGCGAAGGCTGTGAAATCAGTCAGTTGGTGAATGTCGAGTGAGGTGGAAGTAACCCATGTTGAGCAGCGCGCTTACATCAAAATAGCCGTTCTCTACGGGAGAAATGCGATGGAATGTCATGGTAAATTAGTGGAAGCCCTTGGGAATAATGCACTATCATACCAGTGATGAGCAACGTTTTCGAGACAATCGGTCAGTGTGCGGATAAATTGGAGCACCAACCATCTCTCCCGACATTTCACTCTATGACTTTGATCTTATTCCCAAGACTAGGGAGCCAATACATGGTAGATGGTTAGCAACACGAGAGGACATTGCTAATGTTGTACACCAACAGCTGACTCGATTCACACATGATGTGGCAAATGCTGAGGCTGATGGTATTCAGCGTCTTCCACATCATTGACAGCGTGTGGTGGCAGTAGCAGGGGACTACATTGAGGGTCTTTAGGCCCATTTTGTCATGTCACCTTCATGTGTACTGTGTTATCTTTCTTTAGCACCTTGAAGGCCATATTGCCCTGTATACTACCGGAATAAAATACTGTGTTATGATAATTTAGTGCTATTCATTGCCCTCACATGTAGTTAACACCTAGTTCTTTCGTCTGTATTTATCACATTTTCCAATGGGACTGATATCTTCAAGAAAAAAAATAGTTGCCATGACTTTTGCCCCAACCCTCGTATAATACTATAGCATCCATCTTTTTAAGTTTTCAAAATCTCCCTAATATTTTTATCTTTAATATATATTCAAATCATTTTAGTCTCTCTAGTAGAATTTATTATAAAATACAAAATGTTTGCTTGGGTGTGCGTGTTACCGGTCTCTGTAATATTGAAGATTTGAAAAGCATCATTTTATAGAACAAATGCATTTAAATTAGATCATAAATTTTACTTATGAAATTTTAAACGTAATATAAATCATATTAAATGTTAGAAATTATAATGCGAATCAGAAACTAAATGTCCAATAATGTGTACTTCCTGCAAAATAATTATTGAAACTCTGTCTGTGAATACCGAGCATTAATGAGCCACGAAACACATTTTAATTCTAAATTTAGCTTCTTTAGGAAGAGGAACCGGAGATAAATTCCTTTTATGTGCTTATCGTTTTAACCAGTAATAATCCTCATTCTTATGTAAGAGAAAGAAGCTAGTGAAAAGTACGTTTAATCTAACCACATTTATTGAAAATAGTTCAAACTTTCTTAGTTCCGTTATTAAATCTAAATAATTGTCTTGAATAAGCCTAACGTTTTGAGGGTCGTTCGATCCATAATTCCCGATATTTCTAATCACAGTTCCTTCTCAAGAATGTTCTCGTTATTTATGTAAGAAATGATAATCTATTAATGGTTTTTGGTTAGCTTAAAGATTATGCATTAAAACAATTTCTGTTAAGATTATCTTACATGTGGCTTTCCTTTAAGAGGACATGGTACGGTTAACGCAAAAACTTTTAATTTAAGGATTTTTAAAATTTGTTTTGTTGTTACCTATGTATGCATACAATGTTAAACAAATTTTGTGCTCAAAATTTCATAAAATGCTAGCCATGTAATTTTTTAAGGAAAAAACTTAAAATTTGTGAAATGATTTTAAAATGCTACTCCTCCTACAAAAATGTACGTACATGCATTAAATTTGATTTACAAGTACATAAAACTATGTACAGTAAAAGTTGGTATGAGTTTTACGTTAACGTGATTGATATTCATAAAATACTTCTTTTTATGAATGTTTTTTGAAAATTCCTTAAAAAATGTATAAATTCTGAGTTCAATTATTTTTAAAAAAATAAATATTGCTTTGATTCAAAAATGCATACCAACTTTTGCTACACGTACTATTAGCAATAGGTAAAAAACATTCAAAGTATTAGGAGAAATAGAAAAAAGCCTTAGCATTTTAAATGAAGGCAAAATAGCTATTTTATCTTTCGGAGATAAGTTAGTTTAAAGTTTTGCTTTGCCATATAGATGTGAATAAAAACGAACGTGAAATATATCATAATTCTGCGTTTTTTAAGTTTAGAGCTTTCAAATTTTGTGAGGTTATAGAAAAGTATATAAAGAATAATTTAGGCTAAAAAAAATTAATTTTGATTTTTTGAATGATTATGGTCAATTGAATCATACTGTATCCCCTGTAATAGATATTCATATCGTGTTTTGATTTTATGATTTGGTGTTGGCTGGCCCGTATCGAGCTCACTGGCGCTCGAGGAGTCCTTGGGGGCCCTCTTAAAAGCTTACGAGCTTTTGCTTTCCCCTGAAGTTTGGGAGCCCCGTATTATTGATACGTCTGATATGGCGGTAGCTACGCTCCTGATGTTACCGTTAAAGTGTGAAATCCGTTATGTCATGAAATAGCTAGGAATTTCATGAAATAACTAGACAAGTCAGCTAAAGTATATAAAATTATTCAATTCTATGATTTAACAAGGTATTTATATATTAACGATTACTTGATCGTTAACATATGAAATACAGCACTCGAAAGCCCTTTGAATCCATTCTACCTCCCTTTAGTCAGTTATGAACCTCTTGTAGCTGCTTTGCAATGATGTGTGTGTATGTACCCTTCATCCCGTTGCTTTTAAACGTAGAATTTAGAAAGTGTATTTATACTAGCGTTTAACATTTTGGATTATTAACAAATATTTTTTACATCCTGATTTCAAGCAATAATTACTGCAGGAAGGGAAGACAAACCTATCAATAAGAAAGATTTAGTGCAAGATAGATTTGAATCTCTCTTTATTAAATAAGCGTAGGACAAAGGAAAACAGAAAACTTACTCGTGAAAAATTATAAACTTTGATAGCAGAAGTAAAAAGAGCTAAAATAGCACAGAAAAAATTACCACGTGACTATTGGTTACTCCAGCATTCTCATGTTTCTGAAATTCAAGGTGAAGAGAGAGAGAAAAGTTAATTGTGTTAGTAACAGATGCAAAATATATATATTCTTTCTGTTTAACTATAATTAGCAATATGAGCTATTACAAATTATGTCACCAGCTTTTCCTTATTATTTATCAATTAATCATCTTCAATACGGATAAAATGTATTTTTCGAGAAGGTTTAGCTATTTTTATGATCATTTAATTTATAAAATAACTATGAAATTGTTTATTTTTCACTTTAACGGTCTATCATTAATTTTATAAAATAGTGAGTTATTTTCTCGAATAACGAGCTATTTTATAAAATAACTAGGTAGAGTATGAAATTTGTCATCCATTATATGTGCTTTAACTGATTTGCTCAGTTATTTCATGAAATAATTGATTTATACACTTTAACGGTAATATATAATATATACACTGAGATACATACATATGTTCGTGAGCACTACGTGGTATTGTAAATAACAACACTTAACGCATGAGTAGAAAGTGATGAAAGTCGGCAGAGACAACACTGAACAATGTATCTGACAACCTGAACAATGTGCGATGTTTATTTCAATAGAACATAACTGTACAGTAACTCTAGGTAATCAATAGGTCTTATGCTCATCGCTGGTGGAGATTCAATATTTCGGTACGAAACAGAGTTAATGGACATGAGAATTGTGGTTCGAGAACAAATGATCATTTGTTCTCAACAACTTACTGTACTTCGTCATTGACACGTCGGTGAACACGATGCTGTGCTGTATAGTAGAGCCTATTGGGGCAGCCTGTCACTATTGCAAACAAAATCGTTTGTACTGTTGGGTCAGCGAAAGTCTTTTTAACATGAGGACAAGCCGCTGATGTCCTGTTGGTGAATAATGGCCAACAACGTGGCGTCACTATCGTGTAACCTAACATTATCTCTCTGATATCGTCTTAGTGCTGCGTTAGCTGCGCTTATATATTTTCAGAGAATACTAATAAACGGATCCTATTACAAAAATTTGACTATGCAGAGTAAAATTTGTAATTCTAGAAGTATTCGGATAGCAGATATATTGTTTGCTACAGTAATATTTCTAATTATTCGCGGACAAAGGAAAAAGAATCTGCGTGAAAATAAAACCACCGTAAACATTTTTTTTTATATCTCTTGCCTTCCAAACTATAAAAAAATTATTCTTAATTACTTTTTTAATCAATTTATTATTTTCCCCGTTCTAGGCATGTAAATTTTTTAATATCTAAGTCCCAATTTTAATAGTAATGTTGTAGATAGACAAAACAAACATGTAGACAAAATTCAGTTCAACCGAACCGCTCTAACAAATAACAGCATAAGGGCCTTTTCATACGAGTCAACTTATACCACACATAACAGTTGGAGCAGACAATCGGGAACTAATTTTAAATAAAAATCTCCTCAGCCCCTTTCACATGTGGTCAACTGGTACTCCTTGGTGTGGCACTCCCTCAAATTCTCGAAAACCACGCTTTGCGCCCAATTAGTTGACTCAACTAAAGAGATGTTGTGGGAGCTACGTTCTTCACACGTAGTTACTATTGTATCGAAAATAAAAAATGCTTTTTTATTGCCACTTCAGGCTCAATCATTGTACCAGTCCGTCCTGCCATTCCTTTTACCCAACGACATTCTCTTTTCAATCAGCTTTCTGTCCACGTGGAAAAGGGTGACCGTGGTAGCCGAGTGGTATAGGTATCGGATCGTGGCTGGCTTTATCACGAGTTCTAGCATAGTACCATTAAAGACCCGCCGTGTAGGGCAGTGATGCACGCTAAATCTGTCCAGAGCAGAAACATCCTCCCGATGGTGTGGTATAGTAGTTAGGAGAATGTGGTGCCAACTCATATGTCGGCCACATCACTTGACCTTGGTTCAAAATTACGTGCCCAAAACCCTCGTGTAGCTGAACAGTGTGACGTTAATATTCACTCACTCACCCACGTGAAAAAGAAATTCTCTCCTTTTCACACTACAAAAATGTTGACAGAAAACAAGTTGACTGGCACAAAGTTGCCTCGTGTGAAATCAATCTAATTGTATTAATTCACTCCCCAGTTTATTGTAATTTCATTAGTATTGAAATGCTACTAGTAGTATTCAAAATTCCTGGACTGAATCTATAGCGTGGAAAATTTTTGCACTAGAGCGACTACAGTAACATTTCTGTGCTCTTGCATTCTTCCCTTTTTCTAAAAAAGGTATGTTCCAAATCACGTGGTTGGTGGGTTGCCATGGCGTCATATTTTGTAGTCGGATGCATTTAGTCGTCGGTGATTAAAAGAGATTGCGCTTGTTGAGCAGATAACGGATATTAATTTTTGTGTTCGTTTGGGGAAAAGTACAACGGATGTTTATGAAATTTGGAAGCAGGTGTAAGGCTATGATACATTATTGCAAATGCAAGCTTTTGAGTGGAATTGACGTTTCAGAGAAAACAGGGAAAGTGTCGAAGATGACAACCTCTTTGAACGTCCGCAGAATTCCCACAACGCTGAAAACATCAAAAAGGTTTCTGCGGTAGTACAGGCTTCAAACAGTTGAGATGGATAGTGACAAAGGATCCTAACTAGCATAAGGTGTGTCAACATATCATTCCCTGCATGTTAAGCGAAGACCAATCTGCAGATTAATTTAAAAATACATCGCAGGTTGAATTAAAGGACATGGCTAAAAATGGATTTCATAAATGTTTCGATGTCCTTTACAAGTCATGGCAAAAGTGTATTGTTACTCAAGGGTCTTATTTCGATTAAAGATGTGTTTCAGCAGCTTAATTGGTAATATTTTTTAAGTTGTAGACTCAGTCCAGGAACTTTTTAATCGTATTTAAATATGTATAACTGAACTATATGAACACCCTGACTAATTATTTGCTCTAAGTATCTAATCCTCAAAATCTTAATGAAAAAAACTCTATGGCTACGAATTTTATACCTTCTGTATCTGCTATTTATTTCTGCTTCTATCTATTTCTAAAAACATATTCCAAACTAGTGAGTTATTGTGTGTATTATTTATTCATTAAATTTAAATTATATATTTGTACATTATTAGTATATTAACATTAACGGATATTATTCATCCTCTCCCATAGGAAAGCAATTAGAGATTTTTGACTCTAAATTCAAAGATATATTGTATGAATAATTCATTTTTAGAATGTTGAGATACGTTTATTTGGTAAGTTTGTTGATAAATTGCGTTAAGAAAAAAATGCGTATCTAATATTTTAAATATATTTTTAAAAATTTGGAGAAGTTTGCTTACATACGAATTAAATTTTTAGCGGATCATGTACACAAATTCAGTTCAAAATTAAATCTTTGGGGATATGAAACAATCGAATGTTTATGAGTATGAATGTGGGATTTCAACTTAATGATTTTCTTTTTACAGTAAAGATCCCTTTCACCGTTTTTATTATATGATATACAAAAATTTTAACATTTCAGATATCAGATTTCAGTTTTGATTAAATTTTGCGAAATATTTTAACTTTTAGAATATTTTAAATTCCTTCGATTCAAGTAGCTCTTCAAAACAGATACAATTTCAGATTCATGAATTATTTATATTTTTGGGGATTTTTCAAAAATTATCGTATAATAATTCCTTTGTTTAACTCACAAAATCTCATTTTAAAAAAAAATTCTCTATTTTTGCATTTTCGAAGAACCTTACAACTTTTATCAAATTGCTCAAGGCTATAGCAAAGAAAGAAAATAGGAAAGGTAGAATAAGAATCCTCTCTAAAAAGGATTTACAAAACTAACGTCTCAAGAAATTTTGTAAGTAAAATCAATACTTATTCCTTAGTAAGGCATGTCATAAAAAGTACACAGGCTGCTTACAAAAGTACCTGTCCATTCCTTAACCTGATAACGGGGATAAGTCTTAAGCAGGGTGAATAGTAGCGCTACAGGGAAACTTCAAATGAAAGCCACCTCATAATTATATAAAAAGATACTTTATTGTAAAAAGATACTTTACTTGCAGTAACGCTAATTAGAGAGAATGTGTAAATGCCCTTTGCTCGGTCACAATTTCCTAAATCTGTGACATAAAACAAATAGAAGAAAAAAGCTAGTTTTCGACTAAAAAATAGTCGTTGCCGTTGCTCAGTGATACTGCCCTGAAAAAAGGGCTGTGATTCAGATTCCATGGCTGTATATTTTAATGGATGTGCCTGAAAACCAGTGGCGTAACATACACCTCCGCAGCTCCCATATCACGGGGAGGGGGCAGATTTCTAGGGGGCCAAAGTCGGACTGACTGATCTTACTACCCTTTATAAGCTCCGATGTGGGGCCCCAAAACCTGACTTTGCATGGGGATCCTAGTATACTCCGGTTGGCCACTGTTCGAAACCCATTAGTGTTCTTATATATATATAATGCCGATTATGCAAACTCTTTTCTCAAGGCGCTCTAACTGAACTCAATCAGTGTTCGAAATGTGAATTGTATGGAATGTCCTGTATTATTCAATTGCATCAGAAATTTCATGCCAGTTTGGCAAAAAGCACAGTAAAATAGATATCAATTGGATTTATGCTCTTAATCGATTACGTTTGCTCGATTAAGCTCTTAATTGTGGCGTAAATTTTAAATAATGAGTATTGCGAAATCCTAATTTACACGTTTGTGGGTCCAGCACAAACAGCGGGGCAGATAAACCGAAAACGGCTATCTGGAAGTTCGTATTTATTACGAAAGACCATCCAAAAGGTTTTGAACCATTTAAATGTGAAAGATCAGGAAGAGGCTAACCGTCTTTTTCAGGCAGACCAATCAAAGTTGGAGGGAAATTTCCAACTAAAGATTACTTGAATATGCGGTGGTATCGAAAATCTCCAGAACTAAGTGGAAAAACAAGTTTTGCTTAAACTTAACCAATTTTAGCTGCCACCTCTTTCAAAATCTCTTCAACTTTTAAGCGTACATTAATCTCATATATTTTATCTCATATATTTTACTATCCCTTTTTAGTCCTTCACTCGAAATTTGTTAAAAATGCCTCAAATTCTCTTTGAGTATATGACACAGTAGCAAAAAGTTGTTCTTTCAGATATATTTTTAAATTTTGGAAAAATGCAGTCATTAAGATTTAGACTTAAAACATTCCACACCTTTCAGTACAATTCTTATGAGCTAACAACTGTACTGGAAGGTATGGGCTGGGGCTTTACCATAAAGAAGTAATTCCCATCACTCCAAAGTACTGGTCATTTCCGTAATATTTCTCCTCTCAATTGCATCAGAGCATCACATTAAAGGTCAAAATTGACCGTAATATTAAAAGAGAAAACTCACATGTTCTTTTTAATGTCGAAAAACGCAATTAGCATGCTTTTTGTTGCACTTCTTGAGCTCTACGGGATTGATTTTCTGACTTTGAGGCACTTGAACTCATCCACTGTGAGGATTATTGGTTAGCTTCTGGGTCATAGTCATAAATCCAACTTTCATAACCTGTTAAGTTTTTAGAAATGAAATTGAATCCTCATTACCTTTCGCCGGAATTTCTAACCAATTGATCTCTTGCTTTCTCTTTGATTGTTTGTTAGAAGTCTTGAACTGAACTGCAGCAATTCACCCTTGTTTAAATTCTTTGTCAAAATTGCTTGCCATACTTCAAATTCAATTTCAATATTAACAGCAAGTTTTTGAATAGTAAGATGATAATCTTCGCGTACTAGTTTTCAAATTTTTCCACGTTTTCATCTGTTTTAATGATGCTTCTGTCGCACTGGATCCTTGACATTTTCAAATGAATGATGATCCAACTTGGAACGCGAGGGCCATTCAGAAACCAAATCAGATGAAGAGCTTACTCACCAAAAGCCTTAAAAAGCATTTCAAGAGTTGTGGTTGTAGATTTACCGAGCTACACTCCAAATATGGTGTATATGTTACCGGCAAAGTATGAAATACCGGCAGTCTATAGAATGCCTAGCCATTGTATAGAATGCCTGACGTTTTTAGGCAAAGTATGAAATATGAAAATTATTTCATACTTTGCCTAGGCATTCTACAAAATGACCAAAGCTGCTTAGGCAAAGTATGAATTAAGTTGAAGAGATAAGGCTATTATATCAATGACGTACATTTCTAAAAAGTACAAAAGTTATTCTGACAAAATAGTGAGAGTGCCATTAAAAATTATTCAAAGTACGTAAAGGAAAAAGAAACTTTTGACAAACACAATTTATGTTTTTCTTATTAAGGAAAACAAAATTTTCAAATAAAAAATTAGAACTTAAAATTAACCTACTTATTGCTACATGGTAGGATTGAATGTCATTTTGAATTACACTTTTCACGCAAAGACCATTCTTATTTTTGTACTTTGCTTTACGCATACATTTGACGAACCCTTCGCCGTTTTCATTGGAATGAGCATTTGCAACTGACAAAAGAGGAAAATTTCATGGTCAAGAATTTCTTTAATTCTAAGCAAGTTCTTAGGGTACAAAGTAAATTCTGATTTCGCATTTATACTTATTTTAAAATTCCTCCAGAAATTTCAAGTCGATAGAAACCTTTTCCTACTCTTTACAAGCACCAATATATAATGTCATTGAGAAAAAAATCACAAATTTCACAGCAATGTCTTTTTTAAATAATTTTTCTGTTTTTTTTCTGCAAGATTCGCAAAGGTGGGTGTACAGTTCAATATCATAACGTGTAAAGTTTTTATATTTGATTGAAAGTTCTTTCAGAATTCTCTAGCACGTCCTCCGTGTCCAATAGCCAGATGAGCTTCATGAAGTACGTAAAGTAATTTTAAATTTACGACATAATACTGTATAGAAAGATTCCCAACCTTTTCATCCCTGTGCACCAGTCAACATTTAATAATTTTACCACTGCCGCTGAGGTGGGAAGTTGTTTATATTTTAAATCATTTGGATTTAATAATTTAATTGCATTTAAACATGCCTTCAGAATAAAATTCACTTTCTCCAAAAAATGAATATAAAGTAATTTTACATTAAATATAAAGTGATTTTCATGAATATTGAAACAAACACTTGGGAAACACACCCCAAATGGAAAATAGGGATAAAAATGGAAATAATTTAATACTTCTTCAGTGGCCCGATACCATTTGATCCACGGACCGGTGGTTGGGAACTATTCTGTATGGTATTGACGCCTTCATTTAACAGGTTACATGAGTTTACTTTTATTTTCACCAAACATCACATCATAGCTATTCAGCAACCAAATGGCTAGTTTTAGGCATTCTATACAATGCCTAGGCATTCTATAGAATGCCGGAGTTCATACCTTGCCGGTAACATATATATTTCTCTCGGTCTTTGCTGTCTATTGCTAAACCACATACAGTCCAAACCACGACACTAAAAAACAAATTCGTAGAAAACCTTGCTTACTCCCACCTTGAAATAAATCAATGAAACTAGAGAAGGATTGTGGGAATGTTATTTTAAACAACTATGAAAAGATTTTCTAGACTTAAAGCTCGATGAAGAAACTGGTGGATAGTTTACTCGGTGTTGAGTTGAATGTGTTTGGCTGTCCTTCTTTTGCTATAGATTCCACTTCTTTGTCTAGGGGTGAAGAAACTAGAAAATAGACTATTTTACGAGCTTCCACTATTTACAAGAAGCTGATGAAATTGGAAAGTCACAATTAGAAGAATTAAAAATACCGCATAAACAAAAAAAATAGAAAAAAGAGTATGAAGGGTATCACGTTTCACCAAAATAATGTTCTCTGACTGCGTGACAGATTGTTTGAATCTATATGAGCTTGTCCCACTTCTCAAATTTTTCAGACATTGCACCCTTAAATTTTCAATTTAAGAGATTTCAATACTTGCAAAAAATTTTCTTAAATGACATACTTGGTCAACATAAAAATCTGACTAAAAATCCTTAACTTCAAAAATCTAGAGAACTTTTAGATGAATGGAATCTATAAGTTGAGTGAAAGACCGCAAAAAGCTGTGGAACAAAAAATTACTTTAACATAATCCAAAAAAGTCATCATGAAAATTAAAAATCCTGCTTTTGAATTTTTCTTAAAAACTGACAGAAATGTTCCAGACAATCCATTAAAACTAAATTCGGTCCACTGAATACAGATTGGTAAGAAGGATATTGTTTATAAACAAAACTCTCCGGTATTGTTTTAGGGATTAATCCTGATCTGTTTATGGTCAAAAACATTGTTGTGTATTAAATTATCCTTCAAATATTCTAAAGATTATTTTTGAGTAAACCGTAATTTAATTTTTTTGGAACCCACTCTCTCTCATTAAAAGGGGTTTTCTTCTAAGAGGGTATATTTAACGCACACACATAAATCCCCAATTACTTAGATTCAAAGGTCAAAGCAATACAAGTTTGTAATCACAATTTCGCATTAGACAAATGAAACTCACAGTCACTGTCAAATGTTTGACTTCAAATTTGCTTCTCAGCGTCACCCATATATTGGTTGGAAAGTACATTGTAGGATGTTTTGGAGGTACTTAATGAAATATATATTCACTCACACACACACACAAGAACCTTTTGAATTTTGGGAGAAACTTCTATTCTTGTCACTAAATGTGATCACTTGGCTTTATTTAGCAAACACATTCATCACCAAATCTATCCCCAAGATCATTCATATGCATTTTTTCTCTCCATTGTATAGCACGTAAACAACTTTTCCGGCTGCAATACCGCATCGACACAGAAGAAAACAATATCTAAAATCCCTTAACAATATGAATCTAATTCGATATTAACTGAATCGAAACAAGTGAACTTGGTTAGGTCAAACTACTTTACATTTGATGACAAATATGCACTCGGTAATCTGTTATACATATATGTATTAAACAATTATATCCCAGCAAATACTTTTGGCGCTTATGTTTCATAATAATTGTTGAAAGCTACGTACCTCCCAGCAGAAATAAATTTTCACAGTAAATTAAAAAATTAATATTTAACGCAGTAAAAAAACATTAAAAGTAAAAGGTTTCTCCCTTCTATTTCCCCCCAGACCCATATGCTCTTTGATCCTAAAACAATACCTGAAGCATCGCCATGGCGCAATCATTAAAAGAGCAACACACGTTTGACTTATCCCCAAGAAAATATCACCGTCCAGGGCCACACCATTACCGAGAGAGGTTCAGTGAATCGGTCACCAATATCCCTTACAGTATCGAATCGTTCCCACATAACTATACACCAGAGGGATACCTCTTTCCTTGGCTTACTCCTTTCCTTCGCCAATGGTTGCAGGAGATCACGGGAACGAGCGGTCTAAATGTTCCGGAATCAATTTGGATAAAATAATTCCATCCTAGATCCCATGGGACCCATGCGTAATTGTTCCGAGATTGCATAAAAGACTTACCGCAGAATTAAGGGAAAGGGGAAGAAATTTGTTATTCGTTCTGGCCAGATCTCTGGAGATATCTGTGATAGTAGGCATTCCAGTGAACGGATCGCATGCTACGATTCAACGTTTCAGTGATTTTCGGGTCGTAGTGAACGGGTGGGTTTTTTTTATTCTTTTAAATGGATTGTCGGTGAAGTGGAATTTCTCAGTAAGTAAAAATACTTATCTCTTTAGTGGGTGAAAGGTCATTTATTCTAGCTTGCTGTGGTTCTTCAAGAAAGAAAGGAGTATATAGAATGGAAGATTCAGATATCTAATCATGTAGAATGAAGTGGGCTTCTAATGCCGCCTTTTCTGAGGATAATCATTATATATATATATATATATATATATATATATATATATATATATATATATATATATATATATATATATATATATATATATATATATATACACTTTTAAACTTAATTTTCTTCTTTTTTTAATTTTTGGATGATATTATAATACAATTCGACTGACTTCATTTCTCTCTCGATACATATTTGGTATTTAAAGAATAATAAAAACGTAACTAGAGATATTTAAACATTTATTTTTGGAAAATTTAAGAGTATAGATAGTGACATACGTCACGTAGCAGCACGCCTTTTGTGGAAAAAATTGAGTTTTGCAGTAAAATTTTGCTGTCCAGCATGAAAAAAATAATTTTGTCAACTCCAAATGATTTGATATCAGTGTTGCCAGATTGGTAGCTTTATCACCCTTCGCGACACATTAGGTGACAAATGATATTGCTAAGGAACCATTGAGAAGTCTGTGGGTATTTTGAAATAGACGTTCATCAGTGGGCATCTGGATTGTGAAAACAGTCCTCAATCCCATATCGTGTGGTCTTCGAAAAGGGAGACGGCTAATAGGGAGTTTTTTGGTCTGATGAGAGGTATGAAAGTGATTAGCTGCCGCGAGGAGCCGGGAGGCTTGCCTCAAAGTTTCTTCATGATAGAGATTGAAAACTTTTTTCGTGATTGAAAGTTTAAAGGCTTCTCTCTGGAAAGTCAGTGGGGTCGATCCTTCTGGACGCCACGTAAGGGACTTTTGGGGAAAAGTTCCAGTCAGTTCAGTTCAGAAGATGGTTCAGTCGTGTACTGAATCCCTCGTCGTCAGTGATAAATGAAACTATCTGTCTGAGCTCTTGCTAGCGGAATTCTTTGGAGAGCCGTTTCTAGAACGCTGTAAATCTGGTTTCCAACTATGTTATTTATAATAGGGATATTTACACTTTGTGTAAATAATCTGTTATAATAATCTTTTGGGACGAATCTATACGCGACCTTTAAACTTATCCTCTTAGGGAATCTTTGGGTTAGCATTCGCGTTTATTCACAGCCATCCCTCTCAAGAAGACATTATTCGACTTTATAAAATCAGGGTTTTTTAATTGTAGTGGAAGGAGCTAAGAAAGTGTTCTATCCGCTACTCAGGTGAGATTGATTCAAAGTTGATTTTCGCAGCTTAAGATTGAGAGTGGTGTTGGCCACTGTATTAAATGAGTGGATTGGGGGTTTGTAACCAACGATAGATTAGTTTGAGTTAAATTAGTTACTTCAGCCTATTTTTTTTTTTTGCTTAATACTCAGTGCTTTCTCCTTAGACATTTACTTAGAGATTAAAGTATTATTGGTTGGTGTGTTAGAGTAAATAAACAATTGTTAGTATGGAAGTTTCTAGTTTTGCTTTTATTCCTCCTATACCCTTTGGTAGGCAAAACGGTTAAGGAGCCACTTCACGGGTAAGTCGCTCACAATCTATTATATCTGTTTTTTAAATAATCTGTTATAACTGTTCTTTCCCATTAAAAAACTCAGAGTATATTAATCTCCGTTGTCCTTTTTCATTTTTCCCTAAAAACAAATACATAAAAGAGGGGTTCATATTTTTTGAAAAAAGTTTTGTTTAAATGTAATATTAAATGTTATACATATATGTGTGTTAGAGTATATGTTTATTATATATGATTAATGTTAAAAAAATCTTTTAAAATTGTGAAAAAAATTAATTTAATGTTTCTATATATTAAGGCCTGTATGTTTCCTTAATGGACAGTTAAAATATTATCATTTTTGTAAAACTGTCAATTCGATGGGTATTACTAATATAAAATATATTGTTACTACTAAATTGAATTTTTTTATTTCTCATATAACAATACCGTTGTTGATGATGATGAAGAAGTCGTATCCATGCTGGGACCAAATCAGATAGTACCATGGACCCAGATGACTGTTCTGGAAATCCGTTCAGTGTAGAAATTTGTTGACCCCTATTTTTGTAGAGAAGCAATAATAGAGAGAGGTCAAAAATGTGAGCAGCTCTGTATCTAAACAGTTATCACAATTCCTGTAAGATCCTCTACCATCCCCATCAAACTTCATTCCTCTTTAATGACCTGTTCTTAGCCCAGCAGTAGTTCTTGTTAAAAGGCGGTCTCCACATATATTACAGAATTGATGCTTTACAGGAATTGACTTCTCTCTTCATTTGAAATCTACGACAGCATTTACGTCTAATAAAGTAATGTTGACTAAGTTGTAATTATTAAGATTTCTAGCTTCTTTCGCCGGTCTATATATCTGCGCTTTCATTGCCTGCAATGTCAACATGTGCAGGTAACCATTGGAGGAAGCAGGCTTTATCCACCTCCTGCAATCTAAATAGGCAAGAGCAAATCATTAATCCTTGAACCTCCTTTTAGAATTGCCTGGAGGGCTGCTTTTGAGTCACAGAAAATGACGAGACCTCTAGCCTGTTCCAGAATAGGGAGAGTCTCATATTGATCAAGAGCCTCAATCATCGCCCGAAGTTCATAAGTGAAGCAAGTGGCAATGGAACCAGCACTGAATACTCGTTGGTAGTTTTCATCACTTGGAGTGGTCATAAATACTCCCGAATTTCCATTCAAGAATGTTTCATCAGAAGAATTATCTGTATAAGCAAACACAAAATCATGTTGTGGATATTTAGCAATAGTCTTAAATCCTTTTTTTTAAGGTACTAGTAGACTCACTTTCAGTACATGGCTGTAATAGACTTGTTACAATCGTGGTGTTTTTAGGAAGCCTAGCAAAACAATACTGTTAAATTAAATGAATGTATGTAAATAATAGAAAAAGGAAAAACTAATTTTTTCTCAAATTTAAGAAACTTTTAAAAGAAAAAAATGAGTTTTTCTCCCAAGAACACATCAAAGCAAGCCTGGTTTTTTTAATGCAACTGTTTCTTTCTATTAAATAGAAATCCGTTAGACTTCGGTACAAAATATATTCTCATTTTAAGAAACCCCAAAATACTATTGTTATTGAAATAAAAAAGAAAGTTTCCGAAAACTGTTCGTTCTTTTTGTGTTGAGCTGATTGATGCCTTTTTACATTATTCAATAACAAAATATATTTATCTCATTCGTAAAAAATAAGTCAACGAACAAATCATGATCTTCTAACGTATTAAAAACTGAGAGTTTAGGAAGTACTTTCAGGAACAATTCAACAAAAAAGAAAGCACAGAATAAACGAACGCAAAAAGAAAAAAAAATGGAACAAAAAAGAACATAGTGTGATGTTCCTCTGAAATGATTTTTCGTGATTTTTCTGTAGGTAGAGCTCCAACAACAAAACTCAAGAATCAGATCAGGAAAGTACCAGTGGAAAAAAAAGTCGTATGTTTTCGCTTACTTTTGTAAGCCCCGCGCGTAAAAAAATCAAAATGGCGATAAAAAAATTGGAGTGAATGAAAAATACGAAAAGAAGAGAGAAATCTTCGAGAAATGGGAAGTGGCAAACTAATAGTTACAAACAGAATAAACTATTGAACTTGAAACGAAGCCAACTGGTCGGTTTGTAGCAGCAAAAAAAAAAAAAAAGGATGGAAAACTTCAAAGAGGCAAAAAGTAAAAACATTTCTTTCACACAAACATGAAAAAGAACGACCGTTAACTGATTTGTTGGGGGAAATGGTTTCTTTTGAAAGAGATTTTGGGAATAAAGTTTGTGAAGAAGGCAGGAAAAAAAGATTCGAAATGAGAATGAATTATTCTACTCTTTTAAATTCTACTTTGATCATATTTGGATGCTAGAATTTCTTGCTTTATCTCGTAATTGCTTTAGAAAAAGGAATTCGAAACGAGATGAAACATGGAATTACATTTCATTCTTCTTTTTGTGTTATTAGTGTGCAGTTCTATGCATAAATTGTTCAACAGTTTATTGAGAAATATTGATTTATGTGTGCTGTTATTCCTCCGAGTTTTTCTTTTAACTTCATTATATTTCCAGTAAGTGGATGATGAAAGAATGCCAATATAATCCACTTACAAGAAATTGAGTTTAAAGAATTCTGAACTTAAGGAGATGGAGAATCCTAGTATTTGTAAAATTTAGATCATTTTAATATATTTTTTATTGAAAAAATCTTTAGTTGTTTACAAAAAAAATTTATTTTTCATAATTTCATCACTTATTGGTTACTGGTCCTTATTACCTTTGATCAAAATTGTGCTCTTAAAAATGGAAATAAGTTAATATTTTCCTTAGCTGTAATTAGTTAATAACATAAGATAAATTGCTTACATAATTAAAATATTTTTTCCGACGAATTCCATTAAGAAAAAAAGTATTGGGTAAGCACACAGTAAATATTCCAAAAGTATATGCTGTGTTTTTATCTGACGTAATTTACAGAAATTGCTTTCTTTACTTTTTATTATCTTTGAAGATCTTATAGGTTTTAAGATAGTTATATTTAATCATATTTTACAGCTATTTTTAGCTTAGAACATGGAGTAATTTTGACGAAAAATCATTAACGTGTAATGATCTTGCCCCAGAACTCGCTTCCTCATCATCTTGTCTACCTAAAGCTGCAGGAGGGAACGATGAAAGACCAAGACTATCCATGATAAATCTATTTTATTATTATCAAAGATAATATTCCAGAACAAGTAATCTATAAAGGGAACCCTTGGAGTGATATTAAGAAATCATACGTGAATAAACGTACGAAATCCGAACCGATTAACACTTTAATCAATCCTATCCTATTAATTCCAGATTCACTAATTTAGTAGCTAAAGTCCGTCCTTTAGTCACGATGCGTAATTCTAATTCTTACCATAGTAACACTGTGTTCGGCTGCTCGGCTCCTACTGATCTACGATTATTAAACTCTAAAATTATATAATTATACTAACTAATTTGCATCTCATGGTTTCTTCTAGAAAGGAATGGCTGTGAAATAAACGCGAATGCTAGCCCAAAGATTCTCCAAGAGGACTAGTTGTTGAAAGTCGCGTAAAGCCCCATTACAAACGTCAAATTTAAATGCTTATGAAATATTTATTTCTAAAATAAATTTTATCCTGCAGTTTGTGTGACACTTTAGTTGGATGAAAAAGTATAATAATCCAATTAAAACTAAACTATATCTAATGTATTTTTATTTATGCTGCTTTCTTAGCATTGAAAATTTTGTTAAAATTTTATTAAAATATCTTTTTTCAAAAACAAAGGCACTGTGCATGTTAGTTATTTAATAATTACTATGTCTCTTTAATCCAGGGGTGAGCAGACTTTTCCAGGGTGCGGGCTTCTTCTAATATTTTCAAGTTATTACGGTCCCCCCAGTGGTATAACTGTGGAGAAAAAAAACAGCAATATTTATTATAACTTAGTAATAAATATATGGGATATGTACTTTTTTTTATCTATATAACTACAATAAAAAAAGAACTTACACTTTTAAAATCACGATTAAAGCAAGGCGCAAGATACGCACAGAATAATAGCTACAAATTACTGCTTTTTTTTAATAACACAAGTAACACAAAATTTTCGAGTTGAATGTTTGAATAACTATGAGCAACTGCTAAACCGTAGACATTTTCAATACAGCGAATATACGTGAACCAATGAACCTACAACTGTCATTTTATACTTAAAACGGTCGCTTCTGGTTTCCACGCCATCGTGGGACGTAACTTCCCCACAGGAATCCAATCCTGTGCAAGTATAGGGTTGTGAAGTGATGTTTCAGTAGCCAACCCCGTGCTATCGCTGGAAGATCTGATCAATGTTTATTTCCCCTTTTAGCCGGCATATGGGAGAAAACCCGTTTCTTCGGATGACATTGTGGTGATCACTTTCTTCCCCTATGGTGGCAGAAAATCTGTTAAGCACCATCGTGCACTTCCAATAATAGTACTCGTACATGGGTCGTCTACACATAGTTGCTTGAATTGCGCAAAGCCGATTCCCCAGTCTAACTGGCGTTGGTGTTCCACAAATACGTTTCTTTAAGAATTCGCGTCTTAGGTCTTAGTGATGGTGGTCACTCCAAATTGTCTTGGTGGTCCACCGGTCGCTAGCGATCGACTTAATGCCCACTCCGGCTTTAAACCTATAATGTTCTTTAAAAAACAATAAAATTTTTCTCAAAATCAATTTTTGAAAAATTGTTCTCCGAACCTGTTTTGAATTGCCATTTACGTCGGTAAACAATGGCAAAGATGAAGAAGCGTTAAATGTATTTATGAAAAAAATGAATGTGTTATACATTTTACTCGCCAAGCTCCTTCCTTTCTTTTAAATTTATTTTTTGCTTTTAGTGCTGCTAAAATCTATTGAAGAAACTTTAATACCCAAAGCATGATTTTTCAAACATATTCACTTATCAATTTAAGGATTCTTTTTAAAGAAAAATATACATTATCTTATTCAAAGTCTACAATTAGTTCAATCTGTAACGAACTCTACGCTCATAGACCGTGTGATTTGGAACTTCAGTTGAGTGACGAGAAGGACAACTGAGGTGGCACCCTACTCTCCAAGCTTCAACGTGAGGATCTCGAGCCTTGCAGTGAAATACCTGAACGTCGATTGGCAACGTAGACTGATCGCAAGCACTGCGCATGCACGAGTGCCAAGCCAGTGGGAGTCGGCAGTTGAAAAACCACGACTTTGATCACCTGGTGACTGATTGAGTGATGTTCTCTGAGATCCACCCGTGAGCGTCTTGTTGACATCTGGAGTTGGCTTTTGCTTCCGACGAGAGCAGTGGTATCTGTGAGCTCCACCCGTGAGGCGCAGTGTGAATATCCCCAGTCGGTTCTTACCTCTCAACGAGAAAGACAGTTTGGCGAGCGTAAAGACAGATTATCTCTGTGAATGTCAAGAACTCTAATTTCTAAGCTGTAAATACTGTACAAGGTAAATCGTATATGTCTGTGAACTGTCTTGTGTTTGGGAAATAAATCTACAAAGATCAAAGAGGTGTCCTCTTTTAGATGCTTGAGACGTTACAGACGTATATATTAAATGGATGTTCCACCGAGATTACAATTGACAAGAGATAAAGGTATGTGCTCTCCACATTATTAATTTCAGGCCAGAAAATATAAAGAATAATTAAGTTACCTATTGTTTACGTGAATTCGGGAAATTATTCCCATAGGCACATCAGTGCATAATATTTTTAGACTTTTGGAGTGTTGAATATAATGAGAAATTTTAGTTTTTCATGTATGTGTGCTTTTATGTAAAGTGTTACATTTTATGTCATTTTAAATGGAAAGCTTTTAACAATATTACTAAAGGGTTTTTATACTCACTGTCAGTCAATTCAGAATGAACGAGTTTTATTTATTCTTAATCTGCTTTATAATATTCATTACTGAATTGTTAGTTTGAGTATTTTTGTTGTGTGTATTAACTGTGTTTTCACTGCTAAATTACTGCTTAGAGATTAATTTTTTTCTGAAAATAATGGCGTTTTGGGAAAAGGGAGGAAAAAAGGATTTGGTCTATGTCACGACAGAGTTGGGGAAGCGGTTTCAGAGGACATGAAAGTGATAGAATTAAAACAAATAATCGTAGGTAGTAAAAGTTTTGAGGTTGAATTCGTTAGAAATTTGCTGGAATTTGTTATGAGTGAAAGGATGGACGGTGAAAACTTAGAGGCAAACAGCGAGGAAGTCCAGTTAGAAAGGGAGACACAGGAGAGAGAATTTCAGCCAGAATGCCTTAGGGTAAAGCAGAGCACTGTTATTAAATCTGACGGTGAAACAGCATTTAATCAAAATTTTCAGAAATTAATGCCCAAATTTAATTTAAAAAATGATGATATAAGTCTATTCTTAGAACTTTTCGGGAGGCAAGCTAAAGTTCTACAATTGCCCAAGGATCAGTAGGTGACATATCTCATTTGCGTCCTTCCAGTTGAGATAAACAATATAATCGCTAGGGAGCCTGAAGTACAGGCTAGTGATTACGAACATATTAAAGAAGTGTTGCTTAAAAGGTTTAAATCAAGTGCGGAGAAGTTTCGACAACTTTTACTTAAAACACACAAAAATTCGGAGGCTACGTGGAACGACTTTTACCACGAACTTAAGACATTTTATATGGGTGGCTAAATAGATTGAAAATAGAAACTTTTGAACAGTTAAAGGTTCTAATGTTGGTTGATCAAATTAAAAGGTGCGCCCCAAATGAATTTAAGGAACATTTCCTAGATGAATGGGCAATTATTACTTCGCCAGAAAAATTGGTAGAGAAAATTGAGGAATTTGAAGATGCAAAAAAAACGATCGGAGGGAACTTGAAACTGGTAGACTATAAATTGAGAACAGCAGAGAGAGATTGACAAATAAGTGATAACCATTCCCATGGTAAATTTTTAAAGGAAATAAAACTTTTCAGGGCACACATTTTAGAAATCATAACGATGCACGTAATTCAGGGAAAACGCCAGAGTTGAATTTCGATAAGAGGAAAAGGCTCCAATGTTATGAATATGGGTTATTTAACCACTTACGTCCACAATGCCTTAACTTGAAAACTCAGAAAGTAGAGTTGTGACGAATAGGTGTGAAGTCGAAGGGGAGTCTCTTGGATCCTTATACATCAAAAGGAAAAATAAACGATTTTAGAATGTCAATTCTGAGAGATACGGGAGCCACGGTAGATGTTATTTGCCAAAAATATGTAGATAGAGACAGAATGAAAGGGGAGCAGGTATGGGTTCGACGTCTCCTGGATGATCACATGACATGCTTACCTGTTGCTGAGGTGGATATTGAATGCGATTTGGGTACAGAGAGTGACATCCAATGCAGCGGTGATAGGGAACCACTTGGATCAAGGGTGCTATATTTTGGGGAACCAGACCGCGGCTCTACACCAAGGAATTAAGAAAAATTGTCCCTCGTATGTCGGAAAGGTAAATGATGTAGTTACTCGCTCGCAGACGCGACAAAGTAAGGAAAATGAGATTTTTGATGAGTCAGACCAAAATGATGAACAGACTGAGTTGAATTTAGAAGAGGGTACCGAAAATTTAGAAAACGAAGAGATATTGCCTCCTGTTGACTGTTGCAGCCTTATAAATCCCCTGACTCAAATAAAATCAAGTACTTTTATTGCTGAAGAGCAAAAAAGTAAAAAGAACTTGCCCCAATAATAGAGTCAGTCAAAAAAGGAAATGAGGCAGATCATGGGATTAAAAATCGGATTTTGGTAAAAAAAAGAAAATAAATAAGTTGGGGATAGAGGAGTATTTAATTGTTGTCCCGGAAGCCCTTAGAGAGCAGATCAAAACAATTTGTCATGATGGAACTTCTGGTCATTTGGGAGTGCTTAAAACAAAAGATCGGTTACTGAGACATTTTTTTGGCCTAAGTGCTACAAAGAAATCGAGGACTTTGTGAAAACGTGTGACCCTTGTCAACGTGTTGGAAAAGACCAACGATAGAAATCCCCTTTGTTGACTGTATCAGTGATATCTGAGGTCTTTAGTAAAATTAATGTAGATGCTTGTGGGCCTATTCCTATATCCACGGAAGAGAACAAATACCTCATTACCGTTATGTGTTTAACCTCCAAATATCCTGACGCTATTCCGGGGCCGGATATAGCCTCAAAATCTGTGGTCAATGCACTCTTGCAGGTTTTCAGTTGGATGGGATTTCCGAGGGAGATTCAGACAGATCAAGGAACATCTTTTATGAGCCGCTTGACTGTCGAATTTTTTAATAGGTTTGGCATAAAGGTGTCTCGAAGTTCAGTTTACCACCCCCAAAGCAACCCGGTGGAGCATTTCCACCGAACAGTAAAACGTGTTTTAAGAGTATTGTGCATTGAGGCTGCCCCAAATTGGGAAAGTCAAGTGCCGGCTGCACTCTTCGCTCTGCGAACAGTGACGCATGAAAGCACTGGTTTTAGTCCAGCCGAATTAGTATATGGAAACAATCTTCGAACCCCGGTCACTTTATTGTATGAGAGTTGGTTAGATCCTGAGGAAAAGGCAGACACCATGTGGAGTATGTTTTTGAGTTAATAAATAGATTGAAGAAATGTAGGGACTTAGCTACGGTTAGAATGGAAGAGGTGAGGGACAGGAGAAAGAAATGGTATGACAAAAATGCCATAAAAAAGGGAATTTCAACAAAGAGATGCCGTGCTTGTGTTATCCTTAAACCAACCCCATAAGCTTGCTCCTCAATGGAAAGGGCCAGGTAAGATAGAGAAACGTTTATCCGAAACGAAGTATGTAGTTACCTTAAATCAGGAAGGAAATAAGGTGTACCACATTAACATGTTAAAACCTTATCATAGAAGACCTGAGCTTTTGAACGTCGTGCTTGTTGATACCGAAGAGATTACTGAGTCATCAGAATTGGAGGAGGATTTTTCCTATATGCTAATTGACCCCAATGTCTTTGATTTCAGGGAAATTGTAGAAAATAATAAACTCAATGAAAGACTGAGTGATGAGCAAATTATGCAGTTGGGAAAACTATTGGTTAGGTTTTCTGCTATTTTTCAAATATTCCTGGGAAAACCAATCTAGTGGAACATGATATTGATTTAATTAGTGATAAACGAGTACAACGTAAGCCCTATAGAATGACCAAAAGGCAGAATTAAATTTTAAAAACCGAAATTGAGAGGATGCCATTTGGTCTTAAAAACGCTCCTTATTTTAGTAAAATGGTGAGCGAAATTTTAAGCGGATGTGAAAAATATGCTACTCCTTATTTATAGATGACATTGAAATTTTTTCACAAACGTAGGAGGAACATCTAAAGCATTTACAAGACATTTTAGAAAGATTAAAAAAGGCTAATTTAACTATAAAACCCTCCAAGTGCAAATTTGCACAGCGAGAAGTACAATACCTTGGTCACGTGGTAGGTCGAGGTAAACGTTCTCCCGCTGAGCTAAAAATAGAAGCAATTCAAAATTTTCCGATTCCTACTACTAAAACACAAATCAGAGCTTTTTTAAGATTAGCTGGGTACTATAAACAGAGTATATTCCTATATTTTCCGCTATAGTTGAACCTTTAACAGATTTGTTAAAGGGAGTTAATAAAAGGGGTGGAATTGTATGGAATGACAAATGTAGTGAATCATTTAAAATGTTAAAAGAAAAGCTTCATGGGAAGCCCGTGTTGCATGCACCCGATTTTTCAAAACCCTTCATAGTACAAGCAGACGCGTCAGATGAGGGATATGTTAGCCCAAAAGGATGAAAATGGCGGGGAACATCTTATATTGTTTCTCAGTAAGAAATTTACTGCTACTGAGAGGAAATATTCCACCACGGAAAAGGAGTGTGCTGCAAATTTATATGCAATAAAAAAATTGAAAAGGTATATCGACGGGCAAACCGAATTTTACATTCAGACAGACCATAATCCTTTGGTATGGCTGAAAAATACTGCTGGTAATAATGGACGATGACTCCGCTGGGCTTTGGCCTTGCAATCCTTCAGTTTTATCATAACGCATAAAAAAGGAAAAAACAACTTCAATGTGGATTGTTTAAGTAGGAACTCCCTACATTCAGATTAGATAGGTAAAGTGTGTGTTATGTATAGCCATGTTGACATTGTTTGTGTTAAAATCATTTTATAATGTGTAATATGTATGTGTGTATTTTTTTTCATCATGTATAAGCAATTAGTTTTATTTACTGATTTTAATGTTTTTACTGCTTTTAATGTTTTTACATAAGTTCTTTTTATGGCCGGGTCATGAGTGGAGACCTCTTTCAAAATAGCGTTTTTAATGATCTTATTAATGTTGAACATTTTTACGGAAAAGGTAGATCAACTGAACTGGACAAGGATTTTTTTGTTTCTCCTGTATCCGGAGAAAGCAAAATCTGGAGGGGGAGGGGTTTGTAACGAACTCTACGCTCATAGACCGTGTGATTTGGAACTTCAGTTGAGTGACGAGAAGGACAACTGAGGTGGCACCCTACTCTCCAAGCTTCAACGTGAGGATCTCGAGCCTTGCAGTGAAATACCTGAACGTCGATTGGCAACGTAGACTGATCGCAAGCACTGCGCATGCACGAGTGCCAAGCCAGTGGGAGTCGGCAGTTGAAAAACCACGACTTTGATCACCTGGTGACTGATTGAGTGATGTTCTCTGATCTCCACCCGTGAGCGCCTTGTTGACATCTGAAGTAGGCTTTTGCTTCCAACGAGAGCAGTGGTATCTGTGAGCTCCACCCGTGAGGCGCAGTGTGAATGTCCACAGTCGGTTCTTACCTCTCAACGAGAAAGACAGTTTGGCGAGCGTAAAGACAGATTATCTCTGTGAATGTCAAGAACTCTAATTTCTAAGCTGTAAATACTGTACCAGGTAAATCGTGTATGTCTGTGAACTGTCTTGTGTTTGGGAAATAAATCTACAAAGATCAAAGAGGTGTCCTCTTTTAGATGCTTGAGACGTTACAACATTCTCCCTATATATATATGTGGCATGCAGCCAAAGCAAGCAGTCTTCGCGCGCAGGCTCAGTGAATTGAAACTGAAACAAAAACTCTTGGACATTAGAGCAGAATGAGAGAGAAGAGAGAACGCGAGAGGTGCGCGAGCAGGCGTTACCTTCTGAATATCATCGTCAAACTTATCTGTAAAAACAACTACCTTTTTAATTAATTTTTGTTTAATGTTAAATAAACCATAAGAGAAACGTATTGGACCCCTTGTTGTCTCCCACAAATTATGGGGGCTCGGCCGGGATCGATAAAATTTCGATTTTGAACCAAAGTCTGGACAATGAACAAAAGCGTCCGTAAGGAACGCTCCGCCATTTTTCGAAAACTTCGTTCAACCTGTGTAGAGGTTTAAACTCAGCATAAATATTCAACCTGTGTAGAGGTTTGAACTCAGCATGAAAATTCCGCCTGTGTAGAGGCCGGGATGAAAAAAAAAATTTCGATTTTGATCAAAATTTGGAACGTGAAAAAAGCCGGCCGTGGAGGAGACGCGCCGCCATTTTTCGGAAACTTCGTTCAACCTGTGTAGAGGTTGAATTTTTCAACTTCATTCCGCCTGTGTAGAGGTCGGAACAAATAACAAAATAACCTGTGTAGAGGTGTATTTTTCAACGAACCATCGACAAATTCCGCCTGTGTAGAGGTTGGAACTACAATTTCAACTATATTACCTGCGAAGAGGTGAAATCAGTGGAATCGAAATTTTTCTTCAAATATTGGATACATCGTACGTGCGAGCAACAAGGGAGCCAGAAAAAAAAAAAAGGTAGGATCTTTCTAAATTTTTCTAAAATGTATAAAAACGCTCTTAAAGAGGATCTCATAAGAGGTTTTGAGAATTTAGACGGTACTGTGGAGAGTACTGACACTATAGTTAAACTAAAGACTAAAATTGAGAACAGTAGTACATTTGAAAGGTATCCAGATTTCGTTAAAACTTTAATTCAAAACTGTATAGATGAGAGGGTATCGCGAAACGAAAGAGAGGTAACTTTAGGAAAACAGAAAATTGAGCTCGCGAAACTACAGTTAGCACAGTTAGAAAAAGAAGTCGAACTTCAAAGGGTTAAAAATAAAGCATTAAGTTTAAATCCTGCAGCTAAAGTCGAAGATAAACAGTTCAAAACTTTAAATAAGGAAACCGCAACTCATATTGGCATTCGAGAAGCAGAAGATTGGTTTAGGCCTATTGATTTAGCTAAAGAGTGTGATATTTATATTTCATCTAGAAGCGGATCACGTAAGGAAATTCCTATTACTTATGGATATACCCAAGACTCCTTTAAAAATAGATCACAAAACTTTAAACCAAAGATTAAAGAGAACTATCCCCAATATCTTGAAAGAGAAAATAAAAATTGCTTTATATGCGGTGATTCATCGCATTGCGCAAGAGACTGTGAGAAGCGTTTTAAATCTAAAGAATCTAATGACCACGTCCATAATAGAATAAACGTGAATACTTTGAAAATCGAGAGCGAAAAACAAAATAGCGATGAATTTGCAAATCTACAATACGTAAACATTTTTGTGGAAAATCAGCCCGTAACAGCCTTGATCGATTCAGGTTGCCAGATCCCAGTTTTAAATTCCTCACTAATTAGAGTGCAAACACCTTCCGAAGAAATAATAACATTAAGTTCATGTTTTGGCGAACAGCGAATGGTAGAAGTTAAACCGATAAATCTTTCTCTTAATCAACACTCTCCCAGCTTAAGTGTTAGAACGGCGATATCACCGACCTTGACCGAAGAATTTATTATACATCCCAGTGTATATTCTGAAATAGAGAAACTAGGCCACGCAAAGAGCGATGTTTTATTGAGTGAAAGTGGATCCTCTTTGAGTGCAGATTATGGTGTTCCTTTTCCAAATGTTTCTGTTTCAAATGTGATAAAAAACTCTAGTTATGATTTGCCACATGTTAAAAACTTTAATACTAGAAATGATTCGAGTTCTCTAATTGAGGATTATAAATGTAATAAAATTAAGAGTACTAAGTTAAAATTGAGTATTGTACGAGAAAAATGTTTTGATATAGTATTGTGTAAGAAAGCCAATGGTGCCATGAAAACGAGTTCCGTGGAATTTATCTCCCGCTCACCTAACCCTTTACCTATGAAGAGTGAACATCGACGGTTTGTGTTGCTCCGGAAAATTTTGAGCCCTGGCAGTGGAAGCGAAGGAAAAAGAGAAATCGTTTTGAACAGACGTCCAGAACTCTACAGAGGAAAATATCGATGCGTTCAACCAAAGATCAACTTGTTAAAAAAGACGTTCTTATGCCTGTGAAACACAATGTTTTCCTGTGGAACCTTCCGGATGTCGAAGAGGTGCCTTCACATGATGGAGAAACTGTCTAGTTCAACAACATTATGATATGTTTAATCTCTATATATTTGTCGTATAGTCCTTGTCTGTTCCGTTTTTTTTGTATGTTTCAGGTTCTCCTCTGGTCTCCATGGAAGTACCGCTGCGGACAGCGTACGGTCAGAATGGCCGTTGTGGCATGCAGCCAAAAGCAAGCAGTCTTCGCGCGCAGGCTCAGTGAATTGAAACTGAAACAAAAACTCTTGGACATTAGAGCAGAATGAGAGAGAAAAGAGAACGCGAGAGGTGCGCGAGCAGGCGTTACCTTCTGAATATCATCGTCAAACTTATCTGTAAAAACAACTACCTTTTTTAATTAATTTTTGTTTAATGTTAAATAAACCATAAGAGAAACGTATTGGACCCCTTGTTGTCTCCCACACATATATATATATATATACATTATTTTTAACTATACATTTATATATATATATATATTATATATACATTATTCCTTATACATTTTTTTTTTTTGAACTTGTTGTGGAGGACTCTTGATGTTAATACAGTTTTTTCAAATGTTAATTCATTAATTAAATTAAAAAAAGAATAAATAGTAACAAACAAAAATAATAGTATAACAGCATATATAAAGGAAAATTGCTCGTGGTGTCCCTGTAACTCAATGGATAGTGCTTCAGACTTCAAATCCAAAGGTCGTGGATCTCGAATTCTACCTGGGAGGGTCTAATTTCTGAGAAAGGGATTTATGAAGGAATAAATAGCTACAAACGAATGTAATAGTCCAGCAATATATATAAAAAGGAAAATCGCTTTCTATTTTGCTACTTAATATGGTCATTCAGTTTATATACATATATGAATATTTATATTGATAGTAAGAAATAGTGGCTAAAATAAAAATTTTCTTTGTTGACCTGAGTACGAATTGATTTAATTTTTTTTTCTCTTACTTGTTTTTTTCTAAATTTGTCTTAAATAATATGAATGCATAACAAAACATTAAAAATAAACAAACAAAAATAAAAACATACACTGGTATTTTGTGGATTCTGTTTTATTAGCACTTCATTAAAACTAACAGAAAGCCATTAATAAAATTACCATTAATTAAAAATTATAAATTTGCAATCCATAATGGAACTCAGAGCCGTCTCCACAAGATAAGAAACGTTTGATAAACGAAACGACTTCTTGTTCATTCACTTCGATTAAAACGATTACGATAAAAAACAAAAGAAGAAATGAAATGAACAAAGAAATAAAAAGTAAATGAATTCTTGTGTGCATATATACAAAAAAAAGAAGGATTTGGTGATTTGCATTCAAATAAACGTCCCCCAATTCGCATTTGAATATTTTCAATTTAATATCCATTAAAAAGACATTACTCTAAAAAGGGGAAGAGCGCCTTACCTCTCTCTCTAGTACAATGTCATCTTGTAGTAAATACGTTACAGTAAATAGATTTTGTTAGATTGGTGGAATCAAATTATCGATTTGCTATGGCTGCGGGAAACTTTAACAAGATGGGTGTTTTTTAAATGATACTAATTCATTATACGTATTCGCTTTTTCTAAAATTAAAAAAAATTAATAAAAAAGTGTTGCATTCTATATGTGTGTGCGTTAAATTGAATGAAAATCAAATAAATATGATTGCAAATTAATGTCCATTTTTGGAATAAGAAATGATAATTTATTATTTTAGGAAAAATAATTAATAAAATTACATGATGCAAACGTAATTATTAGAAAAAATAGTTAAATTTTTCTCTTACACACTTTCAGTGAACCACGAAAAAGTGAATTTTTGAGTCTTTATAATGAACAATTGAAAGAAAATAAATCCAATAATTTCTTAAGGGATATTTACAATATTGTTACGTATTTAGTACAATGAATGCTTAATTTCATCTAAGAATAGCGTACATAATCTATATTTGGATGTTTAATACGTTAATTTTACTTTCTATTGCATTTAATTTATGATAAAAATTGTAATATTCGCAAGCAATACCGTCTCCTACATTATCATAGCGTTTCAATTGAAATTTGGCGAAATATTGCCAATACAGCCAAGTTGGCATCCATTTTGGTAATCATATTTACTTGCTTACTTGTTTGGGAATACCGAGGATACTCAAGGGGCTTCGAGCTGCGAATCGACCCTCAGAGAAAAATGTGTATTGATATGCACATATGCAAAATGGTCCCGAATAAGGAACCCTCCCCGAAATTCTTAAAAATAGAAGGAAGAATATAAACTACAATAAAATTACTTTACAAAAGTGGCCTCTCACCGGGTGCCGGAATAGGATTGGTAGTAAAATTAACAATATAAATATTTTAAAAAAACATACACACAGATGCTGCCTCACTAATGAGACAGGAAAGTCCTTGGAAAGGAAATAAGATACAAAGGTAAGAATAGGGGGTATGGATGCTTCTGAAGATTACTGTAGACATTTATAACATCACAAACTATGCCGCAAGCGGATTTTTCGAAAAAGCACTGGAAGGTCTCGCTTAGGCTATAAATAGCAGTCGATTGCTGAAACTGAGTCAGTATTACTTCAGTTGTGTGTGTGTTGTTGACTTGCCTTTGGATGAAAAGCTGATTCTAGATAGTTTCTAACATTGCATACTTTAATATTTAGACACTGGTAGTAGTTTCTGAGTGCCGTAGAAGATGCGAAAACTTTCTGGGGAGTGTTATTCAAATTTTGCGGCTGTGTCCTTTATTTTTAAAGATTATTTTCCGACAACAAATTACTTTGCTCTTAACGAACTGATTTGTTCTTAAAAACTTGTAGCATAAAATCCACGAATTCCGATCTACGTAACAATGTAAAGAAGAATTTATCGAAATATTAATGCTGTATTTTATAAATTTGTAGTAACAGTTAATCATTATTAAATAGCAAGAAAAACTAATTAGAAATTCAAAATAAAAAAAGATCACGAATCCCCTTTAAAATGAGAAAAATGAATAAAATTAGGATTATAATTACTCAAAAAAACGTTTTGAAGTTTTGGAAAGAAATGGCAATATCTAATAATGGCAATTAAAAATATTTCGAATCATATTTAAAATTTTGAAAAGACATTATGATGACTTTATTTCGCTTATTCAAACTGTTAGAAATCTTATAATTAAGTTATATGTTTAATAAGTTTTAAAAATATGTAAAGGACTTGACCTTTTAATTAATATTTTCTCACGGTGAAATTAAATTTCTTTTACGAAGAATTGCATAAGAATAAAAATATTTGTTTTTCTTTAGAAATAATAATTTTATGTGTCTGAAAATTCACAACATGTATTGAATTAACTTAACGCATTATCTTTATATGAGAAAAGACCCGTATGATATCGATTCTATGTCAAAGATTTGCATTTAGAATTAAATGTTTGTTTAATTATTAGCTGGTATACCCGTTCTTCGTACGGAGGAACTAAAACATTACACAACATAGATGGAAGGATAAAGAAGTTTTTAATAAGCTAATTTTACGTGAATTGCAAATTAAACAAAAACCGCTTCTTTACATATCTCAGCTGAACAAAAAAAAAAGAAAAACACCTTTTTGTTAAATTTTAAATCTGTAGATCAAATACCTAATAAAAAGGATTTTTATTTATAACTCCCGGTAACACTCTTGAGGGTCGATTTTTTAAAATACCTCCCAAATCTGACCTCTGCTCAACAAAAGTAGCACATTGTTAAAAGTTTTGTGTAATGAACGCTTAAAATAGTGTAAATAATTTATATCTGAAAGTGTAATACATTAATATTACTTTCTGTTGCATTTATTTTATGTTTAAATTATAATATTCGCAAGCAACGCCGTTTCTTAAATTATAATGGCGATTCAATGAAAAACACAGTGAAATGCTGACGATAGAGTCAAGTTGGCAAATGTCTAACTACTTTCATAGCTCGAACTTCATTAGAGCTTTGTAAGACCCGCCGTGTAGGGGGGCGATGCATGTTAATGCTTTATCTACCGCATTATGATTTACTGCAGTTTTTTTCATGCAATATTTTTTTTGGATCCCTATATCGAAAAAGTTAAGGAATATACATAAACAAAATACTCCACTTTGGGAAATTTAATCCGTTAGAGCTAATACATTAATTAAAGATATTCCACTGTAAAATTAATTATATACACCGTTCACTTAAAATAAATAGTCAAATCATTTTCTAAGGTCTTCTTTAACATACAAAAACATAACACACTTAAATTTTGACACTAACTATTTTTTCGGGACAAAAATGATAATCTTTGCATTCCACTGAAAACGCCATCAGCTGAAAATGCAATATCTGCTACAAAACTATTTGCCTTCCCCACTAAAATACTCATCATAAAACCCGTGCTTCCATATATCTTGGAAGAGTGGATTTCAAAGAATATTCCTGCTAATTATTGGAAGAATATTTCTGCTAAGTTGGTGTGGTGTGGTAGTTAGGAGAAGGGGATGCCAGCTCAGGTGTCATAACCATGGTTCAACTTGACCATGGTTCAAAATTACGTGGTACGTCGCGAAAAGCCCTCGCGTAGCTGAACAGTGCGACCTTAATATTCATTCACTCACTCACTCCAAAAAATACAATACAGTAGTTTTTAATTATTTTATACTTAAAAATGCAATATATGTCCATTCAATTAAAATTATAGCGTTATAATTAACTACTAACCACAAAAACTTTTTGAAAATTTGTCCAAATGATGTAGTGTGAAAGAGAAAGTTTATTTACTCTAAGTACCAGAAGCGATAAAAATATTTATTTTGAAAAAAGATCAATTTCTTACTACTAAATGTACATTATAAAATCATAAAAAAATATTCAAAAAAAAGAGATTTATAACAACCTCTCCCTTCAAAACTTAGTTTTATTCTCAAATTAAAAAAAATTAGGCATTATGCCGATTACAGGAATAAATTAGACGCGTGCGCCTAGCGTAGCTAAAACAAAAAGGGTTTCTTCACAAATAAAAGATAGATATACGCTGTCGTGGGCTTTTTTGCAGCGCACGCCAGAATTGCTTGCAGATGGCAGATTTTTTCCCTGCTTACTTAACAAAGATCCTTATATTTGAGGCACTTCACACAATATCCTTATAAATTATAGCCTATGTGTTATTTTGCAGTATAAGCCATATTACTGTACAGTTTCAGTATAATCCATTCAGTTGTTTTTGCGTGAAAGACGACCAAACATCCAAACAAACTTTCGCATTTATAATATATATCTAGATTCTAAATCAACATCTATATAGTATTAATGAATTATTTAACGATGATTATATATAGGATAGGGAAAATGTTTTTCGTTATTACTATTTCGTGTTATGGAAAATTTCAATGCTTTTTCAAAAATCCATTATACTCCGATTAATTTTCTTTCAATTGTAACATAGGCTCGTATTTACTCGAATCTAAGCCGTACTATTTTTCTAGTGTTAATACTTCTGAAAATCGGGCACGGCTTAGAATCAAAGGCAAGTACGTTTATTGGATGGGAGAAATTGGGGGTTTCCTCCCTTTTCTACAGAATAAATGTAATCGTACATTCTGGCCAATTGCATCGATGACTTATAATATTCTGCAGCTTATCTCCGGTATTCAACGTATCCTAAACATTGTTGTCTGCTGGCATTTAGGAAATTTTTTTGTATACACTGACTTAATCCACTACATTTAAAAGATATCGGTAATAGCATCAAGACGTTCACTGTGACGCAAGGATAAAAAGGTGGGTATTTTTACATGCAGAAGGAAAAAATATGAAAACAGCAGCGCCTACGGAACATTTGAGAAAAATGAAACAAATATACGTGGATGGCGTAAACAAAATGATATAATTTTTGCTTGTAAGTATTCAACAGTCTTTAATAACTCTTTTATTGTTTTATATAATACATTCTTTTTAAAAAAATGGTGCAAAACCAATGCATTAGATGGCATAAAAGATGACGTCGTGGGGGAAAATGGCGAAATTCCGAAGTCTGCTGTAACAAGGGGAGTGAAGAATCCTTTTTTCGAAGCATGAGTTACGAGTGATTGCAGGCTCATACAGATATTTTAAAGTTTTTAATAGTGGTACAATAAATTAATTATTATAACTACTTATTTTATTTTTCATTAAAATAGTTTTAAAAATTTCTTAAGTATCGAATATTGATCCTTTTCCACAGTTCTTTATATTTTTTCTCAAAAATGTGCAGAAAAGTGGAGGTAGCTTAGAATCGATGGCGGCTTGGATTCGAGTCAATACGTATTTACTATTAAACAAATCGATATATATTTCTACAATCCAGATTTATTATATTCATCTCATTTGGCTGTATTACATTATTCCCAGGCCCTTGATTTACTAATCCATTTCATACATTTCCAGTGACAAATGTTATTTTTAATGATGAGATAAAACTTCTAAGCCTAAAGAGAATTACCTTTTTCCAAAAATAACTTTCACTCCAGTGATTTATCTTAACAATATCTCTCAATTCTTTTGATCAAGTTAGTTCTTTCAAATCCCATAAAAAGCACAAAAAGTTCAAAGAGATGTCATTTTACTGGAGAAATATAAAAGAATATATTTTCAATGATTCTTTAGATGATGGGGATTCTATATGAGGCTATATATATATCGAGACATAAACTTAATGTATAGGGCTCACAAGGATTATTGCTGGAACGACTGTAATATTATAGTTATTCAGGACAATAAATGGTTGGAAGAAAACGTATATATCCTGTCTCAGAACTTAATAATGGGTGTTTCCGTCTGCACAAACAACTATTCTATATATTTATGAATCTAGAAAATTATTTAAAAATTTTAGTTGAGACATAAATTGCACTATTTAAAGTGTTAAGGTATCCGACTACTTGCGACAACTTTTTAAAAAAAAATAGAGATATGGAAATTATATTTGTGGTTTTTAGATTTATTTAGTATAATTTTAGGAAAAAATCTTAAAATTCAAAACAGAAAAAAAAATTATTACTATTAAAATGGGAAAAAATGGTGAAAATGTACAAAAAATTGCATAAAAAGGGCCCGCTCTGTACAAACATTTTATGAACAAATTCTGAATTCCTTAATTTTGACGTGTTACTTTATTATTCATGGTTGAAATGGCCTTCAGGATAAGAGGTATTTTAATTTTTGCAAAAATTAAAGCACTTTATCTTAGTCATTATATGAAATTGGTTAAAAAAAGCAGTGATTATATTCACAGAAAAGACTGTAAATTTTGAAATAAAACAGTGATTAATAAATCTGATGGTCAAAACACTTCCATTGTTATACAAAACATACACAAAAACTTTCAGCATATTTCTTTAAAAACATTTTGAGCAATTGCTGTCCCCGTTCGAGCTTTACGAAAAAAACACATTTCAAGTCGAATACATTTTAAAGTTTGAAATCTTATGCAAAGTTATGACATCTGCTTTTGCTAAAACACTTGTAGTTTTTGTTCTAATGAATGGAAAATAAAAAAACTTGGTATTTTTATAAAGCTAATAAGATGGCTTATAAAATAAAATCATTAAAAAAATTTTTAAAAAGAATCATGATTTTAAGGTAGTCGGATACATTAAGGAGATAATAATAAAAATTTGCACTTAATTTTGATGCTTAAGTTTTCACAAAGATAAAAACAAGCTCTCCTGAGATAAAGGACTTAGAAAATATTTGGCATTCTCCTTTTTTTAGGTTTATTTTTTTTCTAATGAGCTACATATTGACAACTATCCTCTGCAGACAAGGTGAATTCCCAAATGTGAAAGCCATTCATGATGGCATCATCTACTGGCGACCCTCGCTATCAAATTTAGATGCTTAAATTAATTTTTTAATTCAAGATCATGTCGGATGCTAAATATTGCAATGATTTAATTTTGCCGAGAGTACCAGAGTCAAATTCATACTGAAGGTGTGATGGGCCATTACGGAGTTTTTCCTACTACACAGCCAATCCTCTCAAGAAGAAACCTTGATATGCAGATTAGTTAGTAGATATATAGTGGAGGTTTAGTAATCCTGAAGAAGGAGGAGGAAAGGAAGCTGAGTTGCTGTGAACGTAGTGTGGTCATGGTAAGGATCTGAACTTAGATGTGTAATTATAGCACGGACTTTAGCTATTCAAATAATTTAAGGGAGTTAGGATTTATGGGATAACATTATTTAAAGTTAAGCGGTTAGAACTATAGGCGCTTATTTACAAAAGATTTAGAGCTGCGATATATCACTCTCTTGATTCCCTCCCTATCGTAAGATTGTCTTTGGTTATTATATTTCATAATAATAAATGGATTTTATTATGGCTAGCTTAGATCCTTAATCCTTACCTCATACAAATCTAGGTCGAGTAGACGAAGAGATGTTTTCCCCAAGTGGGAGGCTGTCACAAAGGGATCTTTTACATGCCGCATAATCATATGGCATTCATGCCTAAGATTTTCGCATCCAGAAAATCTATCGACTCCAGCAGGGTCGCTACATCTAAGCCACCGAGCCGACCCCATTTATATAGAATACTAGCCGTTACCCATGCATTTAGCTGGGTATTACAACATGAATGATTATATATCATTTTTAAATTATTGATATTTAAATCTAAGCATTAGGCATTCTAATTTATTGAAAAACATTCTTTTAGTCTTCCCCTCTTGATTTAAAAAGGACAGAGCTTGAATTTCTAAAACGGAAGTATAAACCTCTTTCACACTCGTGCATCCTCTCCCCCCTTCCAAAGTGATTTCAGCAAGAATGTGATCTCTACTCAATGAAATGAGCATGAATGCGAGGTTTTAAATTTGAAAGCTAATGGTTCAGAAAGGGAAATTTATACCCATAACGCAACCGCAACATCCATTCTCTGCAGATTTCAACTCAACAAAAAGTAAACATATTGACCAAATTTCAAGTCTGTTAATCTAAGAGTTCAAAAAATAGGGGTCATTTTTTTATCTCCATGCCCCATACTGGCAGTTGATTTCCGTATAACCCGTTCTTAGGGGATTTCAACTCAACAAAAGAAACATGCACGCAAAATTTCAAGTCTAATTTTTTAACAGTTCAAAAAATAGGGAATTTTACATAATCCATGCCTCCTCCTCCCCCCTCTTTCTTAACTGCTGAAAACACCCCTTTGAAGCCGGTTTCTGATAAATCCGTTCTTAGCTGAATTTAGTACTTGTAAGATTCTTTCATTCAAGGCTAGAGATGAGGGAGGAAGGGAAGGAAGACTAGCCATATCCAAAAACACACTATTTGTTGTCACACAATCAACAACACTTTCAAATAATCTTAAATAAAAGATGCGCCCAATCGAAGCAATAGGTAGATAAATAACGAGGTATGAGAAGTATGAGAAGACTTTAAATACCAGTATACAGTCGGACCTCTATATAACGAAATCACTAAATCCCCCAAAAAGTTCGTTATATGGAAAATTCGTTATATATGTACATGTCCATCTTTCAATTTTCTTTATAAACATAAAACAAATTTTAAATTCGTAAACACTATGTATTAAAAAAAGTAATTATTCACGCCTTTTTGCAAATTAATATATACTTATTTCACATATCTTACCTATCAAAAAGAAAGAAAGAAAAATTGCTAGGAAAGTTTCTTGACGCCTTTATCCACTTCCTGAAGAATTAAATTTTTTTCATTGATGCCCCAACACACTTATGTTTTGACATTTTCTAGCTACAAGAAACGAAGTTACCAGTGAGACTGATCGACACTACAAATGAACGGAGACTAGTCCAAGGACCCGGCGACATCGAAGATGTCTCCAGTGAACTGGACAAGATGGGTTCTAGGTTGCACTTCTTGGATGAAGCGCCAAAAATTCTATCATTCTCGCGGCGAGTTAGATACCTAATAAAACTATTTCAAGATTTATGACCACCATAAAATGTGATAAAAGAGAGAACACCTTTAAATGTCCAGAAATGTTTAAAATAGGAGAAAAGCATTGAATCACAAGAGAAAAAGTTCGTTCTATAGAAAATGCACTTCGCTATTGGGAGGTCATTTTACGAAAAAAACCTGAAATGTTCCGGGAAAAAGTTCGCTCCTTAGAAAAATTCGCAATCTAGAGGTTCGTACTATGGAGGTCGGACTGCACTAACTTAAGGATCGAATCTACATTCCCAGCTATCTGAGCTCTATTTAAAGTCTAGTGACCAATCGTCACTTGAATTATTACAATGATCAATATTTGAATAACACTATAAATTGGATTAATGCCTTATCACTAGCAATTTATCCTATCTCTCTCTCTTCCTCCCATTTTTCACATACTGTACAAAAGACACATGCTTACCTAATTCCAAATCTGTAGATTTAATAGTTGAAAAACGGAATTTTTTTTATTTATATGCCCTTAAACCTCAAAGGCATATAGTCCTTTTTATAATATGCTCTTTATATGCCTCTTCTCTTGGGATCGATTGCCTCAAAACCAGTTCTTATCGCATTACAACCCATCAAAAGAAACACGCTTACTTAACTTCAAGTGCGTAGGTTCAATAGTTTCGGAGATCTCGTGATGAGTGTCTGAGGGATGGAATCCCTTTTATCTCGAATATTAGATAAACTTTTTATTAAAAGTTGTTCCAAATCCATACAAAAGTTGCAAATAAGAAAAGTATGTAATTTTTAGCTAACTTGAAATTTCAGACATTATGGTCTCACAGGAAATTATTAACTATTACTCCACAACTTCAGAATTATATTTTTTCAAAATAATTTAATAAATCAAATACATTAAGCTTATATTACAGAAGCAAAACAATTATGTAAGTTTTGCGATATCAGAGATAAAATACATCCAGAAATGCTAATGTAAAATTATTTCACATTAAATATAGTTTCACAAATATACATTATGCAAATATTACCTCAAAACTCCCTTGAAATTCCCTCACAGGGAAAAAAATTCCTTATTTGACTTTGCAAATCCCTAACTATTCATATCTTTAAAAATACATGCATTAAGCGCTAGAAGAATTTTTTTTGAATAAATATTTCAATTCCATTACTTCACAAATTTCTATTCAAAAATATTGCGACATTAAAAAAATTTCCATATCCAGAAACTTCTTTTAAAAATACTTTATCATTTCATTTAAAACTAACTTTATAAAATGACACCAATATGACACCCAGTCTTTTCGAGTTCAAAGAATCCTTTTAAACAAATTTCGAAGAATTCCTTTTTAAGCTTTGTCAATCCCATCTAGTTTTAAAAATAGTGGGTACCTTTTCGATTTAATACTATATCATTCTCAAATACACGCCTTTAGGTGTCAAAAAAGTTCGTCTTCAGGGAATTTTAGTGACTTTGAAAGACAAGGGAAATTTGAGCTGAAATTTGCAGTTTGAAATCTGAAAAGAGTCAGTGAATTTTTTTTTAAAGAAAAATGGTTTCCAATATAATGGTTTTTATAAAATTCTGGATAGTAAGATTTTTTAAGCGGATATAAAGGCTTTATAGTTTTCAAAATTTTCTTATTGATTTAATGTTGCTGTGTTGCTATAATAGTTCTCATTTTTAATCTAGGTATTTAAAGTACATTGTTGTTGATACAATTGAATTATATTTTAACAATGTTGAAGAACAGTTTTAGAGGCAATAATTATTGTACTGCGTCCATTGTGTTTGGGCTGTACAGGATGTGGGAATGGATGAAAAAACAAGTGGTATAAAAAAAATATTAAATCTTAGACGATCTAAGTTGCCGACTTAGATCAACACAGACAAATCTTATTTTGGCTACTTTTTATTAAATAGTTTCAATTAATATAAATATTAATATCGTTTTGTCACTCAAAAAATTCGTGCATATAAAATTTCAGTGCAACTGAATGCTTTAAAACGCGAGAAAAAAATCTTTTCAAGTTTTGACCCAAATCGTCAAAATGGTCGCTAAGTTGCAAACGTGGCTGCATTTGTAATTCTTTGAATAATTAGTTTTAATCAATTAATTTTTATTAATTATAATTAAATTACTGTATTGTCATCCAAAATAATCATGTATATAAAATATCAGCTCAAATGAGCGCTTTAAAGTTTATTTTAATAACGATTGAAAATTCCACAAAAATAAATATATAAATAAGCAAATAAATAAATATATAGAGAGTGTGAGTTAATAGTAAGAATTGAAAAAGAAGCTTTAGATCGCTACGAAGTTGTCGAAGACAGCTTCGGCAAACTCTACAGCTTTATCAGATATCCAATCTTCGGTCTTCTGGGAAGAAAGAAGAAAAGCCTGGCTTGAATTGCTGGGCAACTGAAGATTTGTTGTGCAGATTATACAAACATTACAGCAGTTTGGGCAATGATCTGTGTAACTTCTTTGTCGTCAGTTGAGATTTTCATTCCTTTTACGTGCTTTGTTCTAAGCCTAGATATTATCGATGCTATTGTACGGTTACTATTTAGAACGAGAATAGAATTTTTTAAATTATATTTGATTAGTCTTCGACTAGCAACTGCATTGGCGCCGATGAGGTTCCTGAGGTTAGATGATTGGAAGCAAGCTCTAGAATCTTTGGCAAGTTTATCGGCTTTCTCATTACCGAGGATATTTACGTGGGCTGGTACCCATTGTTGCATGTAGGATCTTTTTTTAGATGATTTTGCGGATGGACTGGATGATTTAGTGGCAATTGCACAGCATTAGACGACAGTTTTTGAATTTACTATGTCATTAGTTGGGCGAAATCGGTCGACGGTATAAGACGTAAGTACCAAATTATGCAAATTTGTATTATTTTACCTTTAAAATTTAACAAGTTTTAATTACTCTTTGAAATATTCTGCTCTTTAAACAAGTGAATTTCAAACTGTATTGATTTATTTCAAACTGAAATTTGTTTTTATATCTTATACTATTGGAACTGATCCCAAATTAAAGGAAGCCATGTTATCCGAAAGGTCGTGGTCGTGAACTCGTGGCCAGCGTTATTTCTGGGGAGTCCTGAGATAAGTTCCTGGAGTCACAAAAAATTCGCTCAATAGAGAGACTGATGCACACTAAATCTATGGAGACTCAAAGTCCTCAAGCTGGCGTTGTATGGAATTTGGACAATAGGTGTCAACTTAAATGATGTTTCTCATCACTTGAATGAGGCACGAAATCAAGAGATTCATCACCAATGAGCCTCGTATTACTTTGAAGGGTATAAAATAATTAATGGACCACAGCTAAATATATTCGTTCTTTTTCATTTACTACTATTAGTTCACTCTCTTCCTATATATACAGGATGGCCATAATTAAACTACACGTGTTCAAAAGATGTTGGAGAGAAAACCACTGGGAATATTCCAGTGAAATTTGGAATTTACACGTTTCAGAACATGCGCGAATCAAATATGCAAAAAACAAAAAAAAAATCGCCATTTTTACAGAATAGATGGTGCTGTACAGTATTTCAAAGCTCTCTCCGGGGGCATATACAACTTCCAAAAACGACAGATAGAGCATAATGACATTCTAATAGGCATATAAATAATTTAAAGATCACTTACAGTTTATCAAAATTCCATACAATTCGGTTCTGTAATTAAATTTTTACAGTATAATGTAATCAAAAATTAACGTAAATTAAGATCACAAAAAAACAATACATAAAAACTCTTTGTAAAACAACTAAACCATTATTTATTCAATGAAATTATCACATGATGTGCTTAATATGCGAACCACCACAGGTAACCACAGGCTGAAAGCGTAAAACAGCATGGTCCACCGTCGTATTTAAAATCGCTGCTGTAACCCTCCTTATGTGTCTCATTATGCTAGATTTCAATTCAGTAACAGAAACGCGTCGTTCTCTATAAACCATATCTTTCAGATGTCCCAACAGATAAAAATTGCAAGGATTGTCCTGTGAAACTGGGGGCCAAGCGTTTTCGAAACTTCTGCTTAGGACTCGGTCCGCACCAAATTGAAGGGTGTTCCGTCCTGCATAATACCGTGCTTTCTAAACAATATCTCTCTTGCAATGCTGAAATCAATTGTTCTCTCAACATCGCACCGTAGCTAGTCCCTGTAATACTACAGCGTTTGGGACATTTTGGAGTTGAGGCCTCAAAAAAACATGGGCACACAAGATTAACTAACTGTATTCTTCATCACATACAGTTACATAATCGGAATGGAGGGGTTTTTTATGTTTAGCATATTGATTGCTCATTCCCCCATATCCTGCAGTTATGCGCATTTACACTATCTAATACTGTAAAATGCGCCTAGTCTATTCACAAGATCCCCCGTATCCATGTGCCATTCTCACTGATTTTCGACAGGACAAAGTTTTCTAAATCAATTCTTCGGGTGTCATCATGAGGTTTCAGTTCTTGAAGCATTTTAATTTTATACAGGTAACGCCGAAGAATGTGGTGCAGCACTATATGCACAGTTGACCAAGGAAGAGATAATGTCCAAGCCACACTTCTTGCGCTCACTTGTTGCAGCTGACTGGCTCCTGAACTACTACTCGTAGAAGCAATAGCGTCATCCATTTGTTGCACTCTTTCCGGGTTTACGTGACACCACCCTCTGTGCCTAGAATAACACCAAATTCTCCTGTTTCTTCAAATTTAGAAATCTTATTTTTAAATCCATTGTCACACATTGAACCTCTTCTTAAACGTTTCATACGTCGGTATTCTTTCAGAGTAACTGAATAATCGCTACCATTCTGATAGAATATTTTCACTAACAATGATCGTTCCTTCTTATTCAGAGTAATTATTGACCATTACTCAATGTAATCTTGTTCTTATACTATTCGATGGGCTTAAAATTTGCATATATGCCGACGATGAGCATTGAAGCACGGCCCAGCGCCATCTATCGAGGGAAAATGGTGATTTTTATTGCTTGCATATTTGACTTGCGCATGTTCTGAAACATGTAGATACCAAATTTCCATTGGAATATTCCCAGCAGGTTTCTCTCCATCCCCTCTTGAACACAGTTTAATTATGGCCACCCTGTATATGAAATACCTTGCGCTGAGTAGATTTTTTCTTGATTGTTAAATATTAAGTTGGTGTTGCCATGACATACTTGAGGAGACTTTTTACTTATTTTATTTGACACAGTAGTATATTTAAAACGGCGCACAGACAAATGAAGTTTAATCACATCTGGAAAAATTAAGTAAATAGGATGCACCCACACAGATAAAGCACAAAAAGCAACGACAATCACATAGCTGATGTAAAGAGAGGGAGCACAAAAGTTTCACTTTTTATACCGGCGGTGAAGGTCGCGTGACAGGAGCCATAATTGGTTAGAAACGGGTGGAAGCGAATTTTCTGATGGAATGCTACTATTCGATTACTATTAAGATTAACGCTTCAGTCCTGAACTAAAGAATTAAGAATTATTTATAAGGATACTAGAGGTAATTATTACACACACATACATACACAGATATGTGTGTGTGTGTGTGTTGTTCCAATTTTCAAGCTTTAATAAAACACTTTTCATTCATCCACTGAAATTGAAATACATTTTTTAAACATGTAGTGGATGACACTTGATATTAATGCAGTGTTTTCGAATAATAATTCATTAATTGAATTTCATTTCTTAACTGTAAATTTATTCTGCATTATTTCTGACGAACCACCACCAAATGGTGCCAGTAAGTTTTTCTAACGAATTTTTCTTGGCTTCAAACACATTTTTTTTATATTTGTAGTGGATGACGCTTGATGTTAATACAGTTTTTTCAAATATTAATTCATTTTTTAATTTAATTAACCAAATAAAAGTTTCCTTTGTTGACCACAATACGAATTGACTTAATTTTTTTTACATTATTTGTTTGATAAAAAGATGTACAACAATGCTTAAATATATGAATGTTATTTATTTTTATTAAATATTTATGTTTTGTTTAAATATGTTTTGAAATGAGATATATAACATTTTTTTATTCGATGTACTTTAATAATTACATTTTATTATTTATTTATTTTTTGAGTAAAACGAAATTCATTAAATTATTTTAAAACAATACAAAAGCACAGCCTCTGAAATGACAATCACTGTTCAAAATGTCTCGAGCAACCATATGTATTTGAAATGACTATAAGCAAACTATTTTTTATTTAAAAAAACATGAACACATATTATGTCATTGAACTCCAAGATATACCTGAACGGTAAGAATTGTTTGAAAAATGAAACGAATTCTTACTCTCTCATTTCGAATAGAGTGATAGAGAAAACCCCAAGAGGGAACGAATACGTAAAAAGAACAATGTATTCTTCTGTGTAAGGAAGGGAATAAAAAGAAAGCCTGAACGATTTGCATTCTAATAAACGTTCTTCTACCTACATTTGAATATTTTCAATTTAATATCCATTAAAAAGACATTAGTTTAAGGGGAGAAGACGCCCTCCCCCTTCTCGTACCCCTAGTACTATGTCGTCCTGTAGTAAATACGTAATAATAAATAGATATCATTAGATTGGATAAATCAAATATTCGATCAACGATGTCTAAGAAAAATTTTAAGAAGACGCATACTTTTTAAAAATAATTAACTCATTATTTTTAGTCGATTTATTTAATTTTCCAAAAAAAGATATTTGCATAGAGAAATTTTTAAAAATCGAATAATCAAGATTCAAATTTTTTTCCCAGTTTGTTCCAATAGAACATATACATTTTTAGGAATATATTTTCGAGATCCCTTTAGTTAAAAAAAACAACCAGCAAAATGTAATTACTATTTTTTTTTACTTGCATATTTTTAAAAATCATTACAGAAACGATTTTGCAATATGAAGGAATGAGAAGTTTAATATCATAAATACTTTTAATTTGTTTCAAGAGAAATCTATATAAATACTTTTATGGAATTTCTTTAAGATTGTAAGGGGCCTATTCGCGTTCTTCCTACTAACTATCCTCTTGAGGGAAAATGGGTCTTTAAATATTATTCTATTGAAAACTTTCCTCCTCAGATGAATGCGCGATTATTCAAATCAAGGCTTGTATTTAAAGATTAACTTTCAAGCTGGATAAGATAGAGGGAGGTTAGAAGCAAACCGGATAACCCGTAGTGATTAACGTAAAGCTAGGCGAGCGCACTTCGTACATTATTTGATTAATATTAAGATTGACGATTTGGTCAATTAGTTGTTAAATTGTGTTAGGTCAGTTTGAATTAGATTACTTTAGAAATTATCTTCAAATATATGAAGGTACATTGCCTGTGGACGTGCTAAATGAAATGATCCGATTTATTATTATAACTTCAGTTATCTAGTCTACCTCGCCATTGCTCCCATGTTTATGAATTGGTGCATTTCTTAACTTGGGTTGCTGAATGTGTGTCATTGTTGAGAATTGTTAATAAAAATAGAGTTTGTATATATATATATATAGAGAGAGAGAGAGAGAGAGAGATTCTGTTTTGGCTAATCTTCCTTCTGACCCTCTTACACTAATTACAGATCCATTACAAGATATATAGTAAAAAATGAATGTGTTTAATTATTGTAAATATCATTTACGTCAAAACTAATTTCTCTCCCTCTCTTTTTTCCTTTTTGGGACTGTAACTTTTTTTACGTCCTGATATAGCACAATCTTGCATTTTTAATAACTTAAAAATTGAATTTCTTTATTTCAATATGCGGCTGAACTAAAGTCACTATTGAACACAAATGCAAATATATAAATGAATTAATTTCAACTCAACATATTTTATTTCTTACAGAAGGTGGGAGTAATAATACTGTTAATATTTATTTCTCAAACTGTAAAACATTAATTTGCATGCATTATGTAGTTCTATTTTTCAATTCTTACTATTAGTTCACTCTCTCCCTACACATACTAACACACTCACACACACACAAATATATATATATATATATACATATGGGGGGTGTATGTGTGTGAGTGAGTGTGTAGGGTTATGGCACAGTTCGAGAGGTATTTTAATGATGACACAGATTGTTTTTACTAAAACTAACGTTTAATGGTTGACAATTTTACACTTCTACGCACTACTATACATGTTTACATAAATAAGTATTGACTGACATTTCGATCAAACACTTCTGGTTTTTAACGGCAGTTATCAGTTCTTAAAGTTCTAGTACAGTTGATGACACTAATCTTCACGTAGTTCAATATGGGTTTTGGAATTTAGGTGATGAGAATGACCTAAGCGTTACCCTCTCTTACGAACAACGGATAGCATCCATACGCGTCCAGTGCCCGCACGCTAATTAATCCTCTTCTCTCGTTTACTCGCCGGTGACTGCGTCACCAGCGCCCTCTAAAGAATGGTCTCTGTAGAACATCTTACACACTCACACACACATATATATATATATATATATATATATATATATATATATATATATATATATATATATATATATATATATATATATATATATATATATATATATATATATATATATGTATGTATGTATGTAGGAATGGATGTGCACATATTGTATCCCTCCTATATACCTTAATGATGTAATGCCAAGAGAGCTCCACCTATCTGACAAGGCGGTTCGAGGATAACGAGTAAACTAGACTCGAATAGAACGATTGCGCGGGAGACGACTGAGAGGGAGACGACGGCGAGGAGACGATGACGAGGACGCTGGAACGAAACGCCTCGCGGACTTTAATGTTTCGATTACTTTTTACTAACTTTTAGCCCTCCCTTGTAAATAATTCCCCTAAATATATACAAATGCATATTTAACTCAATCTGGCCGTTGTCACTCTCTATATGGGGGCTCGGCCTTTCCCTTTAACTTAAAATAACCTAGAAAACCGAAGCAAAAGGACGATGACGATGCAAGAAAAGTGAATTTGTTCAATGTGTGTTTGACGATTTTATTCAATTTCAAGTGCATTTATTCTACAACGTGTAATTGACGATTTTTTTCCATTTCAAGTGCATTTATTCTTCAAAGCATTTTTGTGATTTGACGCTTTCATTTAATTTCAAGTGTTGTGTGAAAATTCATGATTGTGTAGATATATATTGGATAATTTGGCCGACAGCCAAAATGACATTTATGAAAGTAATATTCAACAAGCAAGACGTTGTATGCAAAGGTTTACCGTGAGTTTTTATTTCCGTTGTTTTTTACAAACTCTCAGTGATTGTGAAAATATATTTTGAAACTGCTAATGTGACTGTGATACGATATTTTTTAAACTTGTACAACTGCTACTAGTGACATTTTATTATAGACCTTTATCCGTTCATAGCGTATTAATTTTTTTCTATGTTGAAATATTTTACTCATATATCATTTTAAGTGATCTGCAAATATTTGTATATTTTACGTATTTTGGTACAATTTAAGTGATTTATTATGTCTTATTTAACACTGAATGATATCGCAGTTATTGCGCAAGCATTGAAATTTGGCAATACTCAAAATGTAAAATTATTGTTTTCTGTTATTTTTAGCGATCACCCATTCAGTAGGACCTCTAGAGAACAATTGCGAAAATTTACGGGTTTCGCACCAGATTTTGATATTGAGGACTACTCCGCCGTTATTTTAAAAAAATTTAACCAACCCGATTTAATTTGTTTAGCTAATTTTTTACAACTAGAAACAAATGGAACTGCCGAAGAACTTTGTGATAATATTTTGCTTTCACTAGCTGATTTATCTGCTTTTCATAATAAATAAAATACACGAGGTGTAGAAGAATGCCCCCGCGGGATGCAGAAAATTCCTTTGCTTTCCCCCCACTTTCTACAGACGGGAAATCGGCTGACGCCTTTAGCCCAATTGATGAGTCAGTCGTTCCCTCTATTTCGAAAAACGATTTATCGTGGCTGTTTGTTAAAGATTTACTTCAAACTCTTCGTAATTTCAGTGCAGATGACTCATACACAATCGAACATTTTTTTTTCTGATGTGGAAGAAAATTTTACGTTTTGCCCAATAACCGAACAACAAAAAATTATTTTTGTAAAACGGCTTTTGACAGGAACTGCAAAATTATTTATTCAATCTCAGTGTGGTATAAACTCTTACAGTTTTATAAAAACACTACCTATTCAGGAATTTGGAAAAAAATTAAATCAAGCTCAATTGCATAGGGAAGTACAAAGTAGAAAAATGCGGCCTAATGAAACGGTATTCCAATATTTAGTCGCTATTCGGGAATTAGCGAATCGAGGTCAAGGATTTCTCGAAGAAGCTTCAATTATGGAATATTGCATTAATGGAATCTTCGATTCTCCTTCAAATAAGCTAATACTATATGGATGTACAACAATTCAGGAATTTAATGCAAATTAGGAATTTATGACAAGATATTTCAAAATAAAACCAAACATCGCTCTTCTTATGATAAGTTGCGTAATCCAAACTTTAGTAAACACCGCCGTGATGTTGAAAGTACATTTCATAACCATCGATATGATATATATCCAAAATTCAATGCACCAAAGCCTAATTCAAAATTTGAGAAAAAAAATTTTAGAGATAGGAATCACGTAACTTGTTTTAATTGTTCGGGATCTGTGTTCATATTTCTAAATTTTGCCCAGATAAACATCGTGGTCCAAAGTGTATATTATGCGAAAATTTTGGCCATAAATCTGATGCTTGTCCTCAAAAAAATATCCCTTCTTCTAATAATGTTGATGAAATTACACCATTAACTACTATGTGTAAAAAGAAGTTAAAATTTTATCTAAAAAAATATTATCTTTAGTTGATACCGGAAGTCAAGTAACCTTAATGAAAGAAAGTGTATGGAATCAATTAGGCTCCCCTTCTTTAATAAATAGTGATAATATACTAACTGGTTTTGGCCTTTCAAAAACTCATGTAATTGGTTCATTCAACTCAACTGTTTCAATCGACAACCAAGACTTTCCTGTTAAAATTAATGTTGTCCCCAACCACTCAATGAACTTTGATATTATTATTGGTTGTAATCTAATTAAACAAGAAAATTTGACTATCACCCCTGATAGTGTTATGTTTTCTAAGCCACAAATCGAAGTATCTGACGCTTCTCCACAACCATTTGTTTCCGCAATTACTGACGACATTCCTAAATTTGATATTGGCCCTGAAATTCAAAAACAAACTCGTAATGATGTTAAGGCATTACTCGTATCTTATAGGCCGAATAAAATTAAAACGACGGATATTGAGTTAAGCATTACCGTGACGGACGATAAGCGAATTTATCATTCTCCAAGACGGTTACCTTTTACTGAACGTGATATAGTAGATAAACAAATAGATGAATGGACACAAAATGGTATTATTGAACCATGTTTATCTGCTTATGCTAGCCAAGTAATGGTAGTTGGCAAAAAAGACGGCAGTCCACGAGTTTGCATTGATTTTCGAAAATTAAATCGTGTGTTAGTTAAGGATCACTATCCTCTACCCCTCATTGAGGATATATTTTAGATAAACTTCAGGATACTAGAGTTTTCAGTACCATTGATTTACGTAATGGCTTTTTCCATGCGCCTGTTAACAAACAGAGTCGCCCATATACCTCCTTTGTAACACAAAATGGTCAATTTCAGTTCCTTAAAATGCCTTTCGGACTCTCTACATGCCCTTCAACGTTTCAACGTTTTATCAATACAGTTTTTCATGATTTAGTTGTTCAAGGAATTGTTATCCCTTACATGGATGATATAGTTATCCTTGCTAAAAATGAATCTGAGGCTATTGATAGACTCAAAAAAGTTCTTAAAGTGTCCAGTGATTACGGATTGGAAATGAATTTTGATAAATGTCAATTTCTGCATAGGAAAATCGAATTTTTAGGCCATATTATTGAAAATAATAAACTTTTTCCTTCCCCTTCTAAAACTAAATCAGCTGTCCATTACCCCGAACCAAAAACAACTAAATAAGTTCAACGCTTTTTAGGTCTCACTGGATATTTTAGTAAATTTTTCCCTGCTTATTCTGTAATTGCTAAGCCACTTAGTGATCTTTTACGTAAAGATACTCCTTTCAATTTTAATGTAGAACAAAAAGCTTCCTTTGACGAGTTAAAACGTTTGCTCTGTCAGAAACCTGTCTTAGGTATATATCGACAAAATTGTGAAACTGAAATACATACTGATGCATCAATCGACGGACTTGCTGCTGTTTTATTACAAAGGTCCCCCGATGATAATTCCTTACATCCTATATATTACATGTCTAGAAAAATGTCCGAAACGGAGAGAAAATATACCAGCTACGAACTCGAAGTTTTAGCAATCATTGAAACTCTCAAAAAATTTAAAGTGTACATTTTAGGAATGCCTTTCAAAATAATTACTGATTGTAATGCATTTACAAAAACTATGAGTAAGAAAGATCTAAACACACGAATCGCGCATTGGGCCCTGAATTTACAAGATTATGATTACACCATTTTACATCGCTCTGGCTCACAAATGGCCCATGTCGACGCTTTAAGTAGAATACAGGTTTTAACAAATCAGTGTACTGATTCTATTGTGCATAGGATAAAAGAATCTCAAGAGCTGGACCCACATATTCTTTCCATAAAAGCTCTTCTTCAAAATGGTCCATATGATAACTACTGTATTAAAAATAATATACTATTTAAATTTATTGACGGTGCCGAAGTCCTTGTTATTCCCGACGAGATGCAGCATCACTTTATCAAAAATGCTCACGACAAAGGACATTTTTTAGTGAAAAGAACTCTAGAACATATAAAAAAATAAATATTTTATACCACAACTTCAATCCAAAATTGAAAAATATATTTCTAATTGTGTAACATGTATATTGAAAAATAAAAAGTCTGGTAAACAAGAAGGATTTCTCCATCCTCTTGTCACAAAGATGATATAACTCTAAATACATACCATATCGATCATCTTGGTCCTTTAGCAACATCAAGTAAAAACTACAAATTCATTTTAGCTGTCATTGACTCTTTCACTAAATTTGTTTGGTTATAACCCACAAAAACTACATCTACTTCTGAGGTAATAAAAAAATTAGACATTCAAAAAACTGCATTTGGAAATCCTCGTTTTCTTATCACTGATCGTGGAACTACTTTCACTTCTGACGAATTCTACACTTATTGTTCGGAACAAAAAATTACACTTCATCATATTACTACAAGTTTGCCACGTGCTAATGGTCAAGTAGAACGCATTAATTGAACAATTATTCCTGTCTTATCTAAGATGTCAGAAGACGATCCCACGAAATGGTTCAAACATGTTCCTTCACTACAAGAAGTCTTAAACTCAACATTCCAACGAAGCATTAACACCACTCCTTTTGAATTACTCTTTGGAACACAAATCAATAACAAGACTGATTTGCGCATTCAACAATTAATCGACGAACAACTACAACTCGAATTTAATGAAAACAGAGAACTCCTACGTAAAGTGGCAAAAGCGCAAATAATTAATTAAAACAGAGAACTCCTACGTAAAGTGGCAAAAGCGCAAATAATTAAAGTGCAAAATGAAAACAAAAAATCTTATAATCTTCGACGAAAATCTCCTTATTTATATAGTGTTAAAGACTTAGTTGCTATTAGAAAAACGCAACAAGGACCTGGACAAAAACTCTGCAATAAATTTATCGGTCCATATAAAATTACACAAGTAAACCTAACGATACCTACAACGTCGAAAAATGTGGAAATTTTGATGGCCCAACCAAAACAAGTACTTGTGCCGAATGCTTGAAACCATGGCCAAACAAATGAATGTTACATTACAAACGAAAACTTTTACATTAGCATTTTTTTGACATTATCACCATACTCAAGATTGCTTTGTATTGTTTGTCTTCTTTCCATCTGTATATCTATTTTTTTTATTCTTTATTATTAGTTTTGATTTTCCGATACATATTTGTCTGTTTTAATAATTGTTTTATTTTTAAGTTTATTTCCTCTAGCTTTTTAGTTTTATTTCATGAAATTTTGAAATACACTGTATTTTACATGCGAGGACGCATGCTTGGTCATGATGGCCGATGTAGGAATGGACGTGCACATATTGTATCCCTCCTATATTCCTTAATGACGTAATGCCAAGAGAGCGCCACCTATCTGACAAGGCTGTTCGAGGATAACGAGTAAACTAGACTCGAATAGAACGATTGCGCGGGAGACGACTGAGAGGGAGACAAAGGCGAGGAGACGATGACGAGGGCGCAGGAACGAAACGCCTCGCGGAATCCAACGATCTATCTAATAATGTTTCGATTACTTTTTACTAATTTTTAGCCCTCCCTTGTAAATAATTCCCCTAAATAAATGTATATTTAACTCAATCTGGCCGTTGTCACTCTCTCTCTATATATATTGTTAAAATTTTCAATCATTAATAAAATACTTTCTATTCATCCCTTCAAATTCAAATACATTTTTTAAAACTTGTAGTGGATTACACTTGATGTTAATAGTTTTTTCAAGTATTAATTCATTAATAATTAATATTAATAATAGTCCAACAGCATATGTAGATAAGCTATTCCTTGTGACCCTGTAGTGCAATGGATCACGCGTCGTGGTTCAAACCCCATCTGGTATGGCCTAATTTCTGAAAATGTGATTTCTTTTCTATTATACTATTTTATTATAATAATAAAATTTAACTAATGAATAAATAGTACAAACAAAAAAATAGTCCATAACCTTGTATAGAAAAGAAAATCGAAAATCACTTTCTATTTTGTCACTTAATATTGTGATTTAGTCATATGTCTATACATATTTATATTAAATGTAACTATTTAATAAAAAGTAACTAAAATAAAAAAAAAAATTTGTTGATCTAAGTAAGAACTGACTATAAAGAATTTTTTTTATATTACTTGTTTTTCATTATATTGTAAGCAGGGAAAAATCAAATTTGAAGTCTTCATCTCAGCATTTCAATTTTACTCCCATTCAGTGCCTTTTAAACACTATGTTCTTAACCACCTTTTACTCTAAATTGTAATGATTTTTTATTCCGTCTTTGCATCTGCATCTTGACAGAGACACATACAATTGTCCATAATTTGTAACCATAAAATTGAACAGAGCATACTGCCTTATTTTTATTGTTGTTCTCGTGTGTGAGATAAATAAATAAATTTATTACATCATCTCGAAAAACTTTTTTTACATAGAGAGAGAAAAAATAATTATATATTTTTTAATCTGATCTTATTATGGAGTTAGACAAGTTTTTTAACTTAAACATTAATGCGCGCGTGCGTGTATGTGCATGTATGCATATTTTAAAGTTCTTAGCTAATGTCGATGAATAGATTTTATTTTAAAGGAAGAGAGAAAAAATATACAGGGTATCCGGGCTTAAAATGTCCAACAGTTATAGCTTATTATTACGGAACTACCTATCTGAATGTAATAAACTGTTCTTCCGTAGATTGGAAATCCCTCCGAGAGTTTTTGGCTCTAGTCCGATTGGCCACACGTGTGCGTATTTTTCGGCAGTCGCAGACGATAAAGTTCTACAGACTTCATAACTAAAGATGCGGACGCCACAGCAAAAGTTGCAGTGGTTAACGGAATTTAAATCAGTCACGCGTGTACAGCGACGTGTTCGAACAGAATGGAATATCGATCCTTGACATCAAAATCTATCCACCAATGGGAGAGAACTTTACAGGAGACCGGAACTTGGGTGTCTCAAACTAGCAAGTAGCATGAAGCGATAGAAGACACTGTTGATCGTGTGCGTGGTTCATTTTGTAGAAGTCCTGATAAGTCCATTAGGCAAGCCAGTAACGATGCCAGCCAGTAGTTGCTGTAACGCATAACTGATTTAAATTCCGTTGACCAAAGTTAGCACTGCACCAATGTACGCACGTACTCCGAATTCATGTAAGTCAGTGTAGTGTAAATCGAGGTATTATTGTACTAAGGAAAATTTTAGTTTCAATATTTAAAAGAAAATTTAGTTATTTTAGCTTTAATAATTTTAAAAACAGCGTGTAAAAATTCTGCTTAAATTGTTTAACAAAGGTTTTGAATTCAGACAGACTAATAGCATAATTTTAATTTATTTAATCCGAATTGAAAAAACAATTTTGTGAAAATATAACTATATTTGTTTTACATTTTAAAAAGACTTATTTTGAATTCACATCGCATATTTATATATAAATTTAATTAAATGAAATATGTTAGCACATTATAATTCAAATATGATTTAATGGAATCCCATATGAATATGTCTCTGAATCAAACGAAACGAAACTATTTTAATTATTTGTGTGCTCTCTACTACTAATTAAAATTAAATATTTTTTGAAAATAAAAGTCATATTGATAGATATATGTGTGCATGTATATATATAAATACAAAATTTATTTACCCGCAAAGATTCCTTACGCTATATTTAAACAGTAGAAAAATACCATAGACTTATATATTTGAAAAATGCAAATCTATAACACTTAATAAGAAAATCTATTCAAAATTTAATTTGAATTTTGGTATCCAAAATCTGTGTTTGCATATAATCAAATTTTTAAACTATTTTTGTTTTAAAGTAGGATTAATTATATGTTAATAGTATAAGAAATTTCTTTGAAAACTATAGTTTTGTACTAACGAATACTTTTAATATATTTTAAGCTAACAATTCTACATCGCGCTCTAACATTTTTTTTTTCCTTACTTCTAAATCCAATTATTTTCAATTAGCAAAATTTTCATTTTTATTTGCCAACTACCTCACTGCGAAATGAAAACATAAAATTGGCTGTATCTCTTAGAAAATTTTAAAAAGTTATAAATTACGATTTTTTTAAAAAAAATATTAGAAATTTTACCATATTCTATCTGAAAACAATAGAATTTCGATAGTAGACAGAGAATAATTATTTTTTGTGTTATTTCTAAATCTCGAAATATCAGAATGGTTGTCCTTTTCGTTTTTTTTTAAAACTTTTTTCAAGGAAATATCTGCATATAAAACGCTAGAATTTATTTATTAATTTTTCCCAAATTTTGAAAATGAAATTACACTTTCTTCTTATTGCGTGTTCGTTTTACAAAACTAGGTATTCCTATTCATAGAATTTCAAAGACATATTTTTATACGTATTCTCAAAATGTCACATTTTCGATTTGATTTGAGGTTGATTTACATTGCACTCTCTCTCTCTCTGAAGCATTGGTGACTTATCTCGTGATTTTGAACCACGATCGTGTCCACGGTAGCCAAGTGGTCAAGGTATTGATCAAGGTTCGAGCCTAGTACCACTAAAGACCCAACTTGTAGGGGAGCGATACATGTGAAATATGTCAAGAGATCGAATCCGTCCTCCCGTTAGAGGAGAGGGGTGCCAACTCAGGTGTAATCCATTCTATGCTCTTGATTTTTATTAAAATCATTATGTAAAAAAAAGGGAAAAAAAAGGTTTATCTTTTTTTTTTCCTATCTCAAACAAAAATTAAGGTTGAAATTGCCAAAATAAAAATGTTAAATGATTTTTGTACATTTAAAATAACATAATAAATTATTTTATTTTAGATATATACTAGCTGGTCTACCCGTTCTACGCATGGGAGAATTGAAAAATTAAACAATACAAATTGAGGGATAGAGTAGTGTTTAATGAGATAACTTTACATGAATTGCAAATTAAACAAAAAAAAAGCCTTTAGCATATCTCATCTGAACGAAAATCATGTTTGTTAACTTTTAAATCAACACGTTTAATAGCTGATATAAAGGAATTTTTTTACTTATCCCCGTATTTTTAGTATTCTCCACAATCCCCTGTGGGTCGATTTTTCAAAACACCTTCCTAAGCTGATTTCTGCTCCGCAAATGTAACGTATTGTTACAAATCTTGTGTAATGAATGCTTAAAAAAACAGTAAATAATTTATATCTGGATGTGTAATATTTTAATATTACTTTCGGTTGTATTTACTTTATGTTGAAAATGTAATATTCGCAAGTAACATCGTTCCTTACATTATAATTGCAATGTAACAGAAACATAGCAAAATGTGTTGGCCTCATTTTTGGTGACATGTTGGCCACTTGGTGATTGCTTGAATGGCGCAGAAGTTGATATGCTATAGCGCCTCCTGGTGAGGAGCTGCAACAAAAAAAAGGATAGCACAAGAGCCTTCTGCCCAAACAAATACATATACAATTACATATACCAATTTTCATAGTGATTGGTTGGACGGTATTGGAATGAAGTGAGGTCATATATACAAACATCAATTTTTATGTATAGAAGTATAGTTGTGTGTTCATAAGTAATTCTAATACAGTTCTAATTTGATATTATACTAAAAAGAGTTTAAAATAAAAACAATTTTCGAGTTTCGTCTAATTAACACGTTTTGTTTTAAAAAAAGGTACTGTAACATCAGAAAGCAAAAAAAAATATCTTTACAACAGATACTAAATTCAAAAAAGTCACAAATTTACATATTATCTGAACAGGTCATTATTCAGATAATAATTTTAATACATTAATAAAACACTATGCATTACTTCAATAAATCAGGACTTACTCTATTATGTCCCGGAAATGATTAATTTTTTCCATTTAATCATTTCCGGGCAATACATTTAAAAAATCCATTCCATATATTTCCAGAAACGAATACCAACTTTAATGACGATATAAAATCTCCAAGTCTGAAAGATACCTTCCTAAGAAATCACTCTCACATCAGTGGTTTACTTTGTATAGTATCTCCCAATTCTTTTGATGAAAGGAGCTCTTTCAAATCTCATCAAACGTTTAAAAACGTTCAAAGAAACGGGCATTTTACTGGGGAAATATAAAAGAATATGCATTCAACAGTATTTTTTAAAAAATAGAACATTCATGCAAAAATATTTAACGAAGTGTAAACTTGACTCATTCTACAAGGAATACTTTTGAAACCATTGCCCTGTTAAAACTATTAGGGACAATAAATGGTTAAAAAAAGGATATATTCGGACTCAGGATTTTAATGATGGATGCTCCCTTCAGAAAAAGTTAATAGTTAAATCTTAAAGAAGATTATTTTCACATTACTAAAATATTAAAATTACTGCAATATTAAAGCTATGAAAAATATTAAAATATCCTAGAGTGAAATATTAGTTTAGAATACGATTATAAATTATAAATTTTCCAATATAGTATTTTTCGGTTTCCAAAGCATTTGAAGTTATAATCATAGCTTCAGTAACAGTAGTATATATTCATACAAATTTAATATTTTCTACATTAGTTAAATATAGATTTAGTTTTTATTTTGTAATGATGATTTTACTCGATATTAGCATCGGTAACTTAGTTTTAAAATATTTTAGTTTAGGAATATAAGGGCATAAATAACGCAGTGAGGCACAAACGGGGAAAAGAAAAGAGAAATGGAGTGTTATCGCTTGTTTGCGTTTCCGGTAGGGGGCAGTAGATGTTTTGTCGTGGTTCAACATAAAGTATCTTAGTAGGGGAAAGCGATATTCTCAATTGTGCTGACGTCTATGATGGGAGACTTTGGGTATGCCGAAAATTCAGACATACATTACATGTACGGCCAATAGTAACGTAGCGTTGCACTACAAATATTTCACTCACTGTTTCCTGATCGACGAATGCCGAATCACAGAATTTTGCTGCGGTTTCATCGTCAACTTCTTGAAACACGTTCGCTTCACGTCACCAGACTTGATGCTAGTCGACAAACGCAGTTCAAACCTGGAAGAAAGCATCTTGAATGTTGTGGCTGATAGACCAGAGTACAAAAGCTGTTGCTCATCTTGGAAGTGTGAGTCACACACATCAGACTGTTTGTAGAGTGTCAAACGAAAATGGCTTACACATTTTCCATTTTCAGTGAGTACAAGCTTTGAATCCGCAGACTATCTCCTCCGACTGTCAGTGGGTGGTAGAGAAATGTGCGCTGCAACTTGACTTCATAGCTCGTGTGCTGACAAGTTATTGTAAACATAACACTTGTCAACGAAGCTTTTAATAAACACTTTGTTTTTCTTTTCGGCTCTTATTTTTTGTGTTTGGGCCTCACAGCGTCACTTGCGTACATACATTCCGAAACAATAAATGATTGCTACAATGTCCCTTAAAGTATGTATCATGAATTTGGGACCACCTTGTATTAATCTTCAAGTGTAATGATTATTATCCTTAATATTAATGACGAGGCCTATTCTTATTTCTTTCCCCAAAAGCCCAGCAGATAGACAGATTACAGGCGAAGGTTGGCTGGCCTGAAAACAATGTTTAAACTTGCAATCTTAATTCCTTAGGCTAAGAGTTTATTATTGGACTATATTGGTTAACTGTAAAATTGACCTATACCGTTTGGTTGTACTTCTATGTTTGTTCTGCTTCTTTAAACTTACAGCATTTTAGTAATTATTACATGAAGTGTATAGTATATATATTGATGATGTGGTACAATTTATTAAACTCATCAGAGAGAGAACCGAATTACGCGCTTACAACTGCTATCGTCACTGCTTACGAACTGCATACAAAGACATGAACCATGTATATTACTTCTTAATCTGCTGTTACTCACAAAAATTTCAGTCTGGCTTGATATAGCGATTTTTGGACCTTTTTGAATTTTAGATTGTTTATAAGTTCCAAAATAATAACATTTACTTTTGAAGCGATTATATCAAATAGCATAATATGGTTTCTTTCTACATTTCGTAAGGGCATTTGTCTCATGTTCTGTTTAGAATGCATTTTTCTTATTAAAATATGAAATAGTTAAAGTGAAATTCTTTTACTGAACATTTTCATGAACTTTTTAGATTTATAAATATGATAAATGCCTCTCTTTAAGAGTTAACATTCATGTGTTGAATGTGTGCGTGCGTGTGTGTTTAAATAGTATATATTTATTTTTTACATAAAGCTCATGGGCTCATGTTTTGGATAAACTTTTAAATATCAAAACAATGAAATGTTCAACCGAAATCATGTTCACACAGCTTCAACGAAAGAAAACTAAACTTATTTCAACGATAAAAATATTAAACATATTTGTACAATTCTAAACAGAAAATTTTATGTTGTGAATGCACTGATTATAATTTTGTTCCAAAACTGGAAAACTTAAAAGCCTTTCTTAATAACATAAGCAAAACCTATTTAAATGTCTTATCAATCAAAAACCAGTTCATTCTTACATCATTCCATTCAAATCAATATTTCACATGGATACAATGCGTTTTAAAAAGCATTCCAAAATGTATTCCTTCGCCAGATTTATATCCAGCTATTTCAGTATTAGAATTTCCATTCTACTTTCTTCCCCTATTCTTCTACTCACCCCTACAAGAAAAGAAGACCCTAATCCGTTTTCGTGTTCGCTCGAAGAATCCCAAAGCAGTGAAATTAATGTCAATCTTTAAGGCCCTTCTCTTCTAAAAGAAGAACCCTGTTAGACTTAAAACTCCTTTCTATGTCCTTTCAGTCAAGAGAACGCTTCTTCAATGGACCATTCTACTGTAACTGAAGAACCGAAATTATCTTTAACGAGGACGATTCAGACGTAGAAACCATTCCGAACCGATTAAAAACGCGTAACTACAACCCCAGCTAAAACTTTCCAAAGACCCCCCTCTCTTCTTTTCAAATATAAAATAACAGTTAACTTTCCTTTCTCATACTATTCGCTCTTCAGAGTTCCTTATGTAGTTGCCTATTACCGGATGGAAAAACATCGAAAATAAAACCTTGGACTAGATGGAGAACGAAGAAAAATAAATATAAAAAAAGAGAAGAAGTATAAAGAGAAGCATAAAGTCCGGGTCATTATGATTTTTATGTGAAGTATTTGTGGTGGTGTGCGTCGAGTTTGAGCACGTCTTCAGTTAAGAGTGACGGGGTGGAAAACGTTTTCTTTTCTGTGGAACAGTGAAAGGGAGTCAGTTTTGGTAATTTGGGGGAGGTTTTAAGTTTTTAAATGGGTTTTCTGAAATGCATAATGCACTATTTTACAAGATCCATTGTATAGAAACGAGAAGGGAAAATGCAAAATATATTGTAGTTTTTAAGACTCGTTCACTATTGTAGTATAACAGTTTCTTGTATAATTGCTTCGTGTAAAAGTAAGTAAAAAATTAGAATGCGTTTTTAAACTTACTACCTAACAAAAATTCCTTTTTTTAAATAAATATATAATTTTAATTTTACTGATAAAAATGAGTGTAAAAAGAAAAAAATTAACTACCTGAGGACATAAAACCTAACTACCTTCTCTTACCCTACTAACCTAACCTACTAAAACTACCTAAGGCCCATTATAAGGGTCACCCGAATGAAATGGCATTGCTGTAACAACACCTCAATTTGAAGAGGAAGAGGGCCCGCATGCCTCTATATAGCGCGCAGAGTACTGGGAATGCATATGATACCGTCAAATCCCACCAGATGCGCGTGTAACAACGTGGAAGCACGTTAAAAGGTATCGTTCACATTATTGATGCCTTCAAATGGCACGACTTTCAATGCTGCCAGGTACTGTAACCCATTGCATAAATATCAATAACCACTGATGTAGCACGCTGTCTTTCGGGGTTTTCATCTAACATGGTAATGCTCCTCCTTATGTGGCGTGCTAAACATTGTTACGACAATTTTCCGCCGGGAAGTTCTCAAGCATCCCCGTTACAGTCTGGCAGTGTGAATACCACATCTTCTGGGCACTCCAGAAAGCTCTCAATAGACGGCGACTTCCCGAAGATAATGAAGTCCAAGCTGCTGTTGAAAATTGCTTTTACAATCAACACCGCAGCTTCTTCACCAAGGGAAGGACCAAGGACTGTTCCAACCTACAAGGTGACTTTCTCTAGCCTATCTATTACATCTATATTACTTTCTTTCCATTGTATAATAATATTTATATTAATAGCATTAAACCATTTATCAAACCGGCTGTAGTTCCACTTTCATTTGAGTGACTCTTATATTTACTTTCATTGAAAATGTTTCAAAAACAAGAGAAAATGTTAGTTTAGGTATCATAGGTTCACAAAATCTTTTTTATTCTATCATTCATTTCTTTTGAAGTTTTTTACTACTTTTACTTTAAAAATGATATTCATTGCCAATTGCTACTATAAGAATACTAAGATTCAGAATGCACTTGAATGCTGTAAAAACCGGTAAAAGTAACCTTTTAAAAATATATACACATTCCATATGTGTGCATAATTCTTTAAAATTACCGTCGTGTATATAGAATATAAGATATTTCTAAAACCAACGGAGCACTTTTCAGCAAAAAAAACTATTTAAATGCACTTGGCAATGATTTTTGAAATAGTGCCAATATAGCACTAAGTAGGGTTATCAGAGATAATGGAACTATCGTTCACTTTTGCACATAAAAAGTTTGATTGCTAGCTTGGTGATTTTATCACTCAATTTAGTAAAAAAATTAACTAGCTCCCAGTAATAGTACCTTTAAATAGGATTTAACCGTATTTATACAGCTCGGGAATGACATTGCAGTAAAGATTTAATATAACTTAACTTTAAAAAAATTTTTATTATTAATTTTACTCTTGAATTCAATCGGACGTTTGAATTTAGAACTCAATCAAATGATGAAGACAACACCTGAGTCTGCACCTTATTATTCAAACTTCATATCTAGGTCTCGAGCAAAATCTCTAATCTAAATTGATTTTATTAATGCAACAATTTCTTTTATTCCACGTTTTCTGTCATAAATACAATCAAATTTACAACTTTCTATATTTTGACCATTATTTGGTTGTTCTATTTCTAAAGTCCCATAAAAAATTAAAAAGGCAAGTTTTTCTATGTTGTTATATTTTTTTTTAAAAAAATAGAAAGATTTTTAATTAGTTTGTGTTTAAAAAACCTCTTATAAAGACAGTCCTACTACAGGGAAGTTATTATTGAAATTCATACCAACCTAAAACATGACAAAATTTTTCCAAAAAGATTAGATGAATTAAAATAGCATTGTAAAACATGCTACTTATGTTATTTTCCCTGTGACAGTACTTTTCTTGTTTAACAGTTGAGTTTTACATAAAAAGTTCACTTCCCAACGAGAATTTGTATAAGATTATGTCAAAAAAAGATATGACTAGGGTTACTAGATTGATGACTTAATCGCTCTTGGAGGCAAATTTGAGTGAAAAGAAGATTTTGCCAAGGAATCATCGAGAAACCTATAGGATTAACTCTTCTAGAAATTACCATAAACTATATAAAGGAGTTTTTCGGCAAAGGTCAGTTCAGTTCAAAAGAGAGTTCTGTCGAGATCAGAATATATTTGTGCGATAACTGCAATAAGAGAAGGAGACATTATCTGTCTTTCCTGCCAGTGGAACTGTCTTGGAGAGCTATTTCTTGATAAGTCGTAAAGGTTTTTTTTATAAGGAGTGGATTTTGAATAATTGTAAATAATCTGTTGAGATATTTCATTGTGTATATACGCTAATTTCACATCACATGTAGTTCTTGTCCATTAATTAATTTAACATTATTCAAATCATTGCGGCTGCTTTTCCTCCACTCATGTTTGCAACAATATCAGAATGTATCCTATTTTCTTATGTAGTAAATTTTTTTAAGTGTCAAACCCTCACCAACTTGTACCTCATGCTCTAATTTAAAATATATGGGTTTAGTAATGTAGAATGCGTCGAAATTGTGATCTACATTTCCAGAGATAAGACTGGTTTGTTGTGTTCTCATACATTCCAAAGTCATAAATTATACTTGCTCTCATCACAGTGCGAAGTAATTATATCAAAATGTGAAGGCTTTGGAGATAAATTATTTATTCAGCATATATATAATCTCATAACTAATTTATAATGTAGATTTCTATATGGAGTAACACATGGTTATTATATAACTGGATCTTCGTTTCAAAATGTCAGACACTGTAAATAATATTTCTAATTGAATAAATAACATGGCTTTGCAGGTTATTACACTAGTTCAATGCATAAATTCTTAATTTCATACTTCTTTAACCTTTTAAAACCTGGCATATTTTAAAGGACAAAAAACATTTCTTGGTGTTTTGGATTTTTGAATGGTAAAGTCTCAGAGAGAGAGAGAGAGAGAGAAGTACTAGTGCAAGGAAAAAATTAAATATTTATGAGTAGTTTTGTTATGCTGAGAGGTGACTTTGAACTGACTTGGTGCGCCACAAAAACAAATTTCTTACGGACCATTATTTGCTTACCTCAGCTAAAAGAAATATTTCAGATCAATTCTGAAAATAATAAATATCATTAAATATTGCCGAATGAACCTATTAAAATATAGAACTGGGTACACACATCTATATCTACTACATAACTTTTTGAAATAAAAATTCAAACCAAATTCAAAACCATGAATTTGCTAAATTACTTCGATATTTGTTCGTGGCTTATCTTCGTAGAATTTTACATTCAAAATATTCTTACAAGAATTACAGCCTTAATGACTATTTAAAACCAATATATCTTCCTTGAACGAACCATGCAATGAATCACATTTTCAACATCTCAAATCATAATTCAGAACATAATGGTTAATAGTTGTTAAAACACACAAATTCCTTTTTTTTTTAATTTAAATTGAACCATAAAATAGGAATGATAAACAGAGATAAAAACGTGAGTCGATTATTGGATACTTTCTCCAAATGTTATATAAAAATCAATGCAGCCTACTATTAACAAAATTGTATTATGATGGTAAAATCGTGATAGATAACAATACTGTCTTCAACTCAAAAGATTAAAACCCATTGGAGCAAACGGCGATCCATTGATAGTAGCTAAAGATCCCGAACAATAGATATAGAACATAAAATAAAGAAATTCATCTCGTCTAAATGTCTTTATGATTGTGAACAAATGATGCTTCTTTGTTGTATAGATAACGAGAACAATACAAATATCTGCCTTGAGTTCCACAATCCTATTATTCATGTCTATTTTTATAGTGAGAGATCCACTGTATCAAAACAGGATGATATGATCATCTGTTTCACGAAGGCTTGTAAGAGTGTTATATATATATATATATATATATATATATATATATATATATATATATATATATATATATATATATTCGTGTTTTCTTATATAGGTTAAAACGAAAAATAATCATGACATAATGTAATATCTGTAGATCTGTTTAGGGAAAGCGGCTTCTGATCTGATAGAATCATCAAACATATATATAAAAACATTCCGAAAAATAAATAAAATGCCATTGTTTATTGCTTAGGATGCTGGGAGCGTAGCATCAGGAAAACAATTATTGTTCATGATTCAGTTTTTCTATTTTTGTCCCCCCAAAAAAGCTTTAATGAGCAAGAAAAGATATTAAAATTATTAGTTCATAGATGAGTCGGGGCACAGCGACAAATTACTAAATTAAATACGAATCTGAGAAAACCTCAGAAATATATACACATGTCAACAGTTGAAATAATGTACAAAAAGACTTTTCGGCCCTAAGCTGTTGGTGACAAAGGGGAGGATGACCCATGGTGAGCTTGGCTGCTGCTAGGGACAAGATGGTTTAAACCAGCCACCTTCGTGACCGAAGTTCACGCTTTAGAGGACTAGGACGAAAGGGGATCACTAATCGGGCCAATCATTAAGAAGTTGCGACTTGAGAGAGAAGTCGTTGCATAAACCGCCTTCCTAGAAGAGAAATTTGTTTTTGTTGTTGATGGAGTTTCTGTGTGATACTTGAGGGTTTTTTCTCAGCCACTGCTGCAATTAATATACATTTGTAACAGAGTTTGAGTGACGTGGAACGTGTTTTCGTTGACATTGATTGCAGTCTAAATGTTGAGATGGCGGACCTGGTTGACGCTTGCTGGTTGCAATCACAAGTAATTACTAGTTCATTGAATGAATGCTTAATCAAACAGTAGCGTTAGGCTGTGCTGCTATTTAGTGTTCAATTCCTGGGTCACCACTTCGACTATAAGCTGTTGGTGACTGAGGGGAGGATTACCCATGATGACCTTGACTGCTGCTTGGGACAAGATAATTTGAACCAGCCACTTTCGTGTCCAAAGTTCCCGCCTTAGAGGACTAGGACGAAAGGGGATCACTATTCGGGCCAATCATTAAGAAGTTGTGACTTGAGAGAGAAGTCGTTGCATAAACCGCCTTCCTAGAAGAGAAATTTGTTTTTGTTGTTGATGGAGTTTCTGTGTGATACTTGAGGGGTTTTTTCCAGCCACTGCTGCAATTAATATACATTTGTAGGAGAGTTTGAGTGACGTGGAACGTTTTTCCTCTGACGTTGCGGGAAATCTCTTGTTGAGTCAGCGGATCAAGTTGAAGCCCACGCCGTTGCACTCACTAGTCCGGGTTTATTGGGATCATATTCAATAATTGAAAGCATAATCAAACGGTAGTGTTAGGATGTGCTACCATTTAGTGTTTGATTCCTGGGTCAACACTTTGGTTCAAATCTGTTGTTGACGGAGGAGAGTATGACCCATTTTGTCCTTGAATGCTGCTTGTGACAGGATGTTTTGAATCGGCCACCTTTGGGTCACGTTAAATGACTGGAATGAAAGAAGATCCAAAATTGGTACCTGTAGTTAAGTGATTTTATTCCTGTTCATTGTTGGTTGTGACTTGTGGGAAAAGGAGTCATAGTAACTTTGTTATTAATTTACGAAAATATTAAAATTTAGCCATAAAACGTATTTTAGTTTGCATCATTCTTTGTTTGGCATCCATAGATCAACAGAGATTCAGAATCATTGCTTGAGGCAGATTAAATTCATTGTACCACAAGGATTGTGATGGGCTCATCGCGATATCTACTAAAACTCCTTTTGGGTTTTTTTTGGGACCAGAATGGCAACTCTTTCCAACCAACTCAAGAAGTGAAACGTGAAATATGCAAGTTAGAAATCTTATAAATAGTGGAAGTTTAGCGTACGCAGGGTCGATCTGGGAAATGAATATACGAGGTATATGATTACAAGTGTTAAAACTTAAGTGAAAGGAAATCCGGCATCCAGGATTTAATCTATCCGTGCCAGTGCGTTCAAGTTAAAAGTGGATACAATTTCACACGAGTTAAAGTGACGTCAGTTAGGATTCAAGCGAATTGCTGCTTACCCAAGATAGAGCGGTAAGAACATCTAATTAAACTACTAAAAAAACGTGTATTTATTGAGTTTAGGATTAGTTGGTAAAGTTAGACATAGTGGTCAATTACGCTATTATTTGGTTATACGTATTGTGTGTCTCTTCACCTCAGATTCATTTGGTTTGAATATTAATATGACAATTGTATATTGTTTAAGTTAAGATCTTAATAAAGAGATATTAAGATTATGGAAACGCCTGGTTCTTCATTCACTCCCACATCTCTAGGTCACGAGGATACTATAGAAGTAGGGCAGACCCCACGGGCCTTACAAGATGAGCCATAAACAATGGAGCTAGAACAGTGTCCCTATTTGGGGTGAGTACTAGTGGATTTGGTCCTGTCATTACTAGTTTCGAAGTACGGAAAGGAGGTGTGGTAGCTTTCCTAACTTATTTAAACTAGCAAAGAGAGGTAAAAGTGCCTAATGTGCAGTCGGTGAAGAATTTTTCTGAATCAGATGTTTAAACGGCATATCTGCTGACCCGTAGATAAACAGTTAAACCTCCCCAAACTGTATTAAGTTTCAACCTGTAATGGCCACCCCCCTGGGGAAGCCTGCTCCTCATCTACTCGACCTAAATATGTAGGAGGTAAAGATTGATTACCCAAACTAACCATGATAAATCCAATTTATTATTACCAAATATAATAATCCAAGACAAGCAAACTATAAAGGGAAACTCTAGAGTTATATAAAGATAGCTCAAAACCCTATATGAGTAAACGCACGAAATCCTAATGGCTTAACTTTACTCAATGTTATCTTAAGAATCCTAGCTGCTTTAATTTATTCTAATAGTTAAAGTCCGTTCTATAAACACCCGTCGAAATTTAGATCTTTACCGTAACATCACCTCATTCAGCGACTCAGCTCCTTTTCCTTTTTCCTAAGATTATTAAACTTCCACTATATATAATATGTACTAACTAATCTGCATTTCAAGGTTTCTTCTTGAGAGGGATGGCTGTGAAATAACTCAATTGCTGGCCCCAAAGATTTCCCAAAAGGATTAATAGAAATTCCCGTAAGGCCCCCGTCACAAACCGATAATCCAAACAGTTAAATTTTGATAAAATACTACAGAAATAATGTTGGTTAGAGCATTGAAAAAAAATTATCTGCCTTAAATCATGATTTATTACCCAGATGAGGATAACGTGAATGATTTTCTATGTTCTGTGGCGGTTCTCTACGTGTTTCTCTTCTTTTCTCTCTTATACATGCTTTAACGCTTCACTCATTTGATTCGTACATTGTAAATAGTTTTTTATTTTTTTAAGTCCATGCCATCCGAGATTGTTAAATTCTCATCAGGATATGAATGAAGACGTAAAAGCTTTTAAAGAAAATTTGCTAACATATACTATTAAAGTTATTCAGGTTTCAGAAAAATGCTTTACTAAAACCATTAAAAATATATGTACATTCCTTTGACCACGGTAACCTAATGATCATAGTCATGAACTCGTGTCAGGCATGTCTGGGGGAGTTCGAGCCCTAATGCCACTGAGGACCAAACCGTGTAGATACGCACGAACCACCGTGTAGATACGCACGAAGCTACTCGTGGCTCAAAGTCATCAAGTTGTCATAGTGGAGAAGTTGGGAGAGTAGGATGCTAGCTCAGTAATTGGTCTCGTCACTTGGCCTTGAATCAATATTATGAGGCCCGTTACCAATAGCCCTCGAGTGGCTTTATAATACGACGTCAATAAACACTCACTTACTTTTGCCTTCTGTGCAACTTGTTTGAATACAAAAAAAAAATTCAACTGTGAAGAATACCTTTTGAGACTTGGCATCTAGTATTTAACTTAGTATTCAAGTTCACAGTGATTATGAAATATTATAAAATATCTAGGATTATGAAATATTATAAAACAAGCATAAAACTTCTAAAAATATGAATTAACATTTAAAACATAAAATGAACTGCATTTTTGTATCAGTATAAAAATTCGATTTTTTTTCAGCATTTAATTAAATAACAAATGAATATTATTTGAGAAATTCAAATTGTACAACAAAGTGTCTAACAGATGGAATTGTACAAGATAAATATTTTGCATTCAAGTCTTCCTGTTCTATCTTGTAATTTATTGAGCCTTGAAGATAAACTTAACTTGGTAACTTTGAAATATATAACTTTGAAGATGACTTGCTCGATTTTGGTGCCAGTTTATGTCTCGCCTTTGTCACCCCCTCTCTACCATCCAAGTTCAAATCTGTCGATAAAACTCTTTGCCAATTACCTAACGAAACAACTAAATAAGAAATATTCTAAATAAAAAGTCTTTTTATACTTCATTATAACAATTGTTCAACTTTTGTATTCCAAAACATTTATTCTCCAGAAATTTCTTGTTATTTTAAGGACCAATACAAAATTTTTCATAAAAGAAATTCTTTGAAAGCTTTGTAAGAATTTTAAAGAAATTTTTAAGATTCTAATGTTATGCCTTTAAACAATGCCTTTGTTTGAATTGTTGAGTTAAAGCTGGAATAAATTATAGAAGAAATCTAGTGAAATATATAATACAATCCCAACTTTATTAATCCGAAAGCAAAGTAAAATTATTTTTTTCCACTTGCGAATTTGGTTGCGAGCAAACCAAAAGATATATTTAAAAAAATGGTATAAATAATTTTTGAGCAAACGATAAAAAAAATTAAATCGCGACACTTAACCAGTAGTGCTGTATCAGTGGTAACTATTATTTTTAAGCAATGAATTCTTTTAAAACTAATGTCATTCAGGTTTTAAAAAAAGTGTTGAAAAATTTCGAATATTGTCCTAAGAATTATCAATTGGAATTATTTCGGGGTAATAAATTGGAATTTTCTATGGATTTGTAGCAGTATCATCTATATAAGCAAATAACAACCTCCAGATTGAAATTATCATTTTGGTCTAGTGGTATGTTACGTGCTTACGGAACCGAATGTACGGAGTTATATCCTCCACATTGGGGACCTTGACGCTGAACCAAGAAAACACAACCTTCGTGCAGCTATCGTGGTACCCTCTATCCACTGCAAGAGCAACCAAAAGCCATCAGACCCACTTAACACATCAACAGCAACAACTCACACGATTACCATAACAACTATATCATTCGTTCACCTATCCACCGATTCACTAGTAGGGGAGTGTGTAGCGGTGGTAACTATGTAAGCCAGTAACAGCCTCCGGACTGAGGTGATCATTTTGGTCTAGTGGTATGTTACGTGCTTACGGAACCGAAGGTCGCAGGTTCTGTCCTCCGGATATGCTCCACTTCAGATTTAATATGTATCGTAGCTCAAAATACGATTTTCTATTTCGAATACTTGATAATATACAATTTATTACTATTTTTATCGTGTCAAATTGAAAAATTGATACTTTATTTAAAATTTAAATGAGAAATTTTCGAAGAAAATTCACGGTAAAGATAAATAAAACTTGCTTCTGAAATTTTGTTAGAGTGCGACAAACGTGGAATAAAATATGCAGTTAAGGGGGAACATTACCCTTAAAATGAACAAAATATCAATGGTTTACTTTTTTATTTTGATTGCTCGTCTTTTCAAAATATGAGTACGAAATTTCGTGGCTCTTCATAAACAGCATGTGGAAGCGAAAAACAAATCTAAAACACATGATGACTGCATTTAGCTCTTTCATGTATTTTACAGATCTTTAAAACTTTAAATGGATCAGGGCTTTATTTTTCGCAAAAACTGTGTATTTAAAATGTTATTTTACATGTTATGTAAAGTTTTGTAAATTTTCTGGTTGTTTTGTATATATTTGATGATTCTGTACATAGAACACGGATTTGTGTGTGGTGTGTGTGTGTGAGTAGTTATTTTTTTAAAAAACAGTCTATATGAAACTAGATATAGCTGTTTTTTTCGGCGCGAAAGGGGGGTACAGTTCTTATAGTGTCTGACATGGAAGAAACATACTAGAAATAAAAGTATGTCTCGTAATATTAATCCCAGGCACAGAATAGTGATGAACACATTTAAGAATAGAAAAAAAATTACTCAAAAATATAGAAATTTGTAGAAGTTGTAAGAATTTCAAAACATTGAAATCTTTTTAAAGCATTTACAAATTAAAATAATTGTTTGCTCAAAAATGGTGTTTTTTTCTGAAATATATATTTAAAATGCCTTCAAATAAGGCACATGGAAACAATTTCGTATAATTACTGGGTTATTTATAAATCCCTTTAGGGTTTCGAAACATAGCAAAAAAAAGTCCAATACAGTCAAAAAAGATATGTTAAGTAATGTATAAAACTCAAGTTATATTTACATAACCTACAGGTGAGATCTAGAGTAAAACCTTGGTTACACAGTATGCATCAATACGATATATATATATATATATATATATATATATATATATAATCCAGTTTCAGTTTCTAAATATGGTACTATCAACGTTTATGACAACGCGGGCATTTCTTCCTGTAATGTCCAAGCTATCCGAAACCCTAGTGTTCTACAGATTACCAAGTTTTCACCACCACCCCTTTGCCACGTAATATATCTGAACTACATGAAAGGATAACACGGTGTCAATGTTGATAGAGTCATATTGAGTGCTGCGTGGCAGGAAAAAACTGGACTATCGCATTGATGTATGCTGTGTTACCAAGGTTTCACACATGGAACACACTTTTAAGGTATGTAAATAAAACTTGAATTGTTTCTGTATTCTTTCAAAAGTTCTTTTTGCTGTATTCGTCTTATTGTTTTACATTAGCACTTCGAAACCTTGGAGGGAGCAATAAATAATCCTATTTATAAAGGGTGTTTTTTAGAGGTATAGAACTTTAAATTGCAGTAAAACAACGATGTATTATTCGATTGACATTAATTTTTTTTATTCGAAAGATAATATTGTGGCATTACATATTAAATATGATTTCTGGCATATAACTGCCACGGCTGGCTCGGATGTAGTACAATCTGGACGTCCAATTTTCGATGACTTTTTCCAACAATTTTGTTTAGCGATGAAGCGCACTTCTGGTTGAATGGCTGCGTCAACAAATAAAACAGCCGCATTTGGAGTGAAGCAAATCCTAAAGTGTATGTCGAAACACCGTTACATCCAGAAAAACTGACTGTTTGGTGCGCTTTATAGGCTGGTGGAATCCTTCTTCAAAAATGATGAAGGCCACAACGTTACAGTCAATGGTGATCGGTATAGAGCCATGATTACTAACTTTTTCATTCCTGAATTGAACATCATGATGTCCAGGAGCTGTGGTTCCAACAAGACGGCGCAACATGTCACACAGCTCGTGCCTTAATCGATTTATTGAAATACACGTTTGGAGACCGCCTAATTTCACGTTTTGGACCTGTCAATTGGCCTCCAAGGTTTTGTGATTTAACACCGCTAGACTATTTTCTGTGGGGCTATCTAAAGTCATTGGTCTATGCGGATAAGCCACAAACGCTTGACCATTTGGAAGACAACATTCGCCGTGTTATTAACGATATACGGCCACAAATGTTGGAAAAAGTCATCGAAAACTGGACGTCCAGATTGGACTACATACGAGCCAGCCGTGGCAGTCCTATGCCAGAAATCATACTTAAAATGTAATGCCACAAGATTATCTTTCGAATAAAAAAAAAATTCATGTCAATCGAATAATACATCGTTGTTTTATTGCAATTTAAAGTTCTATACCTCTAAAAAAACACCCTTTACATAAAAAAAAATTGTGTGCAGTTAACCGTATCCCTCTAAATAAAAAAATATATAATAAATAATAAAATAACTACAAATTTGGAAAAAATTGAAAGGTTTCTCCTTTCATTTCATCTTAATTTTGAGAACTTGCAATAAAAATAGACATCCTGTAGCAGAGTGTGGTAGCGGTTCTAAACCCGGGCTGGACAAGGTCGACTTAGCCTTTCATCCCCTCAGTGGGTCGATAAATGAGTATCAAACTTACTTATTAACTAACTATTGGGCGTCTGATTGGCCACTTGACAAGAACATCTGCTCACGCACCTCAATGTCCAAGGTTACGAAAATTGAGTTGGGCACAGAAGGCCTTGGTTCTTATGGGCTGTTGCGCGACTGATTTTTGTTTAAATAGCTATAAAAATAATTATTACGATGAGATGGATTGTTTGTCGAAGTTTAAATTCATAAACTATTTGAATCCTTATCTTCATGGCAAGACCCACTATAAAGCAACGCGAGGGTCATTGGTCAAGAACCTTGTAATTTTGAACCTTTGTCAAGTGACAAGGATGACAGTTGAGCTGGCATCCCTCCCCCTTTTTCCATGTACCCCACCACTCCAACGGGAGGACACTGAACCTCAACAAATTTAACGTGTATCGGTCTAATCTTCACGGTGGGTCTTCAGAGGTAATAGGCTCAAAATCATGACACACCAGCCACGAGTTCGTTACCTTGACCCCTAGGCTACCATAGCCACCTAAAAATATTAGATAATAGCATTTAATAAATATAGGTTGGTCTAGAGCTGCAGGCAGCTACTGAGAAGAATTGAGACAAAAGTTATTTTCCAGTGAGTGTTTGGGGAAATGAGATGCGGCGGACCTCTTGGCAAAAAAAGGTACATCCAGAGGCATAACCTCTTCCCTCCGCTCAACTTGAAGTGAGTAGGATTTACAATAAATGTTGCCGTATTGCAGCTGCTAGTGCTAAGAACAAACCTCGGCGAGTGTTATTAAAACCTCCTCCTGCTACTGCTGCGGCTGAGTTTAGATTATGGACTGTGCTCATTTGTTTCACTTTAATTTGACTGCATCACCTTTATGTGTTGTGTGTAACTCTGGAAGAGTCATGGACGCTGCTTATTTAGACGTGTGCTCTCCTGTTAAGAATTTAAACTGTGTCGTTAAAAAGCATTGGAGAGATCGTTGTCTAACGACCTGGTGTTCAAATTCTAGGTGTTTGATAAATAAAATGATAAAATAATTATAGGGCTGAAAATACAGCCTTTTCACCCCCTTTTTAAAAATTGTTTTTATTATCTAAAACACGAATGCATAACTTTATGCAAGGCACCACAGAAAAATTCACTCGAATCCTTTACCAAGGTGCCTTAAGAAGTAAATACTTAGCAATCAAGCATTTTGCAGATTGGCTAGTGGGTGAATGCCGCTCGCGTTTCAAATTAAATCAGTGGAATGGCACCTAATGAATGGCTTTTGAGCTGGTCTCCTTTGTGAGATGGGTCGATATTTCCGATCAATTCGCAATTAATTAGTCAGATATTCGTCTGGGGGGGGGAAGTGCTCCCCGAAGCGCGTCAGATTACTCACACGCCACGGAATTCACGCCAGACAAATGGATCACGGGATGGATGGGAAGAGTGACCCGAGTGACCGGTATGAGTAGTTTTAAAAAATGTGTGTACATCACGTGGTTTTTTTAGCGATATGAATCCATCAAATGTTTAAATTTATTTCTATTATGTAATTTATATTTACATTTTATAATATAGAATGAACATTTAGAATTTTCTTAGGTGGCCAACCCGCGGCCCGTCTTGAATAATTTTGCGTCCAGCAAGATTCTTTACAACTTTACTAATACGATTATTTTATGCAATAATTTTGTTTTTAGTGTAGTGTTTTGTTACAAATAAATCCCATAATTGTTTCTACTTTATCCCGCTGCCTCTGTTTTTATAAATACTTAAAATTGGTCAGTATAGAATTTCAGCGATAACCCGCAGGATCACGCTTGATTCCTATATATTTTTTTCAACTTATACTACTGCGAATCGTTCTTTTTAAAAGCGAAGTTTATCAACCATAAATCACATTCAAACTTGTAACATCAATTTCGATGTGCAAATACAAGCGTTGAGATCGACGAACAAAAACCAAGTGAAAGAATTTAGAAACATATCTTATTATTTGAATAAATTAAACATTATTTGATCATTATAATTATATTATATATATATATATATATATATATATATATATATATATATATATATATATATATATATATATATATATATTATCTATGTCTATGAAAACAACAATAACAGTTCATTCTGTTTTAAGTTTTCGCTCCAATAAATATTTGTAATGGGTCCAAATCAAGTATAAGGGAAAAAAAATTTATATGCAGCCCGCGGGATTATGTTTTTCCGAAATAGCCCCCAAGATCATTTGGATTGGCCACCCCTGCAATAAGGTATCATAGAGAAATAATAATTATTCACATACAGTATGATAATATTCCAATGTTACTTTTAAATAACGAGAACCTTCACTATAACGAATGCTTTAGTCAATCCTATTTTAGTCCACACCTTCTTTAAAAATTGTGCCGAATTTCGCCAAAAGTGCATTTTTCTGTAATGGATTTCTCCAACATGAGGATAAGAATTCGCCGTGTTGGCGATAAATAAAGGTGTGGACTAAAGTAGGTTCCAGAAGAATCTTTTAACGAATTCATGTTTAATGAACGCATGGAGTCTGTAACACCGGTAAAATAGCAAAATCAAATACGAATATATAGCACCATAGTAAGTATACAACACGTAGTACAAACTTGTAGGAATTCATGAATTTTTTTTATCTCAAAAATTGCGTCAAGGCTGAACCTTGTTTCTGAACATTTATTGAAGACATTATAAAGGAAGATGAATTCTTAAGAATTTATAGAATCTCCTATTTCCACTACAAGCCATTTACAATTCATTTATATAGTTTCTGCATTCCAAATCAAACCATTTGCTAAGCCAATCCATCCATTTACGATATCCAAACGTACATCAAACAAATTCACAACCTTTTGTAAAACAAATTTTATTTTATGGAGATGACATTCGAAGATTTGCAAATAAAATATTCAGTTTTTACACAAGCCAGATTTATCTTTTCCCTAAATAAGTTTAATACTAAAAAAACTCAGTTTTGGACAAACTAAATCCAGATTTAAGCAAATATAATTTTTTTTTCTTTGGAAATCAACTTTTTCCAAAATAAATTGTGTCAATTACATTACAGAGAACTAAAAATTTATTTACTGTTTTTATCGAAATTTATTATTTTTTAAATCTAACACCCTATCAAGCACCTATTTATTAGAGTGAATTAGGATAGTATCAAATCATTTCTATTTTTCCTATTTTGACAAAAAAGTGAGTGAATGTTTTTACACGCATACGTAAAAGCAACAAGGCAATCTCGTAACTTTTGAATCAAGGACAAGTGACAAGGATGACACCTGAGCTTGCATCCCCTCTTCTAATTTCCACATCACGCCAATGACAGAATTTTGACCCTCGGCTTTTTTAACGTGCATCAGATATTGTCACTAAAAAGACTTCTAAATTTATTACTTCTTACAGCGCTTAGGATCACTCCAACTCTATTCAAAGTTTAATTAGAGTTGAGAAAATAAAGTAAAACTTTTAGGAGAATAGTTTACAAATTTTGCTGATGCTGATAAAAATACAAAAACACATTTAAATTCTTCCCCTCATAAAACCCTTGCACTGCACAATGGCGACAGTTCCTCAAACAAAATTTAAAAATATTTATTTCAGACAAATGTGTTTACAACAATATTTATCCTCTATTTTAAAATTTCAAGAACGTGTCATTTCATAGTGTCGCTTTGTTTAAGTATCAACCCATTCCGGAAAACTAGTTGTTCCCCGATCTATTAAAAATGTCGTTTTTTCTGCAATTTAAAGTACATATTTCATTTAAAGTACATAGAAACATCCTCAAGTCTCTATATCTCTTTCCAACAGTTTTTTTTCTTACTAAATGTCTGGCAGTCTTTAACGATTTATAAAAGTTATTTTCTTAAGTGGAGAAGCAACCAAATAATACAACTTAAATACAAACTTTAGACTCAAATATTGAATGAAGACCGACTTCAGTATCAAACAATCGCACAAAGAGCCCTTTTTGCAACTTAATAACTTAATATATCTTTTCAATTCTTATTTATCATTAGTTTCCTGTCTTAGAATCCATACATCAAAAGGCTGTGAATTTATTGCAGTGACTTTAAGAACATTGTAATTGTATTTTCAGGAAAATGTGAAATACTCCATTATGCATTTAAATTATATCGAATAATTCAATTTTTCAGGTATTTTATTTTAAATGGAAGCTTAACAAAAGCTGGTAAAAATATTACATTATTTTACGAGATTGGAAGAACTATATTTGAATTTCAGAGAATATGCTGTTTATCAATATTATCAAGTTTAACAGCATGGTTCTCTCTCTCTCTCATTTTTACGTACATGTAAAAATGCTTAAATATCTCCTATACATAAAGATAAAATATAATAGGATAAAATAGTGAAGAGAATATATATATAATCCAAAATATATAAATACACAGATAGCTATACAACCTAAGATAACTATACTAGATGGAAAATAATAGGCACAGTAGTACAATAACAAACTCCTGGCCTTAGAAACCAAGATTGCAGGTTTAAACTAGCCAACCTTCACCTGTAGTTTGTTTATACAACGTGCCGAGAGGAAAGGAAAGAATAACATTAGGAGAAATTCAAATATTATAAATAAAATCAGTATACTAATAAAATATAAGTATAAAATTATAGCCAACTAGTATTTACAGTATAGATTTAAAATCGATGCAAAATGTAGATAGTAAGACTTACTTCGGGAGTGCAGCATCTGGTTATGTTTCCTGCCAAATAAAACAGAAGGATATCAGTGCCGCATAAAGTTAAAATTTATGATAGAATAATATAAAGTTTATAAATATATATATATGTACTTTTAAGAAATCATAAATATATATTGATATAAATATTTGTGGAAAATAAATGAATCCAAGAAATATTTAAATAATATTATTAATTTATTAAATATGTGGCGCCATCTATTGAATAATTGCGTAATTAGTTAAAATATTAGTAATAAAACATAATGTTAATAAGTTATTAATACAAATTGTGTATATCATTGAAAACTATTAGAAATATAATTGTAAAGAAAGTTAGCAGGATAACCATGTTAAATACATTGTTTAATAAAGTTATTAATATTTAAATAAATATTAACTTTATCACTAACTAATGCATTATTATTATATACATAATCTTGCAGGTGATTCGAATTCTAGATACATATTTATGAAAAACAGAACTTATTCTGAAAATTGTTCTTTTTGGACTGTTTTAATGTGTTTACCTCAAAGTATTATTATTTCAAATAGTATACACAACATTGTCATTTCGTGTGGCTACATTTCAGACGAGAAATATCGTTTGCATAGTTAATAGCTATGAATCCTTTCGTAGCTTCATTTCCCTTAAAAATATACTCGTTGCCGTAAAAATTTGCGCAACAAGAAGTAATTGTGGGATCGTAACAATACTTGGCATGAAGGTTCACGCCAGGCAAATATGCAAATGATTAGTAATGCAGCGTACTTACGCATTGCTTAATGTCACTAGAGGGCATTGAACATTCTCCTTGGAGTACGAAACAGGTAAGTAGAGCTCGTTTCAGTGTGCTGAATCTCTCCCAAAGGAAACGCTGAGGTAGACATGCCGATACGCTACCATCGAAGACAATAGGAGCAACTCTCAGAGTTCGAGCGGGGAAGAATCAGCGGCATGTTGGAAGATGGGTGGTCAGCTCGGCGAGTAGCTCGTCAAGTAGGCCGTTTTGTTTGACTGTGAGGAGGTGTTAGGACCAGTGGGCAGAAGAAACCTCATTTACACGGTGACCAGGCTCAGGACGCCCTCGACATACCAATCATTGAGAAGAACGTCACAACATACGACACGCGCGAGTAGAGCCATTTGCTTCATTGGTCGCTGTACAGACATATGGAGCCCCTTCACTACGGACTTTTGTGTGTTCCTGGTTCATCGAAAGGTGGCTGGTTAGAGACGTCTGGTATCCCGCACCCATTACGTGTGCTGGCTATGACATTCATCGACCGACGCCTCCGTTAGAAGTGGTGTCGTGGACGACGGGATTGAACTGTAACGGAATGGAACCCGGTCGTCTTCACCAATGAATCTAGATTCAATTTGAGCAGTGGTGACAATCGTGTTCGTGAGTGGAGGTCCAATGGCAAACGCCTCAATTCCGCCTTCGCTTTACGACACACGGACCCCAAAGTTGATGTAATGGTATGGGGTGCCATGGCCCACGATACAAGGTCCCACCTAATATCCCACCTAATGCATGGCACAATGACAGCCCAGCGGTACGTTATGACATCATTAAGACCCACTCATGGCAGGGCTCCCAAAATCTATTTTCCACAAGACAATGCTCGGCCACACACAGCAAGGACATCACAAGACTGCCTCCGCCACATTACAAACGTTAGGTCGAATAAGAGGCACGTTTACACTAACTGTGCAACGAGATATCTTAAGATATCCGACTACGTTCGGAACCGTGATTTTAAGAAGGTGCATAAATGGATAATTTTCATGATATTTAGTGCCACTTAGATTAGAATACATGTATAAAATTGTTTTAAGGACATTTTGACAAAAAATTACATTATATATAATATTGACAATATTTCGGCTAAAAATTACCTTCGAATTACCTTTTTCAAAATGTTCTCCTTATGTGAAAAATGCTTCTATTATAACATTTTGCATGTATATAGCTCAGACCTCTTTACAGAGGCCCAATTATGATTCTTGAAAAATTCACATTATTTTCAGAGTTACAACCATTTAAATAATTTTCGGCATTTTTTTCTTAAAATTTCTCCCCTCTGTAGTCGTAAAACATGAATAAACCCATTTCTAAGTAATCTATTTCAAAAATTCTAGTTGCGCCTCTGCACAGAGGTCTGAGCTATATACAGGCAACATATTATTATAATAGAAACATTTTTCACAAAGGGAGAACATTTTTAAAATGGGTCATTCTATGTTCTTTTTTGCCAAAATATTGTACTTAAATAATTTTTTATTGTAATACTTGTGATGTACCTCCCCTTGGAAGTACATCCCTCGAAGTATCAGCGTGAGCTAGAGGTGTAGGGTTAGCGAAAGAACTCGGATCCAACATTATCTTAATATGACTTTATTAAGATATTCAACTTAAACTTTTGACAAATTTAATTACAATAATTAATATGAGAGACTCTACGATGACGCAATACGCAACACACAATATATATATATTTATAATAAGACCTAATCCAATTCAGACCAATATCAATAAGCGAACCGCCTAATCCTCGATTCTAATATTAAGTAATCAATCCTACCTTATTATATCTTGTAATAGCACTTGCCTTTATCTGCAATGGGATGTAGCTGTACGGCTACCTTCTAGTCGAGCACCAATATATGTATCCACGCACGTAGAACTTATTCAAACTTGAAACACGAACTGTAATAATCATCAACTGCCACAACGCACATCAATTGTCTAACATTCCTTTGCATTGCCATCGCGCTTAATCTAAGATCCGATATTTAAAGTCCGTTTATTTGCATCTTTATTTCACATTTCATTTCTTGGATTTGGTTGGAAAAGAGTTGTCATTAATTCTGGCCCAAAGAACCTAAAGGACTTGTTAAAGAAAAGACGCGTAAGACGTCACAATCCCCTCCAAGAAACAAAACGTGATTTATTCGAGGGTCTTAATGGTCCTTAAGAAATTACGCGCCTAAATTTTATTCTAACCGTTGATTTCTAATGCTTCACTTAAATTTTAATTTTCACTATTCATCTTAAGTTTAATTTTTAATATTTCTCCTTAATTTGAATTTTCCACAGCTTCAATAAATTTTACTTAATTAAATAGACTAACATTCATAGTCATGCATTTTAATCACGGTAGATTCTCACATGTACAGAATAAATAGACGTGTCCCATCTGGGTAACAGAGCCGGAAAAAAACCATATATGACTTAAATGGTAGAAAAAACGAGGTCCACACGTCTCTTAACTAACTTAATTCTACCTAAATGTTTACTTAAATTCTAACAATTTTTCTTCTTTACATCTTCTCTTTAGCTCTGTTCTTTGTATCGAGATAGATTAATTTCTTATAGACTTCAGGGTCTGTCACCCTAAAAAAAATCTCTTAGGTGATTTGAAAAAAAAAATTTACACATTATGATTACATTTCACAATTTTTATACAGTACATATCACTTTTAAAAATTATAACTAATTTCTATACATATTTTTCATCTGGTTCTTTCAAAAACTTCCCCTCAAATCGCGCAGCGCTGGTTAAATGTTATGTTAGTATGCTATCTACGCAGCGTTTTCCAAAACCAGATGTTCCTTAATATGAAACAATATAACAACACATATATATACACTATACAATTACAAACATTTTTCAATAAACAAAACAAACAACCAAAGGAATTGTCGCATCTTAGCGAAGTCATAACAGAAGTAAACAAATGCATTTTTACAGTTGTTTTCTCCAGAATTATACAAAAATTTACAAGACAAAAGCTTTTTCTTTCCTAGAAAAACACACTCATTTTAGTGTCCACTTTTGCTTGGTTTCTAAAATTTTAATTATCCGACCGTGACTTGGCTTTATTGCAAAAATTCTTCCGACCACTTGTTCGAAAGAATATAAAAAGAAACGATACACAACCTGGTTCTTATGACTTGTAGTTGGCGTTTCCTACCAAGACCCCCAGTGACAAGGATTTCTTTGTACACGTTCCTCTCCTTTCCTGGTCTTGCCGTTGTTGATCACCTCCGCGTCTGGCATTCTTGTTGCTTGATCTTGTTCGCTCCTCGATGTATGGATTATCGTTCCTTTCTCTGTCTTTTCTGGTTCGAACTGGTCCTCCTTGTTGTGTCTTCCTCTCTATGATCGGTCGGGACTCTTCTCTTTTTCCAATTCGTGGTCTAAGGTTGTAGCCGCTTGTGGTGGGCGCTACTGTATCTTCCCTTCGGCTTTTCTTTCTGATTTTTAGTAAAACACTATTAGTATCATTTGACGATAAATTTCTTTTAGGAACTCTATGTTCTGAACCCTTCTGAACTTTCCTTTCTGGTCCTCCCGACCTAGACTCATGTGATTTTTTATAGCCTAACTTTTCATTCTTATTTTTTTTAATCATTCTACCTTTCTCAGACCAAGAACTAGGTATTGATCTGATAAGTGGTCCGCGTTTATTGGTCTTATTTGTGTGTTTCTCACCTTGATCATTTCTAAAACTTAACCCTTTTTCCTCCTACTCACGCTTTACTTCTGACCCTTTCTTTTTACCATCTCGCGACTCATTTGATCTCCGTTGTACTCTGTCAAAACCCCTCGATTCATCGCGCAAACTACCGTTATCCGAACTACCAGTTCCTATCTCCGTCTCGTCACATTTCCTATGACGATATATTCGAACCTGATCTACATTAATCGTTAACCTTTTTCCCGCTTTCCATATCACTACGTTGTTATTCTTAACACCCAATACTCTATACGGACCTTCAAATTTTGGTTTAAACTTAGCTACCACTTTTCTTGTTGCCGAACTTAAAGGATACATTGCTACCAAAACCCAATCATTCGCCTTAATTTGCACATCACGCCTATGTCTATTATAATATTTCTTCCATTTTTCATGTTTAGTTTCTGTGTTTCGTCTAGCCTCCTCAAACAATCTTTCCATATCTCCTACTGCAAATTCCGTTCCGTTTGATACCATCACTAATTTCTGAAAAGGCGTAATCAACATTCTACCTAAGAATAATTCCGCAGGGGTTTTCACCGTTGTTTCGCTTACAGCCGTACGAATAGCAAAAGCAAACTCACGTAAGAATTGGTCCCATGTGTCATGTTGCTCATTGACATAATTTGCAATTATTTGCACCAGATCGCGATTTACGAGTTCTGTTCCATTTGCTTGAAGTCTATAAACAACAGTCTTCAGATGCCTTATGCCTAATATTTCACTTAAATTCTCAAAAATATCGGAAATAAATTGGGGACCATTATCACTAATTAATTTTATTGGAGCTCCAAAACGCGATATATAATTATCAAAAAAATTATCTGCTATAGCTCGAGCAGAGGCTTAAGGGGTAGGATTTCAGCCCACTTGCTGAAATGATCCGTAATTACTAATACATATTGGTTGCGTCTTACTCTCGACACGGGATACGGACCTAACAAATCTAACGTAACTATTTCATTTGGATAATTTGATACAATTGGTATTAACCGACCAGCTGGTAACGCGTTTTTATAATTATTAATTTGGCACATATGGCATGTAGAGACATATTGATCAATAAATTTTCTCATATACAGGAAATAACAAACATCCCTTATTTTATGATAAGTTTTAAAACGTCCGAAATGACCTTATAATGGCTTATCATGAAATTCTCTCATAATTTCATTCCTTAAAGATTTTGGAATGTATACTCGCATTTCTCCTAATGAAATTGCATATTTCGCATAAAATAACAAGCCTTCTACTAGCCTAAAATCGCGAGACCAATTCTCACATATTGCCGCATTAACCGAGCTATCTTCCGGGTTATCTAGATATCTATAGATATGACCTAATTCTGGGTCTGTTTTTTGTTCTTCTATTAACTGATCTCGTGACGAAAGTACCAAATCTCTGATTATTGCACAATTAACACTTTCTCTCCTATTATACTTTCAATTGGGTTTCTCGACAAAACATCAGCTATTATATTCTGAGTTCCAGGCCGATGCTCCCATTCTATATTAAATTCTGCTAATTTTAATGCCCATCTGATCATTCTATTTGACAAATTTTTACCAGTCGTTAAATATGTTAACGCAGTGTGATCTGTATAATAACTATAATCGGCACAGAACCTAAATATGTTCTGAATTTATTTAGAGCCCAAACCACTGCTAAACATTCTCTCTCTGTCACCGTGTAATGCCTCTCCGCAGCACTAAGCGTAAGAGAAGCAAATACTACTGGTCTCTGTTCTTGGTTTAGAACCGCTCCTACCCCTATTACGCTTGCATCCGTAAATAATTCAAAAGGTTTTTTGAAATCTGGAAATTTTAAAACTGGCACTTTTGTTATAGCCGCCTTGACCGCGTCGAATGCTTTCTGCGCCTCAATCGACCAATCGCTTAAGATTATAAATAGGTTCGCAAATATCGGCATAATTTTTAATAAATTTTGCGTACCTTTGGGACATTCCTAAAAATTTCGACACCTCCTTGGAGTTATGCGGAGGTTTCATTTCAACTATAGCTTGAACTTTTGTTTCATCAATTTTAATTCCCTCCTTATTAATAATTATACCCAAATATTTTAACTCTTCACAACCAAATTTACACTTATATTTATTTAACATTAACCCCGCCTCATGTAATAATCGAAAAACTTCTTTCAAATGCTTAACATGTTGAGTGACTGATGGAGATGATATTATGACATCGTCCATATAGACACTCACAAACTTGCCTATCACGGGGTTGAAAATTATATCTATGGCTTTCTGAAAATTAGGAGCTGCCCCTTACAAGCCAAATGGTATTCTGCGGAAGGCGTATGTACCATTTTTCGTGACAAAGGCGGTTTTAACTATATCACTAGGGTTTACAGCCATCTGAAAATATCCCGACCGAAGGTCCAGGGCAGACATTATGCCTGTGTGGAATATGTTCATTATTAAATCGTCTATTAAGGGTAAAGGATACCTAGGGTACTTCGTGATCGCATTTAGTTTCCGATAATCAACAGCAAATCTATATGCTTCCGGATTATCCGGTGGTGTGGTGGTGTGTAACCCATTATTCTTTCTACATAACACCACTGGTGACGTGTACGGGGATTGAATGGGAATTATAGTTCCCTCTTTCAACATTTTGTCAACATGATAATCGATAATCTCTTGTTTAACCCTATCATATCTGTAGTTCCGGGAAACAACCGGTGGGCTATCTCCCGTGTCAATCTCATGATATAAGACATGCGTAAGCCCTGGTTTATCTGAAAACAATCCTTGAAAACTATTAAACAAATCTTGTAATTCCCGTTTCTGTCTTTCTTCTAATTTTGTCTTAGAAAGATCTATTTCTACTTTTTCTATTTCAACCGTTTTAACCACTTTATTAATCTGCGAATCTGGAATCGCCAAAGATTTTCGATCAAAGTCTAAAATGATCTTTGATCCACCTATGAAGTCTATCCCAAGAATACATGAGTATTCCAAATTTGCTAACACATGGAACAACCAAGGGTTTTCGAAATCCCGTATTCGAATATTTACTTTCACAACTCCCGTATTTCGACATTTAGCTCCTTGCGCCGTGATCACGTGAGTACTCGATTTCTTTACTTGTTTATAAAAAAAAATATTTTTGGTATGTCTCTTCCGATATAAATGACTTCTCCGCTCCAGTGTCCCATAACGCTTTCGTAAACGTTTCGTCTAATAAAATAGGAACATACGGAGGTTCCACCGGAGACATACATATTGCTGAAAGTTTAATCGATGAGAGATTTATCGACTGTGTCTGATCACCTTTAATATCATTCACTTTCAAAACATTTAAACCTCCCATTTGTTTTCTACTGCCTCGACTAAAATTTTCACTCGAACCCCTATTTCTTTGGTCCCCTCTACTAAAATCGTCATTTTGACCTCGATTTCTAAATTGATATCCCCTATCGTTAAATCTGCGATCATCGTTTTGAAACCTATTCCTGCTCTCGAACCACTGATTTCCTTGACGGTTGTTCTGATAGTTACCCCTATAATCATTTCTAGCATTATTCGGTCTATGTACCACTTCAGAATTTCTCCAATTTCCTCGATTATTACCAACATTAGATATCCTACGCTCATACCAACCTCGTTCTTCCACGTTATTACTATTTCTCGAACCCAATGTTGCCTTGCACGAATATCTTTCCTCAAACTTAGCTAATACTTCTAATAATTGGATCGCGGTTTGTGGATTACGCACTTCCACGCAATCTTGAACTTGCGGCTCAAGTCTAACGAAAATATGATCTACAAGGGCTTGCTCAGACATCCCCAGTTCTAATTTCTTGTTTAACTTAAGTAAATCGTAAACAAAATCTGTCGGCTCCTGGTTAGGTCTTTGCTGAGACGCGTAAAAACGTGTCTCTAAATCTTTCCTATTTTGGATGTTAGGGAATTCTTTCGACAATGCTGCTTTCAGCTGTGCGAAGTCCGTGGCGGTATTTCGCACTAACGTCGATCCGAATATTATGGTACCAATCCAGGGCTCTACCCATGAGATGACCTTTTAAATACGCACACGATAAGTCACTGGGTATTTCAAGTAATTTAATTTGGTTATTTATACCCTCTAAAAATTCTGTGACGTTCTCCGACCCAGAAAAATATACTTCTAACCAAACATTAAATCCTCTCGCGTTTCTCATCTCGGGGTCATATAGATTAAACCTAGTTGGGCGCCATTGTGATGTACCTCCCCTTGGAAGTACATCCCTCGAAGTATTAGCGTGAGCTAGAGGTGTAGGGTTAACGAAAGAACTCGGATCAAACATTATATTAATATGACTTAATTAAGATATTCAATTTAAACTTTTAACAAATTTAATTACAATAATTAATATAAGAGACTCTACGATGACGCAATACGCAACACACAATATATATATTTATATTTCTAATTCAGACCAATCTCAATAATCAAACCGATTAATCCTCAATTCTAATAAATAATCAATCCTACCTTATATTAGTCCGTAACGCTACTTGTCTTTATCTGCAATGGTATGCAGCTTGTCGACTAACTTCTAGTCGAACACCAATATGTTTATCCACGACACGTAGAACTTAAATCTTGAACCACGAACTTCAATAATCATCCACTGCCACAACGCACGTCAATTGTCTAACATTCCTTTGCATTGCCCCTACGCTTACTCTAAGATTCTATATTTATCCTATATTATTTGCATCTCTTCACTTCTCGTTTCTTCGATTTGGTTGGAAAAGAGTTGCCATTAATTCTGGCCAAAGAACCCAAAGGACTTGTTAAAGAAAAGGCAAGTAAGACCTCACATACTATTCTTAAAACAATTTCATATACATTTTCTAATCTAAGTGACACTAAATATCATAAATATTATCCATTTATACGCTTTTGAAAAATTACGGTTCCGAATGTAGTCGGATACCTTAAGACATCATATGGAACGCATGCTTCAATGGCCGCTCGTATCACATCATGCATTAGCGCACTGGAGGAGGTCCAACATACTAAAACTTTCTTTCATTTGCACTTTTTCTGCAATAAATTATCCTTTTTCTTCGATTTTCTAATCACTTACTTATATCAGAGTAATACTTAAAATGTAAAATTTCGTTTCATTTTGACGACTTTTCTTGGTGCACAAATTTTTATGGCAATGGATGTACTTTTCATATAGTTATTTGATTCAAAATATTGTTTGGTGGAAATAAATATTCAAAAGACTTTTCCAAAAATTAATGATAGTTTGCTTCGTTATTCTTCAGGCTTTGTTTTTGAATTTATTTTAATTTTGTTTGACCTTAATTCTATTAAATCTGTAAATAATTGTATTAAACAATAAACCTAATTTAATTGTACTTGTGAAGGAATAAAATTTCAGACCACCACGTGTATCTCTCATCCAAGAGCGCTTACAGGCAGAATAGAGTGAAGAGGTCATGCCTCAACAAATGGTTAGTTGCTTATGTTGTATGTTCAGGAAAGGAAATCGAAGTGGATCCCTACACGTAGTAATGAAGGAAATCATTGCTGACAATCCCTCGCATCGTTGGGCAACAAGTTTTACCATTAGATTTCTTGAAAGCGTTTGGCCTTTGAGACAAATATTTCTATATTTGTGGTGACTATGTCGAAAAATAGTTCAAGATTCCAAATTGTGATGCTAGGGTGTATTTTGTTTTGGGAGTAAAGTTTCTGTGTGTAAAACAGTGACGAAAATTACTTTCGGAACGCGACTCGTGCATTTTTTTAGATAATTAATTTGTACGCCCTTAACATACATCTGTAAGTATACTTCAAGTTGTGCAGGTTTATTTGTAGCAATTTATAGTTCAATTTTTACTTTTAAGCTCTACATGAAATTTTTATTTAACATAGATTTTTTTCAAGTGAAAACTGAAACTTTTTTCACATTTGAGCCAAATTTGAAAAATAAGTACTTACATTCAATGATCACTTTGACGTTCTATTAAAATTATTTCTTTGCTTAATTTTAAAGTTATCAGCTTTGTTATGTGTCATATTTATATTCAAATAGACATTTTATGTCACTGCTATCAGTTACAACAAAAGTTATGTTAAATAATATTGAAACATTCATAAAAGAAATATAAATTGTTAATAAACTAATGTAAATAGATTAACAAATACACGAATTTCTGATTTCAACATTAAAATTTTCAAATTCGTAAGCAGCTTACAATACTTTAAAACATGATACAGATTAATTTAGCCCTCTCACATGAAAGATGTCTCTAAAAGTAAAATACATCACCCTACTGTGCCATTTACTTCAATTTTATGAAACTTTATTCCACAGACAAAAATATATTCACCTTCCTTTAATAAAGCCTGGGAAAAGAGCACTGAAATATATATCAATACATATCTATCAATTAAATATAAGTTTCAGCGAACAATGCAAAAGCTTGTTTCCCTTTATGTGAGGGCATTTTCTTTCTGGCGGTTTTAAGGAACCTTTTCCGCAAACTAATGCGTTTTAACACATCTCAAAACCCTACCTTCGCCTCCAAATTAACCCAACAAAGAATTTTTACCGAACATGAAAATCGGCTTTACAATTAATATACTTTCACTCTTTTGTAATTACTCCGTCTTGTGCAAAGGATACACCTGCACTTTTCTTTTCTAATGGACCGCAAAAGGAAACTTGAAACTTTTGCGGGCGATATTTCAGGGCGAAAATATTGAAGAAGCTATTGGTTTCCGATGGCTTGCCCGTAGATGAAAGCGTTCGCAACGGGGGAGTATAATGAAGTATTACACTTTTTGGGTTCTGTAACAGATAATGAGTCCATCGAAATATAGAAGGAAAAGGTATTTTAGAACTTTTAAAAGCTTAGGGGTTCCGAAACTTTTGGAAGGAATTTTCGCAAATTGCTTGGAATGTCTTCAATACGCGTTAGAATCTTTTGGCCTCTGTGGTTCATAAATTTCAGCTATCGAACACAGCGTCAGATATTTTATTTATCCGCTGCTTCGCGCTTTTATAGGAGGGATATTCGATTCGATTAGATGTTCTAAATATCGTTCGTAAAATAAACACTTCGGAGACTTGTGGCAACACCGTTTAAATTATTTTTGCGGTGAAAAGTCGGCGCGATTGCTTACGCGAAGCTTCGATCGGTTGGTTTACTTTGCTTTACTTAACTAGGATCAATGGGGTTCTATTTTGGAAAGGTGGCTAACAGAGATTTTTCAGGATAATGAGTATGTATTGATTTTTATCTGATGGGAGTGTAAAAAAAATAAGTTTTGCTTAAAATGAAATTTTATTCTGAAGTGAAGAAACACAAAAAGAGAGGAATTTATTGTTTAATAATGAAGTGCTTCTTTCGAAGGAACATTGAAGCAAAGGCAAAATTAAAGCTTTAGGGAGATCGAAGCTTTTAAAATGTGTACTTGGAATTCTCCATTTGTTTTGCTACCGATAATTTAAAAGCCTTATTGTAGCTTTGGTAAACATTTCTTTGTTTTGTATGATATTTCAAAAAACTCAGGTTAGCGATTTAGTTATATGCTAAATTATCTCTTAAGCAAACATTTTTCATTCATTGTTTTAATAAAATGCGTGTTAATAATTAAAACAATATATAAACTTGAATGTATAATCCTTTGAAAGACTTTTTTTTCGGTCGAAATATCGACCACCTGTCCTGTAAAGGTACATGTATTAAAATATATAAGATGAGGTAGGTAATACAACAAAATATTTCTATTAACCATTTAACTGCCGATTAAAAGTTACACGATTCGCTCCCCACTGCTTTTCACATAGGTACGCGTATGCAGTATATTGGGGGGGGGGAGAGAAAAAGCAGGAATAAGCAAAATTTTCTATGGAATAAGTAAATCCTTTGCAAGCATGGTTAAGGTCCTTTTATAGAATTTCAAAGCCTTCGCAATATTTTTATTGACAGCATTTCAAAGAAAAGAATCGTATATCGGAAGGACGGATATATATGTCCTGGACACATAACAAGAAAGTTAAGCAAGATGGAAATATACGCCGGTGGCACTTAAGAGATTAATATTACATTTTTAAGTTATCCTTGGATGGGAAATCCAAATAATAAACTATTTCTTTTGTAGCAGCAAGGACCACCCATACTGCGAAGATTAATGTGTGTGCAATAAAATTTATTTAAGAAAATTAGTAATGTAACAAAATCACGATCAATAACACATTTTAAAGGTATATTTTTATGAAAATCCTTTAAGGCACCATTTCATTCGGTTGAAATATCGACCCCTTATAGAGTCGGTAAAATAACAAAATATTTTCTATGAATAACACATATTTTAAGTTATTCTTATGCGTGAAATCCTTTAAGAGACTACTTCTTTCGATTGAAATATCGACCACCCATCCTGTAAAGATATATATGTTCCAAAATTTATGAGATAAGATAGAGAATAGAACAAAATATTTCTATAAATAACATATTTTTAAGTTATCCTTATATAGTTTATTACAGAAATAATAATAATAGTTTTTAAAAATGCAAAAGTATTATTTATTGGTCCTATTTTTAAAAAATTTCAATACCTAAAGTCACTGAAGTTTAATATTTTCGAGACCTTAGATTAAATAACGGCACCATTATTGTTGCAATACGAAAATCATAAAACTATGCAATAAAAAAACGAATAGTTCACTAATAAAAACCAACACAACTGTTGATACGATAAGGCTAGTTTTAAAAAAGTACTAAAATGTAATAAGTACTTGAAGTGAAGCGTGCTTTTCATAGGTTGAATCATTTCTGTTATTTTGTATAAGCGAATAAAAGATAAAACATACAGGAAGTTGCTGAAAATAATGCATCCTAAAAGAAATCGGTTTCGAAAAAACTATAGATAAAGATCAAAACTTGGAGCAATTGCAATCCATCAGAAAGTAGCAAACTGAACAAGTAGACGAAACAAATAATGAACTAAACCACGCGTTTGTTTGAACAGCCTATACATCTTGAAAACTTTGTAGAAATGAACTTTTGAATACGGCTGACAAGTTTAATTGCATTCCTTTTAGAAAGATGCAGAGTGCTGATTTAAAGACTTGAAATCTTTACTCGAAATTATGGAGACGGGTTGCAAATGAGTGTTCAAGAATTTAGACATGTTTCTTGCATTCAAAAATAACAACGACGGATACTCATTTAAAAAAGCAAACGCAATGTTAATCAGTGAACAAATTTTTGTAATGTAAAAATGAAGCTTTTTTACTACAAATGAGGGAATGAAAACTACTCCTAAAATCTTGATTATGTTCAACGTGATCAATTAACCTCGTAGCTTAAAGGCAAAAAAAATTCGCATAATGTTTTAGTTTTATTACGTACAATTTTATGTTTATTCACACATATAATAATCAAATCATTTGATATATTTTTATTATTTCAATTGCAGATTTCATATCTTCTTTACTTTAATTCAATAAAATAAATCGTTGAATGTTATAACAGTAATATTAGAAATCTAAGAATCAAATGCAATATAAATAAACGAATATGTAACTTAATTAAAATATATCGGTTTTTCTGAAAAAAACACATGAATCTTCTTTTTTAGTCATTCAATAAAAAACAGCAATGAACAAAATTGCGCTTGATTAAAATTATTACAAAAAATATAGTAATAAGTAAATGTAATAAAGTTATATATAATAATTCATGAATATAAAGTTATAGCACACACATCCTATAAAGCAAAAACATATTAGTAGATAAATATAATAAAATACACAGCCAAATGAATGTAATAAAGTATATTAACTAAAATGAATATAGAGTAAAAAATATAAACATAAATGCATAGCGAGTTTCAAAAAAAATGTGGGGGGGGGTATATATTTTTCGAAAATAAAAAAATAATATAATTGCAATGAATACTTTTTTTTGTGCGTGTGGTGTGTGGGTGGCTTAGGGTATCAGAAAGTAATCAACTTTTTATTTAGAATTTGTTTGTAAACATTATCTTCATTTCTGCAGTCATGGGACTTTTAATTTGGAGACGTTTTTGATTATGCACTTTGTCATTACAGTCGGACCTCTATATAACGAAGTCGATAAATCCCCCCCCCCAAAAAAAAAGTTCGTTATATGGAAAGTTCGTTATAAAGAGGTTCATCTTTCAATCTATTTTATAAACCACGTAAAACAAATTTTAAGCTTTTATTAACACTATATATATTAAAAAAATAATTATTCACACCTTTTTGCAAATCAATATCTATTAAATTTATATATCTTGCACATAAAAAAAATTAAAGAAAACAAGAAAAAATAATGTCTGTATTTACGACATTAAGAAAATAATTTTAGATTAAGATTAATGAATTTTAAGAACATCTTATAATTTTAAGCATGCAAGTAATTTTAAACATACATTATTTAATAATTAGAATTTCTAAACATGCATAACTACATGCGTCCTTAAATTTAATTACTCATAAAATCTGTCAATTTTGTATGAGTTTTTTTGTTTGAAAAAAATGCTTTGTTTCATAATACACGTCACATTTTTGCAATGCACTAAAAATCCCTTCAGGCATATTTTTCTGACTTTTCTTAAATTTTTCTAGGCATCAATTGCTACCTAGAAATTGGCCGTATCCCAATGCCTCCGCAAATTGAAGAGCATTATCTATTATGAAAGGTCTAGAGACTGGAACATTTTTATCTCTCATTGTGTGTGTTCTTTTCAAAACTGCCTCGTCAACATCTTCGCAGACACATATTCTTAAACGTATTCAACAAGAATTCGATGAATCATAATTTTGTAGCATCTCGATTTTTTTATAATAGTTTATAGGCTGTTTGGGGGAATACCAAATTTTAAAACAATATCCTCTTTCTTGACTTGTTTATCCACTTTCTGAAAAAAAAATTTCTTTGATGTTCCAGCATCAAACGTTTTAACATTTTCGAGCTACAATAAATGAAGTTACCAGTACGACTGATCAACACAACAAATGAACGGAGACTAGTTCAAGGACACGAGACAACTCCAATGAGGGTGAAAAGAGATATCAAAGATGTATTCAATGAACTAGACAATGGAGTTTAAGGTTCCACTTCTTGTATGAAACGCCCAGAATTCTTTTGCTTTCGTCAAGTTAGGTCCTTATAAAATCCGTTCAAGATTATGACTACCATAAAATTTGTTAAAAGGGAGAATAACTTGAAATGTCCAGAAATACTTCAAATAGGGAGAAAAAAAGGAAACATAAGAAAAAAAAAAGTTCGTTCTATAGAAAATGCACTTCGCTATAGGGAGGTTATTTAATGAAGAAAATCGGGAAATGGTTTCAGGAAATTCGCAATATACAAGTTGGTTATATGGAGGTTCGACTCTATTTTAATATTCTTGTTATCAAAATAAATCGTCTTATAAACGGTTATGATTACAAAGAAACTAATTCGCAAGAAAAAAAATCGAAAACTGAAAGCTAAACAGCCAATCGAATATTTAAGAAAAGTTCCTGCGAATATTTACTTTAATTTACTGTTATTAAAAGATCCAGGTTAGCTCGTATACTCTCAGAGAATCAGATTAAATATTAAATTATTCTTTTATTCATCATTAAGTTATTCGACTACGTTCGGAACCGTGAATTTAAAAAAGCGCATAAATGGATAATTTTCATTATATTTAGTACCACTCAGATTAGAATACATGCATAAAATTATTTTAAGGACATTTTGACAAAAAAAAATTATTTAAATATAGTATTTTGGCAAAAAATTAACTTAGAATAAGCTTTTTTCCAAATGTTCTCCTTTTGTGAAAAATGGTTCTATTATAATAATATTTTGCCTGCATATAGCTCAGACCTATCTACAGAGGCTCAACTAGAATTTTTGAAAAATTCACCTTTTTAGAGTTACCACCAACTGAAATAATTATTGGCGTTTTTTTCTTAAAATTTCTCCCCTCTGTTGTCGTAAAATATGAATAAACCCACTTCTAAGTTATATATTTCAAAAGTTCTAGTTGAGCCTCTGCAGAGAGGTCTGAGCTATAGACAGGCAAAATATTATTATAATAGAACCATTTTTCACAAAAGGAGAACATTTGGAAAAAAGCTTATTCTAAGTTAATTTTTTGCCAAAATATTGTATTTAAATAAATTGTTTTGTCAAAATGTACTTAAAAAAATTTTATGCATGTATTATAATTTAAGTGACACTAAATATCATGAAAATTATCCATTTATGCGCTTTTGCAAAATCACGGTTCCGAACGTTGTCGGATACCTTAGCATACTATTTATTTTTTTCATCCTGAGAGAAATAAAATTTAACTTCGACAGGAGGTTTTGTTTATTATAATCAAAGAATATTCAATTCCAACATTTTTACTCCAAAGTAAAAATGTTCAAACTCAAATCATCTTTATCGATTGATTTAATGTTTATTAACATCAGACTTAGAAGCTTTATTAGGACTTTTGGTGATAAGCTTCATCATTTTAAACGCTCAAGTGACAAAGACAGCGCACCTAAACTGTCACCCAAATTTCTGTACCCTTCCCCACATGGCAATGGGAAGACTTTGAGAGATTTAACACGCATCGCTCCTTCCAATTGACTTACCTTTAGTGATGTTAGGACTCGAAACCCTGCATCGAAAAAAATATAACTGTCTACGAGCTGGCGACCTTGCCTACTCAGCTACCGTTGCCCCAAATTACTATCTAAGTAATAAATCAAAGCTGAAATGTTCAATCTTAATTCAAATGATCTCTCCTAGGGTTTTAATTTCTTTAATATACAGATAAATAACCATTTTTCTTGTTGAAATGCGTTTAGAACTAGATTTTGACAGAAATCTAGAAAAAAGGACATTTCATTTTTGTATTTATTTATTTGCACACTTTTGAAAACTGATCTTGTATTATCTGAAGTAAGTCATAAAAAAGAACAGAATAAAATCATAAAAAATAAAGTAATATAAAAGGCACACACACACACAAAAACCTAAATATATCCAATTCAGATCTGGTAATATTCAATCTATAAATCCAAGATTTATAGCATTTCTTCATCCATGGAAAATTCAGAAAATTTTTGATTTTATGATTATGATGAAGAATTCAGAACATTTATACTTTTATATCATCTTTCTTTACCCAAACACTTAATATTTCCTCCAAGGTAATCAATCAACTTTTTTTTCCGTTTATGTCTTGCAATGTTGTTTTATAAATCCTTGAAAAACTCTTTACGACTAATTTTGCCAGTTCATAAATGATTTCAAATGCTTGAAAATTTTCAGTTGCTTAAGAGATATTATTTTAGTATTTTTTGAATCCTGAAAAGAAAATCCCGTTCTCAAAATTCCTGTTACTTTCTAACAAAATTGTCCTCGTAGCATTTTTTTTCTATTGTAGAATAAGATTTTTATTGGCCAGATTTCAAATAAATTTTAGGCATGCAAAGGTATTTTATCTTGATATATTATGAGTGTATACCTTAAGAACTTCAGACAGAGAAAGAAAGTAATAGAAGAAAATTATGTAAAAGTATTGAACTGTAATTTAGACACCTCTTTTTGAGTATATTCAAGTTTTGTTAAGCATCTGTTTTTCAGTTCAAGAAAAAAAAACTATTATGAGCCATTTTAAATGAAAAGTATGCAACTTCTTTTCCTAAAGTAAAGAACATTAAAGTGTAAATATTACAAATATCTTCCTTACATGCGTAACTTCAGTTTCGTAACTTATATCAAACAGCTTATATTGTATATACTCCAATAAAAACAAAAACAAATAATTTAGAATAAAGACACGCCAGATTCTCAGGTTAAATCTAGAAGTTTACAAAGTTTTATCATTTAAACATCATGTACTGCATTTGAAATTAGACTCCATGAATAAATTAAACATATTCTGTGAAACTCTCTTTCAACTGCAGTTTTAGAACAAAAACCAAATCCGATAATTGTATTAAATTGCAAATTTGTTGATTCAAAATAATACAATTTAATATAAAAGTATGACTACCACATTGTACTAATTTAGTTTTTCTTTAAAAACTAGAACTAAACAAATTCTCTGAAGGAGAATTTCAATAACTGGAAATTTTCATATTTTGTTGCGTCTTCTGATTTGCACAAGATATGAAAGAAACAATACGAAAACATTTACAGCAGTAAAATTTTAATTGAAATTTAATTAAAGCATCATCATTTAATTAACAAAAAGTATTCTTCAAAACTTTTACTGGAGTTTATTAGTTTCAGCAATTTATCAAAATTTACTTTTTTATTAATCAAAGAAGAAACAGATTGTTTTTTCAAAATAAAATATTCAACTATCTTTTTTTTAATTATTGATTCTTCTATCTTTTTAATTGTAAGTGACGGCTACTTTTTTGGTATTTAAAGAAAAAATTGATAAAAAGTTGTGTTTAAACTAGATTTACATTTGTTACAAGAATATTTTTGTAATATTTTCTTTTTACTGACTTATTTCTTATTGTTGTACAAAAGATAAATTAATTTATATGTTACTTTAAATTTAGGCTCTTTTAATTTTGTTTCAAAATTGAATACTATTAAATTATTTAAAATTTGTTTCCGTATATTAACACATGTAAATGCCAAACAAAAAACCAATGAATCACTCGTGTATAAGAAATTATACTCATTACCTTGTATGTAAGAAACTATACTCCTTAGCTGACATATAAGAAATTGATCGTTACTTGTTCACTTCACTAGGTATTTCAGGATATTGTATGACCATATCGTTTTGTTAAATTATTGATATCTTAATACTAGCGTTAATTTTTCGATTCTACTAACAGTCATTCTTATAGCCTTTGTCTCTTGACTTAAAAGAGAGCAGAACATGAATTTTATTAACGGAAGTATAGTTATCTTTGACGCTCCCGTAATCTCCCAGGTCAGTTTCTTTAAAAAACCCTTTTAGGGGATCTTTATTCAACAAAATAAACATGCGTACCAAATTTCAATACTGTAGGTCAAATTGCTTAAAAAATGGATTTTTTTTATCTATACACCTTTATAACCCCCTTCCTTTAAAGGCAATCTCTATAAAATCCGTCATTAGGAGATTTCTGCTCAACGAAACATGCTTATCAAATTTCTTTCAATTCTGTAGGAGTGACATTTTTTTAAAAAAAGAAATTTTTATCTATAACACCTTCATAACTTCTCTCTCAAGCCCTCCCCCTTCCGGAGTCCATTTCCACAAAACTCGCTCTTAACGGTTCACTATTCCACGAGAGAAACATGCTTACCAAATATCAAATCTAGTCTAATAATTATGGAGATCTTGCGATGAGTGAGAGAGCGATTCTGTCTCTCATATATTCAATATTTTAAAAGAGATGTAAAAATATCCATTTATATTAAATGTTTTACTGATTATATGATAGCTATGACTGAACTTTATTTCTGGCGCACAAATAAAATACTTACAATAAATTTCCTTTAAATTGTCATTAATCTTTTTAAAAATAACTTATATTTTAATAAAGTTTTTTTAAAAAAATAAATTTTCTTATTTTAAAATGTGACGATGTTAATTAGAATTACAAAATATTTTGAAAGCCTTATTTCCCATGAAAATAGTTATTTTTAGCCTTAAGAAATAATTTAACGCAAAATTAATTTTCATAAAAAAAATATATAACCTTTAATTAATTTTAAATCTAAACTTTATAAATGTATAGTATTTTTATCTGTTTGTAAAATACAAGGCCGAATAACTTGCTAATTCACTCAAAAATTATGTGATATAAATCATATCAATTGCAGCACCCAGTTTAAATCCCGGCACGTAAATGTAGCATTTCATCAATTCCTTCCAGTTACGACTCCGACCGCATCAACCCATTTTGATATTGCAAAGTGTATTGAGTGGAAAGAGCGTGGCTTTCAAAAATAGAAGCAATTATGAGCTCACTATCATTTTACGCCACTCACCTCCTGGCCAAATTTTCCAGGAATTCCAACGAAAAGGCTTAATTGCTATTTACTTTAATTACGGCGTGCCTTGGATGCTGCGAGTGATTAGGAGCCGCCATAAAGTCCACTCTCCATTTCAGAATTGGTTTTAAAATCCCCGTCTGAGGAAACTAGAGTCCATATTGATGATATCATAATCCACAAAGCATTGGCCCGAGGTGCTATGGCATGGAAGAGCAGAGACGCCATTTTTGGATGATGGTTGCAATATACACGTTTGGGTGGATAGCGGTTATATGGAGAAAATAATTATTGTTGATAGATTTAATATTTTCAAATGTATTTATTATATATTTATATTTATTATATATATGTATACTTATATTTATTGTACATTTATATTTATATTACATTATATTTAATATGTATTTATATTTATGTATTTATACTACAAAGGGGTTGAGTTTTCTAAAAAAAATGGGAAAATATTTAATTTTGGTTAGAGACACAAAATAAAATTATTTTTCTAACCAAAACGTTGTCGGTATGCTAGCGAATTACCCTGAATAACAGTATATATTCATACAACATCATGAAATGCCCAGCGAAGTGGATAGGTAATGGCTAGTTGCTTATATTTTATAAATCAACACACTGGCCTCCTAAAGTCTGCGCACGTGTTTATGCTATAATTACTATTAAAATCTCGCTTTAGAAAATCAAAATAATACTTCTTCACAATTTCCTTATTCAAGCAACAACAGCAGAATTCCCCTTAAGGAGAAAAAACAACGTTTTCTAGCCAAAAGAGATGATTCCTCCATAGTGCATGGAAGCTGAGTGGTCGCACTTCCCCGCCACAGGTCCGAGGCTAAGACTCCGGGATGAAAAAGATCGACTCGGTCTTTCGTCCCTTCAGTGAGTCCATCAATGAACATTAAGCTTGAATGGGAACTAAACACAGGAGATTTCGCTTCAAACCTTCCCTCTGACTTACTTACTCCAGAGAATCAAGCTCGCCCAAAGGGTTTAGAGCTGCATTAGACCCCCCGAGAAGTATTTTATTCTCAAATCAAGCAAAAAAAACATGTACAAAAAGGTCCCGAATGAGTCACCACAATTCTTGAGAACCACGAGAAGGATACAGCAAAAAACGCTTTACAATTACAATGCAAATACAAAACACAAACACACACAGGTGCTATCTTCTGTCTGACTGGAAAATCTGCTCATGTACCTCAATATCAAAGGTCATGAAAAGTGAGATGGGCACAGTAAGCCTTGGACCTCATGGGCTGTTGGGCCACTGAGTTTAGTTTAGTTTTTATATTAGTACAATACACACTGCAACATTTCATAACCCCAGCTCTCTATCTCCGCATCGTCGAATCAATTTGATCCAAGCTTTTTTCCATCTACCGTTGTATCGTGTACCTCAGTTTCGTCTCAGCTGATTTCCTTAAGAAGCTTAATATAATAAAAAAACTGTAAAATGTACTAAGTATTTTTTTCATGTTACTATTTAGCAGGTCTCCTCTCACAGCAATTTTAATAAGAACACGAAAATACGTTTTTCTTTTAAAAAAAATTATTTTACTCTTTACCATAAAAATGCTCAAACATTAAAACTTCGTTCTCCTTGTGGCAGTACTTAACATAAAAATTAACTTTTTGAAATTCCGCATAGGTAGGTTTTGAAACTCTAAAAAGAAGTTTTGATCCACTCTGATATATATTATGCGTTAACAGATATTAGGTGTTTGATCCCCGAAGTAGGTACTGCCAACTTAATTTAATGTATTTCAAAAAGATATCGCTTTAACTGAAATAACATAATAGTTAGAAATAACCACTTGTATCCACTAGTTCAATTCTTCTAGTAGTTTCAGGTATTTCCTTTTGCGTTCTCAAGGGGATGGTGACAATAGGACTAAAAGTAATTTTTTTATAGAAATGAAAAAACTTTTAGCGTCAATTTTTATAAAACCTCTTGCATTATTCATCTATTTATAAAACAGCTTTTATTTTTAGAAAACGGACTTTTATACATTTTATACATTTATCATTAAAATATTAATGAAGATTTAAGTATTGCGCCAGTTTCAGGATAATTTTCAACATATCAATGTATCATTTAGAATGATGTTAAAACCTTTTAACTGGCTATTCTTTTTGAGCAAGTGGTAAGTTTGGAACAGATTTTGAATTAGATATAAAACGTCTTTATATTAAAATAAAGTTATATGTTTTAAAGTTATAAAGCAGAGTTCGGAAACCATATAAAAAGCTAGGTGTGCCAAACCCATCTATCAATATGATTCAGAGCCACATAGTAAGAATTACTTGAAACAATTCGATTCTCCCAGAAATGCATGTATAAATGTCAAGAATACAGATTTCAAAGTTTTATTATATATTAGTTATGTATCTTCAAAAGATATACATTAATATAAAAACATACAACATAAATAATGACTATTCCTTCATCATAAATAATAAACTTTTACATATATTATGTATTATGTATCTTTTAAGAATATTTATTAAAATAGGAAGCAAACCCAAATAAAATATAAGTATTCCTTCAGTGTAATTAAATTTAAAATATATATTTTAATTCGAACTTTGTCTTTGCAACGCTTTACTTCATATAGAGAGGTATAATTCATTCAGAGGTATAATTTTGGGGACTTTCAATTCGATACGATTCTGAATGTTCGGTTGTTGAATAACTTTTTTGCAGACTCAAAATGTTTTTCATAAGAAAAAACTTGTTCACACAGAAATGTAGAACCAAAAGCAGAAAACAGAGTATATGAAACTTTTTCTCTTCAAACAAATAAATCTCTGCAGCAATGATATCCAACATTTTAAAACACCTCTCGTTAGAGTTATTTTCAAGTTTTTTACGTAATTCCGAAAATTTTATTTTCAATAAATTTGATGACATTAGTTCAAAAGTATCAGTTTTCCTCTCTATTCAAAAATTGACAAATGTATAGAGGTGTGTAGAGTTGTATAAAGTGCCACTGAGAGTTGTACCGCACGCTCATGCCTTAGGTTACCGAACCCTGTTTTACCCGTAAGCTGTACGGGCACTGGTATTTTCTTCTTTTTATCTTTGATTTGCATAATTCCTATTGTGAGTTATTAGTGCTACTGCTTTTAAGAGATACACAGTTTGCCCATGATACTGAAATACTCATCCGGAATTTTCTTTGTTATCAAGGCAATGCACAATTTATTGCTTGAGAAAAAATGAACATGGAAAGGGAATGCAAAAAAGCCAATATTATCTCTGTCCTCAAAGCAATGTAAAACTGAGTATTACGCCGTACAATAGCATGTGCATATTGTTCTCAAATTGTGTGCGCTTATGTCTATGCACACATACACAAAATCCTCAACCATTTGAAAAAAGAGGTACAAACATGACATATTTGTAAGGATGAGAAAAATTATTTAAGGGTATATGAAACATTATTCCTAACAGGCAGCGTGTACTTGCAAGAAGCAAACATTTAGGGGGTTTGTGTTCCTCACAATTATAAAATAAAAAATGGTGTGAAAACTTTAAAATTTAAAATTAAATTCAAATTCTTCCATTTTTGCATTATGTTGAGTATTATATTAAAATATATTTAAAAAAAATGTACCCTTTTTTGGAATATCCTGGACAAAAAATATGGCCACTTAAGGGGTAAAGCATATTTAATGTCTATTTCTCTTCGTCCTTAAAATTTTAAAATGTTTTATAAATATCCCATTTTTTTACTCCAACAAGTTAAATAAAATTTCAATTAGCATTATAGCCTGAGAGCCGAAGCGTACAGAAATTATTTCATATACAAAAGAATAGCTAAATTCTTTAAGAAAGAAGTACTGCAATATGAAATATATTGTTCTCTAAGAGAGGAATATCAAAATGCAATTTTTGAGTGGATTTTTGTTTTGTTGTGAGAAAGTAAGGAAGGACGTTGGAAGGGTGTGTAAAGTTTGCGGCCGAATTCCTCCACGTGACTCTAGGACAGTTTGGAAGAAAGTATTCATATCTCTTTAGTCTATTTTTTCTCCAAATATTACTTCTGAATATCCTCCAGAATTTTGCGTAATTGGTTTTCTAAAGTGCACTTCAGAATATAAAATTTCTCTTTACCGAAAATTCAAAAGAATTTCGGATAGAAAAATGTTTGATTTTGATTTTTTAGAATCATTTTAATTATCATCTTTATCTTGTATTTAACTTCCATCATCCACTGCCAATTTTATCTAGTACATTCCCCAGGACCTGGTATCACTTTTTAGTGCAGCAACACATATAGGTGATACAAATTACCTCAAGTAATTTTGACGCCCAATTTCTTCCCAAGAGGGAGGCACCTGAGCTCTTCCTATGCGAAATTTGTACTTAGGAATTTAATTTTGCCGAAAACATCCAAGTTGAATGGCCACTGAAGGGCTCTTTTTCATGCCATATAACCATACGACATGGCCGCTGTCGATTTTCTGCATGAAGAAAATCTACCGACTGGGGCCGGGGTCGAACCCGCAACCTTGGGTACAGAAGGCCAGCGACAAACCAACTTCGCCACTCAGCCGGCCCATGGGTATATTTTTAAATCAAGTGTATTTTGTTTTTGTGTGCGTTATTATTGTAGAAAAAAATGTACTTTCAAGATAAGGTTTCTACAAAAAATAAAAGTTGGCAACAAAAAAGCGCATGAGCTAATTGGCTGGAAGTACACGATTTTAATGCTCATGTGACTAAGACTCAACATGCATTTATGAACTGGTTGGCTAGAAACAAGTGATTCAATTTGTCATGTGAGTATGGCGTCACGTAAATTTAGCCCATCCTACTTTGATGTAAACAAAATGCACTTTTAGGCCGGGGGTTTGACTTAAGCTGGGGTCAAACTCGCAACCTTAGGAGCAGAAGGCCAGTAACAAACCAACTACGCCACCCAGCCGACACAGAATAAATAATGATAGAATATCTTCTGATACCCCCAGTAAGAGAACTCAAAATTGAATATTTTCATCTACAGATATCTTTCAAAAAATGGAAGCAGTATTTAAAGAAATTATTGCATTGCAAAAAAATGTGTTTTTTCTTCAAATGGGGTTGCGGCTTGGTATTTTACCATTGTAAATCTAGTACATTTCCTAGGATCTGGTATCACTTTTTAATGCAGCACCTTCTAGGTGGATACTAATTGCCGCAATGTAATTTTGACGCCTAGTTTCCTCCCCTCAAAGAGAAGCACCTGAGCTCTGTCTCTGACGATGCTAAATTGTACTAGGAGTTTAAATTTGCCAAGAATACCCAATCCAAACAGGCTCTCTAGGGATCTTTAACGTGCCAGATAATCCCACTACATGGACGCTGTTGACTTTCTTCATCATGAAAATCCACCGACATAACAATAATATACCTTATTACATCAGAAGATTTTCATGATACATAATAATACACATTATTATTATTGCAAGGAATAATGGTCGTATTAAAAATTCTTCGTAACTAAGAAAGAAAAAATACTAAAACTGATAACCAATAATAACAAAACAACACATACATATAAAAAGTTAATTGGCCGAAAAGGAAAACTATTTTGTTTCCTTAAGTTGGAGCCGATTTAGGGCAGTAAGGATTTAGGGTTAAGATATACAGATCATGTAACCAAATTAACAAAAAATTATGTTGAAATCGGAAGACATCTGTAGCAATCGAGAATTGTTTAAAATATTACTTGGATTCAATTTTATTCTGCATCATTTTTGTTCTCATATTAAAATAAAAATTAAGATGAAACATTGCTCGATAAAAGTTTAAAAAGTAATTTTTAAGTGCATTTCATTTCAATCCATTGAAAGCTTGAAAGGAAACTTTGCTTTAAAAGTAAGATTTTTTAGCAAAGCAAACGTTACATTCCAAAAAAAAGCTACGGCGAAATAAAAATCGTAACTCGATTTATCATATCATTCTTATAATGTCCCAATTTTTTAAAAAAATATTTGTATTAAATATTAATAATTCTATCAATTCAAAAACACTTACTAATTGTTCAACGTTAGAAATAAAATGACTAATTTTCACAATGATTAATATTATAATTTCTCATACATTACTGTATCAGAATTCATTTTAAAACAAGCTTAGAAGCTCGATAGAAGTTTGGACAAACATGGCTGCTAAAGAAAGGTCTGACTACATTTACTTGTAGACGAGGTTTCTACAGTTCCAGAGATCCTTTGGGTCCAACTTCCAATCTAACTCCATCCGGAATATTACCAAGGATTTTGCCGCTCCAAGCATTTCCCTGAAATGTATCAATTCGCAAAATTGTCGCTGTCTGATACCATTCCCAGAAATAGGACACTGAATATATATATCAGCTCTACTATGATACGATTGCAATTTATATTAATCAGTCAACTTTAAAGTTATATAGATGAATAAATAGAAAATGTTTAAACAGAGATTATATTTCAATGTATTAAATTGTTATTATATAAATGATTTTATCAGTATTTCTTAACACAATACATTGTATTTGTGTATGATATATTAACTATTATCACCTGATTGATTGAAGTGGCCGCGATAGCCTAATTTTCATGGTCACGAATTCGTGGCCGGCGGGTCATAAGTTGGAGACCCAGTTCCACTCAAAACCCTCCATGGAGAGGGTAGGAGGCATGTTAAGAGGTGTTGGATAGCTAAAGTCTTGGTTTTTTGATAATTTGAGATTTTTACATTTTCCAATTGTATAGATTTTAACCTTTCTAAAAATACCTTACTTTAACCTCTAGGGCAATTAGAAGTCCTTAAAACCTATTTTTCAATAATTGTTGAAACTGGGCCACGCCTATTTGAATGGCGAAAAATGTAAACAAAGTACTTCTATTTTGCTTAAAAGCTGAACGTCTGATATAAACCAAAACATGTATCTTTTGTTGTAAATTGAGCATTCTATTTCTTTTATTTCCTAGCCGATTACAAGTCTCACTGTATACATTAAAATCAATTTGTCTCAAAGTGAAAATTTTGATGTTCGATGAACCTTTTCTGAGAAACTATAGTTCACAGGTATGTAAATTTTTTATGACATATTTATAAGGATGGCTAATATTTACTGAAAAATGAGTCTTTTATAAGAAACTCAAAAATTTATTTTTTACAAATTTTTTATGCGAAAAATGGGTCAAATTTCGCAATGTTTGATGATATTATTTCATAAATTATTAAAAAATTCAAATTTAGCTAAAAACTCATGTCAGTATAATTAGAAAGGTGGACTCTAATTGTATGAAAAATTTCAAGCATGTACATAGAACAGATTTCGAGAAAAGGTACATCGAAAACAGCTATTTAACATTGTCAGTATATACATAGAGTTTTCCAACTTCTCTTAAACCTGTCGAGACTCAAAGTCCTCTCATTGGCGTGGTGTGAAAGTTTGGAGAGTGATGTATCAGCTCGGGTTGTAAAGGGTCTATTCGCGTACTTCCTACAAATCCTCTAAAAGGGAGTAATGGTTCTTTAAATATTATTCTATTGAAAACGTTCCTTCTCCGAAGAAGACAAAAATTATTCAAATCAAGGCTTGTATTTAAAGATTAACTTTCAAAGTCCGAGACAGAGAGAGGTTAGAAGAGCTAAGCGAATAGCAGCGAGGGATTAATGAAAAGCTAGGCGAGAGTGATTCACAGATTATTGGATTAATATTAAAATTGACGATTTTCTCAAATAGCAGTTTAAATTCGATTAGTGTCGGCTTGAATTAGAGTACTTCAGAACTTACCTTCAAATATTTAGAAGGTGTATTGCCAGGACGTGTTAAGAGTAAATGATCCTGTTTATAATTATATCTCAAATTATCTCCTCTCCTCCGCTATTGCTCCCATATTTATCTATTAGTTACCTTTCTTAACTTGGGTTGTTGAAATTTGTGACGTTGTTGAGAATTGGTAAGAGGTCTCAAGGGTGTTAATTTTTCTCGAGGGGTGAAAATTTAAACATTTTTCAAACAGGTATAACTATTTTTAATTTAAATTAAATAACTCGAATCTCTTACGCATTATTTACAAGGGATTGTGGCTTTAAAAAAGTACAAAATATTTGAAATATAATCATAATTTTAAAAATTATAAGCTTATGGAAATTCTGTAATAAATATTAAGTAATTTTTGCGTTGCGCACGCTATTTTCTAAAATAGTAGCCTCTGATGTATAAAACTTTATAGTATTATAAAATGTATTATACTCTTTTAGCCCTACATCCTTTAAGAATAATATAGCTTTTGTATTTCAAACTATTTGAAAAATATTGAATTTTTTTAAAAAAATTTTGTGTGAGTGTGAAAATGTAATTTTTTATTTTTTAAAAAGTATAATTTATTATTCTACTAATATAATTTTACTACAGAGTAATAATAATACATTTAACTTTATAAATCAACTTATAGCCAGTAATTAAAGCCACTATTTTAAAAAATAGCATGCGCAATGTAAAACTTCATAAATATTTCTTATAGAAAAGTTTCTTATTGTCATATGCTTATAATTTTTAAAATTAGGATTACATTTTAAACATTCTAGTTTTTAAAATTAGGATTACATTTTAAACATTTTATACTTTTCTGAAGCCCCATTCTTTTATAAATAATGTGTAAAAGATTCGAATTATTTAATTTAAATTTAAAAGAATTATACCTGTTTGAAAATTGTTTATATTTTCAACTCTCTAGAAAAAATTAACACCTCTAAAATTCCATAATAAATTTAATTTGTCGTGACTATGGCTTATCTTCCTTCTAACCTTCGTGTACTAATGGATCATCATTGCAAAGTGACGTTCTCAACACTTGACCACGGTTCAAAATTGCATTGTCCATCGCCAACAGTCCTCGTCTTGCTTTAGAGGGTGCCATTAATAATCACTCATTCATTGCTGTCAATATCTCGCTTCCAATAACAAGAGGGTTATTGGTTCGAACCTCTTGCTTCTGAAGTGAATAACAAAGACGGTTCTTGAGCTGATACTCGCATCTCTATGTTTCCGCACCAAGCCAATGAAAGAATTTTGATTACTACTTTAAGGGTCTTTAAATGAATCAGCACTCAAGCCGCGATATGAATGAAATAATGCTCGACATGTACTCGTGATCCTAATCACTTGGTATTCAATATCATTAAATGGTTGTATTAATGTAATTTTATCTAAATAGAATGGATTAAAATATCACTCTCATAATGGTACAGATATAATTCAAATAGTACATTAACGAAGAAAATTAATGCGGTTTTGTGTATTAAAAATTTACTGATGTTGCCCATGAATAACATACCGATAAAAACAAAAAATAAGTCTTAAAAATTCAAAATTTATAGTTTTAATACATAATACATAAAGTAAGTCAGATATGCATTAGGCTTCGTGTTTCTATTCTTTATTTTTTAATTAAAAATATCATTTTAGTTAAAGTAATATCCCTCAACAAATCTCTCAGTAAACTAAATTCAGGACGATCATGTGATAAATATAATCACGTGTTCTCCATTGAATTCAAAACTGACATTACACTTGTACTTGCTATTCTACTTGTAAAATTTAAGATACTATTTCAAATTTAATCATAGGGTAAAAGATGTTCAAATATTAAGATTCATCAAAAAGTTTTTCAAAACTTAAAAGAAAAAATCTTATACGTGTACTCTTGAATTAAATGCATTTCGTTTACGCATGTGCGTTATTATTGTTGCCAAATGCGAGCTTATTAAGAGAAAGTTTCTGTGAAAAGTGAAAGTTGGCAACAGCACAGTGTATGAAATGATTGGCTGGAAACATGTTATTGCATTTATCATGTGATTATGACGTCACATGAATTTATGAGTTGATTGCCTAGAAAAGGGAAGGCGAACCAGTGGCACGCGTGCCATTGATGGCACGCAACACAATATTTTTGGCACGTTTGTGATCAAAATGGTTTGCATTTTATTTTTGAAAGCTCATTATAAAGTATTACGAACAAACGCGAGTGATCGAGGAGCACACTCGTTTGTTATTATCTTGCCTTAGTAACGTTGTAGACTACAATTGCTTATTGATGTAAAGTTTGTCTACGCATAACACAGTCAATTTCATTGACACAACTGTATTTTAAAGTTTACCTGTGTTATATTTACAATTTTTAACTATTGTATAACATGGCTAGTTCAGCAAAATAACAAAAAGTGCAAGTTAGTAAGAGCAGCAGATTTCGGAAGGGGGGCCGAGAAACATGACATTATTAGTAAAGGCAACAAAGCGGTATGTGTTTTATGTTCTGGAATAGTAGTATGCAGAACATTATCTGTAAAACGGTATTTTGAAACAAATCCTCTTGTCAGAAAAAGTTTAACCACAGCAAAAATAATTAAATGCTAAGAAACCGTTTGGCAGATGACTCAAATTCAGCATAGATTCTACAAAAAGTAACATCTTACAATTCCAATATAAGTTATCTGTCATCCTATCTGCCTCAACAGAAGTCACACTAATGTTACTTTAATTTGAATTACATGAATAACTAAAACATTTATAACCATACAACACAAAAAGTATTTTTTCGTAGTCAATAGAGTTTTGTGTTATTTGTAATTAGTTTTATTATTTTCCCAATAATCCCAAGTCAAAATTGTTTGACGGCACGTCTATACTTCGTTGACACTTCTTTGGACAAAATGGCACGTGGATCCCTAAAGGTTCACCCCCTCTGTTCTAGACTTTAGGTATTTCACCTACACCAAAAATGTTACTCTTTCTTTGCTTAAAGTCCTTTCAGATTATTTCAAGATTTTCAACTTCAGAGGAATTGCTTCTTTATATTAAAAACCACAAAAAGAAAATTCCAAAATTTTATCTGAGTTATAAAAACATGAAATATTCACTGAATAAGGAAGTAAAAGCAGGGGCTCAAGTACTATGGAAGATAATAGAGAATAATGAAAATAAAATTCTTTTTTCATGCAACTTAATTTGAAACATTGAAATACCAGCCAACTTTTTACGTGATCATGTCTTAAAATTATGATATCCTTCCTCAAAAGATTATTGAGTTGTTACAGGAAGAATTTTGATAAGCAACTGTGGGAAACTTTTATATTTACTTAATAAGTAATTTTGCAATTTGTCAGTTGATTATTCTTTTCCGTATAACTTTACATTAAATAATAATTGTTTAAGAAATTGTGCCTGTGTATTACACATAAAGCATATGTATTAATTTTCGTAATGCCTTATAAAATCCTGTTTCGGAAAAATATTTTCTTAAAAAAACTCTTTAGAAAAAGTGCTTAATGTTTGTAAAGAGGTTAGCGTCTCTGCAAATAACTTCCATCATCCACTGCCAACTGTTAAAAAATAAAAATAATTTCACGTTTCAAAGAGTTAAGATAACAAGAACCAACCCGGTTTCAACTTAATAAAAACATTTACTATTAAACCTAATAACTGTTATCACATGACATTGAGTAAATAACTCACAAATTAAAAATTATTTTCAGATTGCTATTTAAAAACAACAGTCCCAAAAAAAATTTATTAATAATATTCATTTGAAGATAGCTCATGATCTAATTAAAAATAAAAAGTAAAAACTAATTAAATGTGTTGAAAATAATACCGATTTAAAACTACTTCAAAATTCATCACAACATTTATTATAATTTTTTGAAATTTCTCAAGATGGAAAGTTAATTAAAATATGCGTTCCAAATTACATTTTCTCGCCTGAACGCACACATCATCATAGCTTTTTTTTTCTTTTGTTATTACTTTTTTAAATTTTCGATACTGATAAACAATGACTACACTTTCAACAATGAAAAGCTGTAATAACAATCTCTCTTTTAATTCCTATAAAGCATTCGCAACAAGAAAATTCTACCAAAAAAATACATATTCCGTACAAAAAAAAACATGAGTAAAGAATTTCCTTCCATTTTTAACATTTATAAACATTAATTACTGGTGCGAAATTGCATTTAAAGCAATTTTTAATTTGATAGTTAAGAAATAATGTTTTTTTTATTTATACATAATGCATTCAATTTCAATTATTATAAATTCAAAAATTTTAAAAAGTTATTGAAACAATTCCAATGAATGCATATATATATATGGATATATTTATATAGAAGTTATACACACCCCATTCTTAAAACAAATTCCGTAAAGTAAAAATAAAATATAAATCAAGGTGAAAAGAAAAACTTGTGTGTGTGTGCGAAAAAAAACTACGTACTTTCCTATTGTAAAAGAAAGTTTAAAAAAGAATTATATAAAGAATATATAAAATATAGGAACTTTTACAGACAATTTAATATTTAATTGTTATGAAAGCACCAATTAAATAAACTGTTAATTGACTGTTTTAAATATTTTCTACCGTCCCTACATTATATGTTGCATTTAAGAAATACTAATTACAAACACTTTATTACTTTTCCCCAAAAATATTAATTTCTTAATCAATAGTAAATTATCATTAGAGGCTTGAATAGAACTTTTTAACTTTTTCTGTACAAAATATAAATATTGGTTTAAAATTTAAAAGTACTGAATTTTTATGTAATTTTAAATTTTTACTTTCTAGTGATTATAATGACGGCTTCATTTTAATTTTCTCTTAACACATTAAGTGTAAAAATAAATAAATTACAAGTAAATAAAATAGATGCGTTAATTAACAGGAATCTTATAATAAACAAAATACAAAAAAATGAAAATCATAATAAAGCTCATGAGATTTTTTGCGAAAACTAATTTTTTAAAACTTTTTGTTTCCTAATTTCTTAACTAAACCAAACAAATGTAATTACTAAGAAACTTTTGCCGGAAAAGTTAAAAAAATCGGTTAACAAAAGGTATAATTAGCAAGAATAAAATATAGTATAAATATATTTCGAATAATCAGCGCTGAACTGTAAAAAAAATCATTGAATATCTCTTTTAGTATATACCATCCAAACCTGAACAAAAATTCAGATTATATATATCGGATACCATAAAGTAAATAAATAAGTGAATTAATTTTCCTAGCCGAGAGTTTTGGGTAATAAATAATTCATACTTATAGATGAGATGAAAAAAGTTTTCAGTTTATTTTGTTACTTATTGTTTCTTAAAAAGAATTTATATTTAAATTAACGATATGTATTTTATTGGTTTGTTTGTATTTCCTTCTTCTAATTTCTCCGCATAGCAACAATTCGGTGGCATCTAATCAGAAAGCAGATGATTTCCATATTTCCCTCGATGATGATTTAAGATTTCTTTTTTTAATCTTGTTTTGTTTGCTTTAACTACTATTCTACCTGGTTTTCTCTAATTAGTTTTTTAATTCATTTCTTTTACAAATAAAAATTACAACAAAAAATTATTAAAGTATCTTTTTTGTTTGTGTTTTTCATTGTTCATCATTTCTGTTATTAATTTTAATTTTTCTTTTTTTTTGCATTGAAACAACGAATTGTTTAATTCATTAGCGAAATAATGAGCATTACTAAACAATGTTAACAATAGTTCTTAAGAGTTACGGTCAACAGATCACAAAATTTTTCATATCGAATGTTTTATAGAATTTTTTTATTTATTCTTCCCATTTTAATTGCTATAAAACAAGACCAATTGTTATAGAATGAAATTAACTAGTACAAAAAAATTATTAATGCAGGAAAATATGTTAAGGTCTCTAATTAGCCATGTATTGTATTACAAAACGAAGCAAAGTTGTAGTAAATTAGTGATAATAATAGAAAATGAAAAAACATGTGAAATTACTTAAAGTACTAATGATGAAATTGATCATTCGAAAAAATAAAAGAATTTTTAATTACTCTTATTTTCCGAATGAGTTCCTGGAAAAAAATAAGTAGCTTCCAATTGGGATTTTATTCTTAAAAATTTTTCACATCTAGATATGGAATATGTTCGCATTAAAATATAAAGACAAAATCTGTAGTAGTTGTTATGTTGGTTTGGTATTACTTATATCACTAAAGCAACATGAGAGCTACCAGCTTCAGATTTTAAAATTTTAAGCCATATTTAAGTGAACCGATCATAGGTGAGATTTTAAGGTACTTTAGTATTATCGCAGCAATCACCAACGTTCAAGACAACTCGCCAAGTTGGCAACCCCATTTTCGCAAGGCAAGTGTCATATGCATTGAATTGGCAATGATGTGCTTCGTTTCATATAATTTCGCCAATAAGTTGCGATAACACTTAAGTACTGATTTTAATTTACTCTCTAAACTTCCACATTACATGAGAACTTTATTGCAATTCTAAAGATAATTATTGTTTTTACTCTGTTCAAGAAGTCACAAGACAATTTTGGAACTATCTACTTTTGATGGAAAGATCATCTACAGTGAAACTCAATAGTGAGACCTTAAGATTGTCCTATAGTTAATATTTGTATTTATTTGTAAAGAAATTATTTACTGCTAGCCATCCAAAATATAACGCTATGAGATAATGCCCTGAGACATCAGATTTGTTCCAAACTTGGATCTCACACACACAAAAGATGTATAAATTATTAGCATTGGTGCAGTTAAAAATTATGGACACTAGTATTGTTACATTCAAAAGTGCTATAACTGTGCTTTCTCACGATATTTTGTGCAAAAAAAAACTTCAGTGTGACTCTTCGGGTGGTGGGGGATGGAGATATATCAATTGAACGCATTTCTGAATTTGACGGAGGAAGAAAAACTTGCAGTGACTTAAGATCATCCATTCCGATCAATCGGTACTCATGTTGGATGAGATCAAATCCAACTGATGCGAATCTGAAATTAATGAGTACAGGAAGGGTGGAGCGGTGGAAGAGTAGGATTGATCCCTCTTTGTCAAACCAATGAGCATGGCAGAAGGTGACGACGATTGACAAATCGCTTTGCACATTGATAATCCAAGAACTACAAATTTGCACCAGCCCATATTATTCGACGTCTTCTGCAGAGCGAAATTTCAGAAAGGCATCCATTACTGCAATTATCTTTGCCTGCATACCATAGATACATGAGGTTTCTAAAGTATTGAAGACTTTTGTCTTCCTTTACCTTTAAGGCTTGTCTATGACCAAGTTTCAACAGGATAACAAAATATTTTGCAAGTGGACACAACGTTCCTGAATTCTTTGTTTCCCAATGATGTCTTCGTCCACCTTTTCTCCCGTTCTGCAGCTCATGGAACGCATGTGGTCAATGATTGGCAACCGAATGGTACACAGATGAACTTTGGCAATCTAGGCCAGAGGTGCGCAAACTAGGGGTCGCCAAATTTTTATGAAATGCCTTATGCCTGCATACCATACAGTGTAAAGAGTGAAACGCCGTCACTTACTGTTTAATTGCAATTTTCCTGCTGTTCGCTCTTTCTTTGACCGTAATGCATAATGTATGTAAAGTGTGAACACTTTCACTCCGGTAGATGATGCCTTCTTCTCGGTCATTCGCCAGTTTTACTGAAAAGCGCCTATTTGTCCGACGTACTGATGTTATACTTACTGTGCCGAACGGTGCGCACCGTACGAGATGGTGTGGTAATCAAGGGCTGTGGGAGTCATCTTGTAGACATGCGTACCAAGCCAAGGCCAACCAAACGACCACAAATTATCGCTGAATGTTTTACTGCGCGTTTCCATGTAACAGTTGTAGCATGTAACAGTTGGCCTGCACTTGTCTTAGTTTCTCCTCGAGTTTTGTCATGTGACGTTGTGTAATTATGATTTTTTCATATTTTTATCGCGCTTCGCTGCTCTTTATTATCAGGTATGTGCTATCATTAGAGAAAGATCTCTGTTAATTTTATTGAATTTCTCGAAAGAAAAAGATTTTTTTTTTATTATTTGTTTTAGTCAAAAAAGTTTTACCCCTATATTCATAATGGATAAATGGGTAATACGCACACAGGGTAAATCTTCAGCTAACAAACGAACAAATACTGATGAGGAGTCTCAAAATTCTGAACTAAATCTAAAAAAATAAGAAAATATAATGAGGAATTTATTAAGTATGGTTTAACATTTTGAGTTGTTGATGATGAAGATCGCCCGATATGTGTCATTTGCAACGAAAAATTAGCAAATGAGAGCATGAAGCCAGCTAAATTAAAAAGGCATCTGGAAACTAAACATAAAGAACTTCAAAATAAACATGCCAATTTTTTTCAAAGACGAGCTGAAAATCCGAAAATTCAAAGTGCAAATCTAAAGAAATTTACAACAATACCTCAGAAAGCATTACGAGCTTCTTTAGAAGCTTCTTATCTAATAGGAAAAACAATGATACCCCATACAATTGGAGAATCCCTTATCCTTCCTGCAGCAACTAAGATTATATCAATTATGCATGGCGATAAATATGAATATGAAATAAAAACAATACCATTATCAAGAGATGTGTCTCGGCGGATTTCTGAAATGTCACGAAATATCGAGTCAGAAGTCATAAAACGCATATAAAATTCATCTGCATTTGCTTTACAATTGGACGAGACTACCGATATTACTAAAATGTCACAACTAATTATTTACGTAAGATTTATTTTTAATGAAGATATAACAGAAACGTGTGTGTTTTTATGTTGCAAAAGTTTGGAGGGAAAAACAACTGGAGAAAAAATATTCGAAGTAATAAATGAATATTTTGAAGCAAAGTCCCTTACCTGGGCAAACTGTGTTGCGGTTTGTACTGATGGTGCTGCAGCATTAACAGGTTCGAACAAAGGGCTCAGAGACTTAATCCAGAAAGTGGCACCTCATATGGTATTTAATCACTGTATGATTTATCGGCAAGCTCTTGTTACAAAATATATGGATGAAGAGTTGCACAACATATTGCAAGACGTTGTTAGTTCAATTAACAACATTAAATGCAACAGTCTTAACAGCCGTCTCTTTTCAATACTTTGCATTGAGATGGGCTCAACGTATGAGAGATTACTGTTACACACCGAAGTCAGATGGCTCTTACATGGGAAAATACTACGACGGATATTTGATTTGAGAAATGAAGTGTACATGTTTTAAGTGAAAAGAAACATAGATTGGCAAGTTATTATATCAATGAAGTTTCTCTAGGAAAGCTGAGCTATTTAGTTGATATTTTCGAAAAACTTAACGACTTAAATTTGAGCTTGCAGGGTGAGAATTCAACTATCATAGCTTCAGCCAGTAAAATTCAAGCTTTTAAAAATAAGCTTAGTTTCTGGCGAACTGAACTGAATAAAAACAACATCGATATGTTCCCTTGCTTTAACGATTTTATCAAGGAAAATAATATAGATATATTTACATTTAAAAACATCATTTCCAATCACATTGAAAAGTTAAAAGAAAATTTTTCGCGAAGATTCGAGGATTTTCCTGAAAACGATCTTGGTTCGATTCGTGATCCATTTTCTTACGACATATGCAGTTCAACTCTTCAAATTAGCGAGAAAGAGCAATTGATAGATTTGATTAGTGATTATACTCTTCGAAATCAATTTAAGACTCAGCCTTGCCAAAACTTTTGGCTATCCGTGGAAAAGCAATATCCTTTTCTATGCAAGAATACCATCAGATTACTAATACAATTTGCATCAACGTATTTATGTGAAACTGTATTTAGCAAGCTAGTTTCAATAAAAACTAAATACCGCTCTCGTGAGAACCATGAAGATGATATGCGAATTGCAATTAGCAACATACATCCGAACATCGATGAGATTATCAGAAACTTGCAGCCACATACATCTCATTAAAAGGCAATTTACTGATTTTTATGTTATACAAAAAATATTTTCTTTAAATTATAAATAATATTAATATGTGTCAGAATGATAATTTTTTATTTAAAAAAGGAAAGAAATACGCCTATTTACATCGTATTTGTGATCATTTATCCCTAGGGGTCGCCAAAAATTTTCTCGCTAGAAAAGGGGTCGCAGTCGAAAAAAGGTTTGCACACCACTGATCTAGGCAACCAACATGGTCTGACATACATCCAAATCCTCTCTTTTTCAATGCCAAGCGTGTAACGATATTTATTGGCAGCCTTTGCGTCAAAAAAGTTATTATTTAAATCATTTCACCCCTTTATTTTGCCGAAATGTTAAAATAATTTTGTTTTTCTCTTTTCTTTGTATTTAATCTTTCTTCTTTCTTTTATATGTTCATTTGATAAATACTAACACTAAATAGTGTTAGCTCTGCGTATAGCATTATAATGCATGTATTTTGATTTCGTACCATAAAATAGTTTTTTTCAGAAACGAATGAAAGTCTAGATGACAGTATATCGAGGTTCTTATACTAGTCCTTACGTTGGCACCGTGGTATACGAAGCACTCGGGGCTATTAGGTGTAAACTTCATGATGATGCTGAAAATGGCGAAGTATATTATCTCTATTAAGCAGATTTTCGAAAAGGGCTAAAATAGACAAGATGAAAATTTTTATGTGCTGTAGAAGTATGCAAATTTTACATTTTAAATAAAATAAAGCAGATTGTGAAATACGTATTCTTCCTACTAAGACTTTAAAACTGAAAATATAACGATAAAATTATATCAGGATTCTTACAACTATATATATAAGTATATATACTGGCATAGCTATGAAATATTTTTTCTCCAATTGCCTTCTACACTTTACCACAGCAACATATTAATTTAAAAAATTAAAAGGTACATTGTAGTTGAAAAGCTTTAAGCAGGAGAGACTATTATGATGTGATTTTTTAAGCTAATTTACAAACATATCAAAGAATAAGTTCTCTTTTGAACTTTTAAGTGGCACCAAAAACGAAACTACAAGTTCTCAAAACTCCAAATAATTACCAGATAAATAAAAAAAAATGGAAAGTGAAATCGAAGTACCTTCATTAAACTGAAATAGTTTCCCTTACGTTGCTTTGGGCGGCCTGTACTAAGAGGGGAAAAGCAAGGGAATTTGATCTCTTCTTCTTGGGCCCTAAGTCTTTTTCTTCCAAGAGATTTCATTCCCTGTGCCCATTAGTGGCAAATCCTATTAACCAATCAAGGCGAGGGGCAGCTTTCATTTTTCCTAACAACACGCACGGTTAGAGGCGGTCACTTCCTCGCACCGATGGACAAAAAAAAAGTGTCCACTTCTTTGTGTGTCCACTGCCACGAAATGTACTTTCGTTGTAAATGATACGTGAGACTCTTTTCTTCTTCCCTTCGACTTTCTTTGTTTACATTTCTATGCATTTAGGATCCCATCTAACTTAAGTTATCTTAAGTTAGGTTATCTTTTTTTTCAATGTTAAGAAGTTTTTTGAATTCTGTTGATTCGAAACGATGTCAGTGAATACCAAATAGGGGTCGCGAGTCTTGTTCATTACAAAGCTGAAGCTAAGTTAATTTTGAACTCACATTAAGGATTTAAATACTTAGAAAAATCATTTTGTTAGATCTGTGAACTTAATGAGGTCTACATAGTTCAATTAAGTGGAATCAAGAAATAAAAAGTGGAACGAAATTCGCTTTCTTAAACTTTTATTTCGGGTAACTAATTTATAGTATCTCTACACAAATATTTCACCTCTCATAAATTAATTCCAAGCATAAATTAAACTGTAACATATTTAGTTACAGCAAGGACTTTTCTTCCACAAAAAATTCCCACCATTGAAAATTTTAATTCAAACTTAGCATGTACTGTTCCCAATTGGAATATGAATTTATTTCATATCATGATTTGTTCAACAGCTCTTAAGAGGTTATTTTTTGTTTCAAAATAATTTGAATGTATCCAAGACATATGAATAAAATATATTCATCCGTAGATTGGGATTCGAGGATTTTATGGTATCAGTCTCAAAGAGAAATACAATTCTTCAGGAGCGATGAAAATTTATTGTAGAAAAACAATCCTTGAAATATAGGATACAGCACTAAGATTCGCTTAATAAATCCCAGTAAGGTTTCACGCCTTCTGCAGCGCTCATACACAACCATCAGTGTCTAAATTACAAGTATGTTAAAGACTATTCACCAGCAACTTCTCGTTCACTTCAGCAGCCGAAGTAATTCTCACTGAGTTTAGTTATGATAGAGATATGTAGTTATCACACAATAAGTTACGAGTGAGTTTATTCAATTTCTGGCTTCCCTCCAATCGCCATTACTATTCTTCATGATATAGCTTTTAGGGAAAATCTCTCTGCTTCCTCCATCTCTAATTATGATTGTATTCTGTCTCCATTTTTTCTTCCTCATCCTTCAGAGAGGAATGCTATCCATATTATTCAATTTAGTGACAAGAGCACAGATGATTTCCCTGTTAATTTCTATACTGATGGCAGTAAAATTGATGAAAAAGTTGGTTTCGCTTTTGTTGTGTTCAGGAGTGGTGTTGAATCCGAGCACTTTCAATTTAGAATTCGTGATGAATGCACAGTTTTTGTAGCCAAACTTTTATGTTTAAACTTCGCCGTTAAATGAATCACTGAACAAAATAGTGTCATCGCAGAACATCTCTCATCGGTACTGACTCTCTATTCTGCTTGGATTCTCTTAAGTGTATTTCTTCATCTAGCAACATAATCATCGAGATCCAAAAGCAACTTAAAAACCTAAAAGATAAAAACATCTCAACAGATTTTGCATTTGTTCGTGGATATACTGACGTTCTTGGGAATGAACGAGCCAATTGGCTTGTAAAGGCTGCAACCAAGCGCAAAATTGACATTGCCGTTAATATTCCTAAATCGTTTTACAACAGTGGTTCTCAAACTTTCAATATTTGCGACCCAATTTTCAATCATAATTTTCATTGCGCCCCCTCCATAAAATAACAATGTATTGATTTAAAAAATAACGTACTAAAAGCTACATGCTAAAGCTACAATATGACTTTAATTATAAACCGTACAAACTATTAAAATAAGTATTAAATTTTGCGTATAATTTTGTATATGACAAGCTCATGGGAATCCCTAGTAATTATTTATCTTGTTCTTAACATAGCATTGATAAGTTAATCATCAAATACATTATGTACTGCAGATGCATTTATAAGTATATTATATCAATGTAAATGTGTATTTTACTTTTTTATTATGTCAAAATACATTTTGTTTTGTTTCCTTTCAGTAAATTTGCAAGTTTTTAAATCTTTTATTTTTGACTTTTTGATATACTCGCGCCCTCCCCCCCTTGTAAGGTTATCGCGCCCCACAGTTTGAGAAACGCTGTTTTACAAGAAAATCTCGAAAAGAAAGAATGGTGAAGTCTTGGAACCAAGAATATCTCATTTCTAATAAAGGGAGCTTAACAAAGAAATTTTTTCCAACCATTAATAAGAGACTGCCCTGCTATATTTTTACACTAACTACAAAATAACCCAATTTCTCACTGGTCATGGTAATTTCTCAAAAGCTGCTGGAATTTTAATTTAGTTCCTACATCTTCCTGTGACTGTAATATTGGTGGCGAGGAAAATGTAGAACATGTAATCCTTCTGTGTTCCAAGTAAGTCAGAGAGAAAAATATTATAAGACTGGTTTTCAAGAGACTTAACATTAATTGGCCAATGAATTTTCACCAACTTCTTTCCAACAGAAGTGCTTTTAAAAATTTCTGTGAATTTGTTGTAAATATTTGCAATTCTTCTTAACCTCAATTTTTTTATTATTTCTCTTGAATGTGTGATTAACACTTACTTCTGTTAGCCCCGTGTGATACATTGTGTTGCACGGGGATTTTATAATTGTTTTCAATAAAAAAAATATATAAATAATAAATAAATAAAAACTTGGCTTGATCGCTAACTTTTTGCGAAGTTTCCGCTGAATCGAGATAATAATCTAAGGAACGTAGTTGTTCACGAAAATTACAATTTCTAAAATAAAATAAATGCAACAGAAAGTAACGCTAACGTATTACACAACCAGATATAAATTATATACACTATTTTAAGTACTCATTACATGAAATTCGTAACACTCTATTGTAATGATAGTAAAATTATAAGTAAATCCAGTAGCGTCAAGTATTACCTTCCCATTGATTAATGCTACCTTATTTTTTTTAATTTTATAAAATTATTTAATAATTAAATTCTTTATGATTCGTGTATTTATAAAGCTTTTGACCCAGAATTAATTATGAAAATGCGTTTATTTTACGGTAGATTCCCTTAAAATATAAAAGAAAAGTATCAGGTACCCATATAATATATTCACTGTATATAAAAAAATATCAGTGAATATTTTTCGTAGATGTTCTACTATTAAAATTTTTAAGGTATTTATCTCTCGACTAGCCGTTACCTGCCCGTATTTCATGGTGTTATAGGAATATATACTTTATATAGATAGATAGATAGATAGATAGATAGATAGATAGATAGATAGATAGATAGATAGATAGATAGATAGATAGATAGATAGATAGATAGATAGATAGATAGATAGATAGATAGATAGATAGATAGATAGATAGATAGATAGATAGATAGATAGATAGATAGATAGATAGATAGATAGATAGATAGATAGATAGATAGATATATTAGTATTATAAGAATTTGATTGTATTGAAAAAATATCCTTATAATTCTTGATTTAAAAAGGATAGAGCTTACAAATAATAATGTCTACAATGGAAGTAGAATTATCTTTTACTCTCTCGTAACCCCTTTCCAAGTGGATATCCCCAAAACTCATTTTTAGTGAATCTCTATTCAATGAAACAAACATGCTTGACAAATCTCAAGTCTAAATCTAATAGATCAAAAACATAATTCTTTTTTTATCAATTAACTCCTTTAACTACATTTGAGAGTCGATTTCTGTAACACTCTTGCAACACTAACCCATTAAACTCAACAACAGAGAAATGCATGCATAATTTTATCAATACACCGCAAAAGAATCCCTGTCCCTCATAGGAGTCAATTTCCATAAAATCCTTTCTTAGCGAATTTCCATTCAACAAACGTAACATGAATATTAAATTCCATTACGGTAAGTAGTTGTTCGATAGCAAAAAGTATTTTATAAATCAGTTCCAGCAACTCCCTACTCATCCCCCCCGTTGATAGGCGTCAATTTCGGTAAATTCCGCTCTTAGCGGATCTATGTTCAACAAAAAAACACCATGCCGACAACATTTCAAGTCTGTACGTCTGAAAGTTCAAAAATGGTAATATTTATTTCCAACGTCCCTTAAGTCCTGGCAATGACTTTTCTGGTCGATTTTTCAAAACACTTTTTGTAGCGTATTGCAACTCCATGAAAGAAACGGGCCTACCAAATTTCCAGCATGTTGGTCTAACAGCTCAAAAACGGGCATATTTATATATAATGCCCCTTAAGCCCTCACAAAACCCCTTGAAGCTCAATTTTTGTAAAACCCCTGAGTACCTTATCTCACCTTTATAAACAGAACAGGCCTACCGAATTTCAAGTTTGTAGGTCCAATAGCTCCAAAACAGGAATAGTTACCCATAACATTGCTTAAACCTCCGTAACGCCCCTTATGATTCGTTTTTCGTCAAACCCCCGTTTGTCGCGGACCTCTAATCCTTGAAAGAAACATGTCCACCAAAATTCAAGTTTGTAGGTCTAATAGTTCAAAAATGGAATTATTTATCTCTAACGCCCCTGTAATGCCCCTTAGGGATCAATTTTACCAACTCAAAAACCTTTGCGGGCATGCATCCAAGCATTCCCCAAAGTTTCATCGTAATCCAGTGCTTCTCAAACTTTCAATATAGGGGATCCACTCTTCTATCATCGCGCCCCCCTCCCTACAATAACAATGTATTGAGTTCCATAACACTATATTGTGGCACTAAAACTACAATACGCTTTTAACCTCTTATGTGTCACCCACGTACATAAACGTCTCGCTCAGCCAAAGCATTAATTTCCTGGACCTATTGATACGTCTTTCCGAAGTACGATCCATTCTGTGCAGTGCTATCCCTAAAATTATTCCGAAGGTTTTGAAATGTAATAAGAGGACCTTGACAGTGTGTTTGCGAAGGATTTACTTGTTTCAGAGGGTTTGCTTATCGACCCCTAAAAAAACACATCAAAATAGTGTCGTCTGCGTGAAAAACAGTGGCATTGGGGAGCAAATCGCGAAACTTTTAATCGGCAGTTAAACAATTCATGAAAAACCGTACAAATTATCAAGATAAGTGATAATACAAGCCCATGGGGTCATTGATAATTATCAAACTTGTTCTTAACTTAATATTGTTAAATTAATAATAAAATACATTGTACAGTACTGATGCATTTATAAGTGTATTAAATCAGTGTAAATGTGTGCTTATATTTTAGTATATCAGAAAGTATTTTGTTTGTTTACTTTCAGTAAATTAATAATTTTTATAAATAATCTTTTGTTTTCAATCTGCTCACACCCCCTCGTAGAGTTATCACGCCCCTCAAGGGGGCGGGCCCCACAGTTTGAGAAACACTGTCGTAATCGGATGAACGGTTTAGGAAGGCATAAGAGACATTCATTTTTAAGCATATAGATATAGAGGAGAAAAGGGACTCATTTTCATTTATTACGAGGTCTCTGGAAATTTAGCAAACATGTTTCTTTTGCTGAGAAGAGATTCACTAAGAACGGGTTTTGCGAAAATCGGTTCCCAAGGGAGCTGAGAGGTGTTGGAAGGAATAACATATAACCAATATCGTTTTTGAACTCTTAAAACCTATATATTTTAAAATTTAACTTGCACGTGACCTTCGTTGAGTAGAGATCCACTACGAATTGATTTTGTAAAAGTCCACTACCAAGATAGGCTAAGGGAAAACCTAGATGAAAAGATTTCCAATTTTTATAACTATTAGACTTACAGAATACAAATTCGGTCAGCATGGTTCTTTTGTTGAGCAGAGACCCACTAAGAATGGGTTTTGTAGAAATTTACTCCAAAGGTTTTTGCGAGGCGTTACACATAAAGATAATAATTTACGAACTATCTGATCATCAAACTTGAAATTTGGCAAGTAAGTTTCTTTATTTGAGTAGAGTAGTTTAGTCTTTTGTTCTGATAAGTACGGATTTGGTGTAAAAAATAAATATAATTCAGTTTTTAAAGTTCAATTCTTCTCCGTTTTAAAGCAAAAGGTGAGGGCTTTAAGAGATTGTTTATCAATACAATAGAAAACTTAATGCTAGCACTTAGGTATAATAAGGTATATTAGATAAATAAGGTATCCGAATACGTTCGGAACTGTGATTTTGCAGGAGCGTATAAATGGATAATATTTATGATATTTAGTGTCATTTAGATTAGAAAACGTATATAAAATTGTTTTAGGAATATTATTACAATAAAAAATTATTTACAATATTTTGACAAAAAATGAGCAAAGAATGATCAATTTTCAAAACATTCTTCTTTTATGAAAATGGCATCTATTATAATAATACTTTGCCTGTATATAGCTCAGACCCTTGTACAGAGGCTTAACTAGAATTTATGAAATATATAGCTTAGAAGTGGATTTATTCATATTTTATTACAACAGAGGGGAGAAATATTAAGAGAAAAATGATGATAATTATTTCAATGTGTGGTAACTCTGAAAATAATGTGAATTTTTCAAAACTCCTAGTTCGGACTCTTTGGAAAAGTCTTTTCTTTATCTAAGCAAAATATTATTATTATAGAAGCATTTTTTATAAAAGGAGAACGTTTTGAAAAAAGGTTATTCTAAATTAATTTTTTGCCAAAATATAGAATTTAAATACTTTTTTGCCATAATGTTCTTAAAACAATTTTATATATGTATTCTTATCTAAGCGACTCTAAATATCATGAAAATTATCCATTTAAGCGCTTTTTTTAAAATCATGGTTCCGAACACAGTCGGATACCTTAAAAACAATTTATAGTCATACAGCATCATGAAATATCCACCTAAGTGAACGGGTAACGGCTAGTAAATAAACACTCATTTCCATAAAAATTTGCTTACTAAGAAAAGTTGTCGAAATAAAATGACATTTTATATATGTGGGTACTACTTTGATGTAAGAAATTGATTAGAAAATGAAAGAAAAAGGATAATTTATTGCAGAAAAAAGGAAAAATGAATGGAAGTTTTATGTATATAGTACTCTCTTTTGGACCTAAGCGACCTCAGGACATCATACAAGTTCCGTATGATGTCCTGAGACATCTCATTCCACAGTTGCTGTAAACACGCCTCTTGTTCAACCCAACTCGTAAGCTGTCCAATTCGCCATCCCAAATGATCCCAGATATGCACTACTGGTGACAAATCTGCGTACGAGCAGGCCAGGGAAGGGTGGTAAAGTGTCGGATGCAGTCTTGTGACATTCTTTCTGTGTGTGGCCGAGTATTTTCTTGTTGAACAATGGCTCCTTGGAGCCCTGCCATGGGTTGCAACAAAAGTGGCTGAAGGATGTCTATGGATCAATATTAGGGGTGACCGTGTATCGTAAGCAATAGCACCCCATACCATCCCACCAGCTGTAGAAGTGGTGTATCGCGTTCACCACGTCGCCTCCACACGAACACGATAGTCATCACTCCTCAAATTGAATCTAGATTCGTCGCTGAAGACGACCTGGTTCCATTTCGTTGCAGTTCAATCCCGTCGTACGCGACACCACTCCAAACGGAGGCGTCGGTGGGGGAGTGTCAATGGCAGCACGCGTAAGGGGCACCGCGATACCAGATGTCCTTTAACCGGGCACCTTGCGATGGTTCGAAAAGACACAGGAGCCCGTAGGGAAGGTGCTTCCCTGTGTCTGGACAGCAGCCAATGAGACAGTTATCTCTTCACGTGCGTGTCGTATGATGGGACGGTCTTCTCGAAGAATGCTGTGTCGAGGGCATTCAGAGCCTGGACGCCCTCTTCTGTCTCTCCTTTTCTCTCTGGACGTCTCTTCTGTCCAGTGGTCCCAACACCTCCTCACAGTCAAATCAGAACGGTCTACTTGACGAGCTACTCGCCGAGCTGACCATCCATCTTCCATCATCCCAATGATTCCTCCCTACTCGAGCTCTGACTGCTGCTCTTAGTGTCTCCGATGGTGACGTAACGGCATTTCTACCTCAACGCTTCCTTTGGAAAAGATTGAGTACACTCAAGAAAGTTCTGCTTACCTGTTTTATACTCCAAGGAAAAGGAATATAAACGCGATCTAAAGGCATTATGCAATAAGCAATCACTCTGCATTTCTAATCATTTACATATCTGCCCGACATGTACCTTCATGCCAAGTTTCGTCACAATCCTGCAATTATTTCTTGGTGCGCTAATTTTTATGGCAATCAGTGTATAACATTTAATCTATGGTGTTACAAATATTTTCTTAGTTACGAATTTCTAAAAAAAGGATAACAGGGTTTATAAAAAATAATAAAAATGGACATTTTTTTTCATACAATCCAAAGGACTTATTCTGATTTAGGCCTTGGTTGGAACAAGTTTAAGTTATCCCATGGCACACAGCATTGCGAAAGAAAACAATATTCATCTTCTTCCATGTTTATGTTTCGTGTAAGTTCTTAGCTTCGATATATTGATTGAGAGGGAAATAGAAAACAATTGCAAAATATATTGGATTTTCTTCTAGAAGATTGGCAACGCGTAAAAATGTATTTGTTGTTGTCAAAGAAAGACTTTTTACAATTTTTTGTCTATGCCAATTGCTCTGGAATCAGAATCTAAGAAATAGAAAATTCATTCTCAATAAAAACAACAGCAAAAATGCATAAATATTGTTGTTGTCGATAAATGACAAGAAGAGAATGTTATTTTTATATAAACAGCTTTTTTATGTATATATATTTATGCGTCAATACCAAACAATACCATATTCATAGAAAAAGATATTAATAGACAAAAGGAATGAATAGAGACATTTTGTTTAGTGCCATCCGAATTGTTTTCATAACAAAATATTTTTCGTATTAAGGTTTAAACTATCACAAAATTTTTGTTTCTAATAAAAACAAGAATTGGTTTTGTGAAAGTCTACTACCAAGATAGGCTAAGGAAACGCTTAAATGAAAAGATTTCCCGTTTTTTTTTTAACTATTAGCCTTACAGAATTGAAATTTGGTCAGCATGGTTCTTTTGTTGAGCAGAGGCCTGGGTTTTGTAGAAATCTACTCCAAAGGATTTTGAGAGGGGTTAAGGAGGCATTAAAATTTCAGATAAATTCTAAATGATTGCCAATTGATTTAAACTATTTGGAACAAAACAAATTAAAATTTTAGTCATTGTTCATAAATAAAATTAATTTCAAGAAGGAATTAAAAAATTAGGCTTTAAAATTTAAGTAGGAGTATAGAAATTTTATTTCTAGTAGTTTTAATTTAATAGTAACTATTACCAAAAAAATTTCATGATACATAAACTTAGATATTATTTTTGTTTTATTTCTTCAGAAATAAATATTCCAATGAGCTTTGATTAAATTTATATTTGTTTTACAATAAATTCATCAAGATTACTTATTTTTAGAAAAAAAATCTTTTTAACTCTTTTATTATACGAAACCTTTTTGGTTATAGAGCTAACACCTGCTTATATTTTTGACTGTCCAGCTATTTTTGCTGCTCTATAGGAGAAATGGGGGTCTTGTTTTCGTCAACAAATCTCTATGTAGATAACATTGAACAGATTTCCAGAACAGTCATCTGGGCCCATGGTATCTCTGATTTGGGGTACCATCATAGTTAGACATCATGATCATCTTTTTGGTTAAGCTATATTTTTCAAGAAAAGCTTGTTACATATAAATAATAGTGCTTTTACTAAATATCAACATAAACTCAAAATTTTGAGGAAAATAGAAGCCTTTTGAATAGACTATTAGATATAAGGTCTCATCCATTTCAATTTTCTGCTAAAAATTTAAGTAAAAAAAAATAATAATTATGCATGGATAAATAGGAACAACAATTTTGGATAATTACGCATTATACCGTAGAGCAAGTTCGCCAAAAAAAAGACGTCACCAATTCAAAAAAAAGTCGCCAATTTCTGTCATCGTCATTATTATTGTGTGAACAATCAAGAGTAAAAGTTTTACAATATTGGCTGCACATTGCGTCATTTGGCGACGTCTTTTGATTTGACAAAATTGGTCAACGGTATAATGCATAAGTACCTAATTTTGAGAATGAATGGTAAGAAAAAAAATAGTTAATGCTTCATTTATCATTTTTTACAATTCTAATATTTGTTGTGATTAAAAACTAGAGACGTATTTCCAAAAAGTTTCTTTGATATCCGCATTGAAATGTATCCTATGTATAAGTATATGTTGCTCCTTTTGTAAAATGATTTCCTCACAGCTTTCTGTGCAACACAATTTATTGAGGACAAGCTATTACGAATACTGCAAGCATCAAATACAATGTCTAACCACCGTACACAGCGTATGAATCAGGGTGTGGTCCCTGTAGAAGGAATGTGTGGGAGGAAGGGGGAAACGCATGGGCACATCACACAGTTATCCTTCCGCCAGAGAAAAGTAGTTCACTCACTTCAACCCAACAGTATTCAATTTTCAATGTGTATATGAATACAATATTAAATAATGAATACATTTATGAAGTGAATGAGAGAAAGCTAAAGTTTAGCTGCATTCACACCAAGGCAGTCAGCGACAAGCGTTGAGCGTCTAGCCAATCAGAGACTTCATCTCGGGTGAAATGAAGTCTGATTGGCTAGACGCTCAACGCTCGACGCTGACTGCCTTGGTTTGAATGCGGCTTTATAATAACGTTGCACTATAAAAGAATGCGAGGATTGCTAGCGTCTGACCTCGTAATTTTTAACTTCAGTCAAGTGAAGAAGATGACATCTGAGCTTGCATCCCCATCTCCAGACTACCACACCAACGGATGGACATTGAGCCTTGACAGATTTAATGTGCATCGGAGCCTTCTATAAGGCGCGTCTTCAGTGGCACCAGGACTCGAAATCTCAGCGCTCTATCCACGAAATTGTGACCGTAAATATACTTATGAAACACAGTATCAAATTATATTTACACTTTTTTGAAGTATGTAATGGACGTCCCATGACATCCTTTAGTATGAGAGGGTCAGAAGGAAGATAAGTCATAGACAATTCAACTCTATTTTTTAACAATTCTCAACAAAGACACAAATTCAACAACCCAAGGTAAGAAATGAAAATAATTGTGAAATATGGGAGCAATAGCGAGGTAGACGATACTAGAATAATCAATAAACCGGACCACTTACGTCCAGGCAATACACCTTCTAATTCAAATCGACCTAATCTAATTTAAGTATTAATTGACCAAATCGTCAATCATAATATTAATCAAATAAGCTACGAAGTGCACTCGCCTAGCTTCAAGTTAATAAATCACTGCTATCCTTTAGCAGTCTAACATCTCCCTCTCTAACTCGAAAGTTTAATTTTTATATACAAGTCTTGATTTGCATAATCACATCTTCTTCGGAAGAGGAAAGTTTTCAATAGAATAACTTTTTAAAGACCCATTATTCCCCAAGGGAATTATTAGTAGGAAGAACGGGTGTGATTCCCCGCGGCCCGGGGGTACCATCTCTTTATCTACGCGACCTAGATTTGTAGGAATAAATGATTCATCACTCAAATTCTCCATAATAAATCTAATTTATTATTTATTGTCTAAATATACATTGATCAACGCAACACAAGTCTTACTAGAGGGATATGATCAGGAGTGATGGCACGTAATTATCAATTCTAAGTAAATATCGCATGAAATCCTACTCACTATCTTTATGAGAAATTAACCGCAGAATCTTTATTTACTGTAGATTCCTTACTAAGCTTAAGTTCGTTCTATAATTAATCTCTTACCAATATCTCACGGTGATCAGCACCTCAGCTTTCTATCTCTTCTTGCATTCTATTCTTCTACTGTATTATTCTTCCATTCTCTTACTAGCCGACTTTTATTCTACCATCCGGCTACTATCAAGCTTCTATTCAACTCGCGAATGCTAAAGCTCACTTTTGTATTTATTCACTAATCTGCATATCGCGGTTTCTTCTTGAGGGTTAGATTGAAATAATGCCATTCTGGCCCCAAAGATTCCCCAAGAGGATTAGTGAGAAGGCATGATAAAGCCCCGTCACACGGGGATAGATCCATTAAAAGTGTATCTTTTAATGAAAGCATGAAGCAAAAGTATTGAATTATAAATGAAGTAGCGTTATTGTATTTAAAAAAGGCACAAAAACACAAAAATATATATAATAATGCTTAATAACATGTGTTTACGAAAGTTAGTTCGCAAAGACAATTAAAATTTAGAAATGTACTCACTTTTGAATATTCACCTTATTGTTATTACTCACTCAGAACGACAGAAAACAATGCTTAAATTTTTCTCCAGCAAAAAAAGTAAAAAGAAAAAAAATTTGAATTCAATTAATAGATGAACCTTCTTCGAAACTAAATCAACAGTGACAGAAACATTTGTGGATGCCAATCTTTCAGAGAATTCCATGTTCACATATTTTTAATTAGAGCTATACAAAACAAAAACTTAACTTCATCGAAACCACATCCAAATAAACAGAACCAAATCTCTATTGGTCGCTGAAACCAAATCCTCACCACCCATTGGTTCCTTTCGATGAAGATCCATTCTCTCCCATTCTTTTTGTTCGAAATGTCAGCTCTCAGTACCTGGGGCTGGAGGTACACCACGTAACCTTATTATCTTTCCACTTCTTCAGCCACATTAGCTAATCAGCAGTCAGAGTCCTTTCCGATTGAAAGGGACTCGTGGATAACTCGAAGGTTTGGGTACGGAGGAATTATTATCGTCTGCAGTGACGTCCCTTCGTTTTCTGACACAGAATAAATAGATATGCCCATCGTGATTTTCCTCGCTATTCTGTTGGTAATGCGGCTCAATTGAGTTACCGTCTTCTCTACAAGGAGGGAAACATATCTGCAAATAAAGAAAATGGGTTGGTGGGAGGTTATTGTATTTTGTTAAGAGTTTTCAGTAGATTCATTTACGAATAAGGTTGTTTATGCTGAACGCTGTGATAATTTATGAATTCCTTGTGTTTTAAGGGGTATTGGAAAGCTAAAATCATATTTTTTTGACAATTTGAGGTTTTTACATTTTTAAATTGAACGATTCATTTCAACCTTTCTAAAAATAACTTAAAAAAACCTCTAGGATAATTAAAAGCCCTTAAAACCTATTTTTAAATAATCGTTGAAACTGGGCCACGCCCATTTGAGTGGCGAAAATGTAAACAAAGTACTTCGTTTTTGCTTAAAAGCTGAACGTCTGATATAAACCAAAATTCATATCTTTTATTGTAAATTGAGCCTTTTATTTTGTTTTATTTCCTAGCTGATTAAAGTCTCACTGTTACATTGAAATCAATTTATCTCAAAATGTAAATTTTGATATTCGATTTTACTTTTCTGAGAAACTGAGAAACTAATGTTCACAGGTATGTAAATTTTTTATGATATATTTATAATGATGGCTAATATACACTGAAATAATGAGCTTTTTGTAAAAAACTCAAAAATGTATTTTTTACAAATTTTTTATGAGAAAAATGGGTCAAATTTCGCAATGTTTGATGAAATATTTTATAAATTATTAAAAAATTCAACTTTAGCTAAAAGCTCATTTCAATATAATGAGAAAGGTGTACTTTAAGTGTATGAAAAATTTCAAGCATGTGCATATAACAGATTTTAAGAAAAGGTATATCGAGAAAACAGCCAATTTAACATTTTCAGTATATATAGACAGAGAGAGGTATCCAAATCGCCTTAAGATTAAAAAAGAGCTCTAATTCGGATAATAAATAATTACAGTGAAAATCACATAACACGCAACTGAAGGGACTGAAATATTTTTTCGTGTTAAAGGATATCGCAAAAAAACATATATCAACAAAATTAAGTTGTTACAGTTTATTTTATTTACATCTATGTAGGAGAATATTTAATAAAAATCAATGAAAAACACATCCACAATACCTTTATGAAATTAAATACAAAATTTTCCACGTTCTTTGAAAAAACAAACATTGTTTGAATTTTTGGAAAATAATCTGATATTTTCCTTTGCATTATCTTTTTAGCATCTTATTATTATCAAAAAATTGTTGGATGTCATCCATTTTGTTATTCATTCCACCATCGGAATGTGAGTCTAAATAACTGCGCATACTTTTAATGATGTTCATCATTTCGGGTGATGTGGTAATAGGAGCTGCATTAGTCATTTTATTTTCGTCGTCGGAATCTGCATCAATCATATTTTTTGAGTTTTGAACAAACTCTAAAATGTCTTTGTTTGCCATAATTGGGGCTTTACACACATGATCCTCCTCTACTGCAATGAATCATTCCAATTATACAATAGGACAGTCCAATGCACCTGGTGTTTTCCGTATTTTGTTCATTCCCAGAAGAGAAATCTTTTCCTGTTAAGCGATTTTCGTTTCGTGTTGAGAGGAAAAGAAACGCATGAAAATCTAGTGCAGTTTGTCTTGAGCGTTGTATTAGTTCGTGTGAGCCGATATTTCGGCTTAAGCATTTTCGCATTAAACGTATTTCACTGCACTTGTAACATGTTTTCCACTACTTTGCTTTTTATTTACAAAGAATTTTTATCATAAAGGACTTAATTAACAACACTTAGTATAGGTCTTATTAAAAAAGGCATGGTACGATTCATTGTAAAATCTTTCATTTAATGATTTTTACAATTTTTGCTGATAATTTATGTATATGTATTACGTAAAACAGTTTTTGTGCTCAGTATACTACAAAAAACTAGCCATTTAATTTTCTAAAGATAAACTCAAAAATTTATAAAGGGATTTAAAAATAGACCTATACACATATTAAATTCGATTTACAAGTGCGTCAAATTATGTATAAAAAGCGTTGGTATAGTTTTGTGATAACTTATTTCAAGAGTCCAAATTAAATAACGAGGCCACCCTAGATCGTACTACCAGGAAATTTATCTCACGTCTGGGGACCTGCCGTGTCTGTAAATCCTAATTTGCTAAAATGCATGCATCACCATTGAGAGAAACAAATATATTCGTAGAAATTTTTTTTCATCAATGCTTATTGAAAATTCCTTGAAAAAGTATAAATTATATAAATTCAGTTGCATTTAAAATGCATACATTTTTTTACATATTTCAGCAGCAGTGGCGCACACAAGGGAGGGGGTCCGCCCCCAAAGCCCTTGATTTTTTTCCCATTTTATTATAATTCTAAGTATATAGTAAATAAAATTTAATTAGTTACTTGTTATTGATGATTAATTTTATTAATTAATGCTAATTATTTATTCAATAATTATTTTTTGTGCTGTGTTTTGTTCCCAAAAATCGACAAAATCAAAAGGAGCATGATACAAGAATAGTGAACTTTCGACCTCGGACCCCCTCCCCTTGAAAAATTCCTGTGTGCGCTACTGATCAGCAGCAATAGCTAAAAAAATATCAAAGCATTTGGCACAATAGAAAAAAGCCTTAATATTTTAAACAAAGATAAACTGGTTATATATTTTTTCTTCTGAGATAAATCGGTTTAAAGTTGATATATTTACCATTGAGATGTTAATAGAAATAAATATAAAAGTTACCATAACTCTGGGGGTTTTTTAACTTAGGGTTTTTAAATTTTATGAGACTTAAGAAAAAAATATAAAAAATAATTTAGGCTAAAAAAATTTGATTTCAATTTTAACCGGTTTTCGTCTGTTGAATCGTATTGTGACCTCTTAAATAGATAATGAGGAAATTGATTCACAATATAAATTATAAAATCAGCAACATTATATATAGAAATGCAGGTTTTCAGCTCAGTTTAATATGTTTAAATTACGAGTAAATGTTGAATAGAATTAGTTTATAAGTGCAACGTTTTTTTTTTTTTTTTTTTTTTGTTACCATTTTCGATTTTTACTGACCTTGATGTTGATAGTTGTGACTTGAAAAATAAATATTTCTCCAATTTCAATGTATTTTAATTGATTTATTTACATTATTAATAAGTCTAATTTACATTACTAATTATATTAACTTGAGAGATATAAATATTTTCTCAATTTTAATATACGCATTTAGAATAGAAATGAATCTTCAGATTCAAGGTATGTATTACAATAACAAAAGCAGTTAATAATTATTCCATGCATAACGTAGGATGAGCTTAATAACAAATCCTTACTAGTCTTTTATTAAGTAGAAATCTAGATAAGTACTCGTCAAACGAATATATTTAAAGTTACCTCAATTCTGTGCGGAATCATGTTGAAGGTGCGACAGTGGATTAAAATGAATTAAAACAATTCTTAAATTTAAATCAGGAACTTAATTCAAAAAGGTATTGTATACCTGATTATACTCTAGCTTTCTCACTGATTGTGATTTTATATCAGAATTGGGAATCTGTTTAATGAAGTTCATCAACGAAAAATGTGGAATTAATATTTTATAACTGGAAATTAATAATTATTCATGCAATGTGTATTAAAAATCATTTTTCTTCGGCTTTTTAATCAGTACATTTCGTGTTATTGAGATATGCATGTGTAATAAATCCTCCCCTTTATCTAATTTTACTGTAAACTTAAAATAGGATCATGTGAATTTCAAAAATTAAAAGGAAGTTTCTCAAAGAGATTATTTTTGCAAAAGATACTTGTCAGTTATTAAAAATACTTTCGAATAATAGAAACATTTATAAATTATTTTGTCTTCCACATTAACCTTAAAAATGTATTATTATTTTGCCTTGAATAAATCTATAAGGGGGGGCGCAAAATGTTTCAAAAAAGTAGAGCAACATAGTTTTTTTCAGAATACTTTTCATGTAAAATTACATAAATTTAAACTTTACATTTGTCACTGCAACAAAGAGAAAGAAATATTAACACCAAATGTAACTTCTATTTTGTTTTTATTCTATGTTATTCCATATAATGTTCTTCTAAAAGTTCTTTTTTACAAAAAAAACGCGTTTAAAAGTTGGCAATAAATGTTTTTTATCTTTTAGTAGTGTGACATCTTCGAGGGGAGTGAATTCCCATCTTCCGATTCACAATAGGTTTTATGGTTTCACCAGCTGGTCAAGGACAAGAACGACACCCATTGATTGTCCCTGGATTTTTATGATCAACCAGCTGGGGAGTGACCAGTGCACGTGGCCATGGGGCCATTGTTTATTGTCTGAACTCAGGGAGTGAAGTCAGACAGACGGGTCGCCATAATAGTAAAGTAGAGCCGGCGCCCCATTGACAATAGGCGAAGCCTATCTCAAAATAATCATGTCATCTTTTCTAGGGTTTTGTGAATGGAATACTAGAAACAGGTGGCGTGATGGACAAGTGTGTCCAGATGTGGACAAGGAACTATGGCGCCTTGGGCCAGACAGCTCGGGTGTGTTTTGGCGTGTTATGCGCCAATAGGAAGAAGGAGGAGGTCAAGAGAGACTTTGGTGACCTGCGAATAAGAAGGAGCGAGGGGCGTGTTGTGAACACACCCCTGGTGTTTAAGAGGGTTCTTTTTCAGGAGACGAGAGGAGACCCGGAAAAGAAAAAATAGAGGAGGTGACCCGAAAGGAGAGGTCGAGGAAAAGAGCTCGGAAAAGACGAGGGCTGGTCGGTTTTAGGAAGCGGAGAGGAGAATCCCAGAGTGTGTTGTTCCGTGATGCTGACCAGGAATCCAAAACGCGAATGAGAAGCAACGCCTTGCGGACTGGACTCAGACAAGCTGTGGAGTGAGCGGTTTCAAACCGGCTATAGGCACGGAAACTATTAACTTTACAATCTAACTAAAATCAAATTTCATATTGGAGAAAAAAATTAAAAGTATTTTTTTACTCCCACAACCTTGCTGTGATGTATTTTTTCCACGCTACCATCTGACGACGTTACAGCAAGATCGAATTTGGTGGCAGCTTTGTGGGATAGGCATTTCTGTGAATAGAGATGCCTCGAACCCTTTATTGAGAAGAAAAAATAAAACGCCAGCCGTATGGAGTTATGCCCGCCTGATTCTCACACAACTTGTGAAAGAAATGTGTTCCATCGAATTACATGCAACAAGAAGTGACCGGAGTGCCTTGCTCGTGCCCGTGTGTTAAGGAAGCGTGCCCACCTGAAAGGTTTCCCGGAATTCCTGTGTTTTCCTGCTTGTGAAGAGTGCCCGCGAAGTGCCTGCCTTCCGTTTTCTCCCAGAGAAGGACGAGGAAGATGTTTCCACTGTCTCCGCCTGCAATGTTAAGGTCAGTCTTTTTCTTTGAGTATCGTATCGGGGCAGCAATACATTATTTCTAGTTTATGTAAAATTTTGTAGGGAAAGTAATGCGAGATAAAGTTAAAAGTCTAGATTGAGAGACTACAGAAATTATTAAGTTTGTTTGAAGCGTATTGATGTGCTATGTTTGTATGTATGTATGTTTGTTTATTGAGTTAGGTCGTAGTATACAGTAGTATATTTGCTTCGTTAGCACAGTTTTGCGTAGTGTATTGTCACGTTACTCTGAGTATTTTTATTATTTTGTGAAATATAATTAAGTCTCAGTCTAGGGTACTGTTAGTTATGCTAGTTATGAGTATAATTTTGTGAAGTATAATTAAAGTCTAGGTTTAGTGTACGGTTGTTACGCCGGGTAGTTGTATAAGTTTGTGTAGTACAACTAAGTATAGTGTATAGTGTAGTGTTGATTTGCGTTGGATATTTGAATTGTTTTAGTGACAATTGAGATTGGATTTAGTGTTGTATATTATTGCATGATGACTTTCCTTTTAAGATTAAGAAAAGGTGATTTGCTAGAAGTAGCAAGAGAATTAGGGGTAGAAGTCAACGGCGATCAAACAAGAGTAGAAACTAAGGATATGATTTTACAAAGTGATAAAAATGATATGGAAACGATCAAAGCGGTGATGGAGGGAATTTTAGAAGAAAAAGAAAGGGAATTTGAGGAGCGAAGACAAATTAGGGAATTCGAGTTAAAAAGAATGAGAATTCAACTCAGAAATAAGTTAAATGAAAATAAATTGAAGGCAGGGAATAGGATTAACGATCTCGTAAATGTTTGTATTTTGTCAGGAAAACGTACCGCAGAAGTTAGTGAACCGGTTAATAAGTGCAGGCCTTTAATTAACCCGGTAGTTAATAAAAGCGTGGAGAACGCTACGTCTTGTGATTTTGAAAAGAAGAATTGTGACCCCCCAGTGAGGTGTACGAACGTTTCCCGCCCATCTGAAGTAGGAAGGAAAGAATTCAACGTGAATAGGAGTAGTGATTGTGACGTGGAAATGAAAGTAGGGGTATGTGAAGGAAGGGTCAAAACTGTGGCGATGGGTGCACAGCGGGTAATAAATCTGGATAATATCGGAGATGGCTCTTTTGAATTGAAAAGAGATAAGGGAGTGGCGAACCCTGAAGGATTGATTTGTGAGAATAGCTGCGAGGAAAAATATACCCTTGGGACGTTAGTGGGTTGTTAAAAGCAGTTAACAGTGGATCGGGAAAGTTTTCGAAATCATACAATAGCTAAGATAGCAGGGCAAGGGGGGAAGAAAACACGTGTAAAGCAGATGTGCGGAAATGCTTGAAAGACGGGTTAGCAATGCGATTGCCTCTCTCAGAACCAAGGGAGATTTATAAGGATAGTTTAGAGACAGATAATGGGTCTAACATTGGTTCAGAATGTAGTTTCGAGATAGATTTACCCGGAAAAAGAGATCACAGTACAGTTTATCGTCTTAATTTAATAAAATTGTACCGTAGAAAGCCGGAATTGGCAAATTTGGTTATGAAGAATAGCTCAGAAGGAATAGATTCCGAAACTCTCTATTCGGTAAAGCTATTTATGGATTTTGGTTTTCAGGGTAATTTAAGGAAAGTCAATTGTATATTAAATTACCGCCTGATCGAAGTAGCTATTTAAGGATGATTAACGCTAAGAAGAAAGAAAGGTTTCTACCAGGTCCTGGGACGATTGTTTTAAGACAGAAGGATATTAATTTGGTTACGGGAAAGCCATTTAGAATTAAAACTTGTTTTTCATCCCAGATGTTAATTAATTCGCTACGAGAGGATACAGAGTATCTTTTAGATTTAGGTGTGAACGGGATGGGGCAGTCAAACCGTACTCTGCCCGTTGTTTGGTTAGGGAGAGTGAACCGATACCCGTACCCGCGTTTCAAATGTATAAAGTATGGAAATTTGAACCACGTGACGCGAGCCGAGATTTATTTTTTTTTAAGACGGGAAAATTTGGTAGAAAAGATCAACGCGGCATCGTGGGTGACTGTATTGGATTTATGGAAGTGGTATTTTCGTCGTTCACTACTGATGAATTATCCGAAGCACACCACATGCGTTATGCCAGTTGGCATGTACATTCTTAAAAAATCGAGGTTTAAGTTTCTTTGTGCTTATGATGAATGTAATTTAACGACTCGGATTTTGAGGTTGTTAGAGCCGATTGAAGTACCGCGAATGGTCGATATAGACATTCTGATGGAAATTTGGAAAAACCGTGTAAAGAAAATAGACTTTGTGTTAAAATGGTTGAGTAGGGTTGGGTCGGAAGTCGGACCGACTAAAGGTAAAATAGAGCCATGGGCAAGTTTGTTCCGTGTAGAAAGTGAAAATTCATTGCATGAGCTACTGAGAGAGGCTTGTTAATTATATTCCCAATTAAAGTGTTTCCTCAATAACTAATGTAATGGAAGACAATACCATGAATTGTGAATAACCTGTTATGATGGTTGTGATAATACTTGCTGATAGCCATAATTTAATTAAATTTAAAAAGTCTTAGTTTAAACTTCTTAATTTAAAAATTTGGTTTTTAGGTTTTTTGCAAAGCTTGGAATTTATAAATGTTTATTTTGTTTATTTAATATCGTTAGAAACACCGTTGGAATAAGTAGATGGGAATGAGTAATTCGTAGGGTTGGTGCTAGGTGTGAATTAATATTTGTATGGGTATGTGTTGGTGGTGTAAGGTGGAAGGAAATTAGGTGTTACGGTAAATATTTTGTGTCTCTTAGGACTGTGTACGCTCACAGATGTTTAACACAATTGAATGAGCAATTGATGTATTAGAATTATAGAAATATTATGATTTGAGTTAATTTCTTTAAAACCCTAAATTTTGAAGTGTGATGTAACTGTATGAAATGGAAAAAAATGGTTCCAGATTCGGATTTTAAGATCTAATTCTGTGAAGGGTACATTTTTTTTTTGAAATTTGATTCATTTATTATGTTATTTTTTTATTGTGTTTAATACCGGGATTGCTGCCCTGATCAATCTCATTGATGGGACGATCTTTATGTGTGTGATTTCTAAGAACTGAATCCAACTAGGACCAGAGCAGTCCCGTGAAATGGACCTTTTTTAGGGGGAAGGAGTTGTGACATCTTCGAGGGGAGTGAATTCCCATCTTCCGATTCACAATAGGTTTTATGGTTTCACCAGCTGGTCAAGGACAAGAACGACACCCATCGATTGTCCCTGGATTGTTATGATCAACCAGCTGGGGAGTGACCAGTGCACGTGGCCATGGGGCCATTGTTTATTGTCTGAACTCAGGAGTGAAGTCAGACAGACGGGTCGCCATAATAGTAAAGTAGAGCCGGCGCCCCATTGACAATAGGCGAAGCCTATCTCAAAATAATCATGTCATCTTTTCTAGGGTTTTGTGAATGGAATACTAGAAACAGGTGGCGTGATGGACAAGTGTGTCCAGATGTGGACAAGGAACTATGGCGCCTTGGGCCAGACAGCTCGGGTGTGTTTTGGCGTGTTATGCGCCAATAGGAAGAAGGAGGAGGTCAAGAGAGACTTTGGTGACCTGCGAATAAGAAGGAGCGAGGGGCGTGTTGTGAACACACCCCTGGTGTTTAAGAGGGTTCTTTTTCAGGAGACGAGAGGAGACCCGGAAAAGAAAAAATAGAGGAGGTGACCCGAAAGGAGAGGTCGAGGAAAAGAGCTCGGAAAAGACGAGGGCTGGTCGGTTTTAGGAAGCGGAGAGGAGAATCCCAGAGTGTTGTTCCGTGATGCTGACCAGGAATCCAAAACGCGGATGAGAAACAACGCCTTGCGGACTGGACGGAGACAAGTTGTGGAGTGAGCGGTTTCAAAGCGGGGCTTCCATACCGGCTATAGGCACGGAAACTATTAACTTTACAATCTAACTAAAATCAAGTTTCATATTGGAGAAAAAAATTAAAAGTATTTTTTTACTCCCACAACCTTGCTGTGATGTATTTTTTCCACGCTACCATCTGACGACGTTACAGTAGGATAACACAGCAATTTATTTTCAACAGATGTAACAGTCTCAGTTACGTATACTAAAAACTTGAATATAATTTTTGGAGCCACATTTGGAATATTGAGATGATGTTAAAAATTGTTCCTCTAAAATTAATCTTTCTTTTAAACTCTAGAAGATATTAGGGAAATCTTTTATAGAAAATTTCTAAAAGTCCATGTTAAATTAATTGATAACATTACAGAAACTTCGCCCCCTGTTTGATTTTCAAAGTACTGAAAGTGCTTAAAATTCCATTTCCTCTTGTTAGTCTCATGTGAATTTACCAACATTTAAGAAAAACTATTATTCTTGACACGTATATTTTATTTTTAAAAATTCTTAAGATGTCATTAATTGCGGTAGACCAAATTCCAACAAATTATTGATGAATATAATTCCTGATAACTCCAAAGTTGATTATTAAATAATGTTTAAAATAATCAACACAACAGATTTAAGAAAATAAAGGAACTAATATTTTAACTTGTAAAATTGGTTAGCGTACTATATGGATTTAAATGCTACAAAACTATGACCAACTAGCAAAAACATCAGTACATCATGTTTTTCAAAATAAAACTATGAAAACAAAAATATTAATTGTTTTTAATCAAATATTATAATTAACGGAAACAAACTACAGAAAATTTAAAAAGTTAATGATAATGTAAAAAAAGAAATTTAAAGAAATTTAAAGAACAAAATAATAAAATTTAGAATCAATTTATGCTATTTAAACTCAATAGAGAGAGAGAGAGCAAATTTTCTCCATTTTTCTGAATTAGAACATAATTGAGCTAATAAAACCCACCTCATAACAAAATAAAATGTTCAGAATTCTTTTATTTCATTGCAACATTTCAAATAAGTGTTTAATGAAAGATAATAGAAATATTAGCATTTTAAAAAAATACAACTAATTTATACATCAGCTAAAAAAATAATTTTATTTAATTTCAGAAAAATATATAAATCTTTTCCACTTAAAATAATTTTAATCTAATTTGTATAATAAAAATAATTTTTAAATCATCACAGCTAAAATCATCTAAATTTTAATACCATGCGAGAATTATTCACTGTTTTAGAAAAATTATCATTGCAAAAAATATAATAATTCACGAAGTTAATTACTAAATAATATTTTTTTATATTTCGAATATTGGTAATTAAGTTCATTTACTTGTTACACGAGACGATACACATAGCTGAAATTCGAAATGGCGGAAGATTGAAGACGATTTTTTCTCTCAAACGTCTAGACATCGCACTGAAGGAGGAATCGAATAGCAGCAAATATTTTTATTCACTCGTACAATAACACAGATCGTCATAATGAGCTGGATATAGTGAATGTGACGACAAAACTCATATGACAAAAGATATATCTAAGACAACTTAAATGATTTCGGAAAAGTTTCAGCACGATTTGTATTAAATAATAAAAAAAGGGACTGTGATGTTTAGTTTTCGAATATTATTCAGCATTTGCAATCTGTTCTTTTTTTTCTTTTTTTTTTGTTTAAAGTAAACTTTCAACACATTAAAAACATACACTTTTAAACTTTCAACACATTTAAATAAAACGAAATTCGTAAAGAATTGCAAAAATATTTCCTTTTTAACAATTTAACCAGATACTTTTTAATTAACCGGGTACCAATCTCGCCAAGCGAATACTTATGGTAACGAAAATTAATTAATGAGCAATGAAAGTTATGAAAAACGAGACTGGTCCAATAAATTACTGTACTTACAGAATCAGTTCTCCATGATAGTATCAGCATATTGCATTCTGTGCTAGTAACAGTTCTAAACGAGGTTTTTGGAAGTCACCTTAGGAGAGATTTTCCATTTTTGCCTGAACCTATACAAATGAGTTAAAGTGGGTTCCCTTTCGGCAAGAATTAACGGTAGGATGAAGTGTTATGGGGTCAAACCAAGTGAGTAAGGAAGATGCCCCAACATAATAATATTTTTGCTGGTCAGAAACAGATAGGGCCATTTGAGAGAATGCGTTGTCTAGGTGCAACAACGATCCATCACTCACCAATTCTGGCCTTTTTTTTCCTAATTTTTTCACGAATTCATTAATAATGCAGTACTCCCAAATGGTGTGATCGATTAAGACGAAACTGGCCACATGGATAGAAGTGATATGGGAGATGACGTCACCAAAACAGTTGCTGCCAACTCCACTCTTTTTCAAGCTACACGCTTAATCGTGTGCGTGTGCGCGCGCGTGTCACTATATTTAGTTGTCTTACTTTTCTCTAAAAATCTCATAACAGACAATGTGAAATACTCGTGTGTGTGTGTGTGTGATTGGCAGTATTTCATCTATGGAAGCAACATTTAGCTATTTATCACCTGCATCTGACTAACCAGAAAGTACTAATAATAATAAAAAAACTAATAATTAAAGATACTTTTAACTGATATTTAAACAGTAAAAATACTATTCTACCTGTTATTTTTACTCATATTTCCTCCTTTGTGGAATTTTTATTTCCGAATTTCTTATAATATTTCCCTCTTCATTTAATTGTTTTAGTAGAACCTGTATGGTTCTCATTTTTTTCCCCTACTTATTTCTCTAGTTGGACTAAAATCTACTGATGTAATGCGTTTTAATATACTAAATTATTTTGAAAAGGTTCTTTATATCCAACAGACATGTCTATTTAATTATTTTGAAATCACTTTCGTTGATCATTTTCTTTGAACTCGCGCGGGTCTTTATATTTCATGAAATGAACAATGTTTCATCCGGTAACATGAAATATTTCATTTCTGCCGAATGGCGACATTAACACCGTTCTTCTCGTAATATATTTTTCTTTTAAATCTATGAAAAGTTTTCATGCAGCAAAGATATTGATTACTGATTATTGATCTTCATTTATATCACTGTCAGCAGATGAAAGTTAATTTTTTTTAAAAAAAATGTTCATTTATCAAATTGTTGCGTATTTGATAAACTGTTCCAATGTGCATAATGTTATCAACGGTAAAACTACTACAAAAAGTTTTCGTCAATTAGAAAAGAATCGTAATATTATTCAAAATTGTACCTCATTCCCATTTATTGTTACCAATTTGCGTGGGGGGAAAGCAGCAGACGATTAAAATTATTTGAATAATAACAAATTTATTTATGAACAAGAACAAACAAACGACTACACGAAGACAAATCAACGTATACACACAAAGAAATATTAAAACAGTTTTTTTACAGTTATGGAAAAATGTGCTCCTTTTAAACAAGCTTTACAGCGTTCCAGAAACGGCTCTCTAAAACAGTTCCCCCAGCAGAAACTCAGATACTCATAGTTTTATGGTAGACAACTCACAAACAAATTCTCATCTCAAATGTCTCTCTTTTGAACTCCATCGACTTTATATATCCTCATGAGGGTCAATCCCAGTGACTTCTCAAAGGTTCCTTGGCAACATAATTTTTCGCTTAATTTGTTGCCAATCTGGTAACCCTGTTCACATCTGCTGGTGTGATGCTAATGCTGGGAAACGAATTTGCTCTGTAACTCACGAGCAGTATATCACTGCAAGGAAAACAACATGCTTAGGGGTTTCAATGTACTGAAGACGTTTTGAATTTCTTATAATATTCACATTTGTTTCGACCTATTCTTTTAATATTGCAGATTAAGAGATTCACTGGTCGGCTCTTTGTTTAATTAAAACGCACTCAGTTCCAATCATCTGATGGCAGTGCTTCTCAAACTTTAAATACTGGCGCCCCCTTTTCAATCACAATTTTTATCGCGCCCCCCTTACACATTAATAATGTACTGAATGCAATAATAATGCACTTTGACGCTAAAGCAACAATCTTTATTATAAACCGTACAAATTCATGACATAAGTATTATATTTTGCATATGTTACTTTTAAGCAAAAATAATGATAATAATAATAATAAATAAGTAATAGGATAAGTATTATGTTATTTTTCCTTTCTCTAAATTTTAAATTGGAACATATTGCAAAATGCAATGGTTGCTTAGAAGACAAAATATAGATATCTGCTAAATATACAAAAATAACTCAGAGGGTCAATTTCTAATCATAAGCATTCCTTTGAAAAACTTTGCTCTGTAAGACAAGCCCATGGAAGTCGCTAATACTTATTAAACTTGTTCTTAATTTAGTATTAATTAATTAGTTATAAAATACTCTCTACAGCCCTGATACATTAAAAGTATACCGGCTGAAGAGCCCGCTCTTTGCCCGAGTTCATTTATAAGAAAATAAAACATTATTGATATAATCGCTTAATTGTAAGGGAAGTAAAGCCAAGAGTGCGACAATGTTTACAAAAATGTAAAATGATTTTTTTAAATCGTTGCTCAAATTATAATTAGTTTTAAGCGAACTAAAATTTTAAGCCTCAAAGAATTAGCATTTAGAATTGATGTTGAATAATGAACAATAAAAAAAATTCTGATGAAGAATAATTGTATTATTTTTAATATTTAAAGTGAAAGACTTCAACATGTTTTAACCCTACGGACGAGCGGGATTAGTGAGTCACCCCAATCCTTTTTTTATAATTATCTTTATAGTACACAATAAAAATCGTAATTCCAATTAATAATTTAATTAAGAGAAAATATACTCAACACTACTTTCAAGGACACAGAAAATATTTCGGAAAAAAAGTTATTACACCGGGAACTCAAACAAAACAAGTACCTTAAGATCGTAAAAAAACGTCTGTCGCTCCCAAAAAGAGGGAGACATGTGACAAATATACTATTTTAGTTCACGTTAAGATTGTCAAACAGGAGGATAGTGTCAGGGCCATTGGTAACAATTAAACAGTTGTGCCAGAATTACCGATTTCGTGCACTCTGTGCTCGACGTGACCGCTCCCGGATTAAAAGTGTATTTATTACAATTCGGATGTTCTAAAAAATGATGTAAAACGTTTTTCATTATGCTTGCCTTAGTAATCCTTAAAACTTCCCTAAATGAAAAAACAAATACATAAGAGCAGGGACGTAACTAACAGTACAAGTGAGCTCGAAGGTTAAACCGCAGCAAATACATTCTGCTGCCTACAGCTGATGGCAATAATATGTAACAGTGATGAACTTTTTATCTTTCTAAAAATTTTTTTGATTATGGGTCTGGTTTTTGTCTTTCCTCTGAAAGAGTAGCATTTTCGCTTTGAAAAGAAAACGTAATAAAAAAATATCTCATCATGGTATTACAGCAAATCGAATAAAACGTTTTTTATTTGGTTATAGTATCAAAGATGGCTAAAAAATGAGGTTTTGAAGTAGAAGCTTTTATTTTTGATGATGTAAAATCGCATATATATATATATATATATATATATATATAAAGGAGAAAAGCGACTAACTCAATGACTCACTGACTAATCACGATATCTCCGGAACTATTAAACCTACAGACTTAAAATTTGGTACGTAGGTTCCCTTCATGGAGAAGACGTCAGCTAAGAACGGATTTTGTAAAGTTCGAACCCCAAGGGGCATTACGGGGGCTTAAGGGGCGTTATAGATAATTATTTCCATTACTAAACAATTAGATGTACAGTCGTCAAACTTGGTACACAGATTTCTTTCATAAAGTAGAGATTCCCTACATAAGGAATTTTACAAAAATATACCTCCAAGGGGCGTTGAGGGCGCTTAAGGGGCGTTATACATAATTATTTCCATTACTAAACTATTAGATGTACATTCGTCAAACTAGGTACACAGATTTCTTTCATAAAGTAGAGATTCCCTACATAAGGAGTTTTACAAAAATGTACCTTCAAGGGGCGTTGAGGGCGCTTAAGGGGCGTTGTACATAATTATTTCCATTTTTAAACTATTAGACATACAGTCTTGCAATTTGGTAAGCGGATTCCTTTCATAGAGTACAGATCCCCTACAGAATGGGTTTTGGGAAAATCGACTCCCAAGTGGCGTTGTAGAGAATTAAGTGACGTTGTAGAGAATTAAGTGGCGTTATAGGCAATTAACTCCTTTTTTAAACTATTATACGTAAAATCTTGAAATTGAGTAATCTGATTCCATTCATTCAGTAGAGATCCGCTATAAGAAGGGTTTTGTGAATATCGTTTCCTAAGAGGCGTTGCGGAAGCTTAAGGGGCGTTATAGATAATTTTTTCCATTTTTAAACCATTAGACGTACAGTCTTGAAATTTGATAAGCGGATTCCTTTCATACAGATCCCCTACAGAATGGGTTTTGTGAAAATCGACCACAAGTGGCATTGTGGAAAATTAAGGGGCGTTATAGGCAATTAACTCCTTTTTTAAACTATTATACGTAAAATCTTGAAATTGAGTAATCTGATTCCATTCATTCAGTAGAGATCCGCTATAAGAAGGGTTTTGTGAATATCGTTTCCTAAGAGGCGTTGCGGAGGCTTAAGGGGCGTTATAGATAATTTTTCCATTTTTAAACCATTAGACGTACAGTCTTGAAATTTGATAAGCGGATTCCTTTCATACAGATCCCCTACAGAATGGGTTTTGTGAAAATCGACCACAAGTGGCGTTGTGGAAAATTAAGGGGCGTTATAGGCAATTAACTCCTTTTTTAAACTATTATACGTAAAATCTTGAAATTGAGTAATCTGATTCCATTCATTCAGTAGAGATCCGCTATAAGAAGGGTTTTGTGAATATCGTTTCCTAAGAGGCGTTGCGGAGGCTTAAGGGGCGTTATAGATAATTTTTTCCATTTTTAAACCATTAGACGTACAGTCTTGAAATTTGATAAGCGGATTCCTTTCATACAGATCCCCTACAGAATGGGTTTGTGAAAATCGACCACAAGTGGCGTTGTGGAAAATTAAGGGGCGTTATAGGCAATTAACTCCTTTTTTAAACTATTATACGTAAAATCTTGAAATTGAGTAATCTGATTCCATTCATTCAGTAGAGATCCGCTATAAGAAGGGTTTTCTGAATATCGTTTCCTAAGAGGCGTTGCGGAGGCTTAAGGGGCGTTATAGATAATTTTTCCATTTTTAAACCATTAGACGTACAGTCTTGAAATTTGATAAGCGGATTCCTTTCATACAGATCCCCTACAGAATGGGTTTTGTGAAAATCGACCACAAGTGGCGTTGTGGAAAATTAAGGGGCGTTATAGGCAATTAACTCCTTTTTTAAACTATTATACGTAAAATCTTGAAATTGAGTAATCTGATTCCATTCATTCAGTAGAGATCCGCTATAAGAAGGGTTTTGTGAATATCGTTTCCTAAGAGGCGTTGCGGAAGCTTAAGGGGCGTTATAGATAATTTTTTCCATTTTTAAACCATTAGACGTACAGTCTTGAAATTTGATAAGCGGATTCCTTTCATACAGATCCCCTACAGAATGGGTTTTGTGAAAATCGACCACAAGTGGCATTGTGGAAAATTAAGGGGCGTTATAGGCAATTAACTCCTTTTTTAAACTATTAGACGTAAAATCTTGAAATTGAGTAATCTGATTCCATTCATTCAGTAGAGATCCGCTATAAGAAGGGTTTTGTGAATATCGTTTCCTAAGAGACGTTGCGGGGGCTTAAGAAGCGTTATAGATAATTATTTCCATTTTTAAACTATTAGACGTACAGTCTTAAAATTTGGTAAGTGAATTGCTTTCATGGTGTAGAGATCCGCTACAAAATAGTTTGGGGGAAAATTGATCCCCAAGGGCCACTGAAGGGGATTAAGGTGCGTAATAGATAAATATTTCCGCTTTTCAACTAATAGAACCACCTGCTTGAAAATTAGAAGGTATGTTCCGTTCATGGAATAAAGTTCCTTTTACAAAGATTTTTGCGAAAACGGACCCTCAAAGGAGTGGGGTTGCGAGGGATTATGGCATGTTAAAGAAAAATGCCTGTTTTTGAATTTAACTCATTTACTTGAAATTTGTTGAGCACTTTTCTTTAGTAGAATAGAGTTTCACTAAGAATGGATTTTACGGAAATCATCTCCAGGGGGAAGCGGGGAGAGTTATTGAGGCGTATTGATAGACCAAATTCCCGTTTTTGAACTGCTAAGACTATAATAATAAAATTTGGTTTGCATGTCTCTTTTGTTGAATTGGAATCCGCTAAGAATGTTGTCCACGAGGTATTGATGATAAAAATTCCGTTTTTGCTCTGTTAGATTTAGACTTGAAATTTAGCACGCATGTTTATTTTATGTAATAGAGATGCTCTGAAAGTTGCTTTGGTGGTAATCCACTTGATTATTAGGTTAAGTGAGCGAAAAAAATCTTTCTCCTTCTATTTTAAATATAAATAGAAATCAGATATTATAATTTATGTTCTTTTTATATCAAGAGGCGAGAGTGTAACAGCTATAAATATATTTTTCAATACAATCGAATTCTTAATGCTAGATATCAATAATTAATATATATGTAAACAGTATACATATATGCAACATCGTGAAATACCCAGTGGAGCGGGTGGGTAACGGCTAGTATATCTATATATATATATATATATATATATATATATATATATATATATATATATATATATATATATATATATATATATATATATATTACTTCCGTGCAAATGTGTATATTTTTTATTATGTCAGAAAGTATTTTGTTTTACTTCATTCTAGTAAATAAATTTTTTTTAATCTTTTATTTTCGATATGCTCGCGCCCCCTTGTAGGTTTATCGCCCCCCCAGGGGGCGTGCCCCACAGTTTGAGAAACACTGTCTTAGGGTCTTATACTTCCTTCACATCGGATTTTAAACATTAAAACTCTCTTGTTCCTCTCTCAATTTAGGATAGGGGGGGGATTCACTTTGGAAATTGTTGTTGTACTTAAATAAAACCATGCATTTAAATCTAAAATTTGTTCCGAATCCAATTTCTGTTTATTTTACATGCGTTGAATAAATACCTTTAATATAACTGCATATTAAAAACATTGTCTCGCTCCATCATCATCTCGTTTCACGAATGAATTTTAAAAAATACAAATGAGAAAGAAGCTATAAGAATCTCCCATATAATAATTGACTCATAGACATTGATCCAGTCCAGGATGATTGAAAATTCCGGAAGTAAAATAAGGAATGTAGCAAAAGAATTATAAACGCTGGTTGATGAAGGCATTTTTATTGCTCCGCTTTGATGGAATGGGATATTTAGGAGATTACAGAGAGATAAAAAATGTTACAAATATAAGATGATGTCCATGAGGATAACATGGAAGGGGAAATATTTCTTTCGAATGCTTTGTTAGAATAATAGGTATTAGTATGAAAATGTTAAAAGTAAATGAAATTGTGAGCATAATTTTTCAAAATTATTTTTATAGTTTACTCTAAAATTTCTCAGTTTAAAAAGTATTTAGAATGATTTTAGAAAAAAAACATTGTACTGAGAGAGATATAAGAGTTACAATTTTTTTTCTTTAGTAATGAATCCGTTCAAAATTCCATTTGTCAACTTATTTATGTTTTATCTTAGTACTGTTTCTCAATTACTAAGGAATATTTTTATTTAAATAAATATATATATATATATATATATATATATATATATATATATATATATATATATATATATATATATATAAGAAGTTCCATGAAAAGGGTTTTTTTAAGTATTAGAGCAAATTAAATTCGTACAAAAAGTGGAAGCTTTTTAATAGCTCAAACATTTAACAGTATTTGTGAAACAATTTTGTGTATGATTTAAAGATAAGGATTAATGGTAATTGTTACTGAATTTAATAATCAAAATAATAACTTTAGTAATTTTAGTTCCTATTTTTTAAATAATCTCATTACTTTTTAACCCAGTGTTTCTCAAAGTGTAGGGCACGCCCCCTGGGGGGCGCGAGCATATCGAAAATTTAATTATTTTTTTTAAAAAAATAACCGGAAAGAAGTGAAACAAAATACTTTTTCCATAGTAAAAAATACACAGCAACACTGATATAATTTATGTTTATCATCTGGCGTTCTTCTTTTTTAACATAAAATATTACTCGTTAAAAGAAAAAACGAAACTCAGACCCTGAGAATAATTCTAAGAAGATAAACATTTCATCACTGTAATTATTATTGAAATACTGTATATTAGTAGTAGAAAGAAAATGAAGACATGATTCACTTTTCAGCCAGGCAGTATAATACATTTGCTGGTCATTTGATTGACCTTCAAACTTACTGGTATGGTTTCTACATTAGTTCCATCCCATCTTTTATGTATTTGTTTTTCGCATAGGGAAATTGTAAATAATGAAGAGTTTTACGATATTTGGAAAAGAATTGATTGACTTTTGAAGGATTATTTGGCTAAGATTTATTTTTATGAGTTATCTCAAACATATAAAGCATAGTGAAAAACGTCATAATCCTTTTTAGAGCATCCGTATTTTTTTCTGAATACACTTTTAACCAGGGAGCGATGGCGCGGGGCATCTGTGACCTGTATTGAAGGAAGTTGAAACTGATGCATATTATTCATGATTGAGAAACACGATGAACATGAAACGAAAGGAAAATTTTCAATTGCTTCCTAAAGAACTCCATCAACTGAAATATGAAGCCATAAGTGTACCACAAGGTTCAATTCGACTTGTCAAAAAGACACAAGAAAGAAAAAGTTCAACTTGCTATTTGATGATCACCAAAGGTGTCACGAGTTCGAGCTCAGTACCACTAAAGACCCGTCGTGTATGGGAGAGGTGCACGTTAAATCTGTAGAGAGCTCAAACGTCCTCTTTTTGGAGTGGTGTGGTAGTTAAAAGAGGCCAGCTCAAATATCGTCCTCGTCAACCATGGTTCAAAATTACAAGGTCCGTCTCTAAAAGCTCTCGTGTAGCTGAACAGTGCGACGTTAATATTCACTCACTCGATCATGGATGCTCATTAAAATACAATAACTTGAACAAAATATGACAGCTTTGCCAGCAAGTAACATTTCTGTAATATTAGTGAAAAGTACCTCTGATTTGCGTCCTTTATTAAGGTCTTTCACTTTTCAATCATTTTAGTTCAGTTTTATTCGATTTTTTCTCAAATCCTCAAAGAGAGATTGAACATTACTTGAAATCCGGTAAGTATACTTTCCCTTAATTAAATTATTCACTGGAATTCCAATTTGCATCGTGTAGAGTAAAAATAATTATAAATAAATGATTGGGGTGACTGAGTTCCCCCGCACTACCATCAGCGTTAGTGTCGAGTGCGCGCCTGCTCCCGGGTTAAAACATTTTGAAGTCTTCTCGCTTTAAATATTAAAAAGTAACACAATTATTCTTCATAGGAACTTTATTTTCTTTTTCATTACTTAACATTAATTCTAAATGCTAATTCTGTAAGGTTTAAAATTACAGTTCTTTTAAACAGTTATTTACAATTATAGCATTTATCTAAAAAATCATTTTACATTTTTGTATACAATGTCGTGCAAGCACTTTTACTCTCCTTACAGTTCAGCTATTATATCAAGAATAATGTTATATTTTTTAAAAAATGAACTCGTGCGAAGAGCCGGTGTTTCAGCCAGTATACGTTTAATGTATCAGTACTGAAGAAAGTATTTTATAAATAATTTCTTAATACTAAATTAAGAACAAGTTTAATAATTATTAGTGACTTCCATGGGCTTGTCTTGTAGAGCAAAGTTTTTCAAAGGAAGGTTTAATATCAGATATTGACACTCTGAGTTATTTTTCTATATTTAGCTGAGATCTATATTTTGTCTTCAAAGCAGCCACCACAAAAAATCCGGTTTAACAAAGGTAGGATGTTCAAAATGTTTATAGTATACGAAGTGCTTTTGTTTTCAGTGCAGAAAATTCATCATCCATCTCTACCCAAAATTCAAAGAGCGATTTATTACAAAATTGCCTTTTAATTTTTCACTGGATGTGAAATCTATGAAAATTTCTTCTTCTGAAGTTGAGAGCCCTTCTGGAGTATCTTGAAATAAACCCCTAATCCACTCGTAACTTGCTACCAAGTTGTCCTCTCACCAAGAAAATACTTTTTAAAATATCTTTGCCAACATGGCTAAATGATTTTACATGGTTTTAAAAACAACTTTCATATGCTGTTCTTCCGATTTGTAACTTTTAACACATAACGAGCTGGGGCTTTTTTCCCCATCATTTGCTTCAGTAGTGGTAAATCCAAAATTTAAGTATTTTTGAGAATATTTTCTTGATTTGATTTTCGGAACCATGCTCGTCTGTGTACTTTTTGATCCTTTATTATCGTCGAATGCTCGCTTACGACTTATACATGCATGTATGATTTTGTTTTAATCTACTGCCGTAAATACTTAATTACCGAGAATTACAATTAACGTGCAAATTATAAAATGTACATTCACAAGCTAGATTCGGTAGCTATAGAAGTATCGAGTCGACCAAAAGTGACTGGAATTGTACGAGGAAAAGCATTTTTACATGTTTCGCGCAGACGTCCGATAGGTTGCCCAGACTCACGCAAACGTACCCGATAATGCCAAATGTGATGGATATGATAGAGAGCTACATAGACTAGACTATTTTTCTAATGACATTTGTACTTTGAGAAATGGATGCTGAAGGAAATATATCTTAAATTAAATATATCATTTTGCTATCTGTTCCAATTAAAAATTAGAGAAAAAAAATAACATAATAATATATATAAGTAAGTAATATATATTTTAAGTAATTTTCTTAAAATATATATTACTTAAAAGTAACATATACAAAATTTAATACTTATACAGTTTATAATTAAGATCGCATTGAAGCTTTAGCATCAAAGTGCATTTTTATTGCAGTAAATACATTATTGTTGTACAGGGGGGGGGCGTGACAAAAATTATGATTGAAAATTGGGTCGCTAGTATTGAAAGTTTGAGAAACACTGTTTTCACCCCTTAACTGCCAGGAAAATGCAGCACAATTCGCTCTCCACCGTTTTTCACATAGGTGTATCGGAGAAGAAGAAAAAGCGCAAATATAATGAATATTTCAGTCAATATTTCTGTGAAATAAATCAATCGTACGCAAACACTGTCAAGGTCATTGCATTGCATTCCAAAGGAAATAGCTTTACAGATAGCAGCGCAATACAGAGGCTCGTAATTCGGAAAGGCGTATATATACGCCAGGGGCAGATAATGCACCGGCAAAGCGATTCTTATACGTAAGCCTGCAGCAATTACGGGGTTAAATCTTGTTTAAGTCAATCAAAAATCCTTTTTCTTTCAAATTATAAAATAATCTTTACTGAATATTTAAGAAATCAGAACACAGTCATAATTAGAAAAAAAAATTAAGAACACTTTTTTATAATGTTTATGAAAATAAAACAAGTAACTCTTTGTAGGTAGAAAAATTTTCCATTCTAAAGTCATGTTCTAACATCAACGTAAAGAACACGATTTTTTTGTATGTAATGCTAACTATTGTTTGATTTTTCTCTTTTCCTCCTATATATCAAATGAGTATATATATATATATATATATATATATATATATATATATATATATATATATATATGCATTGCAATTTATATTTATTTTCTGACTTCTGTTTAGTTGCTTATTAGTTCTCTAAATTATAAGCTTTTAGAAAAAGATTTTTAAAAAAATTTTTTTAAGCTGAGAATTTGTAATTTAGCTATTTTAAATAAAAAAGACTATTTAATTATTTGACTTTCTAGCAGAATTTAATAGCATATCTTGGACACTCTCAACAATTATTCCAAAACTCCAGTTTTTACGAGAAAAAATTATTAACTCTCTAGTCCAATACCTAGATATATTAAATTAAGACCCTAGTCCACTACTTAGATTTTTTAAATTTTTGTAGAAGACTCTACAAAAATTTTAAAAACCAATTAATATTTGTAATATACCTAAGCCACTAAAATTTTTTGCTAGTCATATCCAAAAAAAATCTGCATAAACTATTGGTTAATAAACGGACAAAGCTTATCACACAAAAAAAATTTCGCCAAACTAAATCTAACCCGTTCTCAATTTGCTCACTTTCTTGCCATCCAATCTCCGCCCCCTCCCGGGAATTGGATGAAGAATAAGGAATTGTGACGTCAGACTCCCTGAGCTTGATTGATGAGGGTAGCCTATCGTGATTTCGAACAACAAAGTTAATCAAGGACCTCAAAATCCCTGTCATTTTCTCATCAAGAATCTACCTAAAACTAATCGACTTACAGCCTTTGTACCATCAACAAAAAGAGAAGGTGGGCACAACTTTTCCTTGATAAAGTTTGGATTCTGTTCTTTCGGTGGTACTGTGATCAAAAAGGTGCCTTACAGGGTACAAGTTCCTTAATATTGTTTTCCTTTTTTCTTTATCTCCCATGTGTATACTCGGATCCATCATTTTGTGAAAGATTTGTTTTCATACTCTCCGATTAGATTACTTAGATTAAAATCAAAGTTTGTAAAAAGAAAGGAGTTGAGCGGGGAAGGGGGGTTGTTGTCTTTTGAATGGGAAAATCACTAGAGGAAAGTAAATAGGGTGTCTATCTGAAGAATTACTAGAAAAGCCTGCATTAAAAATAAGAAGTAATCCCAAAATTAGATTTTAAATCTAGATTATGAGCTAATGTGTTATTTATAGCTATTTGAAAGCCATTAGGAGGATGCATGAAAAGTTTCGAAAATTTCACAGTTGTTCATCGGTAAGTAATGGGATACATTGCTGTAATAAACACTTTTGCATACAACAGTGCAATAAAGAGCAGATGCAATGCAATAAATGATAACAGAAAAGGACACTAACATTCATAAGTATTATCTTGTAAAAAGATAATTAAAGTTAATTCTAATTGTCAACATACAATTAAAAATATTCGTATACTCGATTTTTCAACAGCAAAAAAGCTACATTGCTCCAATTGTAACATCCCGGTGTTAGGGGGGTCGAGTAAAGATCAGCCATATTAATTCAAACACACTTTTATTATCTATTTTACCTAATCACACTAGACAACTTAAAAGGAGAATGCACTTAAAACATTAAACCTGAAGAGCCATCACATTGGATAAATTTAATTGTCATAGAAATAAACACACTTATCTTATTTGAGAGCATCCTTGACTCCAATGCAGATAACTTTGGATATCTTTTAACTTGATTAACTATACGACTTCCGGTCATTATCTTATCCATGCTTCTATATCCGTTTTCAAACATTATCGTCTACTCTACTGCAAAAATCTAAATATTTCTAATTTACATAAATCCCGTCTTCTTCACTGAGAGAGTTTTTCAACTGAAATCACAGTTAGAAAGATTAATTTTTCCTAATAGGATAAATGGAAGAATAGCGGATAGACCCATTACACAATGAGCAATAAAGTAAATTATTTTTTTTTGCAGTTACTAACTCTCTGATCAGTGGTAACGTAACCCGCGCAACCCCATATCGTGGGGGGAGGCCAGTACTCTAGAATACTCAAACTCTAACAGAAGCCAAGTACATGTTTAACCAATTTATAAAACAATTAAGGCAAAACTTGCAATTGTAGGAGGGGGCCTGTTATTGTCCGTAACGGCACTACCCTCAATGTCTGATAATATCAGACAAAATCTAAACGATTGTTGAATCTAAGAAAAGTCCTACACAAGATGTGAATCGAAGTAAAGATACTGTCAACAAGGGAACTTAACAATCAAAATCATTCTTTGCATTTACTTGATGATTAAGGCGTTTAGTACATGACAGACTTTCTTACCCTAGTAGAACCCCAGGCATTTATTGTGTGCACGAACGTCGAAAGAGCATTGCTTGGGAACTTCTACCGCAATCAAAAGAAAGATTATATTAAAGAGTAAAGCAAATATTTTAAGTCTTATAAGTCTAGAGGCTTCCATCTATCGGCCAGTACGAATTACAAGGTTAACCTTATTTAACCCTTTCGTGAGCCTTGAGAAGATTACTTCCCCATCTACATGATCCTACAAATTACACCTGCGGAAAGCACAAAACTCATTATAATATATTGACCTTGCTATTATAACGATGAGAGATGATTAATTCCTGCTTCAGTTTCATGATGTTGCACATAATCCAGCGATCATGACATCTGTAAAGCAGATAAAAAAAAGATAGTACTAAAGAAGAGGTGCTTTGTGCAAAAGATGTCGCTGTATATAACGATGTCATGGAATAGGTTGGTTGCTTTTTGATCAAAGAAAAGAAAGATACTAAATAGGAAGAAGATCTGTAAAATGGTGGCATCGTATATTTTATTTTCTTATTAACTTTGTCATCATAAATGGTTTCATCCTGTGGCAAGTGAACAAAAGAAACAAAAGTTTAGACCAGCTAACATTCCGTATGGCATTAGGTCGATAGCTGATAAATATTTTTCAAGAAAAAGGAAAGGCCGTCCTGCTAGCTTCCAAGTAAAGAAGTGTGTAGTTCCGGATTACGTGTGCTTAGCCAGTGAGGGAATGGCTTCCTTCTGAAGACGATAGAAGAAATGTAGCAGAAAGGGATAAGAAAAGAGGACTCGCTGCACGTGTGCATAGTGGGGTGTGCCTTTGTGCATTGCAACATGCTTCTCATTTTTTCATGGCAAATAATCACCATTAAATTTAAATTTCTTTACGGTGGTGAATGGTTCTTGGGAAGTATTCTTCTCACTCCTAAAATTTAAATGTAAACATAAAATTCGGCAAAATAAAAAATATTTCCTTAAATGCTATTATTTAAGTGTCTTTAAAACAAAGAAAACTACGAGAAATTCAAAAAAGAAATAAATGACTCACGAAAGGGTTAAAGGATATTTCTTTTTCAAAAGGACGCTAAGCATAGAATTAAGTGCTTCTGGAAGAGAAAATTCAACTGAGACTTAAGAGGAATTACATTTTTCTCTTAATTTAAGCAACTTTTTTTTCAAAAATATTATAAAAAAATCTGAAAACTCATAAATGAATTATTAAATTGGTACTGATTCTTTTTAACCATTGGAGAGAGAAAAAGTAGCTTAAAATGACCAAAATCTTCATTATTTTTTGCTCTTTTGGGTAGGCAATTAAATGAATATAACAGTCTAAATTTGAAAATTAAAATATAAATTTCATTTGCGAGAAACTAACATTTCACTTACGTAAATTCAAAATGGTTGGAAGGTTCAAATGACTGTCGATATCTGTCATACATCGTGAATTTTACAGCTTCACTTCTGAAGTATGCTCTTACCAGTGGAATATACAAGGGAAGGAGGGGGAATTGAGGGTTTAAACCCTTCCCATAGACGAGCAGATTTTTAATTTTAGCATTCAGATTACGTTTCGGGGTTCACCTCTACGTTTTTATAACCCTTCGTCGGGTGCTCCTCTAAACGAAACATAATTAGGAGCGCCCAGCCTGCGATGCCACAGACATGTTTTAACGTTTGACCCCATTCCCCCACCCTAATCAATTTTAGTTCAAAATACCGGTAAAGGAAAGCACAAATACATCAAATTGTACAAAAAAAAAACCTTTTAATGAAAAAAAATGAAGTTATACTAAAATAGCCAAAATTGCTTAAACACAAAATGCTTTTAGCTGACCCTTCAGGCCAACTGCCCCCAACAAAGGGTTAAACTTGTCCCTTTCCATGAAAGCAGTCTGTAAGGCAATGGAACTCACAAAGCAATTGGCCGGCACGATGCCTGATCTCAATCCCATCGAGCATGTATGGTGATAAAAAGCAGAATCTTGTATTTAATTTGGTTTATAAAACGAGTTCGGGAGCTTCGATTGGCGCTACTAAAACGAATGGGCGGCATATAATCTCAACAACTCATGACGCCTCATTCTAAACTGGGCATAGTTGAAACCGTAAAAGTCAGGGAGATCATATCTAAGAATAAAAGACCGGATGTAATTTTACACCCATCACAGGGATGTTTTGGCCTTCAGTCGCATTTCCATGCTACTTTTTCAATAAATTAGTTTAATCCCATGATTTATTCTTTAGTAAGTGTTGCTTACATTACACAATTTACGTAAGGGATCTTACGGTATTCAAAAATTACTTGATTTGGAAAGCTTTTGTAAAAGTTATATTGAAAAAACCGTCTGTCCTTAATTTTTGCACAATAGTGTATTGTAAATGGCAACACACGATAAAAAAATATGAAGAAAATGGGCTAAAAAGTCATGGCGATCACGTGATAAATGCAATCACCTATTCTTCATTGAATACAAAAATGACATAACACTTGTACCGGTTGTTGTATTTATAAAATTCGGTAAAATTTCAAGTTTGATTGTTGAATAAAAATGTTTAAATATATATATAAAAAAGAATTTTTTGAAATTTTTTTAAAAAATGGTATATTATAGTGTAGGTTTAAATCAAGGCCGTTTTGCTTACATGTGTTTTATTATAGCTTTAAAAATGTATTTTTTAAATAGAAGTTTCTATAAAAGACAAAAGTTGGCAGCAGCGAGGCCAGTGAACAAACTAGCTGGAAACGCGTCACTTCAATTACCACGTGATTATGATTTCACATGAATTTAGAACATTGCAAGATTGGAGTGGAGCAGCGTTTCTCAAACTGTAAGGCGCACCCCACTTCGGATGCGTGATAACTCCACGAGGGGGCGCGAGCGTGTTAAAAAGCCAAAAACAAAAGATAAATAAAAAAAATAAAAAGAAAAGATAAATATAAATAAAATAAGATAAACATAAATAAAATAATATAAATATAAATATAATGAGGTAAATATAAATTAAAAATGTTAATTTACTGAAAGTAAACAAACAAATAAATTTTGTCATAATAAAAAACAAAATTAACATCTACACTGATATAATGCACTAAATGTATCAGCACTACACAATATGTAAATGCATATTCAAAAATTATCAATTATTTTGATAATTCATAAATAATCCCTTAACTGCCCATCAAAAGTTACGCTCCCCAATGTCCACGCAGACGAGCGTATGGGGGGAGGGCAATAAATAAATCCTCTGAAGTAAGTAAATCCGTCTCAAACATTGCCTGGGTGTTTTTCTTGCATTCCAAAGCCTTCGGAATAATTCCATCCACAGTAGACATCTATATGCGTCTGGGGTATTTAACGCACCGGTTGAGAGAAACCTATGTATACGCCAGTAACACTTAAGAGATTAAAGTCATATTGTTGCTTCAGCGTCAAAATATAGTATTATTGAATTTAATGCATTGTTATTTGCATAGAGGAAGGGGGGTGCGTTGAAAATTAGGATTGAATATTGGATCGCGAATAGCGAAACGTTGAGAAGCACTGGAGTAGAGTCAAATAGAAAACTGGGTGTTGGGTACAATGATCAACATATAATCTATTCCTTCCGTTTTCAAGCAAAAATAATGTTTCCCAAAAGAAGAATCAAGTTTATTTTTCCAACATTTGAAATTTTATTGTTCTGGACAACAAAATTCAACCATACACATTTTTATCGGTGACTTCATTTTTCATCATGATTTACAACTATTTTGAACAGAAATAAAACACGAAAGGTATTTTTTAACTTATGAATATTTATCACTTTTGTTCCTTCGTTTTACCCATCTCTACAGCACGTTAATCAATCCATCAATTTTTAAGGTATCCGTCTACTTGCGATAACTTCTTTTGAAAAAAAAATGGAGATTTTTTTTGTCGTTTTTAGATGTATTTCGTACATTTTAAGAATGAAGGGCTAAAATTAAGAAGAAAAAGTAAATCATGGGTAAAAATTGACAAAAATTTGCATAAATGGGGCCCGCTCTGTACAAATAGTAAAAATGAACAAACTCTCAATTTTTCAATTTTGATGTATTACTTTGTTATTCCTTTTTGAAATGACCTTCAGGATAAGAGATATTTTACTTTTTACAAAAACTTAGTTACTATATGAAACAAAACTTAGTACTAAAACTACTTACTTACAAAACTTAGTTATTATATGAAATTGTTTAAAAAACAGTGATTATATTCACATAAAGAACTGTAAATTTTGTAATAAAACAGTGGTTGATAAATCTGAAAGTTAAAGCACTTCTACTGTTATATAGAACATACACACGAAATTTCAGAAAATTATTTTAAAAAATGTTTGAGCAATCGCTGTCCCCGTTTGAACTTTTTGAAGAAAAAAAAAGCTTTTCGAGTAAAACGACATCTTATGTACAGTTATGGCATCTGCTTCTACTAAAACACTCATAGTTTTTATTGAGAAATGGAAAATGAAAAACTTGGTATTTTTATAAAGCTAATAAGATGATCTATAAAATAAAATCATGAAAATAATTTGTCATTTTTTTAAAAAAAATCATGATCTTATGGTATTTGGATGCCTTAAACACAAATTTTAAATCACGGATATATTACGAATGTAATCGATTCTTGAAATATTATAACATAGACATGGACTCTGTCTAAGACATTTAGTTATTATAGTGATACACTAATTCTTAATTAAAAAGGTTTACAACAACATATTTAGAAACCTAAACGAGGATATAACAGTAAAATTATATTTTTAGTTTCACACAAACACATCGAATGTAACTTATTACTGCATATCCCCTACTATAAATTACTTTCATTTAGAATACTGATGATGATAAACATTTATCTATACTTGTGGTTTCTTTTTGTTATTTAAATTATTAAAAGTTTTATTAAATAACCAGTCATTCCCCCCACTCTGGATACTTCGGGATAATGTATGATTATACACCGCTTCAAAGTTATTAATATCTAAGTGCTAGCATTAGCTTTATATTGTATTCAAAAACATTTTACAGCCTCCAACTTTTTACCTAAAAAGTTAGTAGTTGTTATTCACATGACTGAAAATATGGTCTTTCAAAAATTTTAAGTATCCTGTATGAAGAACAGTATTATTTAAATATTGCTCATCATCCAAGAAAGGGTTTAGTAACTTTAATCCTAAATGAGTCAACCAGTGAATAATTAATTCAAGTTTTTAATTCATTATTAAAATTTTCATATTATAACACAAGGAAATATTCGATCAAGCTATTGCAAGAGCTATTAAATAAACTAAACCTGTAAGTAAAACGTGGTTTTGTATTTGAATGTATTAAGTTTCCTAAAAGAAATGAAGCGACTCAAGATGAATATTCATCAAACATTTCAAGCGGAGTATACTTATTATTCGCATTTGCAAGATTTAACTCTCTTGTGTATTACACAGATTTGTATTGATTTTATGTGTGAATTTATTCATGTATTAAGTATCAACTCTTCAATATGTATACATTTCTATAAAAAATGCATCGCGTATGCTTAACAAAGAAAAAACATGTCTTCATGTATTGTCTCAAGATAAGCATATTTGTATAAACATGTTTTGATTATTGAATTTTGTAGGAGAAAACAAAAGATTTTTGTACTACCTATGAAACAAGGATTTCATGCATGATTTTTAAAACCCCAGTCAATTTTTTGCATAATGAAAAAAAAAATTAAATATTTTGCGTTGGTTTTACCATCATTAATAATTCATAAATAACCTCATAAATTTTTCTTCAGTGCCCTCAGAGACAGCTAAAGAGAGAAGATTCTTTACGTTGCCTGTCGACAAAATTCAACTTTTAAGTGAGCACTAACTATAACTGTAACTGACATTAATTCAGTCAAGGGAAGAAATTTTTAATGAAGGCGAGATAACTCTAGCGCGAACTTGGAAAAGTTGAAAAAAATTAGAAGCTTTGTTATTAATATCTTTCTAAAATTGAGATAAAAATGAAGGCTTTCAGAAAAATGTCATTCTTGACAACTACGAATCTGGTGATACGAACTTAAAAAGGGCGAAAAGGCAGTTACGGTTAAGAACTGTTTGAATTGTTCTAAATGAAAATTAATAGCGAAATAACTTTTACGCACTTTTAAATGAAGATTGAGAGCAACCCCTTACGCTTCGTGATGAAGTAAACTTGCTGAGACAGATGATGAAGTTGAAAGAATGATTTATTCGGTCTGTCTGAGGGGTCCTGAATGATTCATTGCCATTCCCGAAAAGCTAATAATGGTCAAGACTTAAATAAATTACGTTATTCTCGGAGCTTTTTAAAAATGGAAGACAGAAGTTGGAAAACTAATGAGAAAATGCTTCTTAAAAGGCTTAACAATAGATGAACTTGCAACGCAAAGATAATGCAGTTATTATTCAAATTATTGCGATTATTCATTCGGTTAAAATATATAAATTTCCTTTTTAGATTAGCTATATTTTATTACATTTTGAAATACTGTGATATATTTCCACGATTTTTCCTGTGCAGATAATTTATATGTTAAATTATTATAATATACTAATAAAATGAAAAAACGGTAGCATAACATATTAATTTTTTAGATCATCATTATTATTTATTGAGGTTTATTTCTATTAGTGTTGTTTAAATTACCTGTTTATTTTATTGATGCATTTAGCTCTGGTATTAACATATACACTGAAGTTTATTTTTTAAAACCTGAGCCTCACCTGCATTCACGAATATAGAAAATGTAATTTGGATAGCTTTGAAATGAAAAATCGAAATTTATTGTCAATTTAATGCAAGAGAAGAATGAAGAATTTTGTTACAAACGTAACCCTTCTTTGCATGATGATGGAAATCTCCATCATAACATTCAATGAACAAAAAAATTGCACTTAAAACAGGTTGCTGGAAAATTCTTTCACGACTGTTGCATAATACTGAAAGAAACTGTCAAAAAAATCGAATGTCAGAATCCATATAGCATGTTTGAATTTGCCATTCCGCTGTTTGCTGTGGTTGGGAGAAACGCAGGGGCGAAGCTATCGCCGTCTCAGACGTATCAATGATACGGGGCCCCAACATGTGTAATTACAGTCCCACTAATAAGACTCTCATATCTAAAAAAGGGCCCCGAAGGAATTTTGATACAGAGCCCACTCAGAACTAGCTACGTCAGTGAAGAAATGTGCGATTCCTTGAATATTTTTTTTACAACTAATCTGAGATTTGCCAATAAAAGAGATTATGAGTGGTAAAAAGGGGTTTTTTTGTGTGTATCTGTTATTTTCTGAGCAATTTATATCGAATACTTCAATAATTTTTCCAAAACCACGTGACAGAAATTTACATCACTGTACAGCTGTTTCGTTTTTAATGTGTTACAAAAAGGTTTCTTCACTATATGTCTGTTTTATGTTAATTTTATAGAGAAATTTAGGAGAGAGGGACATTGAAGATAACTTGGACTTGTAAGAAGGTGGTGGTCTTTGAGAAGATGGCCTTGATGATGAAAGTTCTGACGACGAGTATCGCGGATGCAGATGGAATTAGAATAATAATGGTTTCTTTAAGTGCATGATGATGAATACTGCCTTTTTAATTAGTATTTTACACTATATATTTATGTACTAGGACTATTTTAAACATTTTTCTTTAGTCTAGAGCAGGGGTTGGCAGTCTTTTAGTTGTGACGTTTCGGACCAATCTACCGATATGATTCAGCGTGCCACACGGGAGGACATTTTTGAAATAGTCATATTCCTGTGATAATGGATGCGGAATTAGAGAATAGAAAGCAATCACGTACACTTACAGTTTTATTATATATATTAGTTTTGCATCATTTTAAGACATTTTTAATCTAAAAGTAAACAATAAAATATAATTATTTCTTTCTAAAAATAAAAATAATAAAGTTATACAAATACTATATATTTTAAACATATTTATTAAAATAAGAAATAGATAGCATAAAATAAATTTATTTCCCTTCATTATAGTTAAATATAAAGATAAATAAAAATTTTAATACGAACCTAATACTTTCACCTATTTACTTTCATATCGAAAAATAGAGGCATAATTAGTAACTTTCAATTTGAAACTATTTTGAGCATTCAGTTATAAGGCAGTTTCTTTTGCGGACTCGAAATAACTTTCTCATGTGTCATTTAAATTTTTTAAATAGAACCAAAAGCGGAAAGTGTAGATCATATTCAATTTCCTCTCTTCAAACTATTAAATGTCTTCAGCAATGACATTCAATAATTTACAAAATTACTGTAAATTTATCTTAAGAGTTATCTTTCAGATTTTTTAGATGTTTATCAAACAAGGTCGATTACAAGTTTATCGACTTCAATCCACTCTAAAATTGACCAATTTGTAAAGTAGTGCATAGTGCCGCTGAGAATTGTACCGAGTGCCACACGTGGCACGCGTGCCATAGGTAGCCGACCCCTGATCTAGAGCATGAATTATACCACTATGATTTATTTCACAATAAAGAACAAATCATGCAAAGGAGGGTTAATTTATGGATCACAAAAATTCATCAGTTGTATCATTATCCTAATATACCAATAAATTCACTATAAGTGATATTTAACATTCAATATATAATCAATATTCAATATATACCAATTCAAAATAGTGTGACCAATTTTAAAAGCATATAACTATTTATGATGAATTTCTATCGTTTAACTACTGGTTTTATTTGATAAATGTAATATTTTAAGTACCAGTCTAACCATTTTTATTAGTGGGAGTAAATATTAAAGTACTGAAACTAGATCCTAAAACCCGGAACGAAATTTTTTACAGCTTTTGAAGGATGGTTGCTCATATTCTGTAACTAATAAAGCATTTAAAAATCAAAAAAGACATTTTTCTATTGTATTACTATCTAAAATTTCAAAAAAAATTTGGCTCGCAATCAAAAGCTCCAGGGAAAAAATGTGAATGAAAGAAAGTCCTTAATGAAAGAGAAAAAAAAGGAGTTGAAAAGAATTATCTCCCTGTAGAAAATTTTTTGCCTCAAAAACATATAACGAAGAAACTATAAATATAGCAATCGACAATTTATCGTCAGGTAAAGAAAATTAGCTATAAAAAAAGTAAATTTTCCAGTCTGTCGTCAAATGTCTGTTAAGACCGTAGAAAAACGAAGAAAACGTTCTTGGCCTCTGTATTTAATGTTACGCAAAGGTAGATACAAAGCGTGGGTAATTTCTGATAAAGCACTGTTTCATCTGTCATTCACAACTGGCAAAACGAAGATTTAATATATTTCTAGCAAAAAACGTCGCAAAGAAGCAGCTGTTTTGAAAAATGCAAGTTAGCCATCGATGTTATGGTATGGACAGATATGTCCTCTCAAGGCTTAACAAAACTATTTTTTGTAGAACTAAACTTTAAAATTGATGCTAAATATAGTCAGAATAAAGTTTTGAAACACCTGATCAAAAAAAGTAAACGTCTTTACCTTCAAGAAAACTTAGTTTTGCACCAAGATTCTGCACCAAGGCATACTTCAAAATCAACTATAAAATGATTGAAAGATTAAAAAATAAATATTTTGCCTTCTGATAAATGACCATCACTATCCTCTATCTGTGTTCCTTGCGGTTATTTTTTTATGGAGATACTTTAAAAAACAATTAAAATGGTTGTTAAGTAAGAGCGGTTCAAGGTACTTCAAAAAGCAATTTAAGAGGGAGTTGAAAAAATACCTCAAAAATGATGGCAAAAACTTTTTTTTGGTGAAAAGTTGATCAAAAATGATGGCAAAAACAAATTTTGTATGCCATGGCATTCATTCTTAAATGTAGCCGAAAGGTAAGATTAATGTAGTGTAAAAGAGAGTTTAATTACGATACTTCATATCGGGAAAATATGATCAACTGTCATTACAGCTAACGCAGATTTATATAAAATCGTGACGAATGTAGAATTTAGATAATTTCAATCGTCTCAAGTTTTTTCTGCAGTCTTTGTATGAATTCTATGTCTGTTAAGTTAATAATTGTTCTGTTAACCTCAAGTCGGTGCTTGTTTCTTTGCTCAATTGATCACGCAGAAGAAAATTTTTTAAAATTTAAACAACAAAGCATAGAAACTGCCAAGTTTTTAATCCATTATTAGTGATAATTTCATTCATTACAAGGTATTCAGGTAATAAATACTTCTATTAGATGACTTTCTTAAACCTCTGACTGGAACATCCGTCTCGCAGAAGGAGATTATTTGCTTTGATGCCTATATATAACGCTGTGGTGTGATTTTTGACGTGGGCTGCCTTGACATCTTCAGTTGGACACTACCCAGTGAGAGGATCAAAAGGTAGCGATACTTAGCGATTTTTTTCAACTCACGATATGTGTGATTTGTCTTATCTATCACCGTCTATCATACCGATATTCCTATAGTTCTTTCATTTTTTGTATTATTATTTTCAATTATTTTTATATGAATATAAATAATTTCTAAAATCAGATTTTATAAAAATACTAGTTACAATTCTTGTGATAAAAATATATTAATGTAGTGTGCCTCATAAAAACTTAAATATTAAAAATTCTACTCAATTTCATAGGCAATAAGGACATTTAAAACAGTCCTTAGGGGAATAAAATTTTAAAAAATGGCGTACCTGATTATCAGATAGATGTTTCTAAGAGCAGCAAAAAAAATTGATATTCCGACCAGAGAGTTAAATTAAGAACGAAATAAATTACAAAAGTAGTAAAGAAAATTTCTATTAAAATTTTCTTGGCTTTTCACATGTATGTAAGTTTTAAAGTAAGAGAGTCTGCTTTTTTTTAATATGAAGATCTGATAAATTCGGGAAAAAACGAAGCTTAAGAAAAATGATTTACCCATCGATTCCATTAGCTATGTGTAAGCAATTTTAATTTTAACTTTCGGGGTTTTTTGAGCGAAACTTTTACTCTAAAAAGGGATTAAAAAGTCACAAAAATCCTTCAAAGTCAGGTTCAGAAATCGTAACCGTAAATCAGTTTCCAAATAGTTCTTAAAATTCACAATCACTCATTGGAATATCTGAATGTGTATGATTACCATGAAACGAGTTTTTCCTCCATGAAACACGAATGATGATCACTTTCTATATTTACGGGTTTCTCTTGCCACTTATTATCCACACACAAAAAATGGTGCAGAAAGTAAGACTAGCATAAGTAGTATACAAGATAAGAAATCAATAGGCAAAAGTATGTTAGCTTCATATAAGGTTACCAGAAGTAAAATTATTGACTTTGGCGTCTGGCGTTATACTTTATAGCAATTTGATTGAAAAATAATCCACCCATTTTATTCACTTAGCAACGTTGTGACGTGTTTGAAAGAGGAATTTTTTTTCAATTTGTCTGATATACAATTTCGAATTTTGGGTAAATTTTTAAAGAAAAACGTACTTCCGGCTTATACACTGATTCGTGTGATAATTTTCGGCGTGAAAACCAGGAGCTGTGACGTAACTGTGAATTTCCTGCCACACAGCTGTGTGTGAATCAGCAACTTTTTGGATCACAACACGTGCGTTTGCTTCTGCAACTTTAAAACTATTGCGTGGTCTCGTCTTGGATCACCCCGGCAACCTTTGACACTACAAGGGACCCTATTCCCTCCACTAGCCGGATGTAACTGGTGGCAAAAAGACGCCGGCTTCCAATCCCCGAAGAGAGCTAAGAGAGAGAGGACGGGAGATGGTCTGACAACCTCCGTTGAGAGCGGATCCCAAACGAAACCCGTCCCTCACAAACGACATCATTTGAGCTCTAATAATCTTTTAATAAGTTTAATAACTTCGATGTATAATCTGTAAATAAACTAAATATTTAAAGTAATCGATATCATACTACCGTTATTTATCTCAAACGTCACATTGGCTTACATTCAGAAATATATGGTGTATCTGGATATGATGGATTAGAAAAATGTTTTATTATTCAAATGCATTTCAACATGACACATACAAAGAACGAAATTTTTGGTTTGATTTATATTTGAAACAAAATTGTTTCAGCGTATTTAGTCAGAAATAACAGTATCGTATTTCATACGTTCTAAAAATAAACTTTTGTATGAATTTCCGTATCAAAATTAGCCCTCTAAAAAAGTTTTAAGAAGTTGCTAAAATTCTTAAAATTGTTCTCGGGTAAGAGTAATTTTTTTCTTAAATTCCAGTAATTCAAATACCTCCCATTCAAGATTTACTCAAACTTTTCGACAATATGATCCAAAACTTAGGGGAACAAAAAAAAACTCTCGCGCATTTCAATTTTTGAGTATGAATTAACAGAATTAATTTTCTAGTTAGACGCCAAAACCACCTATTAATAAATTCTTTCATTATGAAAAATTCATGATTTTGTAATAAAAATATCCGATGTTAATCAAATGTTCCTTTTCGTTGGGAGGGAAGGGGCAAGTTAGTCACAACTAAGTTCCCTGTTAGTCGCAACTAAATGAAATTATTTTTCTGGCCAGCACTCCAATTAAAATTAACAATATATTTTTACTTAAAAACTGATTATTACTATTTTAATTTTGAGATTTTCTCAGAAAATATTATTTTAATCGGGTAGTTTAACATATCGCATCACGAAAACAAGAGTATTTCATACTGATTCTTGTTTTCATAGTTCTTGCTTTAGCTTAGTTATACAGTTAATTTATACGAAACTGTAATATATAGAGTACAAAGTATTTTTTTAAAAAAAGCAGATTATGAAATTTGAAAAAAATTAAAAATGATAAAAGCTTAAATAACTTGTGTGTGTGTGTGTGTGTTATTTGATATTTTCTAAGAGTTTCAATAATAATATTGTTAGATAAGCCTTATATAAATATGTAAATAATTTAAATGCTTTTCTTTAAACTTAATTACACATGTTGCACATTACAAATATTATTTTTATTATTTGCATCTACATAATTCTTTAAAAAGTAATGGATTTTGAGTTTTATACTCTTTACTCAGTTCTTAGCATTTATATGTTATTTCAGTTTATCTGATAACGTAATAATTTAATGTGAAGGAAATTCTGAAGCATTAATGCAACAAAATGCATACAGTTGCAGAATAATTCTATTGCAAAGTATGCGTTTTGTTGAAATATAGCTTGAAATTCTTGCATTGCAAAAAGGCAAAATGTTTTTAGTCTGGCATCAATAGGCCGATGTCGAATGTTATTTTTTGTTAAAAATAAATCTACCAGTTGGATTAGAGAAATACGAATTTACTAGAATTAAAATAATACCTAACACACAATAATTATGATCTTTATTTCAAATAAATAGTACTTTTTTTTCAAAAAATAATTTTTTTTATTCCATGCGATTAATTATTGTTCACCCAAAGCAAGACGTTATTATGATACCATTATGAGAGGTATTTGCCTTTCTTTATATACGTATAGGAGAAAATCGACCCATTCACTCATTACGAGATGTCTGGAACAATTTGACCTTCAGACTCGAAATTTAGCAGACTTGTTTCTTTTATTGAGTAGAGACCTGTTCAGAACTGTTTTTGTGGAAATTGACTCCAATGGGGAGAAGGAGGACAAAAATGAAAATTCCCAATTTTGAGCTGTTAGACTAACAAACTTGAAATTTTGCATATATATTTCTTTCTGGTAGTAAATATCCTCTGAAAATAGATTTTGTAAAAATCTATTCCCAAGGGGTGTTGCGGTTAGTTACGGGAGCGTTACAGATTTTTAGAAATATTAGTTTTTGATCTATTAAACGTACAGACTTAAAATTTGGCAAATATGTTACTTTTGCTTCATAGAGATCAGCTAATAACGGGTTTTGTGAAAATCAACTCCAAATGAGAGTGGGAGTACGAGAACGTCACAGATTTAAGAAAATTCCAAAATTTAGTAAGCGTGTCTGTTTGTTTAGTAGAGATAAGATACGAACGGATTTTGTGAAAATCTACTTCCAAGTGGGGAGGGTGAAGAGGATTACAGGTTCGTCTTAGATAAAAAAAAATTCCGTTTATGAACTATTAGAAATACAGATTTGAAATTAAGCAAGTGTGTTTCTTTTATTGGGTAGTGGTCCACGGGTTTTACGGAAATCGGGGTTGCAAGAGTGTTATGAATTTTAAAAAATCCGTTTTTGAAATATTAGTCCTGCACACGAACTTCGTAAAGCAAGTTTCTTTTGTTGAGTAGAGATCCCCAAAATACGTGGTTTGTGGTAACCGACACCCAATGGGGGATTAAGGAGCTAATATATTTAAAAAATATCTCGTTTTTGAACTATTAGACCTGTGACGGCTCTATCTGCGTCCTTCTTATTAACAAATCCTCTTGGAGAATCTTTGGTCCTTAAAAAAATTTTTAACGCACCCTCTGAAGAAGAGAACGTGAACATGTAAATTAGGCCTACTATATATAGCTTAGGCTTTCAATTTAGAGAAAGAGAGACAGGATAGATTATTAGAGGAACAGTGATTAATCAAATTTATAGTGTGACGCAGTTGTAATAATTAGGGTGACGATTTGTCACTAGAGATTGAATAGAGATTAGATAGCTAAGAAGGCGGTGTATTCAAACCTGAAGTAAGCGCACTGGTATTTAAAGTCTTCTCATACTTCGCTTACCTTATTAATTGACTGCGTATAGCTTTAAGTGGATTCATCTCTCAGTTTTGATTGATTAAACTTGTGTTGTTGATAATGTTACAAATAAATTAACTGATTTTTGAATATGGCTAGACTTCCTTCTCTCTCTCCTACATCTCTAGGCGTGGAGCCCAGATCCTTAGAGACCTACAGTCATGGAATTCTACAGACATGATTCTTTTCTTGATTAGCGATCCATTATAAGTTAGTTTGTGGGAATTAATTTCAATGGGGAGGGTTTCGGAGACGTAAAAAATAAATATATTTCCTTTTTATTAGTTCAATTCTTCCTGTTTTTAGATCAAAAGACAAGGGCTATACGATATCATTTCAATACTATCAAAATCTTAATGCTAGGATTTCGATAACAAAAACAGAATATATAGATACATATTATATGAATGAAAAGTATTTAACTAAATTAAAGGCACTGATTATTAGGTAACGGTTTGAAAATCACACCCCGTTCTTAGATAAAGATTTTTCTTGCAGTAGAAGAAACTTCGATCACATCGCTGCTAACACATTTCCAACATCAAAAACCACAGCAAATAAAATCACATCATCCTACGCCACGATATCAGAGTGCCTTTTTCCCCACCGACTTGGTCATAAGTTTCATATAAAAAAATCGAAGGAAATAGACGAAATGTTATACCAATAAAAAAAACAGCTTTGCCGAAAGGTGTTGAAGGTTCTTATCACAACGTGATGTTTCGATTTTTTTTCTTCACTTCCGTTCACCAACATGGATTTTTTTCTACTTAAATTGATGGATGAAGCAACTTCTACTTCCTCTCAATCCCATCGCTTGAAAAGTCTGAATTATTGATGTTTACCTTACGTTCTTCACTGATTGCTTGAAACAACCTCCGTTTATTAGAAGCACAATAAAATGCTTTATTGCATCCCTCCTTATATAAATTTTATAACAAATCAAGGGAACAAAAAAGACAAACGACCGTTCCTGGCCCGGTCTTACAGATTGGCTTATATTTGGAAAGTGTCTAGATTGAAATTTATTGCCCTGAATTTGCGTTGTTTTTGGAAGAATAAAAATATTCTTAGCCACAGTATCATCTATTGTGGTTTAGTACGGCGTGAATAACGCGGTCTTTGAATTCTGCTTCCATGGAAAAATTTTTGGCGTAAAAAGCTTAGTTTCGCATTTTAAATCTTGTTATGTATTTGCATTTCGAAACACTATTTTAAATCTGCTTTCAGCTTTTTCTTCTACCTCGCTGTGGTATAGAATATGGTAAATGAATTATTTTATTGATAAGGACAGGTATTTTTCCTTATAAAATATTATTCCCAGGTTTTTGGTATGAAAAGGAAATTAAATTTGAATAGTTTTACAATTTCGTTACAAATGCTTCTGCGAGGTATTATTTACACGGCTTTTAATAAAATGATAAAAAAAAAAAGAATTTTTAAAACTTTCTTTTAACCACTTCTTTTTCAATAAAGATGCTATTTGAATACTTAAGACCTATTATTTAAGTTTTTTTTCAAAAATTGAAATATTTTCACATAGTTATGCATTGTTATTAAAAAAATATTTATCATAATCAAATATAGAGGGTATCCGAAAAGTATAACTATACTTTCAAAAATCAATTAATAAAGATTTTCACTTACAGTTTTTTTTATGGTCCACAAAGAAAAGATTAAAGTTTCTGTTTGGTGAAATGAAAATTCCATGGCGCAACGCCCAGCTTTTCAATGTTCTAGTTTCAAAATGGCTATGTCGCAAGAAAAAGCGCAAGGTGCAGCATGGGTTTTTTAAAATTTAAATTCGAAACTCATGCATAGCGTAAATGGGCAGTGACACTGTGGAGTTTGAAAGTGAAAAAGAGTTTCCCGAAGAGGAAGTCCAATAGCGTGGTCACCCAGATATAACACCTTTAGACTTCTTGTAGGGACACGTGATAAATGTTGTTTTCTAATCTTTAATGACACAGAGGAAATAAAAAGTCGAATTACAGCGGCCAATCATATCTTCTAATGCTTCATAGAACGTGGCCACCTAACGGCGCACACATTGAAATGGGACAGTAAAGCATTGTAAAAAGACTCTGTTTTCTTTATAGAACTAAAAAACTGTAATAGAATATATATACATTGTAATTAATATTTGAAAGTTTTATCATCCTTTTTGGACACCCGGTATCTATTACAAATTCTGTAGTGTCTAACTGCTGTTTGGCGGTAGATTCTTTAAGAGTTGGCGACGTTCCCCCATCTGCGGGCGGAGGGGTAATTGTGTATTGGGGGGGAAGGTTTCCCGACACTCGAACAAGGCGGTCACGGAAGAGAGAGTCCCTTGTTTTTGGAAGCGTGGGGCGCTTGGTCTTAGGGAAAGCGAGTCCATTGGAGGGAGGACTGACGCAGGGTGGGCGGTTGGTTGTACCAAGAATAGAGTTTCTCGGCAGTGTTTGTTTGATTGTAGGGATCATCAAGATCATTGTGTTTGAATGGATCATATTGAGAAGTAGTTGATTATATGGAGAAAGGTAGAAAGATATTGCAACTTGATTTATATGTTTTTTTAATTATTGTGTATATGTTACCACTAAACCTTGAAAATCGTTAATGTGCACGTAACCAAGCTAATCTAGTTTAAAGCTTTCTGTATTTTACCTACCTAATGCGCACATTAACGGTTTTTGTATCATTAAAGCAAAAAGTTTGTTTCTCTCAATTTCTTTCCCCTCCTTCACCACGGTGGTAAAACAGATTATTAAGAGAAAGGGTTTGATAAGAATGTATTGTATAACATTTGCAAGAGGTATATTGAGCAGATAATTCAGCGTGATGAATCCAAGAAAGGTTCAGAAAAGCAAACAATGAAAATGTTAGCAGTTTCTAATGCTAAGTACCCAAATGTTGTTGAAGATGTCACTGTGAGAACTAAAGCACCTGATATAAACAGCAAAAACTGATGTCCACTTAATTTAAGCTGAGTTTCTTAGCAAACAGTAGATGGCTTTAAACGTGGTGCAAAAACCCTTGTTTTAAAACAATTGTGTACAAAATCCGAATTCAGTGCTTACAAAGAGAGATGCCCCTTCTGTAGAAATATCTTTATATCAAACAGCAATAAAACAATCACTTGGCTCCGGGTAGAGTTTCAGAAAACGTGACTGTTAATCTAAATGTATCCCAAATAAGTGCACTTGTCTCAAAAACCAGTTGTTACGTAATTCAAAATATCACTAATCTTTAGATTGCACTAATAGATAAGCATACCTTTATCATATATTTTTCAAATTAATTTCCTTACTTTTAAAAATATGTTAAGCCGATTGATTATTTGTATTATAGTTTTTTAATAAATTGGTGACTGATTCTATAAACTAATTTGTTGTTTGATTGATTTTATTAATGTAATTCTTTAGATACCAAAAAATAAATAAATAACGTAATGATAATATAAGCGTACAGACACGTTACTGTTGTTCCAGCAAAGAATTTTTTTCTTCTCTTTAACAAGTGTCTAGTAGGTAACGTTATCTAATTAATTTACAGATTACCCAGTTTATTTGAGAAATGAAACAATGTTCGGCACTTTTAACCGATTATCCCAGTTAATCTGCACATTACCAAGACAATCTGTAGAATAACTTATTTCTGCACTTTAGTGGTAACATATACACAGCAAAGTGTGTTTTTAATTAATTTAATAGTCTTCTTCTATTTGAAATTATGTATCAAAAAATATCCATCTCTAATTCTCTTGAATGTTTTTTCTTAAATATCAGCCACCGAGAGAGGTCTTAAAGGATAACTCAACAGTTTTCGAGCAGTGTTTACACCCTTAAAAGAAGCAATGATAATTTTCCGTAATAGTACTTTCTCAAAGAAGCCATTCAAGGTCATGTACCAGCTTTATGTTGTCTTTATTGATCCAAATACGGTATAGATCAATCCTTGAATAGTATTGGCTGTTACTGGATGCCACAATTTTTCTGCCTCAATGACAACTAGCCGTTTTGGGAAATATTCAATATGCCTTATAAAGAAGGAAATAAATTATGTCTTTGGAAATAGCACAATTTTAATGATAGTTTTGAGCATTAAAACATTCAAAAGCACATTAAAGTGAATATGATGCGGTGGAGAAAATTTAAAAAAATTATTAAATATCAAACTTTTTTTAAAAAGATTTACTGGAAGGATAACTTTTAACGGATTCTACTAGAATTAAGTTGAAGCATTCGAAATTAGATGCATACGAATCAAGTAACTACAAAAACACTTAGAAAAAATAAGGGTAAAATAAATCGAGACTCAAATTTTAATAAATATTGTAGTTATTTAGAATGTTCATTATTAATATCATTTCCTTTAAAGTACTGAAATGTAATTATATTATAATTTCAATACATGCTAGATTTAATCATATTATTATTTTTTTTATTTTTTAAAAGAAAAGTTATTAATTATAATCAAAAATTTGCTTATATAGAAATATAGACAGCATAATTCTTGATGTATGTTGCATGTTTTGCAAAACAAATGTTATATGGATTTTCAATACTTATTAGTTGTAGTTTATTTGAAATATCTTACAAACTGCTGAGGATAGCTGGGGTAAGTTTTTGTCACAGCATTTGAAGATTACTTTCGCTTTTTCCACTCACATATCAGAATATTTATAAAAAAATATTTTTTTTATATTGGAACATCCATATCCTATTATACTTCATTTTTAAATGAGACATAAATTTTGTCCAAAATATTAGCAATATAATGAGATTATAGAACGAAATGTCTATGGAGTTTCAATGATTTCATATCAATATGATCCATTCAAACAAATAATATTGAAATAAGAACATTACATAAAAAATGAGTATGTTTTCACATTATTTTGTCTTTAAATAAAATATGTTTTAAAAACACATGTGCAAACACGCAAAAGGCAAATGCAACACTTAAAAAGTAGTTAAATAATTTCGACTATTTATATTGGCTCTCTGTTTATATCCTATTTTAATTTCTAAAATGTTTTATGAATTTTTCAACTTACAGTTTTATTCTACACGTTGCACAAAAGAATATATGAAAAAAGACGATGATACTACAGAAGAGATTAATTAATTTATGCAAAGAATTAACTATTAATTGATTATTTGAAAGTACAAAGCTTTGAAACTAATATATTGTTACGTAGACCGGGGTTCGACGATTTTATGCTATCAGTCTCAAAGAGCAAGACAGTTAATTCTTCAGGAGCGATAGAAATTTATTGTCGAAAAACAATTCTTGAAATACAGGATACAGCAACAATATTAGCAGAATAAATCTCAGAATGCCTTCACACCTTCTACGGCGTTCATGCACAACTATCAGTGTCTAAAATACAGAGGTATGTTAAAGATTATTCGCTCGTCCTACTCTCAACAGCCCAAGTAATCACTAATTGCTGATCTACTCTTCAACGGTCACGACAATACTGACTCTTCAAAGGGTCAAAACAAGACCATCTAGTTTCAGGGAGCAACTCTATTTATAAGAATCACGGATTTCTCGAGAAAGATCTGCTAACGTCATAGATCGTGATTTTAGTAGATTTCTCCAATAACTTCCAGAAGCATCCATATGATCGCTAATTCCCCAAAAATGGTTGTCAAAATGGTCCCCAAGTCACCAACAGGGTCGCCAAAAATGCCAACTTGATTCTATCGCCAAGATTTCTCCAAGTTTCCAGTGAGTCGCCATTATAATGTAAGGAACGGCTTTGCTTGCGAATATTACATAAAATAAATACAACAGAAAGCAATGTTAACGTATAATACATCCAGATATAAATTATTTACACAATATTAAGCATTCATTACACAAAATTTGTAAAAATATACTATTACATGACAATGTATATTTTATTGTTAAACTTTTTACAAAAGTTTAAAATAGTGGTATCTTAATATAAAAATAAACAATTATTATAAAAAAAAGTTCTGCAATAATAAAAATAACAATTTTTTTTATAAATAAATCATTTTCTCCATTCCGTTATGTTTGTCTGTTATTTTTTTAGTTTAAATTGAAGCTCTTATAGTATTTTTAAGAAAACATTTTCTTTGATTCATTCCATATAACAGTTGTTTTTTAATGTCATTAACACAGGATGTCCCAAAACTCAACGTCAAGTGGGCATGGGATAAAATGAGGGGGTCACAACAGTTCTGGGAAAAAATAAATAAATTCCATGTGACTGGGTTAAGTGATGACTTGCATATTTTAGAAAATGTGAAAAATCAAAATCCACCATCCCATCATTAAGTACTGAGATTCCAAATTTCACAATTTTACAGTGATTTTTTCGCGACCTTGAGCTTGCAAGCCATGCTATTAATTGCAGTCATAAATATAGCAAAACGCTTCGTTCTGGTTTAGTAAAGATTAAAGTAATTTGAGTCGGGGTTTGAGAAAATTAAGTAACCTAACTTAAACTCTACATAAAAAAGAAAAACATAACATAATATATTAGGCAAGTAATTTCAAAAAAGAACTTCTTTAGTTAAGATTCCAAATGGTTGAACACGTCTTGCTACTCGTCTTTCTATAAGTATTATTAGTATTACTTTACAAAATAACTTTACTTAAAAAAAACTCAGTCCTAAATGAGTAACTCCAATTCAAAAAAAAATTAAGGAATAAATTTTAAAATAAAACCGGAAACTTTGAGTTTCGAGACTCCCAATATGTATAAATTATCTTTCACCTGATATTAAATTTGCTATCATTTTTAATTATACAGCATTAAAATTAAATTAAAACAAATCTCGGTACTTAATAAGCATTAAAGTGTTACACATTGTAACATTTTCTTTTTTGAAATAAGATACATTCCATTTTTAAATAACTCAATGAATTGCATAGTTACAAGTATAACTGTAATATAGCTTTCATTATTTGCATATTTCTTGTGAATGCTTAATAAATTCCCATAATTTATTTCATTTTCATCATTTTTTTATCTTTTTAAGTAGCCCCATGGAATTATTCAGACCCATTTCTCAATTTATTTCATTTCTAGCTTAGTCTCTACGTCTTTTTAAGTACTGCATCTCCAAATTGCAAGTTTAGAAAATAAAATTACAAACCAATTTTTCAATCCTTACAGCAACAGAAACAACTGAGCATTAATTTTTTTCTATATAAACCTTGCCCTTCCCATTCAATACATATATGTATCTAATTGGTAAAAGCAACGAAAGCAAGTATGTGTCGTATATGTACCATCCTGCAGTCACGTTCTTCAAAATAAAAGAACTTCGATGCATGACTTTTGAAAACTCCGCAATTTGAACGAGAGGCACGTACTAGTAAATAGGCGAAGAAAACGGGGAAAGGCTATTTTTGAGAGCATCTATTTTTCCGTTTTTGTATCGACATTAATGCTCCGATTATGTCTTTTGTTTGTGGAAATCGTCGTTCTTGATTTTAGGGAGACATAATCCAAGCGGGAGTGGAGGGGCCAACCCCCTCCTTCTATGTCTGATATCATAAACGGGAATGAAGACCCATAATGAATTGCACCCTTAGGGGTATAAGGTCTTAGGTAGATGCCTTGGAAATGGCTTTGAAAGAAAGTTTTATTTGTTTTTTCCCCAAGCAACGTAGAAAGTAACGATTTTTATGAAAGGGGCATAGGAAGAGGGATGCAGGGTATTTATATATCGTTGTGCTTTGCAGTAAAGTTACGATGTATCTATAGAACATGGATTGCTTCTTTTGCAAAAAAGATGGAACTAGAGGATGTGGTGCGTAGTTTGTTCTTATAGGAAACAGGAGATAAGTAAAGTCACATTAAAATATATGTTTGTGTGTGTTTAAGATTGAGTTTATCGTATAATGGAATTGGGGGATTATGTTTTCGAACGTTAGTTCGTTTAAAGTTTTGTTTCCGTCTAAAATTTCTTCCTAATAACGAATGTTTATTTTGAAAATGTTACAAAAGCATTAAGAGAGTCTTTTTTTTAGAGTTTTAATATTTAAAGAAATATTTTTAATAAATTATCAAATATCTTTTTTTAATTTTTGAAAACTTTTTTTAGATTCATGGATGGTTAAAATGAATATTGTATATTTTTCAATACTTCTCAACGATAATGTAGTTTCAACACTGATAAAATATGGCTCATTTAAGTTTTTTGTTTAAGAAAAGTATATGGCTGGTAGCAAATTAACACTCACAAGCTCTTATTTTTCAGTTACTATATGCCGGGGGATTCAAAGCTTTTCGTTCAAATTTCATGAAAAGGTAAGAAATAATACGTCAGGAAGCTGATTTCACATCGGAAAGTGTGTTCCCAAATGTACGCCGATGATGAGGGCGCTTTGCGTATTCAACTATTATAAAGTTTTCCGACCCATCCTGCTGTCATCAGTGCACGAGCTGACTTACTAGTAATGAGATGAATCGTTTTACGAATCAAGAGCTAGCTGATATGCATCTTCTATGAGGGGCAAAAGCGGTCGCCAAGTTTACGAAAACCGATATCCTGACTTAAGAATGCCACACTATCCAACGTGTGCTCGTGAGCATCGTAATCTGTGCAAACGAGGCTCAATGCGCAGCAATATGCACAATTCGGGGAGAAAACCACTGACAGACTGTCAACGTCAAGGAAAGAGTCCTACAGTCCTTTGATGATAATCCAAATACCAGTTCACGAGATATTGCTCAGCATCTTGAGGGTCTGTCAGTCAGCAGTGTAGCGGATAGCACACGAGCAGGGTGTGCATCCTTACCATCTGCAGTTAATGCAGCCTAACAATTGTCCGAAGTGTGTGGAATTTGCACAAAGGTTCATGCAGAAAGGTGTCGGGGACTCAAATTTTACAGCTTTTGTCCGCTTTACAGATGAAGCACATTCTGTAACGAACATGTGTTTAATGCACACAATTCACACGTGTGGGCTGACGGCAATCCACAAGAAGTCCCGCTGCGCAACACCGTTTTGCTGGGGCCCTTTCTTGCTACGACCCCGACTGAAACACCTAATCTTTCTCAAGACAGTGTTATCGACTTTTCTGAGCACTGATCCTGCGTGCCTCCACCAAGAGATGTGGTTTGAACATGACGGGGCTCCAGCACAAGTGTTGTGCCTGAACCGATGGATTGGTAAGGTGGGCCGCTTATCCACCGAATTTAAAACCTTGGATTTTCTTTTTAAAGGGGAGGGGATGGCTTCATGAAAAATTGTGTGTACGCGACTTCCGTCTACAATGAAATGAACCTTGTTGCGCGAATAATGGCCACCGCAGGCATTGTCTGTGACATGCAAGGCGTTTTTGAAAATGTACGGCTGTCAATGCAACGGCGCTTTTAATCCTGCGTTCGTGTAAATGGTTACTATTTTGTGCACCTGATGGGATTCTGTACTTGACCTTGTTGGAATAAAAGCCACATTCGTCATCACTTAACTGTACTGTTTCCTTTTGTTCACTTTACTTGTCCATTTTGTTCATGTGGACGGTGTTTGCGGACAAACTTCACCCTGCTGTACATTGAAAGTGTGATTTCACTTTATAATCGAGAATTTAAAACCTCTCTAAAGTTTGTTTTTTGCGTACTTTTAGATTCATTCTGGTAACTAGCAAATTCACAAAATTTCGAGATTATATTGAATGGGAAGAAAACGTTTTGGAACAGCAAACGACCCCCCCCACACACACACACACATCAACAAATTAAAGTTAATAGAGACACGGGTGTTTAAGTTAGAAACATTAAAAGAAACTATTTATTTTAATTAATTGAATATTATATCTTGCTTTTGGAGCCAAATTTCTCAATCAGATAAATCTCCGAAAAATATTAAAGGAAGAAAAATTATAATTTTTTTCTTATTTTTTTAAACTGCTGTTTGTAAGTGAAGGTATCATCAGAATTAAATGAAATTTTAATACTTGTATTAGTTCAAATAAATGACGAAATTGTCAAAGAAGAAAACAATATTAAGTGTCCAAAATCAGTATTTGGTGTAGGCACCACGCACTGCAATAAGTGCTGCTATACGACGTAGCATGGAGTCAAACAGATTTTGAATGTCTACTTGTGGAAGAGAATTCCATGTAGCTTGTATGCGCAGCAAAAGTTTGTCTTTTGAAGCTGCAGGACGTAGATCACCAGCGAGACACCGACCAACCAAATACCCCACGTGCTCAATAGGCGGCATATCCAGTGAAAAAGTAAGCCAAGGAAGAAATTAAATGTTTTGGGCTGAACAGAAGTCGCGAACAGTCTTTCCAACAAGTGGGCATGCATTATTCTGCTGAAAGATAGCTCAAGGGATGCCTTGAAGGAAGGGAATGACTTTGGGCTGTAGAGAGGAGAGCACATCACGGACGTGCTTGTTGCTATTGAGATTACCCTCAATTCGTTGCAAATAGAATCGTCCATGATACGAAATCGCACTCCAAACCGTAACTCCGGGTGTTGGGCCACTACATCATTCAATAACGCACTCTGGAAGGCAGCGTTCACCGGCATTGCGTCCAACACGAATGTTGCCATCATGGTCCCACAAATTGAAGCGTGATTCATCTGAAAAGACAATATGGTGCCAATCAGCTTGCCGGACTCTGAGCTCATGAACTATTGCAGACGCAGCCGTCAATGGTTTGCCGTGAGGGGGATTCTGTATAAAGGCACTCTTGCATGCAATCCACGCTGCAGCAGACGTCGACGAATTGACGAAGCCGACATTAGTACACCTGTAGCAGTAGACCAATGTGCTGCCAACTGCCTGGAGGAAGATGTACGGTCATTCACTGTCATGCGAAGCAGGTGTCGATCGATGCGCTATGACGTCACCTTCCGTCATCCACTGCCAATTTTTCGAGTAGTGGTTGCTCTTTGGTCCACTGCTTCCAAACTCGAATCACTGTGGAACTGTTCCGCTACACACGAGCTCCTATTGCGCGATAGGAAAACCTCTTTCTAGTAAGCTGATAATCCTCTCCCGTTCAAACTCTGTAAGTTGTTGGAATTTTTCTCCTTATTTCGTCGTGGAGGCATACTTATGTCTCACTAAACGTTCACCACTAACAAATAAACATTAACTATTTTCGACGTCCCACTTCACCCTCTATTTATACGCTTTCAGCATCAGTTCAGATGGTGCTGCACACGCTACGCATGCGTGGTGGCTCTGAAACTTTAGTATTTTACGTAACATCCTGTAATTGATATTTGCTGCAAAGTTCATTTAATTCTGATGATTCCTTCGTGTTGTCGCATTTTTTACAAACATCAGTGTAGATTATTGAGTAGATTTGGATTACTTTGAATCAGATAAGTCAGTGTGTTTCTCAAACTGTGGGGTGCGCTCCCGTAGGGGCGTGATAACTCTACACGGGGGGCGAGCTTATCGCAAAATCAAAAAGAAAAGATTATTTTAAAAACTATTAATGTAAAGGAGGCAAAACAAAATGTACATTCTAATATAACAAAAAGTTAAAAAATACATCTACGCTTATCTTTATACATAAAAATCTTCTGTGCGTGTGTATGTCACTAAACTCCTCCTAAACGGCTGGACCGATTTCCATGAAATTTTTTGTGTGGGTTCAAGTAAATTCGAGAATGGTTTAGATTCACAATTCGGTCCAATATCGCAATTAGTTCAAAAGATATTAATTAAAAACATTAAAAAATACAACTCAACATTCACCTGCATTGTTGTAACAACGCATTGTTATAAACAAGAGAGAGAGAGTAATATTAAAAAAAAAATTTTAATTAATTCCTACTTAGATCAACCAAGAAAAAATTTATTTTAGCTACTTTTTATTAAATAGTTGCAATTAATATAAATATGTATATACATATGATAGAATCACAACATTAAGTGGTAATTATTTTTTATTAATTATCAATTAAGTATCGTATTGTCATCCAAAACAATCGCGTATATGAAATTTCCTTTCATATGAATGCTTTAACACGTGAGAAAAAATCTTTTTAAATTTTGACATAAGTCGCCAACGTGGCTGTATTTGTAATTTTTTAAATAATTAGTTTTAATCAATTAATTTTTATTAATTATAATTAAAAATTATTGTATTGTCAACCAAAATAATCATGTACATTACATTTCAGCTCAATTGAGCACTTTAAAATGTATTTTATTAACGAATGAAAATTCCACCAAGATAAATAAATAAATAAACAAACAAGAAAATAATATATACAGAGAGATCGTGAGCTAATAGTAGGAATTGAAAAAGACGTTGGTTGGCGTCGAAAATTGATTTTCAGCAAAATGGCCAAACCCGGTCTTTATTGTTACGAAAATGCAGACGCGATTCACGCTTTTTAGCGTTTTTAATTAATATCTTTTCAAATAATCCTTATATATGTAATGTGAGCGAACTATTTTAGCGGCAAAAAATTTGGATGTTGACGCCATCAATTTCAAAATATCGCAGTCATTGCCTGGTAATGAAATTACATTCAAATCGATTGACACTGTTGTTGATCCTGATGAAGTAGTCAATTATCCTGTAGAGTTTTTAAATTCACTGGATTTACCGGGAATGCCACCAGATAATTTGCGATTGAAGATTGGCTCGCCCATAATTTTGCTTCGAAATTTGAACGCACCGAAATTGTGTAATGGCACGCGATTAGTCATAAAAAAATCATGGGCAACATTCTTGAAGCCACTATTTTAATTGGAAAATTTCAAGGTGAAGTTGTACTTTTACCACGGATCCCAATGATTCCTTCAGATTCACCTATACCATTTAAACGTTTACAATTTCCAATTCGCTTGGCATTTGATATGACTATTAATAAGTCACAAGGTCAAACAATGAAGATTTGTGGCTTAAATTTAGAACATCCTTGTTTTTCTCACGGCCAATTATATGTTGCGTGCTCCAGAGTTGGAAAACCATCGAATTTATTTGGTTATACCCCTCAAGGATTAACCAAAAATATTGTACATCTAATGGCATTAGAATAAATTAAGTTTATGTACAATTTAATAAATATACCTGTTATAAAATAGTTTGAATCTCAACTTTTTCACCTTTAATTAAAACAAGTTTAAATTTTTATTCACACAGCCATTACATTTAACTTCGCTCATAGTATACACATACTCTCACGCTATCGATTGATTGAATTGTGATAATCGTAAATGCAATGACGTTAGACATTGTAATAACTTTTTAGTACAAATTTTACTCAAAATGGTCCAGATTGTTAAAGCTTATTCATAAAAATTTAGAATTTTTGAATTTAAGATGTGTGTACAGGACAACGTCTGTCGGGTCCTCTAGTATAATATATAATTCAAATTTTTCACGTACAGCACTGCACAATGTATTTGATAATTAATTTATCAATGCTAACAACATAATACGTATCTTATTAAATATTATACTAACATAGCACTTATCCTTTTACTTATAAAAGTAACTTTCTTAAAATATCTATTTTTAAAAGTAACATATACAAAATGCCATACTTATCTTTATAATTAATATGGTTTAAAATTAAGGTCGTATTGTAGCTTTACGTCACAAAGTAAATTATTATTGTATTTAATATATTGTTATTCTATGGTGTTACGATGAAAATTGTGATTAAAAATTGGGTCGCAAAGATTGAGATTTTGAGAAACACTGAGATAAAAGTGTTATCATTGGTTTAAGGGATAAAATATTTGAGAAAATAATAATCTTGAAAGGGTTGCGAATAACATTCTCGCAATTTTCGATAATTTCTGTAATTTAAAATTCTAAACCTGAATACATTTTAAACCTGACTTGAAAGACTTTAACTTACAGCAAATGGGTTTTGGTATAAAAAAATGTATGGCTTTCAGAATATTGAAAATGTCTTTGAAATTCACTTCACATGCAACAAGTAAACCTAAAACAGATATATATATATATATATATATAATTTAATAGTACATTCAAAACAATTTTTACTTTTAACTTTTCTTTCTCTTAGTAATCTAATATGCAGCTACAAATTTGAAATAATTTTGAAGTATCATTTGAAAAAAAGAAATCACAAAATAAAAAAAACTTAACAATATGTTTTCCTGAATAAAAACTGTTCTATTTCAATTTATATTGAAATTTAAAGAAATGAGGTTTATAGGGAGAAATGGCTTTTTTTTTTAGAAAATGTTCGAAAACGATGTTTAAAAAAGAATGGTCGGTGATTAAAAATATTATACTCTGATAAGATTATCTGAAGCTCTTTATTATGTTGTCATTTGTGCAATGAACAAATATATTGCTTTCAGAAGCAAAGTTTTGATTTTTAGCAAGCATTAATAAATGGTTGATTAGTATGAAAATATTAATTAGATAATTTTTATTCGTAAAAGAAATCTAATTTTTTTTAAATCTTCTATTAAAAAAAATTCAATTGAAAGAAAGCAAATCTATTTACAAGTCAGGTAGAAAATGAATGGATAAAAAATGTTTTATATCACCTCTTGGAGGAAAAATATATCGAATAATTGTAACTTATTCATGAAGGTTTCAAAAGATTTAATTTTAATAAAGTGATTGATTTATAAGTTTGCCAGTTAAAATTAAAAAGGGGTGGGGAGGTTGAAGTATTTAGTGGTTTTATGGGACTATTAACTAATGAGGAAAATATAAAGGCTATGCATTGCAAATGGAAATAAAACTGCTAAAAAAATCTTTTTCTTTCTTTCTTTCTTTTTTTTTTTTTAATTTTTCATTCCATTTTCTAAAACTACCGATTATTAGAACTAACAAAGATTTCATCAGAATAATACTTATTTCTTGCATAATAAGAATAAAATTTAACCAATAAAAATAATTTTTGTATTTTAAAATGCAGATATAACTAATAAATTTTAATCTTATTTTGTATATCAAACAAATTCGTTAATCTAGTGAAATAGTTGAGACAGAAAAATGAAAATAAGATTATTGTTGTTACTTCCCAAAAGACATTTCCTTTTTTTATTTCATATTCATTTTGTTTATTTTTTTAAATATTCCTCCGGAATTAAATTTTATTTACAAATAGTATAATCTAGAATATAATCAAAAACTTTTCCCTTCGGAATAACTGAATTAAACTTGCCGGTTTTCAAAATGTATCATTTTCCCCGCTTAATAATTTTCTATGCAGATGATACTTTCATCAAATTTTCTGTGAAAAGAGCTTAAATAATGAAAAATATTGTAAGAATTACACAAATTTAGAGTTATATTCATTCAATTTCTGTATATTTGAAATATTATAAAAGCCAAATATTTAAATTATTCTTTTTTTAAAATATGGTAGTTGATCGGTTTTAGTCCGGAATGTGTTTGCTCAAACATTTACTAAATAACATATTTATTTACTAGTTTAATTGTGTACTAGAATATACAACCTTTGACATTAAAGTTCGGTAAATAGTCCTATAAAATTAACGTAGATAAAATATTAACGAAGGTTTCCTTACTGTCCCTTGAAATAGTCCCCTCCCATAACTATGCACCCCTGAGATCTGCTATACAAGTCCTGGAAACTGCAAGAAGTCTTTTTTTTTGGGACGGAGTTAAAAAGCCTCGTCACGTTTATTTGGATGGTAGGAATATCGTCAATATCAATAACACTTTTCTCTTATCCCTAAATTATGTGTAACGATTTGTCGCACGGATTTATGGTTAATCTATAGTTCATCTGTGCACAGTGTTAATTGACGATCTTGAGTGATTAATTTCCTCAGTGTTTTTTTTTTTTTCCGTCACTGACGGAGATCGCCAGTCTTCCGCTACGAGGGTTGTCAGAAACACTTTCCCAGCCTTGTCGAAAAAGAGCAAAACACTCGCACACACACTTCATGGACAGAGCTTGATCTTCAAAACCAAGTACCAGCATCGCATTAGTTTCTTTTGGTGTCTTGCCAAGCTTAAAACAAAACTTTAAATTGATCTTTTGTTCGTTCATTTTCCCGTTCTCGGTTAAGAATCAACGTACTAAACAAGAACTTTGTAAAACAAGTCTTACATGGAACACAAATGAGTTCCAAATGAACAATGGGGGCGGGGGGAAATATAGTCAACACCCGCTACTACGTATGCACAGAGTTTTGTTTTGCCAATGTTGCCAAATCGGCCGTTCTGACTTCAATCACCGAACTTAATTGTCAGAGGTTGTAAATTTTCAAAATAGCATTTATCTTGAAGTTTCCGATTGATTAAAATAGAAACAGTATATGTGTTTGCCATTTCTTCAACCAATGTGTGAGCATAATTCGTGTATTGATAACAATCTAACACAAAAGAGAATCAGGAACAATTTTTTTTTAAAAATACAAACAATATCCGTCTGGTATTTTTGTCACATTGTTAAAATATTTTTGAAAAGTTTTTTCTGGATTTCGTTTCCTTTTTTCCTTGGCATGTTTATAAAAATCATATAATAGTTGTACAATGGTGAAAAAATTGTGGAATTCTTAATATTTCCCCAATTATCGTTGAATTTCGATGAAACCATAATCATTGTTGATTGTTCTGAGGAAACTATATTATGTTTTAGTTTATTAGGTGCAATTTTTATATTATGGAATCAACTTCTTGCAAAATCAAGGGAAAAAATGGTCTATACAGCACATGTTCCAAATTTCAGTCGAATTTATTTATTAGTTCCAGAGATAATCGGAAAAACTGTTAAGAAGTTGTATATTAGATTACTTTTCGCAAAAAATTCTCAATATTGTACTTGTTTTTTTTAACTCTAAATAATAAAAATAGAAGTTTATTTGTTATTATAGTCTCTTAAAAACTCTACATTTCCCAATCGTACAATTTGACCTTGAGTTTTTTTTATGAACTTTAAAAGGTATGTGGGGGGGTTAGAGGTATTATGACATAAAAATCCAAATATACAAAAATTTTGGTACTAAAATAATCTTTTTTCATAACTGTATTTAATAAATTATATTTTTCAAAAAATATGACTTTAGCAATCGTTTTATATTTTTAAAATTAGCAAAAAGCTATCATCTCCCATTTATTGTTTTCAAAAATGTTAAGCAGGAAATATTTTGTAATCAAAATGTTTAAGGCTTTTATAAAACAGTAGGAAAAAAAGATCCATTTTTTTAAACTTATTTTTCAAAAAATTTAGATGCAGAATTCTTCAAAATTTGAAATTTATATTTATTTTAAAAGAAAGAAACCGATATGAGAAAAAAAATCGAGGAAAATTAAAAACATTGTCAATTAAAAGGAGAATCGCGTAGTTATTTACGATTATTCATATAAATTTTCGAACATATTTATGTTTTCTATACTGCTACAGCTATGTTTATCAATAATATTCCCATTATAACTTGAAAACACCTTACATTTCTAGCATTAAATTGAAATGCCACACACAATTTGTTTAACAATTCCTACTATTAGCGCACTCACTCACTATATATGTTTATACATCTTGTTCAAATGTTTAATCGTTAATAAAATATTTTCTATTCATCCAATCAAGTTCAAATATTTTTTTAAACTTGAAGTGGATGATACTTGATGTTAATACAGTTTTTTAAAATATTAATGCATTAATTAACGTTTATTTAATTATCGGTTTTCGACGCTAGCTTAGATTCGTTTCCATTGTTCCAACAATGTAACTGTTAAAACAAAGACAAAAGTTGGCATCGAAAACTGGTTTTTCAGCCAAACTAGCCAAACCGGGTGAATGCAGACAAATCATGCTCTTTTTTCAATTCCAACCATTAATTCACGCTCTCCATATATATGTATTGTATGAATTTTGTACAAGATAGTGTAAATAATTTGCATTTGGGTGTGTAATACATTTATATTGCTCTATGTTGTATTAATTTTATGTTAAAATTGTAATATTTGCAAGCAACGCCGCGATTCAATGGGAACTTGACGAAATCTTGGTGCTAAAGCCAAGTTGGGCATAATTTTTGGTGACCACTTTTGGCAAATTCGAGATTCTTCTGGAAATTTGTGGAGAAATGCACTCATTTCAAGATCTATGACGCAAGCGGATCTTTCTCGGAGGATCCGCCAGGCATATAAATAGAGTGATGCTCGCCGAAACGAGACAGTATTGTATTTAATAGTAATTAGTAAACTTGCCTTGACCTTGATTACCGATTAGCTCGGCTTTTCTTGTGAATAATATTTTACATGCGTGTATTTTAGACACTGAAAATTCTGTCTGAATGCTGTTGAAGGTATGAAGACCGTCTGAGATTTACCCTGTGAATATTGCTGCTGCATCCTGTATTTCAAGGATTGGATTTCCGACAATAAATTCTCATCACACTTAAAGAACTGTCTTGTTTTTGTAACTAATTTGCATAAAATCCTCGAAACCCGATCAACTTAACAATATATTTACTTATATATATATTTAAATATATAAAATCAATCATCAACAATCAATATCACAATAATCAATTAAAAAATTGAGATTATACTAATCTTATAATACTAAATCCTATTTCAAAATGTCAATGGCGAATATAGAAGATAAAATTCCATCGTTTTCAAACAAAATTAAAAAATTATAAAATAAAAATTTATAAAATATCCAAGTGCAACCTCGGACTTGGGACCGATAAGTGGGGTTAAACTAGTTTGATGGCGCCAACCTTCCCCTTATTGCAACTTGGTAAGTTAATTCGAAAATTCTCAAAAATTTAAAAATTAAAAAGTTAAAATTAAACCATTAAACTGGAAAAATTAAACTATTCGCCAACGCATTCTGAAAGTTATTATAACATTAAAATATTAAAATTCTAAAACAAATTAGTGCATAATATAAGTGAACCATCGAACACCAAAGATGATACACCCATCTTTAAAATAGTTGTATAGATAGAAAAAATATCTGAAATCCCACAAAAGTTCAAATTAAAAAATATCTAAAATCAAAAAGTTCAAACCCAAAAATAACTAAAATCCGAAAGTTCAAACTAAAAAAAATATCTGAAATCCTAAAGTTCAAACCAAAAAATATCTAAAATCCAAAAGTTCAAATTAAAGAAAATATCTAAAATCCGAAAGTTCAAATTAAAAAATATCTAAAATCCGAAAGTTCAAATTAAAAACCCAGTATATTCACAAATGAATAGCGTAAATCATTAAAAACTCACCAAAGAGTATCCTATCAATAATTCAATCCATAGTTATTCAACGACTTCTCATATTTAATACAACAATTACCACTCCTATATTTTGCTCATAACTCCTACTAATGCCATGTCAATCCAAATGATTCATAATCTAACATTAGAGTTTAACTATTTGGTATTAGATGCAAATCAGATTGCATGCAAAAAACCTGCTTGATTGGTCATAAACGTTTGATTGGTCATAAATAATTTTAAAGTGTAGTCGTGTAAATATTTGTGACAAATCTATACGGAACTTTATCACTAACCTTCTGAGTCGTCTTTTTTAGGGAAATTTAATTCCCTACCTATTTCCAATCAGCTCCAAAAAGAGGACTGGATTCCTTGTTATATGCAGATTAGATAAAGTATTTAAGTCAAACGGAATAGTAAAGTTATAGCAGTAGAAGAGAGAGATTGAAGCAGAAAGTTATAATAGTGAAGTTAGATTTATAATTGAAGATTTCTTGGTGGATAATTTAATCTCAGGAAGAGTTGAGATTCAGAGTGGTAAATATTGATTTATATAATTAAAGTCTCATTAAAGCTTTATATTAGGAGTGAGAATAAAGTTAAATGTTCAATAGGAACATTATAGAATATAATTCTGGGATCTCTTATCGCGGTAATCTCTGCGTGATCGATATTCTAATTGTTAATTAATTGGATCATTAAATATTTAAGTTAATTTAAAGGAAAGACCCTTTTTTTATACCTCATATAACTATTTCTTGGTTTATTTGTTATTAAAAGTCTTTGATTCAATATTTGGGAAAGATTACCAAATAAAGAAAGTTATTTATAAAAATGGCTACTGGTTCTTATATGACTCCAACTTATTCTCGTTCTCAAAGTGAGGTCCAAGGGGACCTTCACATATTGGTCTATGTGTGTATTTTTTTTAAATGTATCCTGTGTGTGGAGAATGCACATATACTTCACAGCTGGACCACTAACAAGCTGACTTTGTGGACCTAATGTTGTGTGGTGGATTTGTACATTTATGAATTTAAAAATATTTTTAAGAAATATTTTTGATCTATATATTTTCTCAAGAAGTTGATGGGATAATCATTCTGTATGCAAAAAAAAAATATAAATTTCTGGATATTCTTGAATTTGTCAACATTGTGTGTAGTTAAATTATTATTTCTCATCAAAAAAATTTTAAATTATATTTCTAAATATTGATATATGTAGACAACTATTGAAGTTCGGTATCTTTATGACATTGAATTTAAATGCTTCCCTTTTAACATATAAATTGCTATATAATTTGTTGTCAATAATATTTAAATCTAAATCTAAAAATTTCAACTTTTTTCGATTTAAAATTTGTCTGTATTAATTTTAGGTATTCCGGATAAAAATTAATGCTAGGTTTAAATTCCCTGTCGCAACCTATAACAATTAAATCATCTATGCATCTTAATAAGAGGCAGGAGGGTTCCTTTCTTCGAATTGATTCATAGTGGTGTAAATACAGATTAGCGAGACTATTACTGGCTTGGCCACCCAATATATATATATATATCTTTTTCAAATTTCCAGTCATTAATAAAATACTTTATATTCATCCATTCATAGTAAAAATCGACTTAATTTTTTTATATTACTTGTTATTGTTATCAATTTAATATCTTTTTGCAAAATAATTATTCTCTAAAATCTATCAAACGAGCTGTAGCGTATTATGAAATGATCGAATTAATCTCAATTTACCTGCTGCAACTCGATGCCTATTTAATTTATCACGAGCAAGACAGAGGGGAAATTAAATTACTCAGCAATCAAATTCATCGTGGAGCGAATCTATACGTTCCCAAAATATATCCTAATAATGTTTTACATGTTTACACATGCGCAAGTGATGAGATGGATTGTTTTTATAATCACCAAAATGAAGCAACTCCCTTCTGAGGTACAGTCCAACCCTGGGAACAAAAGACTCACGCGAAACTGTCACGATTTTCACGTGAGTGACACGTGCGTGATGTACCTGGGGACCAAGGGGTCACGAGAACAGAGAGTAGGCGGCGCTCGCGTCAGAGTTCTGAGAGAGTCCATGACAGAAAATTGTTTAAGGGATTCCGTTTTACTTTGGTTTAATTATCGACTGTTGTGCTATGTAACAAACGGGCGTGACAATATTTAGGGGGTGTAAGAATTCTGGCACAACTTTGTTGGAGTTGTTTGGTTGTTTTCTGTCATGTGACATGAAATCCCGTGGCATGTGTTGAAGAAAATTGCTTCGGGGTATTTTTGTTGTCATTAAATTTTGTCGCTGATTCTGACAAAATGTGGAAAGTTCCCCCCCCCTTCTTATTCTTGGTTGCCAAGGGAAGCAAGCACAAAAAGGGAACTGTCATTTCTGTAATGACACGCATGCATGAATATTCTGACATTTCTATTAGTTTTTTGATAGAATTCAAACATAAATTGATTTAAATTGTATTGTGCAATTTAAATAGCAGTCAAACATATAAGAGCCTTAAAATTTCTGATATGATGGAATGTCAAAAATGTTTTTATTCCAGAAAATACAGTCTATTAGTTAAATGAATGTGACTTGAAAATCGATAAATTCATTTTTTATTAAGAAGAATAGAAATCAACAAAAATACTCTAAAAACTATTCCAGGCTATCTTTTTAAATTGTTCGTCTTTTATAATAATATACCTTATAAAAAATGTTTTAACAGCATATCATTAAGAATGTAGTATACAAACCTCTAAACTCTATTAAAAGAACAGTTTTAAAAAGGTGCCTCTTAAAAAAAGCTTTAAATATAAAAACATACTTAACGTTACTAAAATATTTTAAGGTTAATTTTAACCAATTGGGTTTTGAAAGAAGTATATTTCAAATAAAAGATTTATGTATTCAGTTTGAATAAAATAATTTTTTTTAAAAAAAATCAATGCATTCAGTAAAAGAGGAAAAACATATCAATTTTAATTTCATGAAGACTTTTTTTTCAATAAAAATGAACGGTTATATTTTTTAGAAAGATAGAATAAGAGATTATCGAACTATGCTTTTATTACGGACAACTTTTGTTGCAAATATTCAATGAAAAACATTCTATACAACACATCCAACTCTTTTTTACACGTTTTTTATACACGAATCTGAAGTAACATGGTTAAAAAGACCTTCCTTTTTTTTTTGAAAAACTTATATGATGGAACATGACTTTTTTTACACATGAATTTAAATCTACACGATTCAAAAGATAGTTCCTTATTTGAAAAATCGGTTTGATCAAAAACGATTTCTAGCTCATTGTCATAGCTATACACATGGCCATAAGTCACAAAGGGAATCCGTTTTTGCTGGATAATTTTTACAAATTTACAGAACATTCGTATTATTATCCATACATAGTGTTATCAATTATATTTGAACATTCGTGCTCTTAAGAATTGAAAAAAGGAATTTTGATCTAGGATGTTTCAGTTTAGCTTTAAATAAATAATAAAAAAAATTTCCTAGAAAACGCTTTAACCCTTTATAAGGCCGTTTTTTCTAATAATATTATACTAAAATACTTATAAGTACTTTAAATGATTTATAAAAATAATTCATTCTGCTCATTAAATAAAATTAATTTGATATTTAAGACTCTTTTTTTTGGTTCGAAGTATCTTCCTTACCTTTAGGATTTCTGATTTCCATGGTTTTTCCATTCCCGGGAATACATCAGAATTTCAAACAATTTATTCAATTCCTATTATTAACTCCCACTCTCTATATATTCATTTATTTATCTTAGTGGAATTTTCAATCGTTAATAAATTACTTTTTAAAGCGCTCATTTGAGCTGAAATTTTATATACATGATTATTTTGGATGACAATAGAATTATTTAATTACAATTAATAAAAATTAATTGAATTAATTGATTAAAACTAATTATTTAAAGAATTACAAATACAACTATGTTGGCATCATTTTTGGCGACTTGTGTCAAAACTTCAAAAATGTTTTTTTTTTCCTCACTTTATAAAGCATTCAGTTGAACTGAAATTTTATATACATGATTGTTTTGAATGGCAATACGATACATTAATGATAATTAATAAGAAAATCAATTACCACTTACTGTTGTAATTCTGTTCTATGTATATACATATATTAATTGTAACTATTTAATAAAAAGTAGCTAAAATAAAATTTTCCTTTGTTGATCTAAGTAAGAATTGACTTAAATTTTTTTATATTAATTGTTTTTAAATAAAATCAATAATAGTTATATAAAATAAGGATACAAATAAATTCCAAAATTAATGCTTATTTATATAATGAGCTAAAAAATACAAAACATTCATTTTTAAAATAGGATTTCAGAAAGCATAAGCAATTTATACTTTTATCACTCAGCCAAGTTCTAAGCTTTGTGACGAACAATCCAGCAGCATAAAATGATCTCTCGTCTTCAACTGACGTTGTAGAAATTGTTTTTAAGCCTCACGTAGTTTTATAATGTTTAATGATGAATTTTCATTCGAGTCAAATAACTGCACCTCTTGTTTCATGGTTTTGTTTAAACTAGTACTTTTTTGGTTAAACAATATAAATTTTTTGTCTTACAGTAAATTGCTTTCTCTAATTTTTCTTCCAATGTTAGAGGTTTTTCTTTCAAAATATCCATGCTCTCTTCTTCTGAATGCGAAAAGTTGAATACTGATTCATCTTCTTCGCAGGAAAAAGAGAGCCTTGGACTTTTCTAACCAAACAATTTTACTAGGCAATCGCGAAATATCGACAGTAACTGCAGCTGCTTTGTATTTTCTCTCAAAATTCAGATATTGCATTAATCCTATTAAATTAACGTTGCGTCTCTTATTAATTCTTTGGATTGGGGAATGTTTCATATTTTTCACAAATTCTGAATTTTGTTCGTTCAATTCTTTAATAACAAAAGAAAATACACCTTCTACAATCAGCAGAGTTGCATTTCGACTGCATAATTTTTCTAAGCCAATTTTTACTGGCTTTAAGCCTTTTACAATTGTAGTCAGTTTCAAACTCTACATTGACCATCATTTGTTCATCTGTAATGTCAATTAATTCTTTTAAAATTGTTGACTTTATTTCTAAAAATCTTTCAAGCATTACCAACAAACTATTCCAGCATGTTTTTGTTTCCAAACACCATTTTCACGCAGCCAAACTCGTCATAAAATATAATTCTTGAGAGGTGATTTTCTGAATAATTTTACTACATTTCTAATATTTTTTTTATATTTTATTTATGTTAGTTCTAGAATTTTTGTGTACATAAGTGATATAAAACAAAGCATCTGCTCCTACACCGCTTTCAAATTCTAAATCTAATGCTTTGTCTAAATCTTCAATTAGCTCTTCACTTTCATCATTATCTTCTTCTTCATGCTATTTACCTTCTATTTCAATAATGTTTTCGAAGCTCGATACACAGATAGATAGGAATTGATCTGGACAGATACTCCTTTCCACGGCTAGCTGGAAAAATTCTCACCAATGCAACGTAAGTAACGTACATACTCCATTCTTCCTTAGTGGCTCGACAGCCCAGGACGGGTCTTGGCCTTCTCAAGAAGCCTTTTTCAGACCAGCCTTCTTCCTGCTAGTGTGTTCTCCGATTCTTAGTTCTCAAAACTAGCAGATCCTTTTCTAGGCCATCAATCCATCTAAGATTTGGCCTGACTTTTCTTCTCCATGTGCCAATTCGTAGGGCATTGAAGACTTTTTAGTGGTGCGGTCTTCGTCCATTCTGACAACGTGACCTGCCCATTTAATTTGTTGTATTTTGATGAAGTTAGCGATGTCAAATTCTTTATATGAGTGAAAGAGCTCGAAATTTGATCTTCTTCGCCTCGTTCCATTTTCCTGAATTCCTTCAAAAATAAATCTTAAAATCTTCCTTTCGTAGATACTTAGCGTGTTCTCATCTGTTGGAGATGTGGACCCAGTTTCCCATGCATAACTTAATACTGATCTTAAAAGACTTTTATACAATAGAACCTTTTTTTTGTGTGTGTTTTTTTTCTTTTGATTAAATTTGATTTCATATATTTTCGTATTCCATTAAAACATTTATTAGCCATAGTAATTTTCTTTTGAATTTCAGTAGTATAATCGTGTTTCTATGCTTAATTTCCGAACCTAAATAAGTGAAACTGTCAACAGCTTCAAAATTATACTCTTCCATTTTAAAGCGGGAATTGTTAAAACATGATTTAGAGCAAGGCTTGCATTTTGTCTCATTCGCATTGATTTCCAGTCCCGTCCGGAAGGCCCCTTTCTCTAAAAATAAGAAGGCTTGTCTTAGTGCGGGGGTGTTTGAGCAATGAGATATCAATGTCATCATCAAAAGCAAACAATTAAATTAATTTGTTTAAGATATTACCTCTGGTATTCCACTACATCTTACTTTCATTAAATTACAGAAAACATGGATCAATATACATTAGGACATTACAAGCTCTACAAATGTATCTTGTTCTCTTGTGATTTAGTGAAGAACAGACGGCAACATCAATACATTTTGTCAGTTTAGCATATGGTCACCAATTTTAAGCAATCTTTCGTCCTCCAGAACAGTTTTCTTGCTACTCCGGAAATTTGCAGGTCATCCTTTGCACTTGCGAATTGGGAAATCCAATTGTGTTGATAGCCGAAATGCTAGCAGCTTCCCACGGACATTTAAAAGTCAATCAAGATGATGGAAAGTGTTCTTACCACACCTCATAAACGTTTGAAAATGTCGAAAATTTCAGAGATTTGTAAATTGCAAGCAAGCCTTTTTTAAAAAAAAAAAAGAATCAAATTAAATACCTTGTACTGACATTTAAAATCAAAAATATTGGACTTAAAATCAAAAATATTGGACAAAATCAAAATCAAAAATATTGGACTGTCTTATAAAATCAAAAATATTTGACTGACTTGAAAAGTTAAAAATCTTGTACTTAATATCTTGAACTGGAAATTTAAAATACAAAATTTTGGACTACCTTGTAAAATTAAAAATTTGTACTATCTTGCGAGGGATGAAGGGCACATCTGGGGCAAGGATTTTGGCTTAAATGAAGCTAAAAGTAGAACTATTAAGAAAAAGGAGATAAAAATCTGTAAGGAAATTTATCATCTTAGCGTCACAACTTATTCCTAAACGTCATACATTAGAAAAAAATTAGTAAAAATGGAAAAATGTGTAGAGAGGGATTTGAAAGGAGTGTTTATGCTCTAAAAGAGAGTATATAGGTTGAAGCATGAAGGCTTACGAATTTGTAAGCAACTGCAGATATTGGAGCTATCAACAAATTGTCTAGAAAATATTAAGTAATTTATGACTAATTATGAATGGTTAACAGAACTATAAGAAGTTTTTCTCTTTTTCACATTTTTTTACACAAATTTTTGAAGAACGTATTTACCGCATAAAAAAAAAGAGTCACTGTAATCATGAAGTCCGTAATTCAGAAAATGAACAAAACATTTATAAATGAAAAATAAGTAATTTTACTTTGATAGCATAATTTAAATTTGAATTTATCAACATCCATCTTTCATTTCGCAATTAACTAAAATATTTTCAGAGATATGAATTTGTTGAATTATCATAGATGGGGGAATTAAACTGTCGATTCTATCCATGTAATGAATTCGAGGAGGAAAATTAAACCGAATAAAAATGAATGTCTTCTCATTTAATTTCAATAAAATTTGCCTCTTTATAAAATAGTTTTAATGTTACTATATTTCAATTTTTGTTGGCTAAATAATTCTTATTTTTCTTCTAGTTTGAATGATGTAAGCAAATAAAAGTTTATATCATAAAAAAATTCTCCTTTTTCAAAAAAAAGAAAGGGAGATGTATAAAACAGTTTTTACTTTAAGAAAATATATAATAATTTAAGGGATTCCGATTAAAAACATTCAATCTTCAGAAACTTTTTAGTTCAAAAAGTAATATTTCATTTTTTTTCATTGTCACAAAATCATCGCTTATAATAAAGATAAATATTCTTGATGAAATTAAATGTGTGTGTTTCAAATTACTACAGCAAAAAGAAAAACATTAGTTTTTTTTCTTTTTTTACAAAATCTAATTTTATAATGTACAGTTTCAACAACATTTAAAAAATACCACATAATTAAAATGAATTATTTTCTATTTCTGTCTTGTAAAAGTTTTTAAAAAAATTCTTACTATTTTTCTTCGTAAAAATATCGTTTGATTGTATTTTTAACTCTCAATCGTTCAGTAGAATTCTACAACTATTTATTAGAGCGAAAAAACTACAAACGATTATTTTATTCCTTTTTAATATCTTTTTCATTTAAATCATACGCAAAAGTATTTAGCATATCCCATCTTTTCAATACTACACCTTTAACAATAACTTTTTGGCAAAGAAAAATATATTCAAAACAAAATCCCAAAATACAGCCATCTAAACAGTTCCATGCAGATAAAATCCAACAACTATCATTTCTCTAACTGGCAACATCGTCTTAACGCCATCAACAGCAGAAATGGCGAATCTAAAGTTGCAAGAAAAGTGGAAGCCTCACAGAGAAGTGATATTAAACCATCATTAACCGAGTACAATAAAACGTTCTTTTCTGCCTATCTACCTTCTCTCCAAGGCTTTTACATTTCTACCTTGATTACCCTGTGTTATGGTTCCCCTCTAATACGTTTTCTATGACGCCAGCCTTCAGCACTGGAGATGGTTTTGGAAGGTGTCATTTCATGTGCTAATGAATGGAATTCATTAAGTTCCATTTCCTTTAATTCCAGAGTTTGAATAGTTAAGCAATTAGGTTTGATGTAATTAGCAAATGAAATTATTTTTCAAAATGTGTCGCTGGATAATAGGTTTCTAAGCGAAGTTATTTCCATTATAATTGGAAATGGATTCATTAAGAGTTATTATTGAATGGTATTAACATATACATACATTGGAGATTTCTTTGTTTGTTACAAAAACTCTTCCAGAAATATGAATAATTAGTTATAATAGTTAACGTTAATTTTTATAACTATTTCTAGTGTTTCGTAAGAGAAATTGTTATTTACTATTTGTTAATTGGAACAGAATATTTTATGTTTATAAAAAATAAGGTAACAATACGGTTAATATTATTATTCCTATGTATAATATTACTAAGATTCCTCAAATTTCATTGTAATAATTATTTATGTAATCAAAAATTCTGCTAATACAGTTGAACCTGTTTTTGTGCAGTAGACTGCACAAAAAAATATTCAAAAGTTTCATAAATTCTTACATATAACAAACTAATTCGTGGAAATACAACAAAAAACTTTTTTTATGCGGTGGATAGGAACCGCATAAAAAAAGTTGCATTTATAAAATATGCCACTTATTTATGAACTTTATGTAAGAGTACTTCCATAACAAAATACATAATTAAATATTACACATGGAAACATTTTTAAAACAAATAGTTTCTCATTGTATATACAGATAAGTTTTTAAAATGCACATACATAATTCATCGCTACTCATCGAAATCCGAAGTCCTGTAACGAATAAGTTCAAAATCGCTTTCGTCAGTTGAAGGTGCAATTTCAATTGATTTATTTTTTGGCAGCATAAAGTAGAGAAGATAAGTTTCTTATTCGAAGGTCGGGTGGCCAGTTGCTTGTAAATGTCACGATAATCAGATATACATGATTGACGCCATTTTTGGAATTTTATACTTCTTTCTTAACTTGTATCTATTTTAAGAAAATGCTTTTCCAATTTGTTGGAAAGCTGGATCCCTGCATATTTTTATCCGCTCTCAAAGAAACGTGCTTTTTGTCCGTCTTCACGATTTATCGAATTATTGATAATATCACTGTCACTGAATGCTTCGTCTTCAATCAAGCGCGGGCTTCTGGAGCGTTGAGAGAAAGCAACTGAATATCCATTGTCGGGAGACTGTTTATAACAAATGAACAGAGCGTCTTGAAGTGTTTACATTTCAGTAGCGTAACGTACACCCCGCATCACGGGGGGGCAGGACTCTAGGGGTCCAAGGCCTGACTTCACTAAATACGTATTTACTCTATTTATAAAATATTAAAAGCAAAACCTGACTTTCAGGGGGAGGGGGATCTTAACATTCTCCATTACGCCACTAGTAAATAGATAGAAAACATTAGAGTGGCGCTTAAGCCATTGGATTTCATACATCACTTTAAAAAAATATCGCACAAAAAGGAAATCGCATAAAAAAAGACCGCACAAAAACAGGTTCGACTGCATAATGAAAAGGTGAAAATTTTGAAAACAAAAAATAAAATATTTTTATTATTAAAGAGAGAAAAGTGTGTTGTAAGATTAATAATTTTTTTTTTACAATTTGAGATTTTATTTTCTGTGATTTAACTTTTAACCAAAAATAAGATGAATATCATGTATATTAATAGAGATAAGAGTTAATACGTTTTTAGCAATGGGCGGAGCAGCGCAAACATGGAAAGATCGTAGTGTGCACCTCAAAGAGATTTCTTCAAAATATGGCAAATATTTTTTTTTGTAATTCAATGTTGAAGTGAAAAAAGCGTGTGGTAGGGGTGAGGGGGGGTCCACACACATTTAAAATCCTAGATTTCAGAAGCAAATATCAAAGCACACATTCAGCTTAAAGATATTTCTTAGGTTTTCTTAAAAAAATTCTCTTTTTTTTGTTTAATTTCTTTTTAAACATTTAGATTTAATTTCTCAAACATTTCTACTTCAAAATGGGTTACGATCAAACTACCAATTTTGGATTTTGTAAATTAATATTCAGATAAAACATGATAAAAGTTGTTCTTCTATAGATTAATCTAAAATCCCGTTATAAGGCGTAATTAACATTTAAATCAAAGTGTATTCCGTACAAACACATTTTCAAGTTATTGAAAATACCTTTACATTTTTTATTACAGTTTCACTGAAGCATATATAACAATTTTACTTCCACAGCGCTGTGTAGAATTTCTACAATTTCTAAGCCCGAAAAAAATACAGCCGTTCCATTACATTGATGTATTATATTTTTCATAAAATTTAACTAAGACGAGAAGCAAGTAAAAGTATTTTGAAATACAAATATTGGTACTTGAGTATTATCGCAACTTATTGGCGACATTATATGAAACGGAGTACCTGGTTTCCAATTGTGTACGACACATAGGAAATCAGGGTTGCCAGCTTGGCGAGTTACTAACAGGGTTGGCGATTGTTGCGATAATACGTAAGCATCCAAACATTTGATAAAATATAATGCCATGAAAAATCATCCTCTCATGTTAATTAATTAATTTTAGTTTCATTTTAGCTAGCACTATTCCAGAACATTAAATAAAGATTTTATTTGTGTTTCGGTAAATTATGCTTAGTTTTTTTGTTTTAAAAAAAAATTCTTTTTTTTCTGGGTAGTATAGAGGCAAAAGGGATTTAATACAAAATCTATTATTTTTACCTATTTATTCCCGATTCAAGCGATTTTATTTAACCTTGTTATCAACACTACATACATAAATAGAGCAGAAGGTATAGCTATTGTATTGGGGCCCTTATCCGGTAGAACAGAATCCACGATCTTCGGTGCCGTAAGCACGTAACATACCACTGAACCAAAATGATCACGTCAGTCTGGAGGCTGTTACTGGCTTATATAGATGATACCGCTACACACTCCCCCACCAGCGAGTTGGTGGATAAGCGAACGACCGATGTATTTATTATGGCGAGCGTGTGAGTTGTTGCTGTTAATTGGAGTCGGTGCGTCAAGTGAGTCTGACGAGTTTGTTGTTGCTCTTTTTGCGGGTAGATGGCGTCATGACAGTTCAGGAGGTTGCCAATGGCTGCCTGGGTCGCCAATGTAGTAGCACGCTTATCCGGTATGGCAGAATCCGCGACCTTCGGTTCCGTAAGCATGTAACATACCACTAGACCAAAATGATCACTTCAATCTGGAAGCAGTTACCGGCTTATATAGAAGATACCGTTACACTATTATATATTATCCTTGTGTTGTTATTATTATAGTGTTGTATTAGTTTTAACTACTTTATGTTAATCTGCACTGATTTTACTTTTTCAGTTGTATTCTTTTAAGCTCTACTCCAATTTCAATCTAGAGATTATATAAAAAGGATTGGGTCAAGTATGTATAGGCCAAATATTATTTCCTTCTGTAATTTGCATTATGTATTGTAAATTGCTTTTGAGAGCTCCTTTACCCTTACTTGAAGACAATAAAAAAGTATCTGTGTACATTTCTATCTATTTATTTCTTAATAAACATACTGATATTAAAGGAAACTAATGCATATTATGTATAATAGAAATGTAAATTCTAATGGAAAATATTAATAAAAATTAGGAGAAAAAAATATTAAGATATTCCATAAAGCTTCGATTTCCTTTTTATTAAGAGAAAATCTGGTATACCTATACTTAGAAGAATTTAATTACGCCAAAAAAATTTTACAAATTTAATTATTTTGTGTTTACCTCGAATATTCTATTAATACTTACACTGAAGAAAACTATTTTGGATTATTTAATAGTTAAATAAATTCTTTATGTTCGCTTAACTCTGTGTGAAGCAATTAAGCAAAAAATATTCAACGGATTTAAACAAGTAATTTTACAAATTTTGTATCATATTTGACTTATTCTGTTTAAAACATAATCCCATCTGTTTATATTGTCTTAAAGTATTTACTCTGTCACATATAGTTACAATTAAAGTACATAATATTTTACTTTAATTGTAACTATATGCAAAATAGTATCCTTTAGTAAACAGTACAATACAGATAGCAGAAAAAAATCTCAATACAGAAAAATGTTTGGAGAACATTTAATTTTCACTCATTTAAATTAAGGGTTAATCATTTGAATTATTTCAACAAATGCAGCTAATTTGTTTTGAACAAAGAAATATCTAAGCGAAATTTCTAAACAAAGAAGTACATGTATCACGTTGATGACAGTTTGATTTTGCGAGTTTTGACTAATGTGTGGATATATTTCGGTATTATCCATTTCGGGGGCCGTTAGAGTCGGTTAAATTTTTTCTCTAGCTCAATTAAACCCCAAACATAAAGTAAGGTGTCTTTCTACTCACGCCCCATCAAGCTCGTGAACTGTGTGTTAGGTTTATAACAATTAATTAACTTTGTTGGCATTTGGCGATTTTTTGTTGCATTTTTACGATTTCTTCCTCCCCGAAACGGTAAAGTGCCTATCTTTCTGACAATCTTGCTAGATGTTCTTTAGGGTGAAAATATGCAGCTTAACCCTACCCTTGGTGCTAATTTGAGAATCGCCAAAATGGTTCGTTTTTAGTGAATTTCATCAAGAGTAGGTTAATATAGACACTTCGTAGCAAGAAAAAAAAATGCATCTATTATTCCGGGTGAGATTTGACGATAAATCACTAAAAATAACTTTTTCGTCAGAAGTGAAATTATACCACCTTTCACCCATTTCTCGTGTTTGATCTTAGGTCCTTACGTATCATCACAACCAATTGGCGACAATATAGGAAGCGAAGCACGTGATTTCCAATTCAGCGCACATAACATGTGCGAAATAGGGGTTGCCGACTTAGCGAATTATCTTGAACGTTGGCGATTGTTGCGATAATAGCTAAGTACCGGATCTTATTTTGGTTTCCACTCTCGGTGACAAGGAGTATAGAACTTTTGTTAGTAATTTGATATCAGTACGCAGCGGTTTTTCCGCCAAATAGTTCTAAAATCTCGCCAAGTTAGTGCGATAACGCTACAATAAATAACATTAGACTAGCCGCCAAAAGCAAGCAGCGTACTGATATCACGTTAATTCCGAAAAAATGAGCCACTGTTGTCGCCATTTGATGCCATCTTTTCCCATTACCAAATGAACAAAAAATGGTGCTTACGTATTATCGCAACCGTATTGGCGGCATTAGAGAAAATAAAGCACAAGCTTGCCAATTCAAAGCGTGCGGCACATGCTAAATCGGGGTTACCAGCTTGGCAAATACCGAAAAAATTTACTGTTTTACCATTAATTCAATGAATATATTTCAAGAGTTTCTTTGATCTTGGACCTAAAAAATTTCCCAATTGGAGACGTAACATCTGCTGTGTTAAATAATTAAACAAAAGGGATTCAAAATTAACTATATATTTCATAGAAATGGATGAACAGATTTTTCTACATTTCCTGACTATTCTCGATTTGTTTATTTCTTTTTCTCTTCGCTTGCTCGAGAGAGTTTTTCGATGAATTCATTAGCTTCCTTTTTCTTTTCGGTGGCTAGAGTAGAGACACATTGCTTCAATTCTGAGGCGGTAATACCTTGCATGTCCTTTGCGTGTTTTACGATTGCCTTTTCAATTTCAGTATCAGTGATTCCACTTTCCTCGCCAACAAGACCTGCGTTTTTGAACCATTTCTTTACAGCTTCAGGAGAAAGTTTCTCCTCTGTAAGTCCCGCTGATTCACGCACGGAATCAAAAGCGGCTTGGAAACTGTCCGACATGGTTAGTAAAAAACTGGGTTTTTTTTGTACGGAAATTTAAACAGGATTACTAGAATATAAAGCTCTACTTTGCAGATAAAATTCCTTTGAAGATTTTAATTTGGATTTCTGTTCTTTCGCTAAATTTTAGATGCCAATTTGAAACTACTTATTTATTCAGAATAAAATCACGTTTTCTGATATGTTGATCTCGAGGCAGTCAATTTGTGAATTAAAACCCAGCTAAATTCATATGATGTCATATACACATGATAAATGCAATCACGTGTTTCCAAGTAATTTGTTCTTGAGCGTGACTGTTGCCAGTTTTTGCTTTTATACAGAAATTTTCTTTTAAAAAATACATAATTATTAGCAATAACGAGTAGATAGGTAAACAAAATACACTTGATTGAAAAATACGCTTCCAATATAAGATTTTTTTAAAATTTTTAACTAATAATTATTTTTCAAAACTTCTGAGGCATCACAAAGTGGAAGAGGCATTTTAATGGTGATATAAAACAAAGGGAAGGTAATTGAGTTCTTTTCATATTATACATACATTCAGACAGTTTTTGTCAGTTTGATGTAAAAATTTGTTAAGTTTTAATTAAAAAACATTTTGTGTAATATTTTTTGTCTCTTCCAAAATCAGCAGACTGTTTTTATTTAATACCAATATTTATTGAATCTCTAAAGAGAGAGAAAAATTGCAAATGTATAAATATTATTTCACATAATATATTCGAATTCTAATTTTATTCTGATATCACGTTTATCCTCAAGCGTCAAAGTTAAAGTGCAGCTCCATGACGTCATCTTGATAATTTAATATTTTGACTCCTTAGTGACAGACTTGTGAGTAGTTATCGTAAAATCGGAATTTCAGACGACTTTTTGTACTTCTTATTCGACAAAGAAAAGTTTTAAATGTCATTCACGCTTTCCAGATTCTACATTGATCAATATTTTCTATTCCCACAGAGAATTTTATTCGTTTGGAAAATGGAATATGGTAAAATTAACTTTATTCGAAAAATTTATGAAAGAAATTCAACAATTATTTAGATGAACTTATAATAGAAAAAGCTTTTTATAAAAGAATTTCAAAAATTTTAACGCAATTTTGAAAACTTATGCTTAATAATTTAATTTAGCTTTTTAAAAAGATGTATTGTGATTTTATTTACATTATTTTGATTCCAAAAACATTTCTTTTTGATGAATAACAAGAAATGTTTTCCCAATTGAGATATTATCCTAAAACTCTGATTATGATGTTTGCTTAAATGCCTAGTAAATGTTTACAAAATGTACTCTAATATAATTCACATGGAATTATAATTTAAAATTATGTTTTTCCTTTTTCAGCTCAAGAAGGGTCTGTAGCTAGAGAACCAATACACGTTTAATTTTAAGTAATTTTCAAGGCCCTAAGCCGTCTTTGCATGCTAAACATTGTCAACTACAACTGGAATGATTTTTATGCAACCAGAGTTAAAATGTATAAGATATCAAGACAAAGTTAAATTATTTAATTCGGTGAACAGTTCTGAGATATTAATTTTGAGCAGGATATCTATTTATTGGCCCACAGGACTAAAAAATACTCTTGAATTTAAGATTTAGCAATTTTAATTTAGAGTAGGAAGATTTATATATAAACAAATGCCATCAGCTTTGTGCGGCGAACCTCTCCTAGCGAGATACAGAACAGCAACTGAACATTTCACAGATATATTCTATCGCCCAAACAACTTTCAAAAGTAACGACATGTTACCATCGCGTAAAAGATAAATACGTAGTCGATAACGTTGGAAGTGGTATGACAACAAAACTAATTATCTTACACAAAATACATATCAAAGAGAAATTGTAAATAATAATAGGAATTAATTAGAAATTAAGTACAACGTATAAAAATGAACATAGAAATAATCAAATAATGATAAAAATAGAATTTACACCAAATTGTATTTTTATCATTATTTAACTTCTTTGAACACTTTTATTATTAAGAGGACTTGGTACCCTAAAAATCACAAACCTATCGTTTTTTTATTTTCATTTAATCTTATTCTTTGCATTATTATCTTTCGATTGATATATCACTTGTGCATGTCGGAAAGTTAGAAGTTGACTAAAACTTCATTTGAAAACAAATTAGGCAATTCAGCCACACCCCTTTTAGAAAAAAAAAAGCTAAAAATGCTTTATGATTAAAAAATCTATTTTAGAAATAGAAATAATAACTATAAAAAAGAATGTGTAGTATTAAAAAAGCAGAATATTTCCGAGGCAATACAATAATGTAATTTTTCTTCCTTGTGAAATGTGTGCATGTAAAATTTTTAAATTAAGGCATTTTATATTAATAATTTTATAATTTCAGTTCTTCTTCCTGATATATTTTTCATACAAATGTAATACTTTAATATTATAAGAAGATAAACAGCTAAAATTTCTGTCGTGACAGAAAAAAATTTTTTAACATTTTTCTTGAATTTTCATGGGCAATTAGTACTTTCTAAAAGTTAATCATTTATAAAAATGTGTGGGTTGAAAAAATATGAAAATGCAATTATTTTAAAGAAAAACGTATAACTAATATCTTAAAGTGGTATTTTAAGTTTAATTAAGCTTATAATAATTATTTTTTCAGAATTATAAACTTTAAACCCGTTTTTCTCAGTTTGTGTTTTTCGAAACCTTAGTGCATTCAAAATGCTACTCCTTCGACAATTATTTACCAATCACTTCCATTTTTTTCTTGCGTGTTGAAAATAAAGCATAATAAAAAATTAGGGATCCGTTTTGCTATGAACTGAATACTTTTTTTAAAAAAAATAAAATGTAAGACATGTTGGCTTTTTCGTTGATTTTTAGCCTGTATATCAACATTTTATTTTTTTTCTCAAAAACGAATGAAGTTATTCTAAAATCGGTCCCTAAAGTTGTTTAGATCATCCATAAGGGTATTATAAAAAAAATTTCAGGTCAAAATATTAATTTTTACTAAAAGAGTAGAATTTTAAAATTTTCCCAATTTTCTTCAAAAAATTAAAATTTTTAAAATTGTGTGAATAATATATGAAAATTTTCATCTGGTAACATTTTCTTCAATAGAAACATTGTATAAAATGCTAAAATATAATTTTTAAATACGTAAATAAAGAAGTTTGCTCAAAGGGTGCCAAGTCCCCTTAACCAAATTATTTGGTTAATAATAAAATTGATACTGTATCCAAACAAATTATTTCAAGTTATTTGTAAACTTTAACTTTCTCTAAACCATTCGATGGAGGACAAATTAAACTGAAAAACTGCTAAATTATTTCATCAAAATACTTAATTTAAATCCAAAGCTTTCAAACTCAATATTTTTTCGTATCCATTCAAAAAACCATTTTGTCCAGCTCAAATGTATTGCAACAATGTATTCGTATTTTTAAAAACTCCTTACACAAGCAAGATAAAATTAAACATACGTATCAAAGCCTTTCAAGTCTTTTCGCATTTAATCCACCCATCAACCACAATAAACCCTAAGACAACTTCGCAGAACTAAAATCATTATTTGTCCCACACCACTTACTTAGTGTCAAAGAGAAAACTATCGCATAACCACCAAATCACCGTCACCCAATTGATCCATCTTCCCCAGTTAGAATCAATTTAAGCTGTCAAGAGCCGAAACCCAGTTAAGGCAACACTTAACAATTAGGATAATAGAGTACAATTAAACCACCAATAGTTTTCAAACCCTAAAATTCCAGAAACCCCTCGACACGTTCGAGAGAGATCCATCTCGTTTCCGCCATTTTCGTCAGGAATCCTAGAACACGATCTGCCTTCTTAGCCATAATTTATCCCGAGTGCCCATCAATTAAATTTTAACGACTTCGCCTCCGTAATTATTCTCCACCCACCCCTCTAGCTCCTTGCCTTCTAAAATGACCACTGATTTTCGCTTTGGACAGGTTTCGGCCCCACAGTATATCGCGTTTCACGCTCTCGAGTTGTTTTGTATTGACAGTTTCGAATGTCGGCTTTTGGTACTCTTCGGTGACATTGTCAGATTCCGGTGGGTGCGCGTCCTCTTTAAAATGAATAGAGTTTTATGTTCAAAGGAATGCATTCGTCCGGTGTTCTGAGCTAGTCATTGAATATCCGCTTTGGATCTGATTAAAATAAGGATTCCTTCAAATGAAGGAGTTGTCATTTGAAAGGAAATGCGCTGTTTCAAGTGTCATTTGTCGCGCTGGAGTGTCGATATAAATGAAATTTGAATAGCTGGGGAAATGGTAATTAAAACAATTTGCTGAATATCTTATAGTAAATATTCAGTTCTTGACAAATTTGTAGTATAAAAATTATATTTAATATATAGTTCAGGATTAAATTATATAATTCCTCATTCATAAAAGTATTTAATTTGAATTATTTTCAAGATTCGTTCAATGCATATTCCTGAAATTTATCAGTATACAAATTAACTAACCGTTACCCACCCGCGTCGCTGGATATTTCATGATGCTGTTCGCATACATATACTGTTTTTTTTCAAGTTATTGATAATATGAGCCTTTCATATATATTGAAAAACTTTCGGTACTTACACATTAGTGTCACCACAGCACAATTTGCGTCACACGAATCGTACCATGATATCAAAACAAAAAGATTCTTACGCATTTTATTTGATAAAAAGACCAATCAGTCAGATTTTGGTGGAATATGGCACGATTCGAGTGGCGCAAATCTGGCTGTGGTGACGCTGATATGCAAGTACCAAACATTCTTACAACACTCGCTTCATAATTTAAAAAGGATTTGAATTTCGGTATTTACGTATTATCGCAGCCTATTGGCGACATTATATGAAACGAAGCACATGATTGCCAATTCAGCGCATGCGATATATGCGAAATTGGGGTTGCCAACTTGACGAGTTATCTTGAATGTCGGTGATTGTTGCGATAATATGTAAGTACCTGAATTTCTAGGGCTAATGTCTATTCGGAACTTACGTATTATCGCAACCTATTGGTGACATCATAGGAAACGAAGCATTTGGTTGCCAATTCAGCGCGTACGACACATAGGAAATCTGGGAAGGGGGGGTGCCAACTTGGCGAGTTATTAATAGAATTGGCGATTGTTGTGATAATACGTAAGTACCCATCTATTTATTTTTTAAGCCCGTACAACTCCCGATGAGAGTCGATTTCCTTAAAACCTGTTCTTAGCGAATCTCAACTCATCAAAAGAAATATGCTCACCAAGTTTCAAACATTATAGCCAATTTTATAGGTATACGGTACGTAGGTAGGTCTCAATGCCCTCAGACAGGAGATAAAAGCCCGAGAAGGCAAAGTACTTCAAAAATACTTCCAGCAACCGTACGTAGCACGTACGTTCAATCTTTAAATATTACTCTGTTTACAAAAGAATCTGAATAATTTTCTCAAAGTACTGAATGTATATTCTAGAAATTCATCAGTATATAAATGCAAGTTATGATTTAAACCTACTATTTTAGTTATTAAGTAGACTGTAATGAAATTATTTAGAATTCAAAGCTTCAGGGTTGTAACTTAATCTTTTAGTTGCCAAATCAGGAAATTGGTAATCGTTAATCATGATTATCCTGATCAGCAAAAGGGAACAAAATTATAAAAATTTTGCATTGTTATCGATCCTGGACTAGTGTGAAAAGTTTCGAATTAATCTGACTTTTTAAAGTGGGTAAAAATTGAGTTCAAAGATTTCGTTACGTACAAATGAAGTTAATAAAAGCGTGTTAAAAAGGGATAACTGTCCAAATAAAATTACACATAATTTGAGAAAAATTTATATGAACCATAAAAAGGTCCTCATCTCTTCATGCAATGGAGTTAAAGCCAAATTTGTTCCAAATTAGTAATCGCAACTTAAAATGGAAACATTTATACCAAAAATAATATACAAATTGAATTCTCGATGGGAATATAAATATTCATAGCATTTGCACATGATTTACAAGGTATCCTCACGCACTGTACTTATAAATTCTCACGACAACATTGACCATTTTATTATTCAGTTAGTTTTCATCTGTTGGCTAGTTTTTATATCGAACTAGCATTGAAATGTTTACTTGCACAATTAACCCTTCTATCCAGGCCCGTGGACGTGCTGGAATAGTCAGTTTTTCGAATTACATTATTCTCCAAATACACTGCTCAAAACAATTAAAGGATATTGTAAGTTTTATATAAAATAAAGTTATAAGCGAAATTTTTTTTGCCGAAAATGGAAGAAGATAATCACAAATGCAAATTTTTCTGATTTTTAAACTGTGGAGTATACTAATTTTGAGTTCGACGACAAAAACGTCGCTTAAGCGGAAGCGAATAAAATTTGACTTTCAACTGAAATGAAGACAAGGATAATCGGCATTCAGTGACTGCTTTGTTTCGATGAGTACGATGTCTCAGCGAATCATTTAACCGATTCAGAAGCTTGGAGAGTTGTTGGTAGGTTAGAAGGGGGCCAAACTCAAGCCGAAACAGTGCAAGCCCTTGGAGTGTCTCAAAGTGTTATTTCCAGGGTCTGGAACCGTTTTTTGGAGACTGGAAGTGCGGGCCGAAGACCAGGACAAGGTCGTAGACGGGCAACAACGCCCAATGAAGATCGTTATTTAGTGTTAACGGCTCGGAGACACCGAAATATGAACGCTACTCTTCTCCAACAACACCTTCGCTCGGCTACTGGCACCACAGTTTCAACTCAGACTGTCCGAAACTGGCTCGATGGTGTAGGTCTGTATGCTCGCCGATCGATGGTATGTGTTAGACTAACATCAAGGCATCGTCACGACCGCGCAACAGAGCATGTGAGCTGGAGGAGAAATGAATGGAGCAATGTTCTTTTTCTGACGAGTCCCGTTTTTCTGTTCATCCGGGTAATAGGCGTATTTTCATCTGGAGGGTCCGTGGCAGTAGGAATAATCCTGCGTTCGTGCTCGAAAGTGTCAGATTTGGCGGTGGGGGTGTGTTGGTGTATGGTCGCATCTCCACTGACGGGCGCACAGACCTCTACATCATTCGAGGTGGACCTCTGACTGCTCGCCGATATAGGGATGAGATCCTCAGACCTATTGTAGTCCGTTACGCTGCAGCAATAGGAGATGACTTCATTTTAATGGACGATAACTGCATGCCACATCATGCTAACCTGGTGGAAGATTTCCTTTTCGAGGAAAGAATCGTAAGAATGGAATGGTCAGCGTGTTCTCCAGACATGAATCCAATAGAGCACGTTTGGGACGCTCTAAGAAGACGAGTTGCTGGCCGCCAACCCCCCACCACCACAAACTCTCCAAGAACTGGAAAGAGCTTTTCTGGAAGAGTGGGACAGAATACCCCAACTCGTGATAATAGTCTCATTGACTCCATGCCTCAAAGGTGCTCAACGTTGCTGGCCGTCCGTGGAAACCATATCCCCTACTGAAAATGATTTCCTTTGAAGAAAACACCTTTTCTTATTCTTTTTTTCTCATATTCACAAATTGTGTTTTTTTCCTTTTGTACACAAATGCGCAATAAAATGCATTTTTTTTCTGACAAACATGTGTACTTTATTCTCATATAACCTACTACGTCTGTCGACCATGTATCAATCAGCTAAAAAGTTTCCCAGCCACAAGATCCAACTAAAACCGCAATATCCTTTAATTATTTTGAGCAGTGTATTAGCAGTTGCCATTTATTATTCTAAATATCGATTTGATTAAACTTCGAGAATATATATGAGAGCAGAGAGTAAATTATCGTGAAAAAAAGAAATTCATGAAAAGAAAATAAGATAATCGATGCCGAAAGAATTAACCTTAAAAACACACTTGTACGCATCCGGCGTATTTTCACAATCTTTACAACAAAGCTACACTTGAAGACCTTTTTCTATAGCAATTTTAATCAATATATTGTACTTTTATAAAGATACTAGCTGGTATACCCGTTCTTCGCACGGATGAATTGAAAAATTTAATTATAGAGATTGAAGGATAAAGAAGTTTTTAATGAGTTAATTCTACGTGAATTGCAACAAACAACAATTAAAACAACAACAAAAGAAAGCTTTTTGCATATCTCAGCTGAACCAAAAATCATATTTTTTAAATTTTAAGCCTGTAGGTCTAATAGCCGATAAAAAGAGTTTTTCTTATTTATAATGCCCCCGTAACTACTTTGTAGCTCGATTTTTGAAAACACCTTCCTAAGTTGATCTCTGCTCTGCAAAAGTAAAATATTGTTACAAATTTTGTATAATGAACGCTTAAAATAGTGTAAATAATTTATATCTGAATGTGTAATACGTTAATATTACTTGCTCTCGTTTTTATTTTATGTTAAAATTGTAATATTCACAAGCAGTTCCGTTCCTCACATTATAATGGTGATTCAACGGAAACTTAGCAAAATGTTGGCAATATAGCCAAGTTGGCATCATTTTTGGCAACTAGGTTGGCAATTTAGCGATTGATTAAATGGTTCAAAATGTTTATATGCTGTGGCGGCACCTGGTGTGGAGCTGCAACAAAGAGGATAGAACAAAAACCTTCTCATCCAAAAAATACGTATCCATGCCACTTTTCACAGGGATCGGTGCTGGAGGGAAGCGAGGTCATTTTTATAGAGAGATAACCGTTATGAGCTTTAATTCTAAAATTGTGAGTAATATTTTGTTATAAGGCTGAAAGTTGTTTCCAGAGACAAAATCGTAATGGAATTCATTTATTCAACCAATTGACCTTTACTGCAATTTTCTCAGTATTTCTTCCAAATTCCCCAAGTTGCACTTAAACGTTAAAATTTGATGAGACAAATCCACAGATACCAATAATTTTGAGTATCGAGCTCCATGTACATGAGTTATAGACTTGGGTTTGTCAAAATTTTCTGCCAAATAAGTGGTCACTCGAGACACCTCACTCGTCGTCCGATAAGAAATAGTCTTCGTTAATTAATTGTACATCGCTGGGGGTACCACTTGTTGCGTAAAAATAATAACAAGTGCATAAAAGTAAATCAGCCCAATTTTCTGTTCACAGCGTTCTCAAGTGGTTTTGAAAATATATCATAAGTCTGGAACCTTTCCGAGGAATTTACTTTTATTGGACTTATTTTAAAAATATTTTCATGTCCGAAACTTGGCACTATATATATATATATATATATAGTCTAATTCTCTATGAACAAGTGCTAAACATTCATCAATCTCAGAAAAAAAAACACAGACAGTAAAGAGATCATACAATGAAGGACACTAGATTAAAAATTATAAAATGGATGCTGCAGTATTCTAAACATTGCTGACTTAGGACAGCTAATATATATAATATATATATATATATATATATATATATATATATATATATATATATATATATATACAATTTACATCTACCTTTTTGGGATTTTAACAGGTTTCCGAATGTAGTTTCTGGTCCATTAATACATCTGTTTTAATTTTTTAAGAAATAATTTTCACACAGTTTATTAATTACTTTTGTAGTAAATTATTTTCATATCATTATATATTTTGTTTCATTCAATGTGCTATACAATAGAGAAAAAAAGTTGTAATTCGTGAAATTTTTCTAATGTTGTTGTTCTCTTGTCCTTCCGAAAGGGAAGTTACCACACGCATAAGCTCGGCTCTACCCTAATTTAGAGAGAGAACACTATCGGGTAAGGGAGGGTGTTCTGGGGCCTCCCATCTCTCTTCCTCTTCCACCAATCTCACATGAGGATTTGAGGCTCTACGGTTATTTAGGGCACCCCCATGCCACAAAGGCACTATACATTTACAAACATGTCTTTTATACGCACAGCAGTCGGCATCGCTAACCACTGTACCGGATAGGCGACAATTTTTTCTAACACACATAATTTAGATGTTCTTAAATGAAATTTTTGTTTAATAATGTTACGCTTTCTTCGAAAAAATCACTGAGTAATTTATTAAAATTCAAACAGAACGCAAAATATGTTATAATTGCATATTCAAGGCTGTCTTCACAAAAGGCACAAGAGCCTAAACTAAACACGGAGCACACTTTCACGCAGTAAAATGTCTCAGTTTCACGAAAATTCGCAACATAATAATTCATACATCTGTTCATGATAGAGCATTTTTGGAATTGGAAAGCATTCGATAAATAATTAGTTTTTCATTTTAACATAAAAAGGGAGAGCTTATTTACGGTATAAGATAAAAATGCGAAACCCATTTTATACCACAAATAATACGTCAACTGGGATAAAAAGGAATCGTTTGGTGAAATAAAGAATTTTCTATAGGGTAGGTAAGCCAGAATATAGTATTAATGGCGGAGTACGTTTATGTCTGAAAACAATATTCCAAATATTGCTCCCGTACATTACATTAAGCGAAAAAGCCTTAAAACAAAGTTCAAAGATTTTAATAAAAAATATGCTTTCTCTAAATATGCAGTGAATGTAGTAAAAATCGCTTAACACGAAACTGAGGGGACTGAAACATTGCTTCGTGTTAAAGGACATTGCAAATAAATATATATATATATATATATTGATTGATTGATTGAATATTAACGTCGCACTGTTCAGCTACACGAGGGCTTTTGGCGACGGACCACGTAATTTTTGGTCAAGTGACGTGGACGACACCTGAGCTATATACCACACCACACCAACGGGAGGGACGTTTAGCTCGACAGATTTAACGTGCATACACGGCGGATCTTTAGTGGTACTGGGCTCGAACCCGTGACAAAGCAAGCCATATATATATATATATATATATATATATATATATATATATATATATATATATATTTATACATATATAATTTAACAAAATTAAATTTATTACATATGTGTATATATGCATGTATTTACAAAAATTAAATGAAACAAACACATTCACAAGAGCTTCGTGAAACTTAATACGAAATTTTCAAGTTCTTTGAAAAAAACAAAACATTTATCAGTTTTTGAAAATATCTGATATTTTCCTTTGCATTGTACTTTTGAGCACCAAATTTTCAACAAATTGTTCAATGCCGTCCACTTTTTAACTCATTTCACCATTAAAATGTGTCTAAATATAACTGCTCATACATTTCATGATGTCTCTCATTTCAGATAATGCGGAGTCATTTTATTTCCGTCGTCGGCATCAATGATATTTTTGAGATTTGAACACATTCCAAAAATGTCTTTGTTTGCCCTAACTGGCGCATTATCCTCCCTCTACTGCAATGATAATACAATAAGACAGTCCAATCTGCTGGTGTTGTATCATTCATTTTGCTCATTCCCAGAAGAGAAATCTTTTCCTGTTAAGCGATTTTCGTTTCATGTTAAGAGAAAAATACGGGATAATAATAGTTTGTCAAATCCGGTGTATTATTTCGTGTGAACCGATATTTCGTCTTAAGCATTTTCGCATTAAACGTTTGCATTAATGTTTGTCTGCCATAATTGGGCCCCCGCACACATTATCATCCTCTACTGTAACGAATTTTTCCGATGATACAGTAATACAATCCAATAGTACAGAAATTTTCTCGAACATTTATATATATTATATATATATATATATATATATATATATATATATATATATATATATATATATATATATATATATATATATATATATATAATATATGTCGACTATATATATATATTTATATATATATATATATATATATATATATATATATATATATATATATATATATATATATATATATATATATATATATATATATAAGTGTCGACTCAATATCCTCCCTCCCCAAGAGAAATTTTTCGTGTTAAGCGATTTTCGTTCAGTGTGAAGAGAAAGAAAATATATATGAAAATACATAGTTTGTCAGACCGTTGTATAATTTCGAGTTAACCGATATCCCGTCTTAAGCGTTTTCACGTTAAACATATTTTACTGTATAATATTCGGTCTAAAAGAAAATTAATCAATTAAATTTAAACAATTCACTCTGAATTTAAAAGTTGTACTCTTTTAAGATTTCATTTGTAAATGTCGTAAATCATTCCAAAAGTATTATTATTTATCCATATTGAAACATATAAAGTCCATAAAATACTTTCAGATACAACTCATAAAGTGTTTCCCCATATTATTTATCCGACGATATATTACTTTAACTGATAATAAATCACTTCATAGCAGCCTACTATTTTACTTTTTGGTTTAGGAATTTTCCGAAACTATTGAAGGTAATATATTGAGAGGCTCATAAATTATATAAAAAACTGACGTAATATTTTGGTAAATATATCCATTGACTCCAGCGAACGACAGGGTTTATATATATATATATTTTGTGTAAATAGTTAACCGTCACCAGTAATATATATCAGAAAAAAAATCATATTTATCTTTTAAACCAACTTTTCGTTATATAAGTATCAATAAAAAATTCATTTTCTTGAATTATACGCAACACAAAGGAAAGAAAATAAGAAAAATAAGAATTCCAAAGAGAATATAAAGTTTCAAATATTAAAAGTTTGGAGACATACTTTTTCAGGGTAAGCGTATGAAATTATTCTTGAGTTTTATTTCATTAATAGTTTCTGCAATGTATATTTATAATATCGCTTAATAATACATTATAACTTTTTATATTAATAATTGTTCGAAAAATGGCTAATATATAGAGAGAAAGAAACTGAATTTGATAATTTACTTGCTTTCATATAATACACTCATGTCCATAAATTAAGGATAATTCAGAACCACACAGAAATTGAACTCTAAAATAAAACTTTCACCAGTAGAATTATCACACGCATCTTGAAGAACATGCAAATTACAGGAAACCACCAGATGGCGCGGATAGTACGTCACAATGACGAGAATGTAAGAGAGGGGTATATAAGGAATAGTGGCAAAGAAGTAAAATTGTTCACAAGAGCTTTAAAAGCCTTTCAGTGCAATAACCGCATAGTTATGGCACAAGGGAAGCATTTGGATTATTTTTACATGGTAGAGTTATTGGACGACTAGAATGTGGACGTACACAGCCGGAAGTATCCGAGGAACTTGGAATCGTGGAATAGGGTGTCATCACCAGGCTTTGGGAACGATTCCAAGATGATGGTAATGTGAGTAGATGTTACAGCACAGGTCGCCCCCCGAGTTACAACGCCGAATAAGGACCGGTATATATTTGGCAGTTACTGCCAAAAGAAACAGACGGAGCACAGCATCAGACCTGTCTCGTCAGCTCTTTTCAGCTACTGGTACGACAGTTTCAAGGCAGACCGTGTACAGACGCTTACGGCATATTGGTCTATATGCTCTTAGACCTGTCAGATGTGTTCCACTTACCGCAACTCACTGTCACTTGTGATTAACCTGGAGTAGAGAGCATGCATTGTGGACACCACAACAGTGGTCTTGTGCGATGTTTTCCGACGAGTCCAGGTTTAGTTTGCAGTCTGATTCTCTCCGGACTTCAATATGGAGAACGCCATGTACCCGTTACCACCAAGAGAACACCATTCAACGACACCGTAAGGGTCTTGGGGGTAGGAATTATTCTTGGTTCCAGAACTGACCTGCATACTCAGAGTGTAAAAATGATATAGCAGATCTATCGGGATGTCATTTTGAAACAACATGTACGTTTGTTTCGGGGTGCCATGGGTGCTGAATTTCTGTTTATGGATGACAACGCCCGTCCTCATCGAGCAAACATTGTAGACGAATGCCTTCCATCGGAGGATATCACCCATATGGATTGGCCAGCATACTCACCGGACTTGAATCCAATAGAGCATGTGTGGGATATGCTTGGCCGACGAATTGCAGCCCGTCAACCACCTCCCACCTGTCTACCGGAACTTCGGAGGGCATTGCTTGATAAGTGGTGTAATATTCCCCAAGATCAGATTGATAATTTGATACTCAGCATGCCTAGGCGTTGTAAGGCCTGTATTGCATCGTCCGGGAGACATACTCCGTATTAACCATCATACTAACCATGTTATACTTTTTTTTGTAAGTAGGTTCTTTTTGAAATTTGCTCCAGGGAGTAAAAATCGCAATTTTTTATTAATTATGTCAAACATATAGCATCTTTTTTGCTCTTTATCTTTTGTTTAATAAAAAAGACTTTACAAATAAGTCAGATTTGTTTTGCCTCTGTCTCTTTCTTCGCCTGAACTTCATTATCCTTAATTTATGGACATGAGCGTATTTGAACGTTGGGAATTATTTTTAAAGCTGATTCGTTTTACTTTTTATTTGTACCCTTTTAAATATAAATATAGGATTTTTTTGGAAAAAATTACAATTTAAATGCAAATAATGTTACATTAGTAATATACGAATAAATATTATAATAAAAGAAGAAAATTTTCCATATTCCTCTAGTCCAGGGATTTCGAACCATTGGCACGCCAGTGATCACAAATGACTCGCGTTTTTTATTTCAAAGTTCACTCTGAAGTATTACGAACAAACGCGAGTGATCGTGCCTTGTTTTAGTTAACGTCGTAGACTACAATTGCTTAAGATGTAAAGTTTGTCTACGCATAGTCCAATTGCATTGACACAACTGTATTTTAAAGTTTATCTGTGTTATATTTACGATTTCAACTGTTATTTAACATGGCGAATTCTGCAAAAGACAAAAAGTGGAAGATAGTAATTGTAACAGAGAATTTCAAATTTGGTGGACTGAGAAACATAGAATTATATATTAGTAAAGGCGACAAAGTGGTGTGTGTTTTATGTTTTTGAATAGTGGTATGCAGAACATCTTCTGTAAAACGGTATTTTTAAAAAGAGTCACTCTTGTCAAAAAGAGTGAACTACAGCAAAAATAATTAATTGCTTAGAAATCATTTGGTAGATGAATCCAATTCAGCATGAATTCTACAAAAAGTAACATCTTACAATTCTGATATAAGTTATTTTTCATCCCATCTGCATCAACAGATGTCACACTAATGTTATTTTATAATTTGAATTACACATATAACAAAAATATTAAATATAAAAAATAGAATTATTAAATATAGAAAAATAGATTTTGTACAAAATAAAAATGTTTTATTTTTTCTGAGTTTGAATTTGTGCAAGATACCCTGTTTATTTGTTCTATAACTACACAAAGAACTATGCCCCACGATTTTAAGTTTAAATCCGTTGATCAGAACAGGCCCTTGATATTCAAGTGGTTTCGATAACAAACTAGTGGTCAGTGAGTCATGAGTTTGAGTGTTGGTGCCACTGGAGATCCATCTTATAGACGGGCAGGTAAATATAGAGGGAGGCCTCTAAATACGTAGACGAAATCGGTCGAGGCAAAAAGTCCTACGTTGGCGTAATTGATTAAATATTAACGTCGCACTTTTCAGCTACTCGAGGGCTTTTGGCGACGGACCTCGTAATTTTGAACCATGATTAAGTGACGAGGACGACACCTGAGCTGGCACCCCCCTCTCCTAACTACCACACCACACCCACGGGAGGACGTTTCAGCTCTCGACAGATTTAACGTGCATCGCTGCCCTACACGGCGGGTCTTTAGTGGTACTGGGTTCGAACTCGTGACAAGGCAAGCCACGATCCGATACCTATACTACTCGGCTACCACGGCGACCCCTACGTTGCCGTGATGTGGGGTGCTAAGTTCATGTAACTTGATTTAATTTACGATGATAACAAAGTTTTAAAGAATATGACATATTATATAGAATTCACTCTCTTTATCCGTGCTTTTAAATCTCTTTTTATCCTTTGTTAAACATTTAAGATATTTCTTTCAGCATGACAAAAGATTATTCAAATGCCAAATAACCCTATTAGACTTTTTCTTTAAAACGGGTCCGCATTACAAAAAACTATCTGCAATAAAAATATTTGCATGATGATTGAAACATTCCTAATTTACGAAATCATGTCACAAGACATTTCGAACAATGCATCAAAAGATTTTATCATACCTTTTACATCTTTCTACTATAAAATTACCACAGTCACAACAACAAAAAATCCCGGACTGGTACCAATTCTTTTTTAAATACGGCTTTCCCCTGACCCAAACCCATGATTAATTAGTTTTCTCATTCAGAAAACTTCTCGTTTGTATCTGACAGACAAGAGATTTCCATCTTTCCAAACCAATGTAAATACAATTTGTTTTCGCATAACATTTCTACTCTGCGAATTGGAACTTCTGTTGGCAAATCTGGAACATAACAGACGAGGCCATTTATGGAACTGATAGGAAAACTAGCGTGCGTTCCGGGGGGAGGGGGGTAATCACGAGGGACCCTCATCTATCACGCATATGTCACTTTCCTGACGTGACTCGCAAGCTAGTGGCGGTGAATACCTGAAAATTTGTTCTAAATGCATCGCTCGGCATTTCGGGATGTGTCGTGTAAGAGAACTTTTCGCTCCGGTTGTGTTCCCGATTTTTATCAATTTGCTCGCCAAAAAGACATATCTTAATTGGAAAATTACGTTTTCGAAGGAAGAAAAGGCTATAATTTCAATACTCTTATCTTTTCGAATATTATTTGGTTTTAATTAATTAATTTCTCTCAACCGGAACTGTCAAGATGTTTTGACGTCCATTATGATTTTAGATGTTTCGCTGAAGTTAACACAATCTTCTTATCGATGAGTTAAACGTAAATTAGGTGTCAGGGGTGGACAAATTAAATGCTGCAACGTCTGCCATGATTACGCCTTTATCTGGTTTGGGTTATTTTTCATGGATTTTTGTTGTCAAACCATCAGGTTGTTTCTGATACAAATAGAAAAGTGAAATAATGGATTAAATTGCTATTATTACGTAAAATTATCACTTACGGTGATTAATCCTGCAGTTTATTTCTGTACGATTCCAATTTACCAGTCATTTTGGTTTCACGGACGTTATGTTAATCTTTTAGAAATAATTTCTTATTACCTTTTCAAATCTAAATGTTGATAATGCCAAAAGATGTATACAAAAAGGTAAAAAGTAGACAAGTTTCCTGTTTGTTTACCATTGCCTTTCCATTTTCGAAAAATTACAAGCCTATTGTAATAACTTATCTCGTTCTTCTTAATCATAAAAGAAATATTTAAAAATACTCACTAAAATGGGGCGAATGCGAACAGATAGAAATCGTATTTATGTTTTACTCTTTCAAGTTTATTTTGTTGAATTTAACTACCGTATATTTCCGAATATAAGCCAAGAGGGGGAGTTTTTCCCCCCAAAAAACTAACCGGAAATTTGAAATGTATATTAGCCGAATAGAAAAACAAATTTCGGAATTTTCAAACATGTCGCTATAAGGGTGAAAAGATTATCAAACGAGCTTTCCTATCAAATTGCTATACAGTGGTGATCGATTGACGAACACAATCCGTTCCAAGACTATGTTCGCTATCCGAATTGTTCGTTAACCGATCATCGATTCACCATAGACTTCTATGTGAAATCGATTAATTCGTTCTGGAGACCCTAAAAATTAAATTTTAAAAAATGTATAATTTCTTAGTAAGTTTTTAAAAAAATAATACATACATATAGTCTTGCATATTAATCAGTCCTTTTCATTTTTTGATTATGGGGAGGTTGAAGAACATGCCCAATGTCGATTGCTTTTCTCTCTTTTTCAGGATTTTCCGAGAGTAATTAATATCATTGTCGTTGTAAAGATCCCAACCCTACTGACATCAGCTTGGTTTGGGTGCCATTCTAAGACCGTTGCTCTGACAGCCTCCCACTTTTTCAAAAGATCTTTAATGGCAGATGTCGGCATTGGTCCTCTTTCGTCTTCCTCTCGCTCAGAAGGAGACACATTTCGTTGTGTTTCTTGATGTTCTCCATTGAAAATTTCTTGGAGCTCTTCTGTCGTCAGTTCATCTTCATGTCTCATTATGAGCTCTCCTATGTCATCCTCGTTCACCTCCAATTCCAGATCTCTAGCAGTTGTCAAAATTTCATCCATAATTTAAGGGGTGTCTCCCTGATCACCTCCAAATATGTGTTCGTTGTCCAAACACAAAAAATCTTTCTTGAAAGTGTTCGTTATCCGAACACAAAATTCTTTCGTGAAAGTGTTCGTTAACCGATCACCCACTGTATAGTAAAACGCCAGACACCAACGACGATAGTTTTATTTCTGTATTTCTGATAGCCCTCTTTGAAGCTGGCACATTTTTTCCATTTGTATTTGTTATCTTATACATTGTCTGTGATAGTCAGATCTTCTGCGCTCTTTTTTTATCTGAAAATGAGTTAAAGATAACTATGTATATGGCACGTAATGAATGACCTATGTTCCCTATAGGATCATATGCAGTCAGATATCCCAGTGAGAACTGTTCGAAAACTTGGTTTCAGATACTCATTTTAAAATGATTTTTTTTTCTCTTAGAGCAGTGGTCTTCAAACTTTTTTAATTCCCGGAACTCCTAAAACTAGAAGGTGTTTTCGTGGAACCCCTAGAACTATAAAGTATCTTTCGTGGAACCCTATTTCACACACAAATACTTAGAAGAATATATTTTAAAATAATATTTAAAGTAGATCAATATATAATATATATATATATATATATATATATATATATATATATATATATATATATATATGTTATAGATACTTTATGTAAAGGCAATTGAAATAAGTATTGCATTTATTATTTTTAAATATTAATCTACTTTTTTAATATAATTCACTCATTAGAGTAATATTAATCTGCTATCCAAGTGTCGCCCACTCGTGCGTTATGTTTAGTAAATGGGATATATGTGTTTGGGTTTTTCACACTAACTGTTGATGTCTAGATCTATTGAGATTAGCATCAATCGCATTATATATTCTGACTTTAATTTGTTTATGTAATCACTCATGTTAAGAAATATTTTTCACTTATGCACATTGTCTTGAATGAAATTAAAATGTTTATAGCTGAGCGAGAAATACTGTGTACATTGCATGAACTTACAACTTAAAATTTAGGAGCTGTTCTTGCTTCCATTTAGATTTTTAACATCGAATCTGTTAATATGTGATAAGTTGTTCCCTCTTCTTTATTGTAGGTTTCTTCCACAAATTCAAATAGGAGAATTTTTCACTAGAAAACTATTGAGTTTTCCAAGACATTTGCGAACGAGTACAAACTTATTTCCTGGAACCCGGAATATAGTAAATAATAAAATATTCATAATACGGTAGGTAGAGTACATATAAAAAAACGTTTTAATATTATTTTATTATAGTATAATATTAGTTTCAAAAGTATTGTTGAATATAGTTATTATGTATATAAATAAAATTTTCAGTTTTTTAACTACAAGAATGAGCTTTAAACTCTTGTGGGAATCCAAACTTCATACGAAACGTGAATCCATTTTGCATACACATTTATATGTTTCTTTTCAATTTTTTTACTGGACTCGTGGAACGCTTGAACATATCTCGTGGAACCTCAGGGTTCCGTGTAACGCAATTTGAAGACCACTGTCTTAGAATAAAAGTTTTATTCTGAACACTAAAATAATTAAAAGATTAAAATTGCTTGCACGGGGCTAATGGAAAATGTTAAAATAACCGTTTTTCCTAAACTCCATTTACCCTGGATTACCATATCCGTATATAAACTAGTCCTCTTACTTTAATTTAAAAAAATCTCTACAAATTATTGCTTATACACGGAATTATGCAGTATATAATATAGTCCAAATTTAATATAGCATCAGGATTTCCATAAAATTAACATTTCGCTATGAACTCAAAATGAGATAGACAGGAAACAAGTCTATGAATTTTTTTACTTCAACATTTTAAAGTGCATTCATATACATTGTAATTTATCTGTAACTGAAAGCAAAATAGAAATTCAAAATTTTATTCAAGCATTATCTGCCCATCAACATTCCATTTAGTCGAGTAATGAGATCCGCAACTTGAATTTTTTAAATGCAAATTTTGCAGAAAAAAAATGGTGGGGGAGTGGGTGTATTCAGTTTTCTTTTATGTATATTTATCAGAGGTGTAGCTACCACCGTATCAATGATACGGGGTCACCATGCTACAGGGTGTATCTGCAGTTCCACTAACAGAGCTCTCCTACCTAAAAAGGACCCCGAAGAAGTTTTAATACAGGACTAGCTACGCCAGTGATATTTATACTCTTAAACAAATAATACTGCTGAGGCCAGTCACAAGTTCAATGTATTTTCCTATAAATAATGTATCATTTTTTCATATAAAATGTATTTTTCTTATACTATTAGGATTTAAAAGTTCTTGGTCTAAACCTCTAACGTGGAAAATTTTTGCAGCAGAGCGACTACAATAACATTTCTGTGTTATTGCATTCTTCGCCTTTTTGAAAAAAGTTTGTTCCAAATCACGAGATGGGTGGATCGCTGCGGCGCACAGTGGGCAGTTTTCCCAATCTGGGGCTCGGAAAGTGAAAAAATAAAATTGCGTGAAATAAAAAAACAACTCACTATTCATGGTCCTCATAGATTCCCATGCCAGTTTTCGTCAGTACGCGAAAGGAAATATTCTACAATCAGTGGTTTAGATCGGGTTTCTTTCTACTAGAAGAACCACTTGCGAGCGTCATTTTCTAGTAAGAAGTTCAATCGTTTCGTCTGAAAAAGATTTTGCAGATTTAAGAGGGTTTTTTTTTAAATGGCCATGGGTAAGTAATTTATTGATTTGACTTTCAAATTAGGTTCAAATTTGATTAAAAATTGTAAAAACATAACATTTAGCACAGCATGTAACTCCTACTAACATATGTCGGTTTTTTGTGTTTATTGGAGTAGAAATTTTGGGATCGACACGGATTGATCACAGTAACACTTAAATCCCATAGAGTAGATAAAGGCCTTTAACCTAATACCAAATTTAGCTGCTACTACCTGCTACTCCGTAAGTTATTATTTTTTTTCAACGTTGGTCGATGGTATTACTCGGTGTGCCTTATTCAATGTGTGGAATGAAGAGCAAGATTTCAAGCGCAAAATTGATGCTGTTTTGAGTTTAGTTAGGAGTACAACGGACTTTGATACATATGAGAACCAGCAGCAATTAAAACTTAGAAAATGTGTTAAAAATTTCTGCTTGTTTGTAGGGAAAAAATAGATGAGGTGCCATAGAAATAAAAAGAGCTTCTCCAAGTCCAATGATGTGTGGTTGTCGGGGGAGTGAGATTTATATTATATTTTATTATTTTGAAAAAAATATATAGCTAACAATTTAGTGCGGTATTTTATGTTTATTTAATCTTATAATATATATTTTTTTTTCAGAATTATAAGCTTAAGAATGGTTTTTCTCAGTTTGTGTTTTTTTCGCATTCAAAATACTACTTTTTCCACAATTATTTAAATATCACTTCTATTTTTCCCCCTGTGTCTTAAATGTAATGCATGTAACAAAATTAGGGACCTGTAAATGGAATACTTCTTTTTTAAAAAAATTGAAATGTGGGAAGTAATAGGCTTTTAGTTGAATTTTAGCATATATATATAAATAGCTGTTACCCACCCGCTTCACTGGGTATTTCACGATGTTGTATATATGTATACTGTTTACATATATATTAATTATTGATATCTAGCATTAAGAATTCGATTGTATTGAAAAACATATTTATAGCTGTTACACTCTCGCCCCTTGGTATAAAAAGAGCATACATTATAATATTTAATTTCTATTTATATCTAAAATAGAAATAGAAAGATTTCTTTCGCTCACTTAACCTAATAATCAAGTGGATTTACACCAAAACAACTTTCAGTGGATCTCTACTCCCTAAAATAAACATGCGTGCTAAATTTGAAGTCTAAATCTAACAGAGCAAAAACGGAATTTTTATCATCAATACCTCGTTGACAGCATTCTTAGCGGATTCCAATTCAACAAAAGAGACATGCAAACCAAATTTTATTATTATAGTCTTAGCAGTTCAAAAACGGGAATTTGGTCTATCAATACGCACCAATAACTTTCCCCGCTTCCCCCTGGAGTTGATTTCCGTAAAATGCATTCTTAGTGGAACTCTATTCAACCAAAGAAAAGTGCTCAACAAATTTCAAGTAAATGAGTTAAATTCAAAAACAGGAATTTTTCTATAACACGCCTTAATCCCTCGCAACTCCACTTCTTTAGGGGTCCGATTTCGCAAAAATCTTTGTAAAAGGAACTTTATTCCATGAACGAAACATACCTTCTAATTTTCAAGCAAGTGGTTCTATTATTTGAAAGCGGAAATATTTATCTATTACGCCCCTTAATCCCCCTCAGTGACCCTTGGGGATCAATTTTCCCCAAAACTATTTTGTAATGGATCTCTACACCATGAAAGGAATTCGCTTACCAAATTTTAGGACTGTACGTCTAATAGTTTAAAAATGGAAATAATTATCTATAACGCCCCTTAAGACCCGCAACGCCACTTAGGAAACAATTTTCACAAAACCCATCTTATAGCAGATCTCTACTCAATGAATGGAATCAGCTCACTAAATTTCGAGATCTTACGTCTATTAGTTTAAAAAAGGAGTTAATTGCCTATAACGCTACTTAATTCTCTACAACGCCACTTGGGAGTCGATTTTGACAAAACCCATTCTGTAGGGGATCTGTACTCTATGAAAGGAATCCGCTTACTAAATTTCAAGACTGTACGTCTAATAGTTTAAAAATGGAAATAATTATCTATAACGCCCCTTAAGCCCCCGTAACGCCACTTAGGAAACTATTTGCACAAAACCCATCTTATAGCGGATCTCTAGTCAATGAATGGAATCAGCTCACTAAATTTCGAGATCTTACGTCTAATAGTTTAAAAAAGGAGTTAATTGCCTATAACGCCACTTGGGGGTCGATTTTCACAAAACTCATTCTGTAGGGGATCTGTACTCTATGAAAGGAATCCGCTTACCAAATTTCAAGACTGTACGTCTAATAGTTTTTAATGGAAATAATTATGTATAACGCCCCTTAAGCGCCCTCAACGCCCCTTGGAGGTCGATTTTCGCAAAAATCATTATGTAGGTAATCTCTACTTTATGAAAGAAATCTGTGTACCAAGTTTCACGACTATACATCTAATAATTTAATAATGGAAATAATTATCTATAACGCCCCTTAAACCCCCGTAACGCCCCTTGGGGTTCGAACTTTGCAAAATCCGTTCTTAGCTGACGTCTACTTCATGAAGGGAACCTACCTACCATATTTCAAGTCTGTAGGTTTAATAGTACCGTAGATATCGTGATTAGTCAGTCAGTGAGTCAGTGAGTGAGTGAGTCGCTTTTCTCCTATATATATATATATATATATATATATATATCAACATTTTATTATCCTTTTTCTCCAAAACTAATTAAGGTATTGTAAAATCGATCCTTAAAGGTGTTAAAAACATCCTCAGAAATTTTACAAATATTTCATGTCAAAAAATTAATTTACACAAAAAAAGTAAAATTTCAAATATTTCCAAATTTTTTAAAAGAAATTAAATTGGTAAAATTGTGTGAATAATATACGCAAAATTTTATCTGGTATCATTTTCTTAAATAAACATTATATATAATGCTAAAATGTAATTTTTAAATACATAAATTTAAAAAAAATGTCCTTTTAAACACTACCCATTATCCTTTAGTGTATGTGTACAATGTTATGTTTGATTGTATTTGTTTTACTTGCCACACTATTTCTTGTATAGATTCTCCCACGAGTAAATTACTTCTTCCGTTAATATCCTTAGATCCTTGTTCAAAAACTAGTTCCACTTAGCAATCATTTATATTCAAATATTCATATTCAAATATTTATATTCATTCATATTCAAATTGGACATAAATTAGTTAAGACCCTATTAACCTTATTTGTTAATAAAAAACAGAAAAGAATACCCAATTTACATTAATTACTATGATTTATGATCATTAGATATAGTTATGAAGATTTTAAAGCCATAAAATAATTTCCGAGCGCCAGATTGGGAAAACTGCCCACTGTGCGGCGTTGCATTTTATAGGAGGGGAGTATTTGGCCGTCGGCGAGATTGAAAGAAATTGCGTTTGTTGAGCGGATAATGGATATTAATTTTTGTGATCTATTGAGAAAAAGTGCTAAGGAGACCAACGAAGTTTTGAAGCAGGTGTAAGGCCGTGATACATTATCGAGAATGCAAGCTTTTGAGTGGCATCGACAATTCAGAGAAGGCAGGGAAAGTGTCGAAGACGGCAAACGCTCTGGTCGTCCACAGACTTCGCACACCGCTGAAACTATAGAAAAGATTACTGCGGCTGTACGTAAGAACAGGCTTCAAACAATAGCAGAATTAGTTGGGATAACCTCGGCCACTTATCGATGGATATTGGCTGAGGATCTTAACATGCACAGGGTGTGTCAACATATCGTTCCCCACATGTTAAACGAAAACTAATCTGCAGATGAAGTGAAAAGTGCATTACAGGTTGAATTAAAGGACATGGCTGAAAATTGATGGCACAGATATTTCGATGACCTTTACAAGCTATGGTTAAAGTGTGTTGTTACTCAAGGCTCTTATTTTGAAGGAGGATGTGTTTCAGCAATTTAAACGGTAATATTTTTTAAGTTAGACTCAGTCCGGGAAAGAAGAGAAACTTTAACAAAAAACACCGGTTATTATTTCAATTAATCGTAACTCTAAAAATAATGTGAAATTTTCAAAACTCCTCGCACAGCCCCCGTATAGTAGTCTTAGCTGTATACAGGCAAAATATTTTGATTATTATTGAAGTCTTTTTCATAAATGTTTTCAAAATATATAATTATTTCTTCATTTTCTTGCCAAAAAATAGAATTTAAATAATTTTTTTTTGTTAAAATAGTATTCTTATAACAATTTTATATGTATATTCTAAAATTAAACTGTGAGACTGAATACACAAAAAACAAGTAATATAAAATATTTAAGTCAATTTCTACTTAGGTCAACAAAGAAAATTTTTATTTTAGTTACTTTTTATTAAATAGTTACAATTAATATATATATACATATGACAGAATCTCAATATTAAGTGACAAAATAGAAAGCGATTTTCCTTGCAATTTTCCATTTTCCTTTCTATACGTAGTATTGAACTATTTTTTGTTTGTTTATTACTGTTTATTCATTAATTAAATTTAATTATTCGTACAAAATAGTATATTAAAAAAGAAATCACATTTTCAGAAATAAGGCCATCCCAGTTGGAATTCGAACGCACGACCTTTGGACTAGAAATCCAACGCGCGCGCGCAATTCATTGCGCTACAGGGACGCAGCGAACGATTTTCCTTTATATATATGCTGTATTGGACTATTATTTTTGTTTGTTACTATTTATTAAATTTTTAAATTAATTAATGAGTTAAGATTGGAAAAAATTGTGTTTACATCAAGTTTCATCCACTACAAGTTTTAAAAAATTATTTGAAATTAAATGGATGAATAGAAAGTATTTTATTAACGATCGTAAATTTTAACAATAAATAAATAAATTATATATATATATATATATATATATATATATATATATATATAAATAAATTATATATATATATATACATATATATATACATATATATATACATATATATACATATATATATATATACATATATATATATATATATGTATATATATACATATATATATACATATATATACATATATACATATATATACATATATATATATATATATATACATATATATATACATATATATATACATATATATATACATATATATATACATATATATATATATATATATATATATATATATATATATATATATATATATTTAGTAGGTTATGTTTATGTTCATATATTCTTGTTTAATGACTTAATATTTAAATTTTATGTATTGAACTCTTTCCTTTCCTCTTGGTACATAGTATGACAAATTACAGGTGAAGGTTGGCGCCGCAAAACTTGTTTAAACCTGAAAACCTGGTTCCTAAGGCCAGGAATTTGTCTTTATACTGTGTGCCTACTTCCTACTTTTAGTTATCTTAGGTTTATAACTATATGATTATTTTTATATTTTTGTTTATATGTATATGTATATGTGTGTATAAATTTATATATATGTGTATGTATATGTATATGATTATATTTTTAAAAAATTCTTATATTGGATTATATATATATACATATATATATATCGGGAGCACTAATAGGAGAGAGAGTGAGCTCATAGTAGGAATTGAAAAAAAGAGAAAAAAACTATCCGTTAATACGCTTGTTCAAAATCACGGTTTCAAACGTAGTCAATAACCTATAATGAGCTATAGTAATGTAGAATGTTATTAGGAACTAAAAAAACGAATTTATTCCTTTCTATTTCACTCATTAAATAAATTACATGTAATCTTTACTATATCTATTAAAAGCAAAATCCCAATTATGTCTTATTTTATAAATTTTATGCTAATTACGAATTAAAATAATAAATTATGTGTTGAGGAGAGTATAAAAGGATAATTTTAAAACTATTTCTATTCTTAATCGGTATGCTAAGATTCTTCCTTTAAATTATGTCGCACTAATGTACAATGAAAATTATTAGTTTACATTTGAACAAAAGGTGCCATTTAAAATCTCTGTCATGACAGAAAAAAAATGTGTACAAAAAAAATTTTATTTTAATATTAGAAAGTGCATTTATAAGTAAACGCGAGATTTACCTTCTCGTTTTAAAAAAATTTGTTTATTCATAAAATAAAAAAAAATGTTCTTTAAATGAATATCACATTTTGCATGTTTAAATTCAGGTCAGAGTTATTTAACTCCATTGTTTTACAGGTACGCGTTATTTAATTTTTGTATACTTCAGGTTTGTGATGAAAGAAATGTAAATTTTATAAACATTTGTGGGGAAAAAAAATTAAGACTTCTGAAATTAGACTTAGTTAAATGAAAACCATGTAGGAATATAAAAAATTTTAGTCTTCATTTATTTCATATCTGCTGAGGAAAATATGCTTACTTTCAAATTTATGTCCAAATTCAATTATCCCCCTCTCGTTTGACTAAATTACTGAAAACAGCAGACACGAAGGGGGAAAAAAAGAATTTTGAATGATGAAAAACATCGAAAATGTGGCAGTTCTAAGAATTTTTTTAATTAAAAAATAATCTTTTTTTAGAGTAATGACCATTCATTCGAATTTTTCAAAAAAAAAAAAAAAACGAACTCCACGTTAATCACCGAAGTGTGCATGGAGAAAAGCTACTTTCCGGGTCTCTTCTGCCATCTGGTGACGAATATAGGTACTAACAATGGTATAGTTTTTTTAGCGATAAAAGTGCTTTTTAAAATGTATTGGTAATAAGAAAAATTCTATAGAAAATGGTTAGTTTGCTCTGAGTAAAATAAAAAATAAGTTTTTGAAAGAGTTGTTAACGAAGAATAATTATCTCATATTTGATTGCGCTTATTTTCCTATAAAAAAGTTTGTTTCCCTTATTTGAAAAAATTAGTTTTTTGAATAGTGAATTTATTGTTGTTACAAATCATTCTGAAATTTCAATTTAGTTGTAAATATATTTCTGGAATTAAGAAAGTACCTACAAAATATATATATATATATATATATATATATATATATACCGTGTTTTGTGCGATTTTTCTTACGAAGGCAATCTCAAAAAAGAAATGTTGAAGAACCTTGGCGATAAATTTTATACTTTCCTTTAAAGCTTTTCTCACTGTCTTTCTTTTTAAAACTTCATTTTAAAAAAAATTAGCAAATATTTGAAAATTTTGAACACAAGAACAGATGAAAATGGGTTTTCAAAATCACATGCTACAATATATGACTCTGTTACATCCAAGAAATTGATGACTTATTTAAAAGATGTTAATAAAGTGTTGAATTTAAGCTTATATGCTTAAACTCAGATAAATTTAGGTTTCTAAGTTATGTTTGAATTATATACTTCATATGTTAATGCACAATCTTTTTTATTGTTGTTCCATTAGTTATATTCCTTTTTTACATTAAAAATTAGCGCCGTCTTACAAAAATGACTTAAAACATGCATTTTTAACTTTATGCAATTATTCTTCCCCTCTTTTATTTACCATAAAATCCGGCGTATAATGCGTACTTATAACACAAAAAAATGAGATCGAAATTTAAGGAATGCGCGTTATACACCGAGTCCAAAAATGATAGCTTCAAAAATAAAATGTGAAGAGATGATCATAAGAAAAATTGGACTTCTACATGGATCGGAAAATGTTTATTTGAAAAAAAAAATGGAATATATAATGAAATTAAAAAGTTCTGATTCTAAAAGTATACTATTTTTTCAAAATCTTCGGATAGTATTTCGAATAAAGGACTTTTAAAACATACGAGCTATAACAAGCAGATGTCTTGTTCCTTTGCAAAAAAGGGGGTGCACATTATACGGCGATTATTCGTAAAAATTGAAAACTGTTGCTCGATACAATGGGTGCGCGCTATACTCCTGTGTGTGCTATACCCTGCATTTTACGGTAAACCTTTTTATTTAAAAAATTAACTTCTTTCAATTAGTTAACATAAATTAATAAATTCTGTTTATTATATATATTCTGTTATTTATAAATGTTTTCAAGAACGGTCTTTTTTACTGGTATCTTTGTCTTTTTATAGTCTATATTCATATTTAAAAATCTATTGGAACAAATTAATAAAGACGTTAGAATTAATACTAGAAAATTATAAAATAGGTCAGTTTATAACTCATCTAATTCATGTAATATTTTATAATCATTTATAGGATATGCAATTGATTTAAAATACGAACTAAACTTGATCACAAAATATTGTGAAAAAGAAAATATCTCAAACCGTTTATTCAGATACAACATTGCATCTGCAAAAGGTTCATTATCGATTCACTGCACATTTTGCGGGTACAAAATACAGTTATGGAAATGAGGTTGTAGAATAGGCGTTGGAAACCTATGGCCCTCATGCCACATTCGGCACGTGGTACAAAGGGCACTCTACACTACTCTACAAATTATTCAAATTTTTAAGTGGATGGCAATTGATAATTTAGAAATAATGATTATGGAAATAATATGTTCAGAACTATATGGAAAGTAACATTTAAAATCTAACATCACGAAAAAATCTGAAAGATAACTCTAACAATAAATGAACAACTATTTTAAATTATTGGATGCCATTGATGGAGAGATTTAGTTATTAGAGCAAAAAGTTTCTCAGCTTCCAGGTTTTGGTTCTACTTATCTATGGGTACAAATCTTTTCTCTCATATGAAAAGTATTTTGAGCCTGCAAAGAAGTTGTTTGACAGCTGAACGTTCAGATTTTTGTCAAACTGAAAGTCACAAATTATACCTCTGATAGTGTGCTTATGAAGTAGAATGAAGCAGACAAGATTTTATTTAACTATATCGAAGGGAGATACTATTCTTAGTTGTTTATTTCTTATTTTAATAACTATGTTTAAAAATACGTAATATATGTGCAATTATAGTTTTTTACTTATATTAAAGGAATAGTTATATTTTATGTTATTTATTTTTATGTAAAAAATATCATTAAATGATGCAAAATTAATAAATTTTAAAACTCTAAACCTATATTCCCTAACTCCGCATGAATTACCACAGGAACTGCACTGTTTCAAAAATATTTCCTACAGAGTAGTACTCTAAATCATAACGTAGTTTGGTTTGACACATCACAGCTACACAGTTGCAGACCACTGTTCTACGAGATTTATTCACCGCACACGTACATTGGATTAGAAAGATTATTCTTGTGAACAGCCTATAAAACAAAGGGAAAATACTTTCCATCGCGATTGTAGCTGAAGCCGATTCAACTAGGATTGCGTCGAATCTGAACCCAGAGCAATTTTAAGATCTTTGTCACACTCAATATTTTTTCTTCTCAATTCTATAAATTTGAACTTGAGGCTTGCTTTTGTTATGTTTCTCAAGTCAGGATACTGTCAATTTATTAATTGAATAAAATGAATGTTTTGTTCTTAGTGTGTGTCTAACTTTTTCATATTCTCTTGGACGATTTAAATTAGTTAAGTGAGGAAAGGGTAGATCTCAATTTCGGCTATCATGTTCCTGTCTGAAAATTAAGGGAACAGAGACGTTTTAAGCCTTCAAAAAATCGTATTTTCAATTTTCCTCTTAAAAAAAAGTAGATTAAATGCTGATTCCAAAAATGTATAACATGTATAGGTTTAAAACTTAATATCCCAGTAATTGCGGTTTTAAAATGCAAGCAACAGCTGTCACGCCTCTTGTTTACGTTATCGCACGTCAACTGCCACGCCCATCTTACAGCTTACCGAAGCATGTTTTTATGTAGATTGGAGTTTTTATATCGCTTAATCTGATTTATTTATTTTATTCTTGTGGTTTGAGAAGGACTATAACTACTCAACTCAATCTTGTTTATACACAAGCTGTGCGATTTTTGAACGTTTTGCTACCTCGTGCTTGGTTTACAAACACGTGAAGTACGAACTTCTTATTTTGACTGCTTATATACTATTTTGTTGTTTACATTCAATTTGTTTGTAATTTGGGAGAATTTTAAACATCTACAATGCCTGAACAAAAAAGTTTGGCCAAGTCAAACGTCGTTTAATTCGTAGTAAAACTTCAGTAAATGCTGAGAGTGAACGACTTGATGTCAGTGCATCTAAAAAGAAAATTGAGAAGAGTGAAGGGTCTTTTAAGGACTATGAAGAATAATTTTTCAGTTGATACTCAAAGCAGGTATGTTATTATTGACTTAAATATGCTCAATGATATTTTCAACAATATTGCAAAATGCAGATATTGTGATAAATCTTTCTGCTTTGATGTTGCTGAAAATAAAAGTAGTCGCAAAGGCCTTGCGACTAGTGTGTCAGCAACTTGCAAGTATTGTGGTTCTGGTCATACTTCAATGACTTCAAATACCGTGTCAGATGGATATGAAGTAAATTTGAGGTTTGTTTATGGCATGAGGTGCATTGGAATTGGTAAAAGTGCAGCTCAGATATTTTGTGCGCTGATGAACTTACCTCCTCCTCCAGCTAAATTTGAAAGATTGTATACGCCAATTTTTAAAGCGTTGGAAACTGTTTCATCTCGTTCAATGGTTAACAGCGTTAATGAAGCTGTCATTGAAAATGAACACAATAAGAACATAGCAATTGCTCTTGATGGGACCTGGCAGAAAAGAGGACACACTTCGAAGAATGGCGTTGTAACGGCAACTTCTCTCGATAATGGAAAAGTAATTGATTTTGAGTGCCTTTCAAAATATTGTTTTGAATGCAAAAGTACGAACAAAACCTGTGATAATTGCCAGGTAAACTATCATGGATTTAGTGCGGAAATGGAGAGTGAAGGAGCATTGCGGATTTTCAGTCGCTCCTTACCAAATTACAATGTTCGGTATGTTCAGTACCTTGGAGACGGAGATTCGAAGGGGTTCCTAAGGGTTCAAGAATCAAACATATACGGTGATGAATTTTCTGTTGAAAAACTAGAGTGCATCGGCCACGCCCAAAAGAGGATGGGAGCAAGACTGAGAGCCCTAAAGAACAATTTAAAATCCACCAAGCTGTCAGACAACAAACCGATATCTGGACGAGGAAGGCTGACAGATGCAGAAATTCTTCTGCTGCAAAAATATTATGGCCTAGCCATAAGAAGAAATGTTGGAAAATCAGTCGTAGATATGTCCAAATCCATCTGGGCAATATATTTCCATAAACTGTCGACAGATGAAAATCCACAACATGCTTTGTGCCCTATGAGAGAAGAAAGTTGGTGCGGGTACAATAAAAGCATTGTATCAGGTAAAAAATACACCCACAAACATTCCCTCCCAGATGCAGTTCTTTTTAAAATTAAAAAAATTTTTAGAGATTTAACTGCAAAAGAACTGTTATTAAAATGTTTGCATGGCCGAACTCAGAACCCCAACGAAAGCTTTAATAACTGTGTATGGAATCGTGTGCCGAAAAAACATTTGTAAGCAAAAGAACTTTGCAAATGGGTGTTATGGACGCGGTTATATGCTTCAATGAAGGTGCATATGCAAGAACTGAAGTATTAAAAGCATTAAAAATCAATCCAGGCGTCAACACTTGTGAAGGCCTTCGTAAAATTGACTACGTCAGAATTTGTGAAGCTGAGATGGCTGTTCAAAAAGCTTCCAAAGAAGCCAGGACAACAAAAAGGCAAATTAAAAGGAAACAGGATGCTTTAGAACAGTCAATGCAAGATGAGTACAGTGCTGGAAATTGTTAGACTTTAAATTTTAGGTAAGTGTTTTTTATTTAGTTTTTTTCAATTTTCTCAAAATGGTTTTTTTCAGTTTTTAGGTACATGTATAGAAAAATCTATTTGTTATATTTTATTGAAACTTGGTATGAGCTTTTGTGTTATAATAATGTATGTAATGCTACTAAATTTATTTTTACTTTTATTGTTCAATTTCTGAAAAAAAAATTGCCATTTTTATCAAAATTTCAAAAAGTCAAAATTCAAAATTTTTTAAAAAAATTTCTAAGCAAGGAAATATGAAAAGAACTATTACATTTAAATAAACGTACAATTTTATAACTAAAACAGCATGTTTTGTGGTGTTATATATCATAAAAGGAAAGATACATGTACCTAAAGAGCACCATGTATCCGAAAATTTCTTTTGGTGTGTACTTTTTCGAATCCTTATATTTCTTAAAATATTTTATATATTTAATAAGTTTATGTTGTAGTATATTAAGAAATGTACATAGATTGTATGACACAATTTTTTTATTTATGTAGTCTTTCTGTTTTTGAAAATAATGTTCTTTCGAAAAGCCAAATTTTGCTCATTTTGTGTCATCGAGAACGTCCCGGTTCCCTTAGTCCAAGTTTAAATCCCGTTCTCTGACACAAGAAGCAAATTAACATTGACAAGACAACCTTAAATTTTAAGAAAAAGAGATAAAAACGAGTGGAGCAAGTGATTGTAATGAACCAAAAACCTCGATCAATATTCACTACCTCCCCCTTTCCAAACAACTTCATATGTCTGAAGGTCATCCCGAACTGATGGGTAAAAAATGAGTTCGTCCGAACTCTAAATCAATTACCCTTTCCCAGAGCCGATGACCCAAGAACCATCTTTATTGTTGGCTGCGATTACCTGACTTTTGCCAGTTAAGTTCATTCTGTCCTCATCGATCACAAGGCCCATCTGCCTTATGCAACACTGTTGCACCTCTTTTCTTGTCCCAAGTTGAGAAAGTTACTGATCCCTTCCTCCTTGGTAGTTAAAAGGAACTTAGCACCAAAAAATCAGTAACATTGATAGATGTGATCACGAAGTAAAAAACCAACATTACGCCGTGCCAAAGGGGTTTGGGGGGAATGATAATTCTAAATTAGCTCAATCTAGAAACAGACGAGTTGTATATCTGTATATTGTATATTAACTTATTTAAAAGAACTCAAGAGAGAAGAAAATGGTATGTGTTATAATGAATGGGGAAAGTGAGTATTCAATCTTTTTTAGTGTGTGTGGTAAATAAGTTTTTTTTTTCAGACAAAGGTATTTTTGAAAGAGTGTAGGCATTCTTCTTCGATGCATTGTGAAATTTAAATTACCTTTCAAAGGAAGTTGATTTAAATTTCTCGCTACAATGCAGATGGATATTTAGAGAAATTCTCGTTGATGATAGATGGAGAAGGGCAAAAAATTGTTCTTTGTTACACGTGAATTCCTTCTTGGGATAATTATGTTATGATAAACAGAAGTCCGGTTTCAAAGCTCCTCTCGCCATGATACTTCACTGGCCTACGCAGAAAAAACTTGATAATACTAAACTATCGCGGAAATCAGTTAGGTTATTTTCATTTATTTTTTAAAATAATTTCTGGGTGGAGCATACGTTCTTTTTTAAAAAAAAGTCGCAGTCTATTTTATAACATAATTATGTTTTTTTCTGTAGCTATAATGAGTTTTCACAGTCCAAAGTTAATAAAAATTATATACATTTTAGCATTGCAAAAATTTGGGTTAAAAAAATCATAAATCTATATTGTAAAAAATTAAAAATAATTTTATGATTTCCAGTTATTTAATATTTCTATTAGTATAATAGCTGTAAAGTAAATAAAAATCATAAGAAAAATACATAGCAATATGTAGTCTTTTTTATCTATGTGTCGTTTCATTAGACATTAGTCTGCATTTGTTCAAATATATTTTATTTTGCACAAAATTATACTTAAGAAATAACATAAAACGTGTGATAAAACAAAATAACCTTTTGTTACGTAGATCAGGGCTCCAGGATTTTATGCTTCCAGTTTCAAAGCGCAAAACCATACTTCAAAAAAGCGATGAAAATTTATTTTAAAAACAATAACCTTTAAAATGCAGGATGTAACGCTAAAATTCTCGTGATTAAAGACACCTTCACACTTCCTACAGTGCTCAGACACAGTGTCTGAAAATACAAATACGTAATGATGAAGATTATTGACAAGAAATCGCTCGATCGGAGCACCGGTCAAAACAATGCTTGAGCGAATAGATCCTAGTTATCGTCCGAGTGGCTGCCTACTCATTTTTTCTCGAAAAATCCGCTTTCGTTATATATTCTGATATTAAAAGATTTCCCTAGTAATTTCTAGATGCATCCATAGGATAGCCAAGTCGTCGCCAAAAAGAGTAGCCAACCCTCCAAAGTGGTCGCCAACATGTCAAATTATGTCGCCAAAAATGATGCCAAGGCTGTATCGCTAATATGTCACCAAGTTTCGATTGAAACACCATTATAATCTAAGGACGGTGTTGTTCGTGAAAATTACAGTTTTAGCATGAAATAAATACAACAGGAAGTAATATTAACGTATTACACATCCAGATATACAGGGTGTACAGCCTTAAAGGGACCCAACAGCTAATTCCCGAACCGTTTGGTTTAGACATGCACTTCCAATTTGAAAAATGTTTTAAATAAGGTAAAGAATGTTTTTACGTGCTTTTTGAACCAAAGCCCCATTTAGAAAAAAAATTACAAAAATTAAATTTTTATACGGTTCCCAGGTTCTATCACTTATATTTAGGAAAAGTTGCAGTGTACAAAAACAAAGTAAAAACAAAAAGTTTCATTTTATTACGATAAAAACTGGCCGAGTTATGGAACTTTGAAAATCATACATTTCATACATTTCCTGGGCCATTTTCAAGAAGCTAGTAAGGGGCCGTCTCCAAAGTGAAATTAATTGGAACTTTGCCAGGAAACTTTCGCTCTTGCACGTCACTCTTATGTAAATCGTTTTTAAATTTAAAGTTAATATTACAAAAATTGAGTACTTAAGAAAAAAAATTTATTATGTGTTAATGTAAAACATAGACAAAATAAAATATTTTGGAGTAAGAAAACATTTCAAAAGCAGCTCCAAAAAAATAGGTTTATTTGCTGCGGTACTGATCATGACGAACCGTACAAATCTGTTGTGTAGTCGTTTGCAATTGCATACAGTCGTATTCTAATATTACGAATTCTAGTACGGGAGAACGCGATGTATACAAATGAAGAATGCTGCGAAATAGTACTGTTGTACGGACAGCATAATTGAAATAAGAGAGAGTCGGCAAGACTTTGTGCCATTAAATTTCCCAGTCGAAGACATCCATCTTAGTGTACAATTGCCAGTGCTGTTCAACGCTTATATAAAACTGGAATTGTCATAGACGTATTCCATTATCTCGTGCCACACCTTCAACGGATACCCGCTGAGGATGTTCTAGGATATGCGCTGGCTCATCCTGAAAGTACTGTCCGGGATATTAGCAAGGCTTCTTCCTACTCAAAATTGACGGTGTGGAACATATTACATACGTTCGGTGCATATCCTTATTGTCCAGTCCTGGCGCAGGAACTAATGCTCGGAGACCAGGAACGTCATTTTGATTTTTGCAATTTCGTGTTAAACACACTGGATGAAAATCCAAATTTTTGTAATGAAGTTTTGTGGGCGGATGAATCCCAGTTCTCGAGGCTATTAATACACAGAATACGCATTATTGGTCCCTCGAAACCCCACATCTAATACGAGCGAATCGCCCCCAAGTGCGTTGGTCGGTGAATGTGGAAGAGCACCTTAATTGGCCCAATGTATTTCGATGGACCTTTAACATCAGAATCCTACACGGAAATTTTATCTAAACTGTTAGCCGATTTTTTAGAAGAGGTAGTTTCCTTACGGGATTTGCCACGCATGATGGTGACCCCGCACACAAATCTGCGCAACCATATACATTTTTGGCGCAGACATTTGACACTCGAATAATCGGCTACGGAGGTCAAGAGGTTGCAGAAGTGACAGGTGGAGTTTCTGACGCGGGTTTGGTACTGCATTTTTGCGGAAGGCAGTCATTTTGAACATTATTTTAATTTAGTCATTTTGATATGATAAAACCTCTGATTCATGATTGGAGCATCATTCCACATTATACTATAATTTGAACGGTAAATCATGTATTCTTTTGCTGCTATTTGTTTAAACAAGCTGTTTAAATCTTTTCTCGGTACAAGTTGTATTTCTTTAATTTAACTTTTATTGTTTGCAATATAGCAATACAAACTATCAATCTATGATGTTTACTAAGATGTTTTTTATTACTATGGTGTTTTTCTTTCGATCTTTCTGTAGATAGTGAATTACTGTTCTCTAAACTCAATTTACATATGACCCCCTTTTCTGAGCAATTCAGATGGTTCAACTTTATGTAGGCATAACTCGGTCAGTTTTTATCATAATAAAATGAAACCTTTTGTGTTTACTTTGTTTTTGTGCACTGCATCTTTTCCTAAATATAATTGATAAAACCTGGGGACCGTATAAAAATTTAATTTTTGTAATTTTTTTGTAAATGGGGTTTTTGGTGCGAAAAGCACGTAAAAACATTCTTTACCTTTTTTAAAACATTTTTCAAATTGGAAGTGCATGTCTAAACCGAACGGTTCGGGAATTAGCTATTGGGTCGCTTTAAGGCTGGACACACTGTATATTAGTTACACTATTTTAAGCATTCATTAAACAAAATTCGTAACAATATTATTACACAACACACCAAAATAAGTAATAAGAATAAGAATGCAGCCCACGAGTGTTTTATAATTGGGGCCAATTAATTTGGTAGTTCACTCTGTGACTGGTCCTATCTGCACCTTTCATTAATCCTGTGGGGGAAAATATTTCTTAACTGCTGTATGTTTATAAGATCACTTCCCACGGAGAAACTATAATTTACGAAATTTTTTGGGCTATTTAAACTCTAACAAAATGAGTTTGTATTTAGGCTGCTATTTAAGTTAGATGAATAAAGTTAGAATTCAGTCTTTCTAGTTCTTGAAGAGAGCCTTTAGTCTGGAACATCCAGTTATATCGGGCAAGACCTGTCTAATGCAGTTACATTGGATCATAAATAGATAAAGAACATAATTATTTACCTTAGAAATTTAGGATAGAGATTAAATTGACTCCTCCCCGGTTTATAGAATATCCTGTTAGTAATTTGATAGATAAAATAAAGTTGTCGATTTTACAATAATGGCTGATCATTCGGTGTTCCAAACATCACCAGTGACCACAGGGTCGCGTCAACACTTGTATGAACATTTCTAAATTTTAAAAAAATATAAGTATTGAAATATTTGTTACATTTTTCCGGTAAAAACATTATTGTTTATCAGAATAAAAAACAAAAACTTTCAGTTATACTCATGTAATTCACTGAGGAAAAATGAGATTTTAGTAAAAAATAACCCCAACATGTATAAAATTCCCCTAAAATAAAATCTGCTCCATGAACAATCCCAAACTGATTTATGTGTTTCAGTAACCAAATAAATGTTTAAAGGAATAGGTTAAACCTTACGAATAAAAGAATCACTTGAAAATTCAGAGCACTTTGTCCGATTAATATTGGAGCTATCTAATGCAACCCAAACTGCATTCAAATATCAAAAGGTAAAAAAATTTTATTTATTTTCTTCTCTCTTCCAGGTACTACCCCAAACTAGGTAAGCCCTTGTTTGCCAATGATCTTCCATTTTGACCCGCTCATTCTCACTTATTCTATAAAGTCAGAATTTCACAAAATCCAGTTTCACATTTCCCATTTCGCTGTAATCCCGGAATGCTGCAATATTTGAATCCCGAATTCCCCACGGATTACAGATCCTACGGCATCCAATTCGGAATTTCGCAAACAAGTGTCACTGGGGACTCGGAAAACAATTCATTTTTCTCAGATTTCTCCTGGAAAAAGGTTCACCCAACAAATTGTTTCGCCAGATATACTCCGTGTCTTCCAGAGAAAAACATGTCCGAAATTGCCTTTCAAACGGATGAGCTGCAGAAGAATAAGTTACACTGTGAAATGTGTATGTGTGCTGTTCTTTCTTAGTGGTATTATTATTTTTAGGACGCTATTTCACTTTGGTGCTGTGGCAACAGTAAGAAATCAAGTGTTTTCTGCGGAGACTTTTCTAAACTATGATAAATTGGTGTGAGTTGCCGAGAGTGAGGAGAATAAAACGAATATCTACTTTTGTTGTTTCCGTATTTTACCGAAAGTGGGTACATGCGTGTATTTTTTATAAAATCTTGTTTCTTGACTCCTTCCCTTTCGTCTTTTGGTAAGAAAAATAAAAATAAAAAAGGGGTGGGGGAAGAAAGTCATTAATCAAAATTTAGTCGTAGTTGTAGTCACCGACTCTGGAAGAAATTCGTACTTTTCTCCGCCGTTGCATTCGTTAATGAAGACACTGACGTACAGTATCTGGAAATAAAAGAAGCATGTGCCGAGATGTTTTTGCAGATAAAATATTTTTATAACTATGCACAAGTATAAACTTTTTGATACTAATAAATATGTCGAGGTTTATTACTACAGGGTATGAAACAAAACTTAAGAACTTTCAACGTTCTTGTTCTTCAATGTCTGGGTAAATTTCGAAGAACATTTTAAAAACTAAGACATCGGTTTTTATGCATACTTATAGGAAAAACAGAAACTTTTGGTTTTATTTTTACTAAACCTAAAAAAAAAGAATTTTGAAGAGTGATTTTTTACAAGTACTGAATCAATCTTCATATGTCCATTGACACATTTCAGTTAAATTTATTTTTGCATCATAAATATTGAAAGTTAATTAAATCTAGTAAGAAGTTACCAGATTTTGAGCGATTCAATAATTATTGTTGGGAATAATTGATTACATAAAGGAATATCTTGCTCTGTTTAAACTTGAATATATTTTCCTTAAAAATAATCTTTAATTTAATTTTTCTCAACACAAGGGCTATTGGAAAGAGACATCTTAATTTTGAACCTTGGTCAAGCTATGAGGACGATACATGAACAGACACCCCTTCCTCCAATCTTCCACGCCACACCAATGGGAGGCCCTTGAGCCACTTGTATCAACTCCTCTACACTGTGGGTCTTCAGTGGCTCTAGAACTCACAAGTCACAGATTCGTGACCCTGACCATGACCATTCATCAACCATGGCCACAAAAAAAAATTTGATGAAAAAAATATGTTTTATATGTAATAAAAATATACGTATATATATTGTCAGTTTTTTTAAAATTATATTTTCTATCTAGAATATTAACGAAGCCAGCGTTGAAATATTTTGTCCAAATCATTGAAATTTAAAGACCTTTGTGTATTAATTTAATTTCATCTTAAAGCTTGAAATTCCAAGCAGTCAATAAAATCCTGAACGGAATATTTACTTAAAATTATTTAAAATGTATGCGTATATTTCATAAATTTTGAGATAAAGTTACTTCTTTCTAGTTATACTAATATTTCTCGTAATAGAAACCCAAAAATCTAGCTTAATAGATAAATTAATAAAATCGTCGTTTTTCTCCTTCGAACGTGAATACGATAAACTTTTATAAACATGTTCAATGTTAAAAAATTTTCAAACGTTTTAAGTTCCAAATTCATTTTTTAATCATATTAATTACATATTACAACTAAAGAAATTACCCGCTTGAATTCTTTCTTCCACAATTTCTACCTCTTCTGCACACACACAAGTAATCCAATCCAAACGCAGCTTAGTTACAACACCAGTTACTCACTTAAAAAAAATTCCATTTCCGTCTTTCAAATATTCCAAAAAGATTTTATATTAACTTCCTATTCCTAATATTAACATTTTTTTCCTGCCACTCTTTCCAATGAAACATTCATTTGCCGAGTTAAGTAGGATTTAACTTCATCAAGGAAACCCGCAATAAATTTCCCTCATTACATCCAAAAAATTCCCTTTTTTTTTATCCCTCCTATACCGTAGTCATCTATTCTTTTTCTGCGCTTCCGAATTTTAGGTGTTCTACGGTTCATTAAACAAGCGAAGTATCCTGCATTAATTAATATTACATCTAGTATCTCTGTTAATTAATTATCCTTCGTTGTGTACTTAGGGACTGCATGGAGTATTAATCTCCATTATGTTGGGTAGGTCGCTGATACTGTACGTTTATCCACCATAAAGCTCTTTTCCACTCTTTTTTTTTTCATTTTCTGCTATAAATCACAGTAATGCTTCTTTATTTAAAAAAAGGGGGGGATCTGAAAGAACTGTCTTAATTTGCTTTTTAAAAAAAATTACGCCTTTTCTCATCAGGTTTAACAACTATAGTGACACTTTCTTTTTGGAAGTGTTCGGAAAATTCGGTGTTATTTTTCAGTCTGCCTGGGATATTCTTGCCTTGCGTTTTATGCAGTATTGTTAATTAGATAAATTAACTATTATAATAAATTAATAAACTATTACATTAATTAGATAAATGTAATCTTTGTTGTTATTGTGTCGTTCGCTTTGTTTCAACTATGGAAGGGAAAAAAAAAAGAAAAGCTTAATTTAATTGAAAAATATTTTTTTTGGCATGTGTATCGTTTGAAATAAAAATTTAATTATCACGCTATAAATTTGCTTCAAGCCTAAATATGATATATACCATACTATATTATATTTTCTAAGACAAAAACATGTTGGTGCATTCTTACATTGAAGTATATGTAAGAACAATTTTTTCCTCAAATGCAATCCTGTTCTTTGCATTGCTTACATCTTTATAGAGAAATATGTATATCACTTTTTTGTTACCTTTGGTTTTAAGCAATTTAAATGCTTACAAATAAATTTTACTTTGACATTTATTACACATTTTTAACTAAATAGATTATTTTTTGATAATAAAGGGTTATAAAAAAAGACTTCTATTTTTACAATTTAGTTTTAGTGTCAAAATTTGATTAACAGTGTTTTCTCCTCCAATTTTATTTCAGCCAAGAAATACAGTACAATGAAGAGGAAAGTTGGTTATTTTATCCCTTTCGTGGACCATTTATTTCACTTTTGAATTTCTCGCAGTTTTTTATGTTTCACTAACAATTAAACTATAGCATTTAAGGAAATATATATATTTTTTGCCGAATGTTATGTTTACATTTAAACTTTAGAGAGGTGGAAAGAATACTTCCCTAAGAACCATTGACCGTCATAAAGAAAATTAAATTGAATGGTGATTATTTACCTCTGTAATATGAGAAATGTGTTGGAATGCACAAGTGGGCATCACATTCTGCACACATGTAGCGAGTCCTCTTTTCTTATCCCTTTCTACTACATTTCTTACATCGTCTGTAAACCATCTTTGGCATACGATTTCCGGCATTGGCACATCATTCAGAACTATACACTCCTTTGATTGGAAGCTATGAGAACGACCTTTCCTTTTTCTTGGGGAATAGTAGCATTCCTTTAGGGTGTTCAACTCTCAATGTAATTTCCACCGAATGGCCAGTCAATTCGGAGAAATCAGCCCTCGAAATTCATGATTCGCTTTTATACAATTAAATTTTAGTTTTCTGCAACGAATTCGTAGCTTGATTGGTAAATCGTCTGCTTCCTATGCGCGAGGTCTGGGCTCGATTTCACGCGATCAACTTTTTTTTCTTCAATTCGTTTAATTATTTTTCTTAATTTAATAAATTTATCTATGAGAGGTTTATTAAATATTAAATGATATTTTTGTAATTATTTTGCTCTTCATTAAATAAAAAAATGACTGTAATTATATAAATAATTATATTAAATTTTATATAAATATATTTTATATTAATAAATAATATATTTGTAATAAAATATATAATAAATATTAAATGATATTTTACAAAAAAATTAGTTACAAATAGTTTTACAATGGAAAATACAATGTACTATAAATAAAATATTATATATAATATAAAATAATTTATAAAATATATATTAAATTAATTATTTTATAATTAATATAATAAAAAATATGTTTTTTTGTATATTATTAATTTAATTATTTTATAATTATATAAAATATTTAATAAGTTCTTTTCAAATAAATTTATTTAATTTCAAAAAGTTTATTTAAATAATTTTAATAAATTTATTTAAATAATTTCTAAAAATAAATAATAATTTCAATAATAAATAAATAATAATTTCAATAATGAATCATAATTCTACTAATAAACAATAATTTCAATAAGAAATTAATAATAATTTTAATAAGAAATTAATAATAATTTTAATAAGAAATTAATAATAATTTTAATAAGAAATTAATAATAATTTTAATAAGAAATTAATAATGATTTTAATAAGAAATAAAAGTTTTAATAAGAAATTAATAATAATTTAATAAGAAATAAAAATTTTAAAAAGAAATTAATAATAATTTTAATTATAAATTAATAATAATTTTAATTATAAATTAATGATATTTCTTATTAATACTAATGCTTAATAATAATTAATTAATTATAATAAATATTAAATAACTTTTTAATTATAATAAATAGTAATTAATTAGTTAATTTTAATAAATAATAATTAATTTACTAATTTTAATAAAATTTGATAAACCTTTCATGAATAAATTCATTTTATTTAAAAAAATAATTAAATGAATTGAGGAAAAAAAGTTGATCGCGTGGAATCGAACCCAGACCTCGCGCATAGTAAACAGACGATTTACCAATCAAGCTACGAACTCGTTCCGGAAAGTTAAAATTTAATTGTGTAAAAGCTAAGCAAGAATTTCGAAGGCTGATTTCTCCGAATTGACTGGCCATTCGGCGGAATTACATTGAGAGGGGAACACCCTAAAGGAGTACTACTATTATAAGTTGAAGGATTACTGGAGTACCTGCTTCCCGCAGGGAAGCTTAATCTCCTTTCATGATTAACTGGATGGATACATGGGTTCAGCTTTTCTCTTAGCCCTTTTCTGCATAATTGTATAAAAATTAAGTGTGATAATTAGAGTGAATGAAAGCATTAAAAATAAAAAGTTACAATGTGTGTAGGAAAAGGAAAATTAAGGAGTGATTGTGTATATAAAAATGCATTATTGTTCGTGTTGGAGAGTCCTGTTTGTGTAAAATATTAAAATAAGTAACTTGTCCGCCTTAAAGCGGACTTAAAATAGGTGTGAGCGAGAAAATCAACCAGCGCGGAGTGACCGCACCGACAAGAGTCTCGCCTCGTCTGAATTTCGCCCCAAACGGACGACTATAAGCGTGGTAGTACTACTATTACACTAAGTCTCGATCCCAAATGAATTTCCTTAGTCATGCCCTCTCCTTGTTAGATCGAAGTGATCAACCCCCCACACACACACACCATGACATCGTTATATACTGCGACAGCGTTTGGACAAGGTACTTCTGCTTTAGTAACATCTTTTTTGTCCGATTGACAGATGTCATAATCGCTGGATTATGTGCAAAAGCACTAAACTGAATCTGGAATTAGTCTTCCTTTTGTTGTAATAGCAAGGGCAATGTATCATAATTGGTTCTGCGCTTTCCACAGGTGTATTTTGTAGGATCATGTATATGGCAAGTAATCTTCCCAAAAGGGTTAAACCCTATTGAACCTTGAAATCTTAGTGACTCAAAAATGACTCAATGATAACCTTGCTCTATCCAAGAATTGTTTTCACGGTTCCAAGAAAGATGTTATTTCTTGAGAAACTGCATAAGGAGAACACACATCACTGCTTTTCGAGCTTAAGCTAGCCATCTATACAGAATTTTTCTTGATGCCGTGGTTCCAGACGCAGCAGTGAGCTCTCGAAACAACTCGCTAGCAATTTTACCTTTAAGGCACCTTGCATTTAAAGCCACATAAGGATCCTCTTTAGATGTTGTAACTCTTGAACGACCTTTTTCAATCCTTCTAGTGACCGTACTCAATGTCTGAAAATGTTGTCAAAATCTGGAGACCATCATATGGGACGCAGCCAGCGAACGACTTTCGCTTGTGACTGTCTCTAGCTGCTAGAAACCATAAAAATAAGGTAGTATCAAAGATTTTAATATCTGGATCTACTAAACTAAATTCAGTGGCGTAACAGCCCAGGGTGACCAATGTCTATTGTGCCCATCTCAGTATACGTGACCATTGAGCACTGAGGAGCATGAGCAGATGTTCCGATCATGTGGTCAGTCTGAAGTGAAACCCCAGTGTCAAAAGCAAGCTTGGTACTCATTTTATCGACCTACTGAAGGTATGAAAGGCTGAGTCGACCTTGCCTAGCCCGATGATAGAATCCCGGAGCTGTGGTGTGGAAGTGCGACCACTCGGCCACTGAGCCTTTAATATCTGGATCCCATTAAAGAATTGCCATAGAAAATATTCTAACAATTCTTCAAAGCATTTTATTACTTTCTCGAGAATAGGATTGATTGATTGTTTATTAACTTCGAAACAACAGGAAAACTTTTCTTGATGGATTTCGTAATTTTGAACCATGCTCAAATACCGAGGACTTGACCTGAGTTTGCACCTCACTCTCCAAAATTGGTTGATAAATTTAACGGAATCAGCGTCTCTACAAAGTGGATATTTAACGGCAGAAATTCTCGAACTCTCTACTCGCTGAGTTCAATGTCGACTACGAGTTTGCAACCAATTGTCTACCGTGGCCTCTCAGAAATCGAAATTCTTTGCACTACACAGAATGAACGTTTAAGGGATCCGAACACGTTCGGAGTACTTTTGAACAAAATAGCATATTTAAAAATTATAAATGCTTTTTTATGACACAATACCAATAAAAATGCTAATATTTAACTATATACACTCTGTCGCAAAAAATAAATGCACCCAGAAGAAATCAAGCTACAATCACGAAACTCGGCAAGAATGTAGTCTGGTAAGAGATATGCAAATGATTAAAATTTCGAAGCCAATGAGACAAAGTGTGCTATGCGCATATTAGTTGCGCAACTGGGAGAGTTTAAAAGCATGAGTACGAGCGCCGTACGGCTATCCAAACGAATCTGATGACTTTGATAGACGATATTGAGACTTAGGATGCCTCTAAGACGTAACCGGCGGCAGTACGAGCAGCTGACGGACTTTGATAGGGGCCGTATAATAGGCCTCAGAGAAGCAGGTTGGTCGAATAGACGTATCGGCCGCCACCTCGGTCAGAGCGATATGGTAGTTGCTCGGTGTTGGCAACAGTGGATCACAGAAGGTAGAGTGTACCGTCGCAGAGGGTCAGGACGTCCCAGGAACACAAATGATCGCGAGGATCGTGCAATCAGAAGAGTGGCCACTTCGGCACCAACAACGTCGCTAGCATCGATTCAACGCCACTTACCTCCTTCCAGACATCCAGTGCCATCAAGAGAAACCATAAGGAGATGACTGACCGAAGTTGGCTTGAGGAGCCGACGTCCGCTAAGACGCTTACCACTGACCCCACATCATAGGCAGTGTCGACTGGATTTTGCCGACCTCGGGCAACTTGGAGTGTGACAGACTGGAGACGTGTCATCTTCAGTGATGAATCCCGATTCAGTCTCAGTGCTGATGACCACCGCACACGTGTCTGGAGGCGCACCGGCCAGCGGTCCGATCCGTCATTTATTGTCGAGCGGCATACAGCAATTTCACAAGGTGTGACAGTGTGGGGAGCAATTTCTTGGGACACACGATCATCTTTAGTGGTCCTTCAAGGCACTTTGACAGCTCGCAGATACGTGGACGATATTTTAACGCCGATTGTGCTACCCATGCTATCAAGTCGCCCAGGTGCCATTTATCAACAGGATAATGCTCGTCCACATACTGCGCGACTCTCCCAACAATGTCTTCAAGGATATGACGTCCTACCATGGCCTGCCAGGACACCAGATCTTTCGCCAATAGAGCATGTCTGGACGCGCTGGGAAGGCAACTGCAGCCGTCCCGAGATACAGGAGAATTAACTGCGCAGATGCAAAGACTATGGCAGGATCTTCCACAGGGGGTCATAAGTGATCTAATTGAATCGATGCCACGCCGAATTTCGGCTTGTATAGCTGCCAGAGGTGGCTTTACTACTTACTGATTTTTAACCTTTTGCAAGCTGTAACCGCTTAATAAAATGATATTTTGTTCTGAATTTTTAATCATTTGTTTATTTTCATATACACTACATGCATACCAAATTTCGTGAATGTAGCTCAATTTCTTCTGGGTGCATATATTTTTTTGCGACAGAGTGTATATACTTAAATTAGTTATCTAAATTTTACAAAAATCCCGATCATAAGGGAAATTTTAACAATATTTTTGAAAAACTTGGAAGCAATTAGAGAGAAAAAGTAATAAACTTATGTATAGAAAAAGTATTACTAAAGAAAATTAGATGCCTTTATATCTAGAAAATGTATTGAAATTTTAATGTGTAACTAAAATTTGAAACTTTTAGAACTGATTGAGAAAACATTATAAGAAATGTGACATTCTTTATGAGACCATTATTTAAATAACAAGCCATATCTCAAAAAGTATTCATACAATAAGAAATATTTTAGTACATTCTCTAGAAAATAGCATAAATATCAGGTTCAAAAAGTTTTATAGAAATACATTTGTAAGATATTTTGAGTTATCACACTCGCCGTGATCGATTTTAAGCAATTTAAAAGCACACGTCTGGTTGATTAAAGGCCCACTTCCGGTTTTTCTAATTTCATGAAATTGTTTGTAACTTGGTCTCTAAGCAACGAAAAAACAAAGCAAAGTATGTTTTATAAAAACCAAAGACATATCTCTATTCATTAAAATAAAAATAAAAAACATCTGTCTTGACCGAATTTGGCCGTTTTTAACGTGTTCGGATGCCTTAAAAAATTTACCTTCGAAAGTAATTAACGGACAAATATTGGAAAGTAGTCCAGAAAATACTATTAAGTTATTTAAAGTACTATAAAATATTTAACTTAATTAGCGGGGTTCTTATTTTTGAATTAGCTAAGATTACGTCTGCTCTACAAGAGTTTAAAATTTCTTTTTTAGGTGGAGACATTTTTTTACACATCTTCGTACTATTTAAAAAGTTAACGTTTATTGTGTGCTATATTTTTTCAAAATAAAAAATGTTCTGTACAATCTGGAATATATGCCCACATCTCTTTCTAAGTAGTATTTTTTTAAAAAAATCAAAAGCCTTTATCATTATAGTATTCAAGTATTAGGTTATCAAGTATGAAATGGAGCAAAAAAGGCACATAATTGAATTCGATTTTTTCCAGTAAAAACTAAGATTTTAAGATGATCTGTTAATTTTTTTCAAACTGAAATATGCGTTAAAAAGAGAAAAAAATATGTATTTTTCACGCAAAAAACAAATTGTCAAAATACGAGGTCTAAATGAGGTTTGTGTAATAACATGAACTTTGCTCCATTTCATACTTGACAAACTAATATAAAGCAGATTTTGGAAACTGCTTCTTTTCAATTTTGAAAATATATCCCTCTCTCTAAAAGGAATTTAATAACTATACCAAACAAAAATTCTGAAATATGCAAAGAAAACTACACAATAAAATTAATTTCCAGGAGTGAAAAAAATAATCAAACTTTGCTTAATGTTGTATGGAAGTTAAAAAAGGGGAAGCAGTGTTTGAGTAGCTTAGAGTTATCAGAAAGTACTACTTAATTGACTTTCGATTTATATTTATACGTATATTTAATCTTTTTTTTAATTCGATTTTAGAACAAAAGTAAATTTTCGAAAAATTCTTTAACTTCGAACAATAAGTAAAACGATTGCAGTGTTTATTTATTAGAAACAAATACATAAACTCTCGTGAATAAATTTCATGAAATAAACTTGAAACATCAAAATGTGCATTCTTTTTAATCCCTGGTATATCATATTATATATCATTACTCAAAACAAGACAAATTAGCTTACAAACTGTTTTGCTTTCTACTTTATGCAGCCGCAAATCGATATCCCATTGTTTCATATTATGTTAATGGAAATTGTTTCCAAAAGGACATTAAACGAACAATATAACTATTGCTTATGCTCACATTAAGTATTTTTATGCGGTTTTTATTTCGGTTAATTCATGTAGTTTGATTTGGCTTTGTTCTCTCTAAACTCTACATGTTCCTGCAAACACACAGGTTCATTTATCAAAGTTGTTCATGCAATTATGCCGAAAATGGAAACTAATTGCATTTTCTAGTTTTATATATAATACTGTTTTTAAATGTAGTGGAGAGGAGAAATTAATTTGACTTCTTTTACCATAATTGTATTACCGACCATAATTGGGAATGACACGGATTTATCTTGGAATGCTTCGAATCTAGATTTAGGGTAATTTTCCAGTTCTCTCTCGCATTAATTAAGTTTCAATTTGCCTTTTCATCCCAATTGTGTTCGGTTATCTGTTTGTTTACCTCAAACTAAAAGCATGTAAATTGTTTGGTTAAGTAAATAGTATACTTTGTTTCTTTAGTTTAACTTAATGATTTTTAGCTTTCTGAAACTACTTCCCTAATAAATATATAGAGAGAGATGAAAAATAAGGTTTTACTTTATGAAAGAATAAAGGTTAAAAAACACGACAGCATTATTGCTTCTTTAATTTTAACAAAATAGAAGATATATCTCTCTAGAGTGTTATCACTATTATTATAAATAAAACATCTTTTTGTGGCATTACCCATAATTAAGAAATAAACGGAAGTAAAGAGCATTCAGTAATTAAAATCGCATGTTGAATATAATTTAGTGATATTTTCAAGATGTGTACTGAAGTTAATACAATATTTGAATAGAGAAAAATGTTCACAAACACATGCAATTGACAATAAATAAAAAAAGAGTTCTCATCCACTCATTTAAAAGAAAGAGTCTAAAATAGGATCTTGCAAATGTAATACATAAATTTAAATCTTAAATATCACTTTAATTCAATATAATCTTGAAAATAATGGTATGCCCTTGTGACGGATCCATACACATTTTTCCAATTAATCCTCTTGGGAAATCTTTGGGCTATCAATTCGCGTTATTCACAACCAACCCTTCGGAAGAAGAGAATCGTGATATTTAAATTAACTTACTATAAATAGGCGAGGTCTTTTAGCTTGTGGGAAAGAAGATATACGTACTCGAGTCAGGTGAGATTGTTGCTGAAGGTATAATATTAGAGTTATAGAGCTTTGATTCTTATTAGTAGGAAACTTTAAAGTGATGATTGTTCACTAGGATTTATTTGATATTAGATTAAATCGGATGATAGGTTTGATCCTTTATTAAGGTAAGGATCAAGTTTGATAGTCTCCTAATCGTTAGCTTTTTCCCGTCGCTGTTCCGCTTTCACGGTTAACATTGAGACATTCAGTTACTATTATTAGTTGAAATTGTGTCTGTTCTTTGTGTGGAAAATAAATAGATTAATTGGATCACGTCGAGTGTTTCTTCCCTAACTCTCACACATCTAGGTGCCCGAGAGAGAGGCGCAAGTCTCTTACACCCTTAGTCATTTTCAAAATTCTTTCTCGAATTTTTTTTTCAAATGTGCTACATTTTGGCAGTTAAATCTTTGCAGACACGTCAAGTTCTCAAGTGTGAGAGCCATTTCAACGATGATACCATCTAGAGGCGGCCTCATTCCCAAAGTTAGATGCTTGAATTAATTTTTAACTCAAGGTCTCGTCAGGTATTAAATATTGACGGGATTCAATTTTGCCAAAAATACCAGAAGCAAGTTGATACTCAATGGATCTTTTACAAGTCACATAATCATATGACACGTGTGCCAACGGTTTTCTCATCCAGAAAATCCATTGGCTTCAGCCGGGATCGATTCCTCAACTTTGGGCTTACGAGGCGAGCACGCTATCTCTAAACCACCGATCAGACTCTTCTGTGAACTGATTGCTTACAAACATCGCACTCAGAAACAAGACGAAAGCTATTGGCGACGGCCCTCATAATTCCCAGCCACAATCAAATTACAAAAACGAGACCTGATTTTCTGTCTCATTCTTCAAACTTCCATTTCACTTCAGCCTCGATGGATTTAACGCTCAACAGCTCGTCTACACAGTAAATCTTCAGAGACACCAGGACCATATCAAAATAATGCCCATTTTGAGTTCGTGACTCAATGTATAACTATAAGTTCTCGTTATTTCGTTGTACACCCTCAAAATATTTTTCAAACTCGAATGCTTCGAAAAAGATCGAATAATTATAAAGACCACATTCAATATGGGGGTCACCAGATATGTTCTCTACTTTTTATATCTTTTCTTGTATTATTCTTTTATTGTTTCAAAAGAAGTTTCAGTGACAAAGTCAATGTTTTCTATTCTCCACCTTGAAAATTTTTGCTACGGCTCTTTCTTTGATATATTTTTTTAATAATACTTGAGGTAGAGAACACGTTCATGCTTTATTTTAGTAATAAAGAATAAGTAGTCATGAGAACTATTCTCTTAAGGTATCCGACTACATTCGGAACCGGGATTTTGCAAAAGCGTAGAAATGGATCATATTTCTGATATTTAGTGTCCCTTAGATTAGAAAATGTATATAAAATTATTTTAAGAATAGTATTACAATAAAAAACTATTTAAGTACAATATTTTGACAAAAAATGAACATAGAATGACCCATTTTCAAAATATTCTCTTTTGTGAAAATTGCTTCTATTATAATATTTTGCCTGTATATAGCTCAGATCTCTGTACAGAGGCTCAACTAGAATTTTTGAAGTATATAACTTAGAAGTGGGTTTATCCATGTTTTACGACAACAGAGGGGAGAAATTTTAAGAAAAAAACACCGATAATTATTTCAATTGGTTGTAACTCTGAAAATAATGTGAATTTTTCAAAACTCTTAGTTCAGACTCTCTGGAGAAATTTTACTTCATGCAAGCAAAATATTATTATTTTAGAAGCTTTTTTTATAAAAGGAGAACATTTTGAAAGAAGATTATTTTAAGTGAATTTTTTGCCAAAATATTGTATTTAAATCATTCTTTTTGTCAAAATGTCCTTAAAACTATCTTATATATGTATTCTAATCTAAGTGACTCTAAATATCATGAAAATTATCCATTTATACGCTTTTTTAAAATCACGGTTCCGAACGTAGTCGGATACCTTAATTTCCAAGAGTTAGAATGTCATTTTGCTGAATCATATACTTCCAGGTTTCAGTTCCTTTTATGAATTTTCAAATACTACTGTAAAAATGAAAACTTTACCTTGTTCCAACGAAAATCACATCTACATTTATAAAGCTTAAACTTTGACAATACTCACCAACAGATCTTCTATCATCGTTTTTTAATGTGTTAAAAAATACAAAAGGCTTTGCCGCCAAACCTTTTATTTTTCTATCTTTCTTCTACCTTTTTGTGTCCAAAGATTCGATAAATATTCACACAGGAAGTGAATTCAAAGCTCAAAGAAAAAAAATATATTCCTCATCCTGTTGAATGCGTATTATCTGTATATTTGATTAATTTTATACAAAACTTTATTCTCTGGACTTTTTTTGTTTGCAGTTGGCATCATTCTTCGCATTCGGAAGTATTCAAGTTCTAAAGAAAAGTGTCTTCTTCTGTTGCCAGCTCTCCTTTTTGATAACGAAAAGTCATAAAGTGTCAGTTGTTTTTTATGACTTTGAAAGCGAAAAGAGAAGCGTACGAAGGGTATAGCTTTCTTTAAAAACAAAACAAAAGAAAGAAAAGTTTCAATGCAGAATTGCGTTAATTCTTTTATGGGTTTTTTCTCTTCTTTTTTATCATGAACGCAGACGATTTTATAGCTGTGAAAAGTAGCATTAAAAAAATTATGCGAAACATTTTGGTTTTGTAATGCACACACACACACAGGATGCATTTTTCTCTCATGCAGAAGGAAAATATTTTTTTTCAATAAAGAAACGCTCTCTGAGGTCTGTTGATGTGAATAGAAATTAAAACAACTTCTCCCCAATTTGTTTGCTTTCCTTTGGAATATGTTTTTTCCTAGAGATAGGGTCTGCAATGAATGTTTTTGTACATAAATATAATGCATGATACATTTTTTACTTACACTCTCATAATCAATTTTTTTAACAATTAATGTAAGTTATTTACGTTCATTTACATTAAGCCTTTTTTTTTACTTTGGATTGTTAAAGTTAAATTTTAATTTAATTTCTGAAATTTGACTCAATTGCATAATGTCTTAATAATCTCATTACATTATTATCTAGTGAATCCTTCCAAAATGCGTGCTATATAACCATGTTAATAATCTAAATGATTCAATACATAGTAATCATGCATATTAAAGGAATTAAGTATAATACTTCAACTACTTGTTTACAAAATATTCCGTATGTAAGCACTTTTTATGTCAGTACGAAATAAAATGTTTCTCATTTAAATCAACCTAAAATATTTTTAACAACTTTGACATTACCACAAGCAAAAAGAAAAAATCCAAGAGATTATATTTTTTATTTTTGAATTCCTCCATTTCAAGTACCCCCTATTTTTTATTTTATCCAACCATAAGAGGAAAGAAGGGGGAATACACATAGGGCTGTTGTTGACAAGATTTGGTAAAAATCAAAACCAATTAAAGTATGAATATTAGCTATACTTTGTACCGGGAAAAAGTAATGGAGGTTAACAAATTTTGTTTTAAGTTTTTTCTTTTATTTACTTTTATGTTTCCTTTTAATTTTTTTCAAAAAGTATTTTTTCTATTTCTAACAAAATGTCACATCCAACCATAATGGATTTTACAAATTTAAGATTTTTTTATATCATACATTTTTTTTAAATTTCTTTCATCTGATGTTAAAGAAAGGTGTAACCTTTTGAGCTAAAAAATTATGCTTTATAACCTACATGTTATTATTACCATAAATAAATGCATTTTACTTAATTTAGGGCGATCTTTTTAAAATTCCTGTAATAAAAAATTAACTTTATAAACTTGTTTCAATTTTTATTCATCAATGAATATATTTTTAAGCAGCAAAAAATATATACACCACACAATTTCTTTTTTAAAAAATCTATTTATATTGCTATTTGTTCCTGCATGACGATTTTTGAATCATAAATTCTAAAATCTCAATGATTGCATTAAATTGAGAATACACAAAAATAAAATATTCTATAAGTCGTACAATCTATGGATGTCTATCGTTGTAATATTTTTCATTTAAGGGGGTTCCCCATGTAATGGCCTGTTTTTTAAGCATTCTTAGGAAATGTTTTTTGATTACCAGTAAAATGATAGAATTTTACATTTTTTACTATTTATTTATATGTATCTTAAGAGTATGTATATAAATGTTTAGCCAAAAATATCCAATAGAACGTGAATTATAGTGCTCTGAACACACCCGCCTTGAAAAAGTGGACGCTCACTTCCTCCTCGAGTCCGGTTGATTGGTTATCTGAAACAAACAAAGTTAACGGCGTTTTAATCTACGTACTTAAATGCACCGAATGAATTATACTCAATTGAAAATATCAAAAATTGAGTTTTTGGTAGACCTCTGAAGAAAAGGTTTCGAATTTGATGGGGAGTGGAGGTGCAATGTTTTTGTTATAAAAATAGAAGCATTTTGAATTTTGGAATGATTGTAATTCATTTGGTGCGTATAATTGTGCTGAGTCTACCCTATAAATCTGAAGTCATTTGGTCAAACCGTTCTGAAGATATGTTGGAGGAATGTTCGAAAAACACAGTTTTGAGAAAAACGCGTTTAAAGTTTAAAGTCCTATTAAAACAATGAAAAAATTAACTTAGCGCACCGAACAGCTGCTCTTCTAACGCCTGCTTCTTTATAACGACTTCACATTTTTAAAAATCACCTTACTACTTATTCTAGATATGTTAAGGAAGCAATTTATGAAAAAAAATTTGATTTCTTGAACCCATCACATGGGTGAACCCCCTTAATTATAAGTTCTAGAATCTCAATAGTTGCATTAAATTGAGAATACACAAAAATTGTATTCTATAAGTCGTACAATACAAAGATGTCTATCGTTTTAAGATTTTTCATTTTAAAAAAATCATACAAATTTGTTTTGTACTGTGTTTTAGTTTTTATCCAGCTACATGTCAAAATGTTTCTATTTATGTAATAAAATCGAATACAAATCTATGCATAGAAAACACAGGTGAATTATTGTATCTCTCTCTCTCTCTCTCTCTCTCTGTGGTTATTATTCTTAGATAACCTTGCTGTAAAATGTAAGCATTAGAAACTGGGAGAAAACCAAGTTTAAAAAGATTTAATTTCATTATATGAAATAAAATACAATGAGAAAGCTTTTAAAATTATTTTACTTTGTGCGTAAGACAGGTTCGCAAGATCAGAGCTCAGGTGCCTCCCTCTGGGGAGGAAACTGGGTATCAAAATTACTTGCGGCGATTGATATCCATCTATAGGGTGCCGCACTCAAAGAGAGACACCAGCTTCCGGAGAATGTACTAGATCTGCAATAGTAAAGCACCAATCCGCAACCCATTAGTAATAAAAAATATATAAGTCCGTCTAGTTTTTTAAATACTTTTTTTTCACTTCCTAGTAGCCAAAATTATTAGATTAAGATTTAATCTCTTTATTTTTCATATACACTCAAGAAATTAGTCTGAAAATCAGAAGTTACTGCAAAATGTTCTGATTTGAACCCAAGCCAGCTTTTATAATTTTTATACTATCAGTTATTCCTTCCTTAAATATTATCACTGTTTCATTTACACCTATAGCATCTGCAGTTTTGTATGATCAAGAAGTTTAGGAGCAGTATTTTCAAACTTATATAAGACTCTAGACAAAAAGGGATAAACATGAGATTTCAGAAGTAACTGGATGTAAAATAATTTAATAATCGTCAACCATTCAAAAACTGAAGCAACACACTTGTCTTTAAGTGCAATTCACTGTTCACATTTGACATTTTTTATGGCTTTTGACGCAGTTTTGGTCCAAATCTAATGTGGTTTCTTTTAAAATGTTTCTTAAATTCTATATCAAAATTTATTTTTTTTAACGTCCAAAAGTAATATAATTTCTTACAAGAAAACGAAAAAATATATAAGATGTCCGAAAAGTTTGGCTACATTTTCAAAAATGAATTTAAGCTAAACTAAGATTTTCACTTATGGTGTTTTAATATTCCATAAAGGAAAGATTAACTTTTCTGTTCAATGAAATGTGTACTAGATGGCGCAACGTCCACATTTTGCAACATTCTCGTTTCAAAATGGCTTCACTGCAAGAACAAGCTCAAGTTGTAGCATCATTTATCGAATTTAAATCTGAAACACATGTAGAGAATGTTTCGGACTCTATCTATAAACAAATTCCATCTTCAAGATCCACAATTTATGAGTGATTCGTCTGGTCACCTAAATCTCCAGACATAACATATTCTTGTGGGGATACGTGAAAAACTTTGCTTACCTATTTCTAATTCGTGGCACCGATTAACTGAAAAACTGAATTACAGGAGCCATTTATCGTGTTGGCTAGAAATCTCGATGTGTAGTAAATGATTAATGGTGCGCTCATTGAAATCGCTGAATAAATCATTGTTAAAAATAAACCTTCGGTATATTTTCTTTCTTTAAAATAAAAACTTTAAGAAGATATATCTTTGTTTATTTGTAATTAATATTTGAAAGTGTAAACATACTTTTCGGAAACCCAGTTTAACAATAAAGATAACAATGAATATTTTTTCCAAACAACTCGAGTTTACTCTCGTTCAAGTTTCCGTCCAAAAGGGTTCATCCTTTGAACCTTCTACTTTGACTTAACCCGTGAATAACGAAGGAAACCAAACAAATAGTTTAAATATATTAAAACAACAGAAATTGCAAATCTTAGGAAACAAAATATAGTAATACCTCGAACTTGTGCGATAGGTGGGACTGAGTAACAACCGCCAAAGTCGAATTCGCGAAAGTTGGAGTATAATCTCGCATATAAATTATTTTCAGTTAGTGCCGGAGACGAAAAAATAATAGATCTAGAAAAAAAAATTTTAATAAAATCTTAGATAGCACAAATACAAAATCTCAAACCGAAGTTATTTGGATGTAGAAGGTTTTATAAACTCTCACAAAGTAATCTGCAGGCTTAAAGGCTTTTTTTCCTGTCCCACAAAATTTCCTCGTAGCATAATAATAATTCTATTTTATTCTTCGTTTTGTTGAAAAAATATGTTCTTCTTTGGAATCGGTACTTTCTAAAATTTGTAACCCTTTTTCAATTAAATTCCCAACCACCCTTCGATCTTCTGATTAAACTGGGTCTTTAAACTCAACGTCTTGCTCTTGATCAGAGGTGGTCAAACTTTTTGACCTCACGGACCAGTCAATTTATAATTCAAATCCCGCGAACCACTAATAAGATTTTTAAGGGTTAAATATATTTATAAGAAAAAATGATGATCTAAGGTCACATAAAATGTACCTAGTTAATGAAACGAAACTATTAATTGTAACCAAATTATGTAAGCTTCATTAATAAACCATAATAAAATAAACAAAAACTGTAAAAACAAAACAATTAAAAAATGGTTTAAGGATATCAAACTTTTAGCATTATACATTCCTGTGAAAAGGCGTTATTCTATGAAGTAGCGTTTTTATCTCTCCATGTATTGTAATGAATTGAATTATGTTTCAATGCTTCTTAAAATATAATTTACGTGATGAGTAAATATATTCCACATTTTTCTGGGAACCAGCAAAATTTTCTCGCGGACCACTAGTAGTCCACGGACCACCACTTTGGCGACCTCTGCTCTTGATCATGGATTTCTATGTTCATCCATTGTCAACTCCTGATTGTGGGAATCCAGAAGTTCTTGAACGTCATCACTGTCCATTTTTAAATTTATTTGCCTGGCAAGCAGTGGCATAACGGAAAAAATTAGGGCCCCTGCAAAGTCAGTTTTTGAGCCCCAAGCCGAATCTTGCAAAGGATTGAAAAATAATAATATAACATAAGCTTTGGGTCACCTAGAATCCTGCCCTTTTCCCTAGATGCGGAGTTGCTGGGGTGCACGTTACATCACTGCTGGCAAGATCGACAACTTCTTCAGTCTCATTACCAATTTCATCAGGCTCTGGCACTGATTCCATCTGAATTTCAGTGAATAAAATGAAAAAAAAGACGAATCGACGAGATTTGAAAATCGCGTAACAAAGGATTCGCGTAAGTCGGGGTAGCCAAAGTCCAGGTATTACTGTATTAACATTGCGCATTTCTCAAAATTTGAAGAAACAGCGAGAAGAGCAAAAGAAGAATGTTTTTCTCTTAAAGAATTCATTCTCTTCTCTCTCAAACCATGTTTATTATTATTATTATTATTCTATGTAAATGAGAAATTTTAAAAAAGCAAAAATGAGGCAAAGATTCTGCATAGAGGGAGGGACGTACTCATTGCATTAAACAGGAAAAATATCTTTAAGGTTTTAGAAACCTTCCCATTTTAAAATGTTCCAAATTTCCTCCACATAAAAAGATGAACAAGAGTTACTTTAAAAGAAAAAGAAGCAAGTTTTCTTTTTAATCAAATAATAGTCTAAGTATAAAGGAATTTTATATCTTATGATTTTATTCTTTCTTGATAATAGAAACAAAAGAAAAATTTTAGTAAGATCAAATGTACTACATTCTATTTTTTAATAAGTTAACGATATTTTCCCCATCTTTCATTATTATAAAATTTCACATACATTAGATCGCAACATGTAAAAGAGTTAGGGTACAATAAGAAATTGCCCAAACTTGGTAAACATTCATAATATGAAATTGATTAATACTAAATTAAAAGGTATAATTTTGACCATTAAAGATACATTTTCCAATATAAAACAAATAGAACAGTTGAAAGGTTGCAATCATTGGCTAAATTTTATAAATAAAATTAGTGTTCATAAGACAATTAAAAACCTCATAATACCATACAGAAACCTACTGATCTGATATTTTATTCCATATTTACAGAAAATGAAAAAGTAAAAATTCAAATTCCTTCATCTTGGATGGAGTTAGAGTTCTTCTAGTCTTGGTAAGTCTATTTAATAAACATATAATAGTTAAAGAATACATCATAATAATTATAAAATAAAAGCCTGAATCACAACTGGAGTATATTTCTTTTTAAATACAACAATAAAAACGTTCCATACAATCTCACCAATATGCCCCTTTCAAGAATGCATCTCTTCCCCATCTACCTATGATATTTCAATTAAAATTCTTGTTTCTTTACTAAAAAATTCCCACTCCCTTCTTGTACTTTTTTGGTTATATATATTAAATTCAACTATTTATCATGATAAATTTCGGTTATCTTTTTTCATACAGTTTCTATGGTTATGTAAATAACACACTTTTATTGATTCTATTGCAAAATATGTTGATTGCCATAAATCTCAAATTTATCTTTTATTAAGTTAATCATGTGTATCTTTATTAAGTAATGTATTTACTCTCAAGTCATACATTAAAAACATCAAAGAAATGTTTGTTGGAACTTATACGGAAAGTGCAAACAGTTTTTAATTTTTTTTTTCGAAAATTGAATGTGGAAAACATAAAGCGATCAAGCGCAATCGATAATCATATTTAATCAGACGTAAATAACTTTAATATATATATATATAGATAGATAGCTATAGAACCTAAGTATAACTGTTCAAGATAGAAAAAAGTAGTACAATAATAAACTCCTGGCCTTAGGAACCAAGATTGAAGGTTTAAACAAGTTTTAGGGCTTCCCCTGTAATTTGTCTATACAAAGTGCCAAGAGGAAAGGAAAGAATCATATGAGGAGAAATTTAAATATTTCAAATAAAATCACATACTAATGAAATATAACGATAAAATTATAGCCTACTAGTATTCACAGTATAGATTGAACCTAGTGAAGTACTGATTTAAACAGTGATATCAACAATAGTTTGTGTAAGCAATGCTGTATAGATGTCATGTATTTGAGATGTTGATGTCGTGATAAGACAAAAATCCTAATAATTAACAAAGTAGCTTTTATTCACGTACTTTAGACAATAGAAGAGCAAATCGGATGACATCTCCGCTCAAGTGCCAAACGCAAAAGGTATAGAAGAATACCTTTATGCATTCAGGTTGGGAAAAAAATTATTACATTTTCAAATGAAAGCAAATACTAGCTATTTTTCGAAACTATGCAAATAGTTTTATGGAAAAATTTCAATGGGCTAAATTCATGTGACGTCATAGTCATATGATAATGATAACCACGTGTTTCTGACCAATTAGTTCAACAACTCACGTGACATCAAAGTAACACGATAAAAGCAATTATGTGTTTCCAGCTAATCAATTCATGTATTTTGTTGTTGCCAAATTTTGCTCTTTGTAGAAACTTTCTCTTAAAAAGTACATATTTGTCAGTAATAATAACGAATATAGATATACAAATACGTTTTATTTAAAAGTACATAAAAAATAATTCATTTTTAATTTCAAAATCTTTTTGAAGAAATTTTTTTCATTACATTTGAACATCTTCACCCAATTATGAAATTTGAATTTCTATAAAAGTTTTACAAATAAAACAACAATTAGTTTAATGTCTGTTTTTAATTCAATGGAGAACACACGTTTGTCTTTATCATGTGACCGTCATGAATTGACCCCATTGCACAGTAAGCATTGTGTAAGCTACCAGGATAGACTTTTTCTGGGAATCGCGAATAAATCTGTCAAAATACAAGGTCTAATTCTTTTCACACAATAAACGAATTCGAAATATGATATTCGTAGTTATGATTTGGAGAAAAAATATATAAAATTAGAGTTTTAAATTAATGTTAAGTTGAGTTTTTTATTTATATAGATTTTGTTTATATTATAGTATACTCTAAATATGGAGTAGAAATCACCTGGCCTAAAATGTTGATAACCATTGAAGAAATACAAAATAAAAAATAACCTTTTCATCAAAGCATAAAACGCAGTTAAATAAAAAGCTACTTCATTTATAAAAATCTAAAACGTTCCATGTCAGATTTTATTTTCATCTCTCATTTTTACTTTCCTCCTCGAAACTAATTCAGTCTTAATTTCAACTCACCGAAATTCGAATCTTTCGAATTCTTTTAAAATTTCCCCCTTTTTAAATATTCGTAATTCGAGTTCACAAGAAAATAAAGTTAAAAACATGTCCATTTAAAAGGTACCACGAAACGGGGGAAGAAACAAAAGGGAAAACGAACAAATGAATAAGAAGGGGGGAAAAAACAAAAAAATAAAACATTTCTCCCGTTTAAATGTGTGGAATTAAAAAAGGGGAATCTGGCAACAGGGAAGCACTTTAAAGTCTTTAATGGCGGCAATCAACTGGCTAAGTGGCGCCATTTTGCGAGACAATAAAATGCACGAATTAAAGCGAAGGCCTTAAGAGTTCTCGTTGAGAGAGAAGGGACGTGCTCTTGCCTCTGTTCTAAAGTGGGATGGAGGATATTTAAATTCAACAATGCACGCAGTAATAAGGCAGAGGGGGATGGAGAAGTATCTCTGTCCGGTTCTCGACATTGTTTCAGATAAGTGAAGCAAAAAGCGAATGATTTTGGAATCAATTTTGAGAAAGTTTTCAATAGTTTCCAGTGAAATAGGATAAGCGTGAAATATCGAATTTTTAGGCACTTCATGAGCTATTTCCAAATCCCATTTTCCGTTATTAGGTGCAGGATTTGTTAAATAGGGAATTCAGTTTTATTTTATCTCATTTCTCTTGGACAGTGTGGAAGCTAGTGCCTTTAATGTCTAAGAGAGGATATCATTTAATGTATTAATTCTTATAAAAAGCGATTAAAATTAATTACGAATATAACGTTGCTTTTTTGCCATATTTTTAACGAAATACTTTCACTTTCCATGTTTTACTTATGACTCAAAAGGTTTCAAACTGTTACAGAATAAGACTTTCTTCAAGACCATTGAATAAAATATTCAAATCCTTTTATTATTATTAAATTATGAAGTTATGAAGTCGAATTTTTAAATACCAGTGATATGTAAATATAGTGTTTAAATTTATATTCTTACTGACAAAAAAATAAGACAATAAAGAATTTATCTAGAAAGTCAATTTGCAATATTTTAATTAAATTTGTTAATTGGACCTGAAAATGAATGAATGACTGTATAGCATGGTTTCTCAAACTGTGGGGCGGCCTCCTAGGAGTGGGGTGATAACTCTACGGGGGGGCGAGCATATAGAAAAATCGAAAATAGAAGGTTATTTTAAAAAATTATGAATTTACTGAAAAGAAGCAAAACAAATTACATTCTGACACATTTATCTTGATATAATAGAAATATATCAGTACTGCACAATGTATTTGATAGTCAATTTATCAACACTATGTTAAGAACAGGCTTAAAACTTACAAGTGACTTCTATGGGCTGGCCATATACAAAATTTAATACTATCTTGTTAATTTGGGCGGTTTATAATTTGAATCGTATTGTAGTCTTACGTCATAGTACATTATTATTACATTTTATATATTATTATTGTACGGGAGGGGGGGCGATAAAAATTATGATTGAAAATTGGGTCACAAGCATTGAGAGTTTGAGAAACACTGCTGTGTGGAATACATGCAGTAATTCTATTCATAATTACGAAATTGAAAGATAGGAATAGTTAAATGAATATTGGGCTTGAGCTTAGTCTTGAAGGAATTCGTTTGCTTTTTCTTAAAAGATAAACACGAATTGCGTGATTTTTTTAAAATAATTAATAGTGCAAACTATATATATATATATATATATATATATATATATATATATATATATATATATACAACTGTTTAACGAACTATTGGTGACAAATTTCATAATTTTGAAGAAAAATAAAGCAACAAGAGGAGAAAGAAATTGAGAAAAGATGAGAAAAAAGTTTTAAAAAATTAGTTTAAGAAAACCCCATCATGATTTTAGAGAGTACATCGACTCACATCTATAAAATGATGCACAAAATAATTTTTAAAGCATTCAAAAAATTTCAATCGAAAGAAGTAGCACTATTGGACCATTAAATAAAATTAATTTGTAAGAATTTATTCTCCTTTATCATGACGTATTTTCAACAAATATTTGCATTAAGGTTAAAAAAAATTTTACGGTCGAAACTGTATGAACTGTACTGCTCCAAACAGGGTGCCCCAAAACTCAACATCAAGCGGGAATGGGGTGAAACGGGGGGAGGCCATACTAAAGGGTGTTTTTTGAGAGGTATAGAACTTTAAATTGCAATAAAACAACGATGTATTATTCGATTGACATGAATTTTTTTTATTCGAAAGATAATCTTGTGGCATTACATTTTAAATATGATTTCTGACATATGACTGTCACGGCTGGCTCGGATGTAGTCCAATCTGGACGTCCAATTTTCGATGACTTTTTCCAACATTTGTGGCCGTATATCGGCAATAACACGGCGAATGTTGTCTTCCAAATGGTCAAGCGTTTGTTGCTTATCCGCATAGACTAATGACTTTACATAGCCCCACAGAAAATAGTCTAGTGGTGTTAAATCACAAGATCTTGGAGGCCAATTGACAGGTCCAAAAGGTGAAATTAGGCGGTCACCTAACGTGTCTTTCAATAAATCGATTGTGGCACGAGCTGTGTGACATGTTGCGTCGTCTTGTGGGAACCACAGCTCCTGGACATCATGATTGTTCAATTCAGGAATGAAAAAGTTAGTAATCATGGCTCTATACCGATCACCATTGACTGTAACGTTGTGGCCTTCATCGTTTTTGAAGAAGGATTCCACCAGCCCATAAAGCGCACCAAACAGTCAGTTTTTCTGGATGTAACGGTGTTTCGACGTACACTTGTGGATTAGCTTCACTCCAAATGCGACAGTTTTGTTTGTTGACGTAGCCATTCAACCAGAAGTGCGCTTCATCGCTAAACAAAATTTGCTTATGAAAATCGGGAACAACGGCAATCTCGTTTTGGGCCCATTCGACGAATCTACGCCTTGCTTGATGATCGTTTTGATGAATTGCCAAACCAAACTGAGAATAAATCACTTGACAGCTGTTAAATCGGTCGCTATCTTGGAAAGTAATGCCAACTTAAACTTCTATACCTGGAAAAAATACACTCTTTAGTTCTAGGAAAAATAAATAAAATATTTCATATCACTTGGTTCAGTAATGACTAACAAATTTTTGAACACCCATACTTAGGTACTATATGAGCACGCATTTCACAATGTTACAGTAATTCTTTTGTTAATGAGATCCGTGCTGTTAATCATAGCCACAAATGATCCGAAGCACTTTGCTGGTTTAGTTAAAATTAATCTTGTTTGAGTCGGGGTGTGAGAAAATGATGTCACCCAACTTGACTCTCCTTAAAAAGAAAAAAAAACATACTACCCTAGGCAAGTTATTTCAAAAGATTATCCATTTAGTTAAGATTCCAAAATGGTATAACATGCAACTTTTCCATTTAAAACAACTATTGCCGATTTCGTAATTGATTAAGGTATCCGACAGCTTTCGAAACCGCGATTTTGAAAAAGCATACAAATACATCATGTTTTGAGATATTTAGTATCACCTGAATTAGAATATACATGTAAAATTGTTTCAAGAATATCATTACAATAAAAAAATATTTAAATGCAATATTTTATCAAAAAATTAAGAGAGAATGTAATTTTCCTTTTATGAAAAATGCTTCTATAATAATAACAATATGTTTCCTATATATTGCTAAGACTTCTGTACAGATCTCCAACTAAGAGTTTTGGATACTTATTATAAGTTTTAAAAAGAGATGGGAAAAGGGAAGAAAGTAAAAATTCCAATTGTCTCAAACATCAGATTGTAAAATGGTATTATTAAACTCTAATTGTTTTTGCTTCAAAATATACATTTGATCTAATATCTCATACAACACACATAACTATTTAATATTTTAAAAACATAATACGCATTAACAAAATTACTTAAATTAACAATATCTTGTTTTGTAGCTTCTGTGATTAATCTACAGTTGTATCCATAAAAAAAATATTCATTTTCTTTAAAAAAGCACTAGTTCTTAGAGCTAAATTATTATTTCTATGACATATGATCTAAAAAAACTCTTTAGCTTCTTAGAAATGCTAGATTTATTTTTGCTTCAGAACCCAAAAAATTATTCTTTTAATCCTTTAAAATATATTACGAAGATATATCAAATGTTTGGGTATTTTTCCAAGTACAATTGGTTCGAATAATTATTCACACACAGTAACAATCAACTTCTTGTTCGGAGACAAAAAAACGCATTTCAATTGTATGATTTAGTATATGCATTCGCGTCTTCAAATCAACATTAGTCTTAGAAGAGTTCTATCAATCTATTCAATGTAAACATTGCCAAATTGTGTTACTTTTCTAGAGAGCTCTGCACTGATATGTAAAACGTTCTTTTCTCGTGGTTTGTGTTAGGACATTTAAAATCTAATCAGCGATGAGCATTTAATAACCCTAGCGACACCTGCTATTCTACTTGATTTCCTTTGTTGGTCGCCATCTTTGAATGAGAATCGATGCAAGAATCTTTTCATCGATATCGATGTTCTGGAGAAAACAATTGCTTCGACTGTTGTTGTTCGAAGTAATAAAATTTATAGTAAATAACAAAGAATGGCATTGGAAAGTTTTTTTAACTTAATGGAGGCTTAAAAATATTTAAAAGCTTTTAATATAAAGTGGTTAGAACACATATTTTTCGGCTTAAAGAGTTTATTAAAAGTGTTTATTTTTATATATTAAGTGTTGCTACACTTATAAAGATTATTATTATTTATTGCAGTTGTGAGAGTATTTTTACTAGAATTAATATAAAAATTTAAACTATTTATTGAATTTAAATGTCATGTACAAAAAATATATTTATCCAAATATATAGTTTATTTCTTAAGAATTTTACAAAAATTGTTGAGTAAGAAGAGTTTTCAGGTTATAATCTTAAACAATTATAACTAATTTTTCTTAGCTTAAATGTAAAATAAGTTATTTTAAGTAGTTGAAAAAAAATGTTTAAGTTTTATTAAGTATTGTGAAGAGATTATCATTAACAGTCCAAAATCAATCTTAAAATTATATTTCTTAAGAATAGTTTCTTTATAACCAAATTGAAATGATTTAGAAATTTTACATAAACATTAATTTTCCATCAAGTTAGAAAATGTTTCTTTTAACATTTTACCTTAAAAGGATTAATTACACCATGATAAAACAGCACATTCTACATTAGTCAAGCTCTAACCTTAACTAGTCAACTATTGCGATAGTGCCTTGGCCATTATACAGATCAATAATTGGAATTACATTAACTATAGGCTACCATTAACTACATTTATTGTAACAAATTGATGAGTCACTATGCATTGATTGGGGTATCATTATAACTCAATAATGCACTATTACGTACTGCATAGACGTTACAAACCAATAACCACAGTAATTACTCGAATTATATGGATAAGTAATTGATTTGAAGGCACCTCTTTTCCTCGTTATTTTTTTCTATTTCGTTAAAAAGACAGCTTAATCAAAGTTTTTTTATCTTTCTGAATAATATATATACACAAAGAAGGTAAACTTAAAAAGACTCAGAAATACTTTATCAGATTCTTATCAAAATATTTCAAACGCAAGCAAATTTCTTTTAAGGCTGGCAAAAGGATCTGAATTTAACTCCTTACACACTATCAGAAAAAAAAATCAATTCCCATGAAAAGTCACAATATTACAACGCATATATCTGGTTTTAAAAGTTGAAAACTTTCCATGAATCAGAAATTTTTCGCTTAACATATGAGTCAAATTTTTAATTAGCATAACGAAATCGAAGACAAAATATGGAATATATTTTACATTTAAAATATTTGATTTCAAATAAAAAGGAAAATAAAATATTCTTTTCTCCTTATACGGCAGAAGTCAGAATATAATATTAATGTAAGAATATCTTTCTAGGTAAAAAAAAATCTAGATAAAAAAAAGTGTCCCGATTAGGGGTTCTATTATTTGGCATTCAGGAAGCAGAGGTACTCTTAAAACTATTACATTACTCTCGAACTCACTCAGTTCAGATTGACTTCACATCAGCTGATTTCAAATTCGTTCTGAAATAGTTGTGGTTTTATTTTAATTTACGTCACACTGAAAGCATCACCGGGCTATGGGTACCGGCCTCTTAATTTTTAAGTATAACTAATTTTTAAATAACTATTTAAATTTTATGGCAGTTATAGATAATGTTTAGGTTGAAAATTCTCTTTCATATTATCGTCAATACATAATTCATGTAACTCTAATTTATCTGATTACTTAATTTATTTGCTAATATGTAATCGTTTGTTGTTAAAGTTATGTTGCTTAAGTTGGCACCTTTTGTAATTATTCTATTTTTTTTCCGTTGGAAAAAAATTGTAATGGAAATACAACACTAGTTGAACTTTAAATATAATTAATTTTTGTAAATTTCATAGATAGTATCATTCATTTAGAGATACATATGCGAATGATTATAAGAATAAAAGACATCCGGGGAATATAAATTTTGGCTACTATTAATTACAGTATTCAAAAGAATAATGTATGTAAAGATTTAATATCATGGTTTGTGCTTACAAACAAAAATTCTGATTTTGGTATAAAATTTCTTTTATGGTGCTTAAAAAATTATATTAAGCTTGCATATGTAAATAAAACTTATATATCACAAATTAAATACCTTTCGAACTTTCAAAAAATTAATGAAGTATATTAACGCATAATTTAACAAAAAAATCTAATAAATGATCTAAAACGGATTAAAAAAACAAATTTTAAGGATGCTGTGATATTGCAATTTCTCTCTCTCTCTCTCTCATTTTCATGATTCTAAAATCATTCTTCTTTTCGCATTTCTTGACTTCAGAAAAAAAAACATGTCAACTATTTTGATATTTTTATGAGTTTATATTGTTTATCAATATTTTAAATATTTATGTACTTTTTTCTTTCTTTTACATAAATTTGCATGATATTAAATTTAAAAAAGTATTCAAGCATGTTCTACAACCTTAGGAAAATTCTTGCTGTCATTAGCTTACGATTTAATATTCATGGACTCAAAGTTGCACATATTAAAATTTTACAAAACGAAAATCTTAAAATGAATCTTGACTTCAAAATTTTCATTTCCAAATCCTGAATGCATTATTCACACAATTTGGACGAACAAATTAGAACATGTTCTGAAGGGTGTTCTTTCAAAAAGATGCACTTCTTTAGGAAAAAAAATTTAAAATGCAACGCATTTCCTTTCTTTCAAAACTAAGAATTCCTACCAGGCAGCCATAATTTAACGAGTAATCATAAATTAACAAGCTTTTTTTACATCCTTCTATGAAACTTTTTAAAAATACATGTTACCTAATTATTAAGGTGAGACCGTATGTTACACATCCGAGAAAAAAAATTAATTCGACATTTTTTCATTAAGAGGAGAAGAAAAAAACTACTTACTTACTCTCAGGGTTGCAGTTTAATTAAAGTACAAATTTTAAATAATGCTTCACCATTTTTTTCCCTTTCCTCCTCTGCCGTATGTTACGTCTTTCCCCTTCTTCTTAACAAACAGATGCAAATGACTTTAGGCTTAAGACATGCATCTGAAGTTCTTTAAAATGATCTTTTAATTTGAATCACATTATGATTAATTTTCGTTGTTTTTTCGTCCATGTTGCCAATGAATGGATAGAAAAAGAAAGAAAAAACAAAGCGAAACTCAAATAAATGGAATATTTAACCACCGGAATGAACTGATTATAAATACAATAAGCAAATCGAAATCTTGCACTTTTATTATACGTCTTTTAAAGTTGATTACATTTGACCATCCGTTTCAATTAAAACTTTTAGTAGAATTTTAATGCGATGTTCTGGATTTGTTTGCGAAAATTAAAGTTATTTATCTTGCTTTTTTTTGAAAATAAGAAATGTTTTTATACGTAAGTACCGTATTTAGTATTTGAATTTCGTTCATTAAAATTCGATACATGATAAAAGTTTGTTTTAGCGTGCATCAAAAAATGATTAATTTATTAATGTACTTGAGTAAAAGTATGATTATTTTGTCCATTAATTAATTAAATTTTAATCATAAGATTGAACTTTGGAGAACAGAAATGGAATGAAAAAAGGAAGATGCTTGAAATGAATCAATAATTCTCATGATTAATTAAATCCACAGAATATAACAGAAATTTTAAAAGCTAAAAAAATTTGCTTGATGGAAGAGTTTTGTAAATAAGAATCTGATTATTTAAATAAATAACTTCTAAATATTTCGAATCTAGAGAATAGTTAAGTATTGATTGTAAATATGCAAACGATACAAATTTTTATGCATATAATTTATCTTATTGATTTATTCTAAATAGCCTTCCATTTTTAAAATATATATATTTCTTTTCATTAAATGATAAAATAAAAAGAATCATATTCTGGGTATTTATTTGATTGAATGAGAATTTTATAAGAAACATATTACCGAAGAAGATTAACTGATTTCTTTTTATAAATGAAAGAAATTTCGAATAATTCACTTTTTATCAATATACTTAGATAATTGAAATTTTTATTTTCATTTGTAATTATTTATTTTCTTGTATTAATTTTCCTTATTTCTTTTTTCGACACATTAATTAGTTAGTGGGCTTTTAATACAGTGAAATACGTTTAACGCGAAAACGCTTAAGACGAATTATTGGTTAACACGAAATAATACAACGCTCCCGACAAACGACTACAATGTATTTGCATGCATTTTTTTCTCTTAACATGAAACAAAAATCGCTTAACACGAAAGAAATTTCCTTCTGGAAAGGAACAAAATACAGAAAACACCAGCCCTATTGAACTTCCCTACTGTATCATGGGAAGGATTCATTGCAGTAGAGGAGGATCGTGTGTGTACAACACCAATGATGGCAGACAAACACATTTGGGAGTTTGTTCAAAGCTTGAAAAATATCATTGATGCAGATTGCGACGACAAAAATTAAATGCATAATACAGCTCTAGTTCCCACGTCACTTGAAATGAGGAACATCATGAAAAGTGTGTTCGGCTATTTAGACGCGCCTTCCAATGGTGAAATGAATAAAACAAAATGGATGACATCGAACAATTTGTTGACAATTTGAGGCTAAAAAAGTCAATGCAAAGAAAAATACCAGATTATTTTCCAAAAAACTCAATAAATCTTTTGTTTTTCAGATAGCTTAAAATTTTTGTATTAAATTTCGTAAAGGTCTTGTGAATGTTTTTTTTTTCGTCAATTTTATTATATACACCTATATATATATATATATATATATATATATATATATATATATATATATATATATATCTTGTAAATAAAATATACTCTAATAAACTTAATTTTGTTGAAATATTTTTTTTTTGTAATATCGTTTAACACAAAAAAATATTTAGATCCCCTCAATTTCGTGTTAAACGATTTTCACTGTAGTTTTATTCAATATACTTTTAAATACTTCAGTTATATCGAATCACGCTGAGTATGCAAGAAAGTATGAGACATACCCCCGCGACATTTTTTGATTTTTAATAACGACCTAACTTCATGACGACCACATAATAAATATAATCACAAATAATCCATTGAACTCAAAACTGAGAATAGACTTGTTGTTGATCTGCTTCTGATATTTAGATAAAGACTCAAATATAATAATTAAGTAAAAAGAGTTCAAATATATATATATATATATATTAAGATTCTTTTAAAAAAATCTTATTTATGCATTTTTGAATCAAATACATTTTGTTTATCATTTGTGTTTTTATAGCACTTTTTAAAAGAATGTTTTTGTAAAAAGCAAAAATTGGCAACAGCAAAGTGCATGAACTGATTAGCTGGAAACACATGATCGTAGTTATCATGTGGTTATGACGTCACATGATTTTAGCTCATTGTCCCATTAAGACATGAATTCATATGTAATACTTATCATCTGGCCATGGATCGTAGTTACGAAATCCATCAGCAAAAATGTAGTAATCCTCTCACAAGCTTTCTTCGTTCTTCAGGTAATCATTTTAAGCAAATAGTGTGCTTTCAAAAAGGAGTGAAAGTGTTTTCGATATCAAACTGTAAGACATCCTGATGTCAATGTGAGTAAAAATTCACCTTATGCATTTTATGCTACTTATTGAAATGTTAAATTCCACTGAAAAATATAAGAAATGTATTCATATTGTGTGAACTATGCTTGAAATATCATCTTCATTAATGTATTTCGTTTTAGTACGTGTTAGAAATGAGAATTTGTTGAAAAAAATATTTAAATTTAAATGTGAGATTTTACCATAATGTTCTGCCTTAAAACATTTATGTGGTTTTTTTCTCACATTTAAAAGAACACGGTGAAAATTATAAAAATAAGTGTTCAACAACAAAGAACTTATCCTGAAATTAAAAAAAAAATGTTTCACACTTTTTTATATAAAAAAGGCAATTTTCTTCAACAAATCTTATATTCTACGAACTTTGAAAGAACTCTGACCATACGCTCTTTTTATTCTTTCACCTCCAAAACAACCGCGAGTAAAAACTTCGAAGAAAAACCAATGTTTAATCGATACAGAGACCGACAGACACACACGTAAGAATATTACTTTCAACTATAATAAACGCAATGATAACAGAACTGCTTATTCCACCATCTTCTCCGACAAAAAAAAGAGAGAGAGAGAAAGAAAGATCTGGAAAAGATTCCAGCCCAGCAATTGTTGTTTCCTCCCAGAACGCAACATCCAACAAGAAAAATAAAGGACGAAAAACCTACTTTTGCTTCCACACAACCCCAAAACTATTTGTTTTCTTACTTCCTTCAAACCCATACACCAACGTCCTCATGACAGTTTGATTAATTATACCGAGCACGGCGAGGATTATTGATTATAAATTATTATCTCGCCAAAGGGATTCCAAATTACCCCGATTACCTACCCTCCCAACCCTTACACCATTGTTTTCTTCCTCTATTTTAGTTTATCTCGAGCGCACGAGGCTAAATTGCAAGATAATTCGTTTGCCTAGTTCGTTCCTCGGCCCTCTTTTACCACCCTCTTGGTATGTATTTTCATATCTGGAAAACAGGCGAGTCCCGGTTAGGTGTTTGGGCATGCATCTTTCCTTATACTCTCCGCACTCCTCCTAAAACAAAAGACCACCGTTTAAAATTCCGTTAATTAAGTTTTAGAAGAGGGGGTTGGGGCAGACGAGATCTCATTTTAGGATCGTTCTGATGGCGTTCAGACGATTAGTTGGTGTCCCAGCGAAGAAGAAGCCTCTCCGAATTAATTGCCTAATGACGAGGAAATGTAGATTTTTTTGCAGAGATGGAATTAATTAAATCGTTTGTGTTTCAGTGTTTATATTGATTCCCTTTCTCTCTATCTCCCTTTGTAGATGCCTCTTTTCTGTTCCTTCTGTCTATCTGTGGGCTGATGTCCACAAAAGTTAGCGTAAAATGTTAGAAATTTTCTTCGGTATTTTTTGACGTTGAAATATGCTTCATAATCTTTTTTTTATTTATTTATTTCTTGTTATGGAGCTGTGGTATGTCACGGGATGCAGTCCATCTTCTTCAAATTTTTCAGTGTTTTGAAGCAAGGTTTTAATTAAACCACATCAATGTGTCAACCATGTCTGAATGGTTGACGACTTTTATCTGACGTAGGTTTTAATTTTAATCATAGAATGCCATATTTCGGTTGAAATAGGATGCTCTTATTATATATTTCTCATTTGACATATTTTTTATGCAAATGATTGAATGCATTGTGTACAAGTAGCATATTTTAATGCAGTAATAACTTCTGTTTAAATATAGTAATTTTTTCCTGCGTAAAATACTTTTTTTTATTTTTCATCCAATTTTGTGATGCTAAATTAATTTTACTTTACATGTTAAACTAAAAAATGGCGTAAATTCTTAATGCTTTTGAATTTTAAGAGCACAATGCAGACATTTAATGTATGCATTATACATACAATAAATGCAATATATATGTATTATACATGTGTAATATACATATATTGAATGTAATATATGTATTATACTATATCGAATGTATTGTACTTGTATTATATATACATTAAATGTATATACACACTCAATGTATTACATACATATGTTTTAGAAAAGGAGACCGTACCAAAAACGAGGAGTTTTTCTTTTTAAAAAAGTTCAAGTTTTTTTTCCAGCTCTTTAATACTTTCAATGGTAATCTTCAAATAATATTTACTTGTGCATTAATTATATAGCTTTAAAATATACAGCTTCGAATATATATTCAATTGAAGAACTTTTTTACTAAAAATCAAGTGTATATTAACTACAGAAGATATTACAAAGGGATATAAAAAAAATATTGCTTTGGATTTTGAAATTAAAGAGCGCACCCTTTTTACTTTAGGGATGTTAGAAATAGATCATCCCTATTTAAAATGGATTTCACAGAAATGTTCTTGGCAGTATTATAACAATTATCTCTCAGGTAAATTGATGTTATAACTATGAGCCTGTGAATTTATTTTTAAAATATTGATCTAAAAAAACAGAAAATTATGTATTTTAAATCAAAATCAATACATTTATTTTTATTTCTCATTTACAAAGCACTTTGATGATTCAACATCTAACTTATAAATATAAGCAAAGATCCAAGAGAGAGACATAAAAAATAGTTACGATACGATTTTTTTTTATTTCAAATAATAGTATTCTCAGATATAAGAATAAAGGGAACTATGAAACTCAAGCAGCCAGTTTTATGAGCAATCCCAAAAACACTACGTACAATTTTAAAACATAAGAGTATGTTTATTTTGTAAATTTTTTATGAAGCAGCTGAGTATTTGTAGCGAACTTTCAATTGTTTTGGTGTATATTATCATCAAATAATAAATAGAAATTTATCTTATTATTATTATTTATATAATTATTATATTAAATAAATCTCTTTTTTAAATAAGATATTTTTAATTATTTTTATATCTATTTATTTTAGATTATTTTAGTTTACTACAGCCTATTTCCTCTGAAAAATTTTAAACATGTTCTACTCCTTTTTATAACAGTGAACCATAAAGAAAAATTAATAATGATCAAATAAATTGCATTATTAAGCATCGTTCAGAACCATTAATGAATTAATACGAAATGTTAATTATGGTGTTTAGTATATAACTAATTTTTACTAATCCTAGTAATTATTTAACTATCGGAAAAAGAAAAAAAGCTGAAATGAAAAAGTGTAGCAAAAAAATTAGATCAGTATCAAAGATTAAAGCAAGGCATTTAATTATCAAGAAGCTGAAAGTCTCAAAAATAAAAAAACTTTTTATCTCTCACAAGAAACGAGATTTTACGTTACAAAAAAATCGTTCTAGCCGGAGAAAACACTCCTGTTTTTCTCAGACATTTCAAATTAAGAACATTCTGAATTTTAAAGCTCACCCTCAGTATCAAACAGCCATTTATCTTCTTTAAATATTAAGCTTGTTCTAGAAAAGAATGAAGAATGTTTCCGAGATTATCGTCTGCAAAAAAAGAACACCACGCCATTTTGTTGCAAAAAACAACCTTTTAGAGCATAGTCTTTCGTCTTCTTCACAGTTAGTATTTTTTTCTCCCTTATGCTTTACTCCCAATTACTTCGAGTTTATTTTGTTTTTTTTTTATATATAGGGACATATTATTCTCGTAAGAGTGGTTGGAAATAAATTTATTCTTTATGTACAGAAAGTGATTGCAACAACAATCTTCATGCATCATTTCGGAATGAAAAATAGCAACGGGAAATGTCGTTCTTCGATAGAAAACTCATCTGGGCACTACATAGAACTAAACAAACAAGATATCAACTGGCAAGTCGTACGTGATGATGGAACACATTGAATAAGTGATCGAGAATTTTTAGCCGGCTTCAGTTTAGGAATGTATCATGTTTTTGACAAGGCTTTCGATCAATTTCTAAGACCATTTTGTTTTCTTATAGATTGAAAGTTCTTCCCCGCCTTGCCTTAACTCAATTAATAATGGATCACATAAAAATGTCAACTAAAAAATTTCGTGGTGGTTGTGATATGGCGATAATTATACGCGAAATGTTCTTGTAAAGTAAGATACATTTTTGACGAGTATTAAATGATGCTGTGACACGAAAATTACGTATAAATTTTCGATTAAAATTTCTTTCAGAAGTATTAAAGTGATCGATTTTTATAAAGTCACCATTTTTTTTATTAAAAATATACCGAAACAAAGTATATGTAATATTTATTTGAATTTTAAGCTACTATATTAAAAGCAATTTAAGAGTACAAGCACTACCAATTAATTGCTTATACTTTATATTTAATACTTATTTATGTAAAAAGAACCGACATAATTTAAAAGTTAATCATACTTAAATTTTAATATAGAAATATTTGTGAAAAATGCTGTGATACTACTTAATTTTATTTAATAGTTTGTTTCTAACTCATTGCACACAAAACACTTAGGCTATATCTTAGAGCTATCTTTTGTGGCCGCGGTAGCCGAGTGGTATAGGTATCGGACCGTGGCTTGCTTTGTCACGGGTTCGAGCCCAGTACCACTAAAGACCCGACGTGTAGGGCAGCGATGCACGTTAAATCTGTCGAGAGCTGAAACGTCCTCCCGTTGGTGTGGTGTGGTAGTTAGGAGAGGGGGTGCCAGCTCAGGTGTCGTCCACGTCACTTGGCCATGGTTCCAAATTACGTGGTCCGTCGCCAAAAGCCCTCGTGTAGCTGAACAGTGCGACGTTAATATTCAATCAATCATAGAGCTATCTTTTCATCGTTTTTAACTATTATTTCTGTCTATTGTCTATTTTTAATTTTCTCATGTTTAATTAAAATACTTTTGTTTTAAAATAGATTTGTTAATTGTACCAACACAATCATTCGTTTTCCCTGTGAATAATAGTAGCCAAAGTGTATTCCAAAGATGCCTTTTATTTTTATAATGTGTAACTCAAATAATCAAAAAGATCTCCAGATAAATGATATTTCCAAAATTTTCAAAAACTTGATTCGTATTAAGTTCAACCAGCATCGATTACGCATTTGAATTCTTTTCACCGACTGAAAAAACATATTTAGAATAATTTCAATAGATCCCAATAGAAGCAACATAACTTTAACAACAAACAATTATATATCAGCAAATAAATGAATTAAAGTTACTTGAATTATTGAATTAAAGCAGGTGATAATAATATGGTTTCCTTATTTCTTAAAGTATATAAAAAAGGCAGTTTTTTTAAAGTAAGCAAATAGTTTTCTATGCTTTAATAAGTTGTATTTCAAAATAGATTATACAATACTAAAAAAAACTTTGGTCCTACTTTTTCTGAATTAAAATTTCTTTTCAAAAAGTAGTTTTTAAAATTCGTGAAACTATTCATAATCCTTAAAACTTCCTTTAACTTCAGTTTAAAAGAATTACTGAAAACCATTCAAATTGCATTAACTAAAATATATACTAAATCACATTTAATATCAATAAAGTTCGACTATGCTTTGATCTTACACCCTTACTTGATAAGGATTCAGTTCAAAATTTATCTTATTACCTATTGACAATATCAGACAAATTTAAAAACAAAATTGTGGTACGAAATTATTTATATCTACTTTTTTTACTCAAACAAAATTCAGAAACCAATCAAAAAATTAAAATTCGAGGGAACACATCTTAATGTAAAAGAAATTTAATTTTGCACTCAAGTTCAGTTACAATTTATCTATCCTTCACGAGGATAATAAATCTAAATTCACTTTAAAAGTTCCAAAACTTTCCATTTTATTTAATTTCCTGGAATAAGAAAAAAAAATTTCCAATCACTTTTCCCTCAAGAAATAATCCTGCAAAAAAAAGAGGGAATTCTATCGCCATTTTATTTTAATCGCCTCACATTTAGAATAATTTCCGACAATAAAGCGTCGAAGAGATTCAAATAAACAGGTTACAGTTAAAATCGATTTCCTAATAAATTCCCGAACAAAATGAAGGATAAAAAAGAAAAATAATAAAACGAACAGGCAAGAGCGAAACTACCGCCTTTCATAACGTCCAGGAGAAGTGAACCATGGTGCACCGGATGTCATGACGTCTTTTGGAGAAGTTAATTTCCTGTGGTAAAATCTAATTCGAATTTTCTCCGCCATGTTGGCGTTTCTGCACAAGAAGACATACGACAACTCAACCCTTAGTGAAATGTCAGGTAGAAAACACACTGATAAAGCTCTCCGAATCTGTATCCTTTTCACTTGTCATAGCTAAATTTTAATCAAAAAGTTTCTGACTAATTTTTTTTAATAAAACTTTTAATAAATCATCACGTTAAAAATTCTTAGAAGTTATTGTTTGTACTCTTGAAGGGCAATTAATAGCTATAGAGAGAGAGCAAAAAGTTTTAAAATTACATGTATTTGCAGCGTTCATCGCATATTAGAATGAAATTCATTGAAAATAAAGATTTATTTTTATATAGACCAGTATTATTCCTTCAACTAAATTATTTTCCAGTTCATTCAACTAGCAGATATTTCTTTAAAATAGAACTCCTCTCAATTGTTTTTAATAAGCAAGCCTTAAATGAAACAAATGTGTTAATTAAGACCGATTTTGCAGCGCAATAAAAATTCCAAGCGTTATAAATACAAACGTGTTATTTATTATAAGAATCCATTCAATAAAAACCATGTTTACATAATAATATTTCAATTTTCTTGGAATTAAAAATAATCTTATCAAAAACACTATTTTAAATTATTTCTAGTGTTTTACTGAGTATTTTAGCTATTTCTAATGTTTTATTCGAATTGTTTGTTTGTAAGCTATAAAAAAATTAGGTGCTTAAGTACTATCGCAACCATATTGGCAACATTGAATAAAACCGCACGAATTCTAAATATATGCTGGTGGGAGTATGGAACAATTAGTCGAAATATACTATGAAAAATAATAAGTAATTATAAGAAAATAATCAATAAAAGAAAAAAATAACTAATTTTTATTTAGTTGTATTATTATTATTTTCAATTTTTTGTTTTTCTCTCAATTTTATTATTTAAGAATTCGGTAAATCCAAGATTCGCATTTTAGTATTCGAGCTTGCCATATCAACCAACAATTAGAATAGTGAAGAAATATGAAACGAAGCACATGGTTGCCAATTCAACGCTTACGATACGTGCGAAATTGGGGTTGCAAATTTTGTGAGTTATTTTGAAAGTAGGCAAGGTTGCAATAGCATGTAAATGACTAAAACTTTGAAAAGATTGGAAGTTTGACTTATTTCCATCCTCAATGCCTCTCAATTGTTTCTTTAGACAATTAAAGTAATATGAAAGCCCACTAAAAAATCGTTATTTGAATTTTTGTGTTCTTTTCAATTTTTAACAAAATGAAATTCATATTTATAAAACATATAACGTGACAACATTAACTCATAATGTGTGTATTTTATCAGAAAAGAGAAAAAATTAGAGAGTATTGGTATGTATCATATAGATTTTTTCATAAAGAAAAAAAATTTAATTATTCCTTAGAACGGAAAATATACATAAAACATTTTTACTAAAAAAAGTCTCGATAAAGAATTTTTGTAATTGCATTTAAACGTACAATTCTGATACATTATAATAATTATTTTCCTGACAAAATATATCCATTAAAACTTTATTCATACCTAATAATTATATAGTATGAACCGTTAACTATTCATGAATAGATACGTTTTGATGATTTTAATAAATACATAATAAGTTAATTGCAGCACACAATGTAAAGTAACCCTGCGTTATTTTTCATACATATTTTGCCTCTGAAAATAAGGGAAATGTTTTTATATGTAAGAAGCAGGATAGATAGATATAAATTAATTGAATTTTAAATAACTCATTGCTATACCTGCATAACCTTTTAAATATTAAATAATAAAAAAATTATTTTTACTTTAATCAAAATTATAGAATGAGCTAAATTCATGTGATATCATAGTCACATGAAAACGACAAACACGTGTTTCTAGCCCATCAGTTCAAAAAGTCAAGTGACGTCATAGCCACATGATAAATGTAATCATGTGTTTCCAGCTAATCAGTTCATGAATTTCGTTGTTGCCAACTTCTGTTCTTTGCAAAAATTTTCTCTTAAAAAGTACATATTTATAAAAAAAAAATAGTAACGCACATAAACATTCAAAATGCCATTGATTTAAAAATACATGCATAACATATATATAAGACTTTTTAAAGAAACTTTTATTTTTAATACTTAAGCATCTGTACCCAATTATAAAATCTGAAATTTTATCTAAATTTTACAAGTAGAAGAGAAAGTTTAATATAATAGAGAACACGCGCTTTTTTTTTATCATGTGACTGTCTTGAATTCAGCCCAATGAAAAATGAAATAATATGAATATTACACGAAATTTTAAATTATATGTATATTTTTACCAAAAAACGTTTTTATCTGGGTGTAATAAAATAATTAATTTCAATCAATTTCAAAAAAAAAGTTCCGAGACTACAAAAACCATTAATAACTGTTTCTGTACCAATAAACTTTTTCAGCACATAATGTTCTATTGCAAAGAAAACATTTTTACATTCGAAGGAGGGATTCTTGGAAAGTTGAAACGATTGTCAATGACTAAATGGTACGAGTAGGAAAAACCAGTAATATGGTTACCCATTATTCCATAATCAAGTATTTTGGTAATTTTACATGAAAAATATTTCTTCGATCATGAACATAATATTTACATTCAGAAGACTTGTTCTCTCTCCATACTAAAATATAAATTAAGAGAGGGGGAGAGAGAAAATGAAAAATTGATTCTCAGTCTTTCATAAAACTTTCAGTTTCTGTCGAAAGATTGTTGTCGAACGAAATCCCTACACTCTAATCTGTTTGACGAAACATATCAATCCGCAAAGTATTAGCTGAGTTATGAATATTTTGCCTATAACTTAATGCCACAAAAAGTTTTTAAAAAGATCCATTTAGAGCCTTTTTTCGTAAATTCGAATAAAATTTTCATTATGAAACTTAAATTACAAGAACAAAAGTTATGTGAAAGCTATAAGTATATGCCTTCAGAATTCAATTTGTTTTAAATGATAAAAGATAATAATAAATGTAATCCAAAACATATAAAAAATTTAAAAACAAGTCATTTTAAAATTACTGTTAAAAAATTTAGTTTTATTTTCCGAAACTAGCTAATTTTAAAAATAGTTGTGTTAAAATAAAAGATCAGCAAAGTTTATACATATCCTAAAAAGGGTCCTTTATTGCACCTTTGATCGTTGGTTTCTGCCTTTTTAATGGACCTAAAGCTTACAAAATTAATCGTGGTGTTTTTAGAAAAAAATTCGTATTTCTAAATTCCTCCTTAAGTTAAAATGGAGATTTATTAGTAATTTGAAATAGTTTCAAAGTTTGGGTCAAACATTTTCATCAAAAGCTATAAATAAAATTTTAAAATGTTATAGAAATCTTTGGAATCATGTAATTATACTTAGGATGTTGATTTTATATAAGGAGTATGCATATTTTAAATGTACGTTATTGTTAGATTTACGCTTACGATTGGTTAAGTTTGAAGTTTCTATTTAAATTAGCTACATTAATCATTGAATACTTTTTTATTACGATAAAATCTAAAAATAGAATCCATTTTTTTCATTCTCTTAGGAATAAAAAGCCCCTTCCCTGCATCTTAAGTTTAATCTTAATTCTCTTTTAATTCCTGATAAGTTTTCCCATTGCCAATTTTTTTGTTTTTTGTTTTCGTACATGACATTTCTTGTTTCATAAAATTGCTTGCACTCTATTTAGATATGTTGTTGTTTCAAATCCCATCGGAGAAGGAAATCCTACACCAAGTCCATTTGACGTTTCCACATAAGAATGTCACAAACCAGATCTTGATCTCCAAACAATTGTCCCTGGGAAATGCCCCAGCAGTCCAGAATATGAGCAGGAGAAGCAGGGAAAGAGAAGGGACAGGTAAAGAAAGGCTTTACCCCCCTGCACAAAGGTCATACCACGCAGGTGACCTCTTCTAAAGCGAGCCAAGGCCGTCTGAAGAGCCCTGGATCTCCTGCATTGTAGATATAGGCAAGGACTCTTAACTGCGTAGCAGTGGTGAGCAGGAGGGTTTCGCCAAGCCAAATTCCTTTTAACTCTGTGGACGGAATAAATTTCAGAATGGCTCAAGATTGAGGAACTTGGGTAAGGGAGATCACAGCTATATATATATATATATATATATATATATATATATATATCTGTGTGCTGTCAATAAAGATCCAAATATTGTCCTTATTAGAGCTGAGAGCATGATCGAGAGCACCACTAATAGCAATGAGTTCCGATTTAAAGACGGAAAAGTGGTTAAAGCTCCTGGTGCTATTTAGATGTAATTTTTCCTTTAAAAATATGTTGATTTTTGCAAGTTAATTTCATTTCTGTATTTGTTTTATTTCCAATTTATCTTGTTTGACGGAACAATATTTTCAAATGGCTATTTTGTAATGTCAATTATCGCAAGCATTATTTTTAAATTATTATTCTAAAGCAGTTTTGTAAAAAAGATGTCATTATTTTTTTCTTTGAGTGTTTAATTACATATTAACTTTAAAATTTAGTTTTAATGATGACTCGGTTAATAAATTCCCTTTTGAATTCGGAAGACATTTTAACTTTAGAAAGGATAAGAACACACATTTCTAAGACAGTATTTAATAATACTCGTAAAAGTTGAATTGCTAAAGAAAAAAAACTACAAAGAAGTATGGGCTTCATTTTTAGTTAGAACTATAGATAAGTGGTTTTATTACTTATTTAAACTATGCGCATTTTGAAAGTCCAACTGAGAATAAATTAAAGAAATAAAATAAAAGCTACTCGAATAGGAGAGAGAATCCCAGAAAATTTTGAATGATCTTAAGAGAAGAAATAAGCTCTAGCCTCTGGTCTAGACACCAGTCCTCATTACAGTCTAGACTATTTGACTTTCGTGAGTTAATTTCAATGATAATGAACCTTAAATAATATCAGTCCAATCAGATAATTGAGAACGTGGCACGAAAAGGGTTGTCAGAAATTGGATTGTAAGGGTGTTTTTTTTTTTCAAAGACAACTTGAATGTCAATTAAGCCATTTTAAATATCCATATAAATCCGATCATTATACAGAATAGCAACTCAGACTTAAGGCTATCTGATGCATAGAAAATCAGTTTCAAATGTTAATGTAAATTCGAAAACCGCCCTTAGAAACCACCTTTAACGTGACCTTAAAAATACACAATGAGAAAATTTTGCTTGGACTATCTTCAGGAGAAAGTGCAGTATTTTTAACATTTCTAAAAAAGGCATCTTCAAAACTTTGAGAACCCCGAGGTCGTTATTATTGTGGGATGAAATGATGAAGACTGACAGGGAAAGACAGCACAATAATGGATAGCGGCTGCGTTCCACACCACACCACACGCTTCAGAACGTGTTTAACATCTTGCAAGGATAATCACGCACGTGCGCTATCTTAGCCGACATTGCTGTAGGGAAAAAAAGAGAGAATTTACCTCCCTTCCCCCAAAAGTAACAAGTAGCGCCAGCAGAAAAGAGAAAGGGAGCTTTTAAAATAGAGCGTTACAAAACGAAAATTGGGACTTGATCCACGACGCACTCAACCGATCTCGTAATTCTTAACCATGGTAGAGTGACGAGGACAACACCCAACTATTCCATATCACACCGGCGAGAGAACATAAAGCAGTGATGATCGAGCGCTGTGCCGTGGCCCTTTTGTGTGCCCCCCAATTTTTTTTTAATTATTAATCATACTTTGAGAAAAAAATCCCGAACCAGATCATTCGGCAGAGATTTAAAGAAATAAACTATATATATTCACAAGATTATTATTGATCGTTTCAAATACTAGAAGATAGAGTTATTCGTAACTTTCCAAACTTAAATATATCAAAATTTGATTGGGTTCGTAATCCTTTAGTGATAATGAATACATCTGTATATGCATTCATTTTGAATGAAGAGGAACAACTAATTTCCTTCTGTAATAATCGAGATTTAATTTCAAAACATTCGAAAGAGTCAATTAATTCATTTTGGATTAAGATTAGAGGCGATCATAGCATAACAGCTAAAATATTTAAAAATATTGTTACAATTTTCTACATCTTTCTTGTGTGAATTCGGATTTTCAGCATTAACAAATATAAAAGTGAAAAAAGTTCGAGATTTTTTTTTTTATATGCAGATAACGAAAAGAGGGTGGCATTATCATTTTTACGACCCCATATAATCGAAATCATCAAAACTCGTTAAGCTTAGGTTTCGCATTAAGTGTTAATTAATTCATAATTAATTACTCAATAAACATTGTATTGCCTTTGTCTTACATGTTTTATTTGCCATTAACATTATTATCCTAAACTATTTTACATAATATGTAATAAATACGTAAAATTCTTTTAAATTTATTTTATTGTTAGTGTGTCACCAAATTTCGAAATTATTCAAAACTACAGGAAAAAGGTTGAGAATGACTGACTAAGAACTTTTATAAATTTCAAGCACTCCTTTTTTTGAGGATCTATACGGGCACTAGAATTCGAACCCGCGACTCGAAGGAAAAAATGCTGGTCTCGAATTCGTGACAACCATAACTTGGCTACGATGGCCATCAAAAGTTTTCAAGTATTCAAAATAGAAGAAAAGCAGTCAAGTATACTATCTATCAAAGTATTCTTATCTAGAGTCGAGGATTAAAGAATATATTTTAATACAATCGAATTATTAGCATCGTCTCAATACGCTTCAGGTAAATTGCTATTTAAAACACGAGGAACGTGGTTTTTTGCGCATAATAAATTTATTCATCTTATGCTACTGTACTTTTAAAATTTCATTATCAATGTAAAAGAACCATGAAAAGTAACCCGCGTAATACGTTTGTAAACGTATTTGTTTTTGCATATTTGTATAATATTTGAGTAAATTTTGCTGATTTCTACTGCGTATTAAATAGTTACTTAATTGGATCGAGAAGCGATTCAAAATAATTTTTAGAACTTTAAAATATATGTGACTTTGTTATCAAACAAGTAATATAAAAAAATTAAGTCCATTCCTACTTAGATCAACAAAGAAAATTTTATTTTAGCTACTTTTTATTAAATAGTTACAATTAATATAAATATGTATATACATATGGCAGAATCACAACATTAAGTGGTAATTAATTTTTATTAATTATCATTAAAGTATCGTATTGTCATCCAAAACAATCGTGTATATAAATTTCAGTTCAACTGAATACTTTAACACATGAGAAAAAAACCTATTCAAGTTTTGACACAATTCGCAAAAGGGTCGCTAAGTCGCCAGAAATTATGCCAACGTGGTTGTATTTGTAATTCTTTAAATAATTAATTTTAATCATTTAATTTTTATTAATTATTATTATATTATTGTATTCTCATCCAATATAAATTTCAGTTCAACTGAATACTTTAAAACGTGAGAAAAAAACCTTTTTCAAGTTTTGACACAAGTCGCCAAAACTGATGTATGTGGTTGTATTTTTTTGTAATTCTCTCTCTCTCTTTAAATAATTATTTTCAATCAATTAATTTTTAATAATTATTATTATATTATTGTATTGTTATCCAAAATAATCCTGTATATAAAATATCAGCTCAATTAAGCGCTTTAAAATGTATTTTATTAACGATTGAAAATTCCACCAAGATAAATAAATAAATAAATATAGAGACTGTGAGCTAATAGTAGGAATTTAAAACTCTTCTAGTTTTAAAATATTATAACTTATAAAAACAAAATTAAAAAAAGGTAAAAATATACTACATTACATAATCTCTCTTATATCGTAAAATCTGTCTTCCACCATATATAAAAGCGTTCAATAATTTGATATACATTGATATAGCATAATATAATCTATCATGCACCTAAGATTCTAAGAAATATTCTAAACTATGATTTCTCCTTAAAAGCTTTAATTAAAGTTATAATATTTGGATTTAATATTTAGTTGAAAACTTCAAAAACAAAATATATTTTTTAAGAAAAGAAATCCTTCAGCTTTACATTTTAAAAAAGTTAACGGAACTCCTCTTTCACGGTAAAACACTATTAATTCCATATTCCATATAAAAGTCTTCTAAAAACATATTTATTTGATGTTATTTGTTGTTATTATTGTATTATATGTATTAATAGTCAGAATTTCGTAGCAAAATTTTAATCCCTATAAAAGAAAAGAATGTAAAAACTAAATTTCTAAAATGGAGAATTTAAAAATTAAATTTTTGAACAAAATCGAATACAAAGCATTAACGGCATTAAATATTTCGATAGTACTTCTTAAGTCTCTTTTTGTTCAAGAGATGGCGCCACAAACAAAATTTTAAAAGATGCAGCGTCTTGTTTGTAATAAAGACCCTAATTTTTACATTATCATCAATACTTTAAAAAAAGAAAATTATTTAATATGCATCCATTTTTTCACTCTTCTTTTGGGAAGGATGATTTCAATTTTAGCTTTGAACTAAAAATTTCTCAAATTTTCGTCACATTTTAGACAGTTAGTAAAAATTATGGTAAAAATTGAATTTTAACTTTTATTTTAAATTATAATTCAATACTTGACACCCCTTAGTATAGCAACGGTGAAATTAGTTCGTCGCATTAAAATGTCGAATGCATTTTAATTTTAGCTCTAAGGGATATTTTTTTAATAAGACAAGTAAAAATAATGATTTCTATCTATCATATATTAAGTTCATTTTATGTAAACTATACTAGTCATAGATGGAAAACTCATAAAATTAATGATGAACCGTTTTAAAAACTAAAAAAAGAAACTGCAGATAGCGTTTATTTAACACAAAGAAAACTATCATCTGGGTTTGTATTTGTCCCTTGTTATGCTAAATAAAACTTACAATTAGTGAAAGGTGAATATATATAGAATAGTTTATCTGGAGCCTTTTGTAGCTGTGGCGCGCCAAATCAACCTACCAATGTGGTTCTGAGTGCCACACTGAGTGAAATATTTGAAACAATTCGATTCCCGCAATAGAATATAGATTTACACTTTTATTACATATTAATGATGTAAAATTTAACTATTCCTTCAATATGAATAAAAAATAAGATTTAACATTTATTACGTATTCTACAGCTCTTTAACATTTATTATAACATAAGAAATTAATAGAACATAAAATAGAATTCCTCTTCAATATAGTTCAATGAAAAACAAATATTTTAATGCAAACTTAGTTCCAGCGTCGCTTTTCTTCATATCGCAACATCAGGCAAAGAATTTATGGCTTTTCATTTTGCACGATTCTGAAACAAATTCTTTGCAGACTCAAAACACTTTTCATATAAGAAAAAAAATTGTTCAAGTATGTTGATCCAAACGCGGAACGCAGAGTGGATGTTATTTTCTCTCCATCAATAATTTAAATAAATTTAACTCAGTGGTGCAAAAGACCTTGAGGACCAAGGCCTACTGTGCCCATCTCAGTATACGTAACCATCGGGCGCTGAGGTGCGAGAGCAGATGTCCCGATCAGGTGGTCCGCCTGAAGCGAAATCCCCAGTGTTTAGTCCCCAAGCAAGCTTGGTATACTCATTTATAGACCCACTGAGGCAGTGATTCCCAAAGTAGTCTATGACGACCTGAAAGGGGTCCACGTCAGCGGAAAAAAATCGGGGGTCCATGAGGGGAGTCTATGGTGCTGACTCTCATTAAACCAAATCATGATTTTAAGTTTAAAAGAAAATTTAGTCAAGTGGAGAGATGAGATTTTATTTTCTAATAGATTTATTTACTGATTTTCATAAGGTTAATAATTTTTTTTTAAAATAAGAACCATGACCGCAACTACGGCTTTAAAAAGACATACCTGTTATTTATTACGAATTATGAAATATCGTGAGAATTTTTTAATTACTTTTCCTAGTGAGAAGGAGTTTCAGTGTGTGCTACCAACCTCCAAAACAAAAAAGAAGTTTGGGGGAATAAGGTCTGGACACTACTAACCGAGAAAATTTAGGGTTAAACTTGACACTATTGATTCCAAATGTTGAAAAATTGTTATTGAAGCACCAGACTTATTCCTCCCTTTAAAAGCATTTGTTTGTTGCTCAGTTATTTTATGTATTAATTCAATTTTAATTTAATTAACATGCTTTTCTTAAGTTTTAAAGACTATACTTGACTTGAGTTAGAAATTTAAATCGTATAAAATAAAATATATACCAGCTGTGTCAAAAAGATATTTCAATTGGTAAATTTGCAAAAATTTAATATTAGGTAAGCAGGGAACTACTCGAAACTAAAAAACATGGGAAGGGAGACAAAAAGTTTGGGAACCTCTGCACTTAAGGGACGAAAGGCTGAATCAACCTTGCCCAGCCCGAGGATAGAACCTCGAACTTGTGGTGTGGAAGCGAGTCACGCTACCACTCGACATACATAATTTAACTGTCTGTCGGTTGATCAAAGAATTACTACGAAAAAGCGAAGGAATCTGAAAGATCCTTCAGTTCAATTTCGTAGATGTTGCTCTACATCATTCTGAAAATGTTTGTCCAATAATTATCAATTTCCTTCCTCTCAAAAATTAGCAGAGTTGTGTAGAGTGTCACTGAAAACTGTACCACGTGTCGAATGTGCCATAGTTTGTCCACAACTGATCCAGTGGCTCAGTTATCGTTGTTTTATTGCCTTTCTTCCCAATTATTAAAGCTATTAATTAAAATTCGATTCCCTTACCTTCATATTTTTCTAGTATTTGTTCTAATAAATTTTTGTTTAATGTCTCAAAATATTTTTACTTTCTGAATTTATATCAAGTAAAGCGCTGATAATTCCCACAAACATATTTTTTTCGAAACTGTACACGACAGAGAAATTTTATACACCGACATTCTAATCATCCATTTTTTGAAAGAGAATACTTAGTATTTTAAAAACTTCCACCTTCTTGTATATGCGTCTCGTGCAACCGGTGCGTTGAGCGCTCCGGACATGTATATAAAGGGTGTTTTTTTTAGAGGTATAGAACTTTAAATTGCAATAAAACAACGATGTATTATTCGATTGACATGAATTTTTTTTTATTCGAAAGATACTCTTTGGCATTACATTTTAAATATGATTTCTGGCATATGACTGCCACGGCTGGCTCGGATGTAGTCCAATCTAGACGTCCAATTTTCGATGACTTTTTCCAACATTTGTGGCCGTATATCGGCAATAGCACGGCGAATGTTGTCTTCCAAATGGTCAAGCGTTTGTGGCTTATCCGCATAGACCAATGACTTTACATAGCCCCACAGAAAATAGTCTAGCGGTGTTAAATCACAAGATCTTGGAGGCGAATTGACAGGTCCAAAAGGTGAAATTAGGTGGTCACCAAACGTGTTTTTCAATAAATCGATTGTGGCACGAGCTGTGTAACATGTTGTGCCGTCTTGTTGGAACCACAGCTCCTGGACATCATGATTGTCCAATTCAGGAATGAAAAAGTTAGTAATCATGGCTCTATACCGATCACCATTGACTGTAACGTTGTGGCCTTCATCGTTTTTGAAGAAGTACGGACCAATGATTCCACCAGCCCATAAAGCGCACCAAACAGTCAGTTTTTCTGGATGTAACGGTGTTTCGACATACACTTGTGGATTAGCTTCACTCCAAATGCGGCAGTTTTGTTTGTTGACGTAGCCATTCAACCAGAAGTGCGCTTCATCGCTAAACAAAATTCGCTTATGAAAATCGACCATTATTTTCGAAATAAAATTGCACAATTTGAAAGCGTTGTTCAGGCGTGAGTCTATTCATGATGAATTGCCAAACCAAACTGAGAATATATCACTTGACAGCTGTTAAATCGGTCGCCATCTTGGAAAGTAATGCCAACTTAAACTTCTATACCTGGAAAAAAAACACTCTTTACGTCTTTTCGAAATATGATTATTTTTCTTGCGCTACTATCAGTAAAACAATTCCGAAGAACAATAGAAGGGCCTTGGCATTGTTTGCGAAGGGAGGGATTTACTTATTTCCGATTCCTTTTATATTGAAATTTACTTATTTGGGCCTTTTCTTCACTCCCCCCCCAAAAAAAAAAAAAAAATATGCCGCACACGCGCGCCCAAGTGAAAGACGGCGGCACTGAGGAGTGACTTTCTAATCGGCAGTTAAGGGAGCAATAAATTAATTAACTTCGTTAATAGAACTAGTAATTATTCCACTAAAAATACGAACTTTTTTGTAGAATGAAGGGGAACAACCGCATATTTTGGAGAGGTTTGACAATGGAGGATTTACATCATAATACAGATTGATAGAAACGGAAGAAAATATCGCAAATTTAGTTTCTTTTCAAAAGTTGACAAGTATTAAAATTTTCAAAAGGAGGGAAAATGCAAAGGATTTTGTTTTTGAATATTAATAAAAGTTTTAGTTCTATAATTTGATAGATTCTAATAAAAAGGAATATTTGATTCTGTAAGTATTTCCTTCACTTTATTTTCGAAAGCCTAAGTGAAGTATTCCTAATTTCTAACAATTCAAAACTTTTAAAATACCATTCCCTACATTTTAATTTATCATCTCCTTAACCTTTAAAAATTTAACATATTTAAAAGATTATAAGATTTTAACTTTTTAAAATCGTCTTTTTGTGGTAAATTCAGGATATTCTTCTAGGACTTTCCAAGTTATATCCCACGAATCATTGAAATGTGAGTATCAAACACCAATTCATCAGAAGATAGAATTAAGCCCCACGAACGTTAGAATCGTAAGTTAAAACCCGGGTATTAAATTTTTATTAGATGAGAAAAATAACTGTTGCTACAAAACCCCTTTTTTTAATGCCGTTCTTACCAGAGAAAAGATGGATTATCGGATCGAAGTCTCATCAATCATTTTTGAAAAATATTTATTCCCGTTCGTCGTTTATTATTACCGCCTATTTAATAAAATGATCATCACTCATTATTGAAAGCTTAAAAGTCATTTATCAGTTCGATTAAAGCCATCCATTATTCGGTATTCAAAAATAGTTCTCTTTTCATTAAATAAAAGAAAGTTTGAGTTTGACAGGGGATTATGAATTTACTACGCAACTATTCGAATAGTTTTTTGTAATTCATGACTGAAGTGAAATGAACGGCAGAAATAGTTAAATCAAATCTAAAATGTACATATTTTTTTTTTATGATAGAAATCACAAAGTAGGGAAAATTAATTATTTTGTTGCATTAAAAAGAGAGTTTCAAATTTATTTTTAACACTGTCACGGCTCGAAAGTCGTGAGTCTTAGAGAGTTCGAGGAAGAAGCAGACATGATCATAAGAATAAATAATTTCATTTAATCTCTTTAGCATTTTACAACATACACTTTCATAGCTTGACTCTGAGAGCAATATGAAATACTAACCAGTGGCATAACGTACACCCCAGTAACCCCCGCATTGCAGGGAGGAAGGAATTCTAGGGGGCCCAAAGCCTGAATGACGCCAAGTAAGTATTTGGCTTGGGTCCCAAAACCGGACTTTGCAGGGAGGCGGGGCTTCGTTACGCCACTGATCCTAACCCATAATCAGATAAGTAAATTACGAAAGGTACTTAACTAGAGTGGAAGCTCCTTGTATGATCCTTCTTGAAGCCTAATAGTGTGGTCAGCTTCAAGGTTGGTGACTTAACAACTTCCTCTGAGGAATATTAATCTTAAGATGCGTGGCCAACAGTCACTGTTTACTTTTACCAACACCAGTAATTCAGCTTAACGATCAACGCTTAACCATTAACTCGCATTCTCTACGACTGACACTTAAATAGTAGTTACATTTGCATAAAATCAAATCATCTGTACGGAAAGCGGTTTTTAAACTAAAATCACAATTAAAGAGTATTTTCCCTAGAATACTAGTAGGAGATCACAATAGAACCCGTAATAAAATGTTAACTATTAAATATATAGTAATTTTTTTAGTTAAACTTTAACTGCTATTGCGCGGTCTTACAAACTCTTGAACTTCTATCCGTAATCATTTCCACCTTTTACAGCCGTAACTAAGTCTTGCCTTCCTTAATACTTTTACAAATTTGCTTGAGATAAAAACAGCCGACGACGCCAATTACTTGAATAACATATTTATGAAAGGACAAGGACTACACGAAGACAAATAGACGAATGTACACATACGAATGTACACAGAACAGATTACTTACAATAGTTAAATACACACTCGCTATATAAACAAGCTGTACAAAGTTCAAAAAACGGTTTTCTGGGACAGTTCTACCAGCAGTAACTCAGACAGATAAAGTTTCTTTCTCTTACCTCAGTAAACGCTCAAGCAGATTCTGAACTCGATTGACTGAATTCAACTGGCTTTTGTTTCAAAGGTCTTTTTATAGCCGCATGAAAATTTCAACGAGGGGGGCTCAGATGAAAACGATCCGAGTCGTGTATCCATGAGATGCGTAAGGACAGAAATGAGACAGATATAATACATAGATAGAAACAACAATATATAAGGAGTGAAATGCATACAAAGTTTGCTAAATGAAATCCCCCGTGGCGTTTAGGCAGGCGTCCTATTGCTTAGGAAGGTTACGAATTCAGTCCGTGAAGAACGATGTTGGTTGATCATGGAACCAGTCCAAAACTGTAACCTTTACGTCATGGTCGGAGTGTAATAGTTGACTTATTAGGCTTTTCTTCAGCAATCCTAAGATGTGATAGTCGCAAGGTAATAGATCTGCACTGTAAGCTGGATGTTCCAGGACTTCCCATTTTTTACCGACCAGTGCCTCGATACACACCTTGTCGACATATGACCTTGCATTGTCGTGCAGAATGATGATACCAGGCGACAATATACAGAGGCGTTTGTTCCTGGTAGCCTTATGCAGTTTATCAAGTGCTTGGGTGTATCGTATGGCATTGATGGACACGTCTGGCTCCTTAAACTCTAGTAACTGGGGTCCCTGGATGTCAAAATATAATTCTCGAAAAATGCCCAATGACCACGTATTCTACGATGAATATTCACCGATTTATACCCTTCCAGTGCTAAAAACTTTCTTACAGCTGGCTGGTCTGTTTTGGACGCAGTTACATCCTCACCAGCTATTTTTAAACGAATGCCACATCCTTTCGAATGCAGTTATCACTAATCTGTTTGCACACGCCCGTGCATGATACATGCACCCTCACTATCGCGTTTGTTTTACTAAAATACATTGAAAACTGTTAGCTTAAGACGCTTCGAGTAACATTCATTTGAACATGCCTTATAGAAGGGACGATTCTAGAGTCTTCTTGATGATTCCTTGATGGTATCATATCCCACCCTCCAAATTTGTCACCAAGGCCAAAAAAGTTGGCAATCTGGTAACCCTGATCACATATTCCATTGTTTCCGTAATCTTGTTCAAGCTCATGCTAAAAATGTGTCTGTATAAAACTCAATTTTCCCTCAAGAAGAGTGTTGCTCCGCAGAAAATAACAATTCAATACTTTCAAGGTCACACATTAAGAATTATTCCAAATCCGTCATTTCTAGTTTCTCGGTCTGGCATACCGTGCCACAGTAATTCTGCGATTATTTGAAAGACAGTGAGAACGTGCATTCGTAGTAATATTCTCATTTAATGTGACATACTAAAGTGATATAATCGTTTTAGTGGCTTTGGCACAGAAAGAAAAAATACAACCTCACACAAAAGGATATAGAATACATGCAGGGCCGAATTTCACCCCTCTAGGCCAAGGAAATAATTCTGCCCCTCCTTAGCAAAGTTCAATTTACAATATGTAATTAAATATTTTATAAATTCGGACCCCGTAAATACCAATGAAGTACTCAGGGGGGGAGTCCAAACTCTTACCTTCATAGCCCTTCCAAGTATTGTTACTGTAATATTGGTGATGAGCAAAGTGTTGAACACATCTTATCTGTTTCTTGCTCATAATTAAATAAAGAAAAAAATTGTGAAAAGGTTAAACTGAATACGCTTAAAATCAATTGGCATCGTAATTTTTTTTTCAACTTGTTTCCAGAAAAGCTACATTCACAATATTTTGTAGTTTCCTCGATTTTCTTAGTAATTTCATTGTTTTGATTTTACAAATTTACTGTTTAGTGTATGTAACTTCATTGCTTTGGTTTTGTAAGTACCAAAATAGACTCCAATCATACATTCTAAAGCCCTCGAAGCAGCAAAGCGATTACTAAGCTATTTTGAGCAACAGGGATCTCGGAACAGTGCGCGGTAAATGAATTCTGACGTTCAAAAGATCAAGAAATGTAGTGCCAGTAAAAAAATAATTATTTATGCAAATGATTGGTTGATTTAACAATAAACTCCATTTTCCTTAAATATTTTGTCAAAGTAAAGGTATTGTTTCGTTTTTCTGTCATGACAATGTGTGAATCTAATAGAAAATTCACATCAATGTTGGAGCTTATGTTATCTTTCCATCCATATAAATACTGTAAATCGCGGTTCGCTAAAGGCGCAGCTTGAAAACCTAAGGCCCCAACTACTATGCGTTAAAGGTGTCATTATTAGCTTGAGAAATATTATAACAGAAAATTGAATGGCGAAATTGAAGTGCAGTTTTAAGCAGTGGCGTAATGGAGAACATTAAGGCTTCCTGCAATGTCAGGTTTGGGGACCCAATTCGGATACTGCCTGCGGAATTCTTTCTAAACTTTACATCTCTAAGCCATTCCTCAGGTTGACTGTTTGACCTTGAATATGCCAGATTTTGTCAACCTTAGTAAAAATTGGACTCATGGAAAACTTGTCTAGGATATATGCAAAGAGTAAAACGAAAAATACCTTTTAAACACCAATGGGTGGACCACACACTTACACAAATCCTTTGAATGCAACAGAAAAATGTGTAGAGACTATTATAATGATTGAATTATTTGAACTTTGCATGTTAACAGAGCAATTGTTATTTTAAAAATTTAAATATTACGTGTACGTTTTAAATCTTATACCTTTACTTATTCCAAAGAATTCTAATTTTCAATATTTCTTTATGCAGTCAAATTTCCATATAACTCCTATATTGAGAATATTTCTATTTTGCGGGCTTTTTCCTGGAACGAAGAACATTTTACTCTTTCTTCATAAAATAACCTCTAAATTGTGAAGCGCATTTTCTATTTAGCGAACATTTTCTCTCATAATTTTCGATTTTTTTTTCTTCTCCCTATCTTAAAAATATTTTTCAGGGCAATTTTTGAGCTATTCTATCTTTTAGCACATTTTATGATGATTAATGGACTGGTTTTACCAGGTGCCTAACTCACTTAAAGCAATGAAATTGCCATAATTTTTCAAAAAAAAAAAAGAACTCAAGTAAAATTAGCAGATTTTATAAGTAATTAAATGTAAGGACGCATGTGGTAGTATATGCTTAAAATTACTGGTTATAAAATAATATATATTTAAAATTACTTGTAGGTTTAAAATTAAAAAATGTCATAAAAAAAAATTCATTAATTTTAATATAAAATTATTTTTTAAGTTGAATTATATATATATATATATATATATATATATATATATATATATATATATATATATATACAGTGTATTCCTGGACAGTGGGGTTTTTAAATTATTCTCCTTGCCGATCACTTTTTGATGGGGAAGATATATAAAAAGAATAGGGATATTAATTTTCAAAAAAAGTATGAAAATTTACTTTTTTAAATAAAATATAATGTTTATGAATCAAAAATTTGTTTTATGTGGTCTGTAAAGTACATTAAATGATGAATCTCTATTTAACGAACTTTTTTCGGGATTTAGCAATTTTGTTAGAGAACCAGCCGTATTTAACAAAATTGCTTCGAAAAGGAAAAAACATTACTCTAAAAATCAAATACCGAAATAAATTGAATTTTTCAACAAAAACCGATTTAATTGTATTTTTGGGTCAGAAAGAAATATAGTTTAGGTTTTTATTTCATAAAAAATCGTAATTCGCGTTTGTTCTGAACGTTCCACGCCACAGCAGTTGTTTTATGAAACTCACATCCACAGAGGTTAACTGTTCAGTGTTTATTTTTTAGACTTAAGCAATATCTTATAAACAATGCGCCAAAATATGAATTATGAATCGGCCGCGTTAGCCAAGCGTTCATAGTCATGAGTTCGAGTCCTGAAAACTCGTCGTGTAGAGGGACTGATGCATGTAAAATCAGTTGTTCTTCAAATGCCTCTTGTTGGCGTGGTGTGGAAACGACGCAGAAACAGAGCTTTTGCAAACAGTATTTTAAGTAAAATTGTGTTTTATTTATAAGAAAAAGTATCAATATTCTATCGAAAGGAGAGATGGAAACCCCATGAAAGCATTTGTACATAATTTGAATGAGGAAGGAGAATCCTTAAAGGCAAAAGTTGAAAATACAATCGCTGGTAGGAAGTAGTACTGTGAGGTTAATACTGTCTGAACACCTATCACTGCTATCAATATTCAGGAACCTCCTTTAAATTGAGATTGTTTCCTTTTACATTTAAGATTTAAATGGGTGATATTCGTGTGGCCAAAAAGTAAGTCTCGGTAAGTAAATCCAAAAAACCTTTCAGTTGCAAAAGATTATAAAAGCCTTATGAATCAGCACAGACATTCGCATCTGACTAGGATATGAACCGATTTCAATCACTCAGCTATTGAAGAATTCATTCTGGAAAGGGGGGATTCGCTGAAATAGAAAACAATAAAGAGAAAATTTCAGACTTCCTGGTAATTTTTCAAAATTTGGTAATAGTTCACGAGAATAATTCTAAAACTCCAACTCATTACATCAGATCCGCAAAAACCGCGTCATCCGTTCCGAAAACCAAAATTAAATCAAAAACATTGGGAAACGTGCAAACTTATTTTCTGAAATGGGTCGCATAAAGTAGTGAATTGCAAAAGAAAAGCTCTTAAAATCCTGTGTTTAATGACGCTGGCACAACGACACAGCAGTGGAGAAATATGAGCCTAACCTGTCCACAATGAAAGACCTTTTCAAGAACAATACCAGGGGTGCCCCCTTTTTGAAAAGGAAAACACTTAGAAATATATGATCAAAAATCTTATCTTATGATAATAGATGATCCATATGTTCCTCTTTTATTTGTCTGGGTCCCATTCATCATCTTGAGCCCGGCTTAAAGGAAGAAAAAAGCCCCATCTCTGTAAGAAGTCTGCGCCCTTGTATCTAATTAAAGCAGCAAGGGATTTGGAAAAAGATTTAGGAACTTAATCCCAGACCCGCCATCAATCTTCCCAGCGGATACGCACAATACGGGCGGATAGAAAATTGGAGAAATTTCTCCACGGTAAAGAACATTTATCGCAATTATAAAGGACAGCCAAAACAATTTCGGGTTATATTGTTGTTGACGCAATGGTTAGGATATTATTAGTCGACGGGAATTGTAATTAATTACCATACACTAATTCGTTCTCTGGAATAGTAGATGGGTTGGATGTTAAAAGTTTTTTAGAGCGGATGTGAGTATTGTGAATGATTAATTTCCCCCAAGGAAAATGTAATTACGAATTTACTAACAATAAGACCTTTTTCATCTTCTTTTTTCCGTTTCCGTGTATTTTATTGACAACAGATGGACATTAATCTAAAATGGGGACTTATTTTTGGATGTAGTTTTATTCTTCAATCTCGTTTCAAGGAGTTTGATTGAACACCATCTAAAATTTTGCGAATAATTCAATCATCAATATTGTCTCTCATTAAAGAATCAACGACAATTCAGGCTCACTAATCTGTCTAATTGCATAGTAATTAAAGAATCATTTATTATTTTCAAATTTTCAATGAAAGAAATTTATGTAAATTGCACGCTTGTTTCGACAAGAAATATTTTAGTAATACTGCAAAAATACACGCCTTTCCAAGATAGTGAACAGCGAAGTTCTTTTAAAGTGAAAAACACTTCATTGATTTGATTTTAATTTATGTCGCACTAACAAACAACACAAGGGCTGTTGGCGAAAGGTCTCATAACTTTGAACCAGGGCCAGGGGAGGAGGACAACACCTGAATACACCTGACATGCCCTCTTTAAGCTTCCACGCCACACCAACGGGAGGACTGTGAGTCTCGACAGGTTAACAGCTCCTCTACACGGAAGGTCCTCAATGGCACTAGATTTCAAACCCGCGACTCGACATTGCCAGCCACGAGTTTGCAACCATCACCCCTCAATTACAACAGCCAAACATTGCAATATAAAGTAGATAAGGGGGTTAAAATTTTAAATACGCAAGTGAGTTAGTTAATTATCAAAACACAAGTAATATAAAAAAAAATTTAAGTCAATTCCTACTTAGATCAAAAAAGAAAATTTTTATTTCAGCTACTTTTTATTAAATAGTTACAATTAATATAAATATACAATATCACAACATTAAGTGGTAACTAATTTTTATTAATTATCATTAAAGTATCGTATTGTCATCCAAAACAATCGTGTGTATAAAATTTCAGTTCAACTGAATGCTATAGAACGTGAGAAAAAAAATCTTTAAAAGTTTTGACCCAAGTCGCTAAAAATGAAACCAACGTCACTGTATCTGTAATTATTTAAATGATTAGTTTCAGTCAATTAATTTTAATTAATTATATTAAATTATCGTTTTTTTGCCCAAAACAATATTGTATAGAAAACTTCAGCTCAAGCGAACGCTTTAAAATGTGAGGAAAAACCTTTTCAAGTTTTGACATAAGTCTCCAAAATGGTCGCCAAAAATGATGTCAACGTGACTGTATCTGTAATTCTTTGAAAAATTAGTTTTAATCAGTTTTAGTAATTATAATTAAATTACTGTATTGTCATCCAAAATAATCATATATGTAAAATTTCAGTTCAATTAAGCGCTTTAAAATGTATTTTATTAACGATTGAAAATTCCACGAAAATAAATAAATATATACATATATAGAGAGAGAGCTAATAGTAGGAATTGAATAAATACAAAGAAAATTTCAAAAATCGAAGTAAAAATGTAATTTTATAGAAAAACTTTATTATTGTTTGCTCCTTGTGCTGCATTATATAGTATTCAAATAAATACAATTTAAGCATGAAAAAGAAAAGCAGATACGAATTCTAAATAGTTAAGACGGGGGATGTATTTAATAATATATAGGACAATATATATATATATATATATATATATATATGGATTTCCCAAGACAAAAAATTCATAACAATAATGTGTTTTGCAGAGTTCACACTTGATGTAACGACACTTCTACAAACAGCTGGAGAAAATTTATATATTCCAGGAGAGGGGTCAGCAACCTTTTAGCTGTGGCGTGCCAAATCAAACTACAAATAAAATTCAGCGTGCCACATATAGTAGGACATTTCTGAAACAATTTATTCTCTCGCGATAATGCATGCACATTTAGGGAATAGAGGTCAACTATATAGATTGACAGTTTTATTATATATTAATTGTGCTCTTCATTTAAAGATAACATAAAAATAACAGCATAAAATATAACCAATTCTTTAACAAAAATAAAATACTAAAACTGTACACATATTATGTATTTTTAAACATATTTATTAAATTAAGGAACATAAAATATAAAAATATTTCCCTTCATTATAATTAAATAAAATGATAATTACAAATTTTAATGCGAACCGCTCTGCTTTCATATCTACTATAAGTTGTGACTTTCAATTCAACGTGATTTTGAGCATTCAGTTGTTGAACAATTTCTTTGCAAACTGGAAATATTTTTCTCATTTGAGGAAAGATTTTTTTTGCTTACATATCTAGAACCAAAAGCGGAAAGAAGAGTAAATGCAATCTTCTCTCTTCAAACAATTCAATCTCAGTAGCAATGACATTCAATAATTTATTAAATAGCTCTAGAAATTTATCGTTAGTTATCTGTTTTTTTCTTAACCTCTCTTAAATGTTTATAATTTTGAAGATGTTTGGTAAGTAAGGTCCATTGCAAAAATTTATCAACTTCCATTCACTCAAAAACTGACGAATTTGAGTGAATTGAGAATGTGCCAATGAAAATTGTACCGCGTGCCATAGGTTACCGACCCCTGTTCTAGGATAAGAATTAATTTTTAAATATTATAACAGAAAATTTGGACACCATAAAAAGACTGTGTTACTTATTTATTATCGCAGCTGTGTTGGCGATATTACGCGAAACGAAGCACATGGCTGCCAATTCAGCGCGTACGACACATGCAAAATCGGGGTTGCCAATTTGGCGAGTTTGTTGAAAGTTGGTATTATTGCGATAGTATATACCAAAATTGTTTAAAAAAATATTTGATATGAATGAAAGGATTAATTCATTCAAATGCTAATAAAAATAGATTATTAAAAAAATAGTCTTGGGCGACATTTTGTGGAAGAATATAGAAATTAGAAGAAGAAAAAACCGATATACACTACTGGTCATTTAAAAGTGTCACACCAGGAAAAAATGCAGATAACAAAATGATATTTATTGGACAAGTATATTATACTAGAAATAACAAGTGATTAAATTTTCAAGAAATCTAGATCCTGAGAAAATAGTACCTCTGGCAGTAATAGCCTCCCTTCTTATACGCTTGGACATTGAATCCAACAGAGATTGGACAAGCACAGATGACCCTGCAGCTTTAACTCATAAACTGTAGTGACTGGCGTAGGGTGACAAGCCAGTCGCTCGGCAACCACAGGCCAGACGTTTTCTATTGGTGAAAGATCTGGAGAACGTGCACGCAGTCGAACATTTTAGGAAGGTCCGAACAATACCGGTAACATACGGTCGTGCATTATCTTGATAAGCGTAGAGTGTTAGATGACTCGAATAATGGGTAGAGCCACGGGTCGTAACACACCAGAAATGTAAGATGCCGTTCAAAGTGCCGTCAATGCGAACAAGAGGTGACTGAGAAGTGTATCCGATAGCATCCCATACCATCATGCCAGGTGATGGGCCAGTATGACGATGACGAATGTACAGATAGTTAAAAACCTATATAACAAGTTATATATATATAAAAAAAATTTAAGTCAATTCTTACTTAGATCAAAGAAAAATTTTATTTTAGCTACTTTTTATTAAATAGTTACAATTAATATAAATATGTAAATACATAGGACAGAATCACAACATTAAGTGGTAATTCATTTTTATTAATTATCATTAAAGAATTGTATTGTCATCCAAAACAATCGTGTCTATAAAATTTCAGTTCAACTGAACGCTTTAAAACGTGAGAAAAAAAAACATTTTCAAGTTTTTACACAAGTCGCCAAAAGGGTCGCTAAGTCACCAAAAATGATGCCAACGTGGCTGTATTTGGGATTCTTTAAATAATTAATTTTAATCAAATAATTTTTATTAACTATAATTAAATTATTGTGTATTGTCGTCCAAATTAATCATGTATATAAAATTTCAGCTCAATTGAGTGCTTTAAAATGTATTTTATCAACGATTGCAAATTCCCCCAACATAAATAAATAAACAAACAAATAAATAAATATATAAAGATTGGCCAACGACAGGCGTACCTCTTGCCCATGCCACGATGAATTTCGTGGGCCTCGTTCTGACTACGTCAGACAGGTGGCATTAGCCACAACAACAACAACAACTAATAGTAGGAATTGAAAAAGATTCAACACACGAAAAAATATCGCCAAATGTCTGCATTTTTTTCAGTTATATTATCCTTTTTGTGGTATACTCTTATAACAATATATTATTCCATTCATGAAGTAAAAATCATGAGGTGAAATGCTGGTCAAAGATATTTTAAGCAATCCATTGCTCCAATGGTTTTATTCGGTTTGCTTCAATACATCCTCCTATTACAAATTGGGTACTTACGTATCATCGCAACAACGCCAACGTTCATGATAACTCGCCAAGTTGGCAGCCCCGATTTCGCAAATGTCGTATGTGATGAATTTGTAAACCAGTGCTTTCTTTCCTATAATGTCGCCAATACGGTTGTGATAATACCTAAGCACCACAAATTGTTCCAGCGGAGGAGAATATTTTAGATGATATATTACAAGATATTTTCTCGCCGATTTTGTCTTTACGTTGTGTTCAACGTCACAAATTTTATTTTCTCCCCAGAAATTTCTGAACTTGCAACCGAGAATTTCAACTCGTATATTTCCTTTCAATCAGTATTAAAATTAAATAAAAAATAACACGCAACTTTACCAAATAAAAGAAAGGATTCATTCTATATCAAAATAACACGTCAATATATAAGAGAAGCATTTTACACTGCGTATACAATATTTTTCTTTCTTCTTGAATTACTTTTCATCTATAAATCATTTCTCAGACAAAAAGAGAAAAACGTCTTTGTTTGACATCTAATACCTTTCATAAAATACGACTTATCAACACAGGTGCCCTAAGTCACCCGCACAAGAAGAATAGTGGGCAATTCTTTGCGGAAAACTAGAATAATATTTTCCCGATCAGGTATCGCAGTACAAGGAAATATATAGCTAAAATTTTGTTATGAAATACATCTCATAATAAAATATCTATTTTCTTCAACTAGAATAGACTTGTTTTTTTATAAGCCAAAGAACAGACGTCATATCGAAAGATTTATATATATATATAATTCATCCGTGATGTGTTTTTGTGATGGTTAGTATATCTTTATTTTTTTTATTATTATTATTTCGGTGAGGATTCTCAATCCTTGATATCGAAGTGAAATTATATGACTGACAAATTTCAATGCTGTTTTCAAAAAAGGTTAGTTTTTAGAAGTTCTTCATATTAAATTGGTTACAATAGGGCAGTGATGGCAGTGAGTCAGACACTGACCCACGTAAACTTTTTAACTGACCCACGATTGCTTGTTTGTTTACGCGGGTTTATTTAGATGTTCTAATTTGTGTGAATTATTTATATTCTATTTGTATTTTTTCAAGCACTGCATAAACACGAAAGCAATTTAAATGCTGTCTATAACCTTCACTTTGATCATTACAGTTCCAAAGTTACGCAAATGACAATAAATGTATATTAAAGTATGTAGTATTTGAAATAAAGCAAAAGTGTTTACAAAATATCAAATAAAGTGTACAATTTTGCTCACATTTTGTTTGTTGAAAAAGAATTGACAAACCAAAGCAAATAAAGATATTTAAACCACTTTCTTCGGGATAAAATGCACATTGGTAAGGTTCTGTTCAGTTGTGTTTGTAGGAAGAGACTTCCTTAGTACTTGCATCGTCCCCTGTCTTGTCAAGCGCCCTGCGTATGTCTATTATTCTCGATACAAGGGATATTTGGCTCACAATTTAAGGCACGCCTGCAACAGTCAGTATCAGTGTTGAACTGAGTGGCATCCATTTCAAACGCATTTAAAGGTAATGCGTATTGATGTGTATTTATATTAGGTATGTTAATACAAAATTTCTTCACAAATTATTGCATTCTAAATGTAAATATTTTTAATTGTAGCCATGTACTATGTCGGAGGCTAAAAAAAATCAAAAACATAAGCCATACAAGTTCCAGACCAAATCAAGTTGAATGGTTTGATAAATATGGTGTGCTTGAATGGAATAAAATGATTATATGTGTAATTTGCAATGAGGGAAAAATTGAATTCCCGTACATACAATGTAAAAAGACTTTTTGAAACGTTGCATTCTAATTTCGGCATGTCAACAGATACATAAAAAAAAAATTTTACACAAGAAAAAAAAAGAATTTTTCTCAAAACAGTGTTTTATAAAGTTTTTTGGTTCCAAAATATTGTTTTCTTCAACGTAAAATCTTCTAATAGAATAGACTTAACAGGGAATTAAATTAAATGTGAAATGCATCAAACTAAAGAATACGAAAAACCTAGTATGATCCAAAAGTTTGGGGACAAGGTAAAGAAATCCATACCCTGCACCGAAGCACACATCGACCTTCAAAGTAATCCTCTTGGGCGACGATAAAATTTTGCCAGCGTTCACACAACTTCTGGAAGCACAGCTGGAAGTCATTTTTTCCAACCTCCCGTAAGGCCTCCTGCGTTGCTGTTTTCACTTCATTCGATGATACAAAACGGCGTCCCTTTCAATATTTTTTCTTTGATGGGAACCGGTAAAAGCCCCATGGGGTGTTGTGGAAGCTCGTTAGTTGAGTTTTGGTGAGGAACTATTTTTTCAATTGTGTGTGTGTGGGGGGATCGATATGCTGGTGCATTGTCATTCAGAAGATACCTGTCGTCACTCTGCCCGAACTGAGGCCATTTACGACAATTGGATTCCCTCAAACGACGTTTTCGAGAAGTGCGTAGTCTCAGCGATTTGTGCAAGTCATTGGAGACGATCTTTTCGAGCACATTCAGACACCAACGCAACATTTTCCGCGATGCGTGAAGTCGAAGGTCGTCCAATGCGTTCATTGTCTTTGATTATCGGCCCTCTTTAAAACACCGATGCCCTTCGTAAACCTTGGATCTCGCCCTCGTAGATTCACCATTTCCAAAGTCTCTCTATTGGTGTTTTACTTACGCGCTGACAGAATCGAATGCTCCAGAAAAACCGTCTTTGTTACATAGCGTCAACTAGTTTCCGAAGATAACAGTTGTGCGCGTGCGGTTTGGTCAAATGACATGAACTAAACCAACCTGGACAGGTAGGGAAGGGTTGGGAGAATCCATTTTAAGAGGTACTTGCTTTCGCCGTCAATAATGGCCGCAGTCACCGAAGTTTTGGATGGTACTACATATGAACCTAACATTAAAAAGCCATCTGAAGATTTCTCATTAAATACTTCATAATCTCAATTTTGTTGTATATATATATATACTAATAAATAATATTTCATAATATATATAGTGTATGTAATTTTCGTTACTCCTTGTTCATTGAAACACTTTTTTGCCATTTGCACCAAATACTTAAACATTTTTAACCCCACTAAAAATTTTTAATCGTCAAACCCTACCAATGTTACCCGTCAAGCCAATTGAATTTTAAGAATGTTTAGTTTTAAAAATAGCTAAAACATTTGTTAGCCTAACTCTGCTGCAATTGGGCATTAGTGACTCATGAGTTAGTACTAAAAGAAAATATGAACAAAATTTCAACAACGTCTCTAAAAGGTTCGCCATCCCTGCCGTAAGGTAAGAAATGAGCAAAAGTGGCCAAACCATGCAACTATCTTTTTCTTACGGTTGACAGTCCAGGAGACTGAGGGTTCATAAGTGAAGGATAATCGAAATACTCTCCAAAGAGCATAAACAAAGAAAGGGAAATGAGTAAGAGAGTTAAGGGAAATACTTCCAGAACCAAAGCTGGCAAGGTAAGAACTGAAAAAGGGGACACTCTAAACGGCGGCGTAACAGTTTGAAGTGCCTAAGGCGCCGGGGAGGTTAAAAACAGGGCCGTTTTTAACCTTCCCGGCTCCCTTAATATTACCTTCTGTTGTATTGAATCTTTGATAAAAATAGTAATATTCGCAAGCAACATCGTCCCTTACGTTGTAATGGCGTTTCAACGGAAACTTGGCAAAATATTGGCGATATAGCCAAATTGGCACCATTTTTGGCAACCACTTTGGCGGGTTGGTGACCCTTTTGGGCGATTTTGCTATGATGCTTCCGGAAATTTCTGGATAAATCTATTAAGATAGATGACGTAAGCGGATTTTTCGAGAAAGAGGTCGAAGACATTCGCTTGCGTTAAATGTTATTTAAATGTTGAAGAATTCACTAGCAAGTAGTTGCATAATAAATAAATTTTACGTTCTTTTAGGCACTGGTAGTTGCGTCCGAGCTCTGTAGAAAGGGAAAACCTTCAGGGATTGTGCAAATTTTACGGTAGTATCCTGTATTTTTAAGGATTGTTTTTCGACAATAAGTTTTCATCGCTCTGTTTTATTCTTTAAACTGATAGCATAAAATCCACGAACCCGACCTACGCAACGATATGTTTACATTCACTTTTAAATCACAAATTCATAACACTAAATGGCATCTAAGATAAATATTCAGCAAAAAAAAGTTATCTTCCTGAGTTATCTATAAACAAAAAGTTATTTTCTTGCAATAGTTTGATAACAAAATATCACTAAAACGTCAAACTTGTTTTAAAAGAAAATTTATAGATTAACTAAATAAAGTTTATTTCAAAAATCACACTCGCTAAGCAATTACACAAATGGAGTTAGTTACTTAAGAACTTTTTTTGCAGTTATATTGTTCAGCATAAGTTTTAGTTTTAATGCATAATTTATTTTGACTAATACTTAATTTTTTTTTTACTAACACTAATTCAGGTAAAATTCTCACTATATAAATAGTAGCTCTATTTGTTCTCCATTAAGTAGTGATAAATAGATTCAATGCTTAAGAATACTTCAGTTATAGTAGCAACTTCCCTCATATTAAAAAGGACATAGTATGTGTTAGTTTGTATTTAGTTTATCTGTTACCGTTAAAGGGTTCAGTTGTTTCATAGGCATTTCATGAAATAACTGGACAAGTATATACCCCTTTCATACTGTACCCCTAGTTATTCTATGAAATAACCAATGATGGATGAAAGATAAACAATTATAGTTATCTTAGAAATTAATTGATCATAAATAGCTAAAACCTCTCGAAAAATAATATTGTATTGATAACTGATGATTAATTCACAAATAATAAGGAAAAGCAGATGATATAATTTATTACTGCTCATATTGCTAACATTAGTTAAACAGAAGGGGGGGAATATTGTAAGTCATTGCTTGTAAAAAGGTTGCAAAAATATTTGTTCATAATCCCAAATGTAAAATGCTAAAAATACACTGCATAATTCTACGTTTAAAAGGAACGAAATGAAGGGTATATACACACACACGTCATTGCAAAGCAGCTATAAATGGTTCAAAACTGACTAAAAACAGCTAGAATGGATTCAAAGAACTTTTGCGAGCGCTGCATTTCATAGTTTAACGATCAAGTAATATATAGTTATTCAATAGAATACCTCATTAAATCATGCAATTCAAAAATTCTATGTACTTTAACTAACTTGTCTAGTTATTTCATGAAATATCTAGTTATTCTATAAAATAACGGATTTCACACTTTAACGGTAATGTATCTAAATGAAAAAAACAAGAATTAAAAAAACTCTTAAAATACACTCATGTCCATAAATTAAGGATAATGAAGTTCAGGCAAAGAAAGAGACAGAGGCAAAACAAATCTGACTTATTTGTAAAGTCTATTTATTAAACAAAAGATTAAGAGCAAAAAAGATGTTATATGTTTGACATAATTAATAAAAATTGCGATTTTTACTCCCTGGTGCAAATTCCAAAAATGAACCTATTTACATAAACAGTATAACATGGTTAGTATGATGGTTAATACGGAGTATGTCTCCCGGACGATGCAATACAGGCCTCACAACGCCTAGGCATGTTGAGTATCAAATTAGCACTCTGATCTTGGGGAATATTACACTACTCATCAAGCAATGCCCTCCGAAGTAACGGTAGACAGGTGGGAGGGGGTTGACGGGCTGCAATTCGTCGGCCAAGCATATCCCACACATGCTCTATTGGATTCAAGTCCAGTGAGTATGCTAACCAATCCATACGAGTAATATCCTCCGATTGAAGGCATTCGCCTACAATGTTTGCATGGTGAGGACGGGCGTTGTCATCCATAAACAGAAATTCAGCACCTATGGCGCCCGAAACAAACGTACATGTTGTTCCAGAATGACATCCCGATAGATTTGGCCTGTCATCGTTACACTCTGAAGATGCAGGTCAGTTCTGGAACCAAGACTAATTCCTCCCCAAACGAGCCATCCTGCACCACCGTTACGGTGTCATTCAATGATGTTCTCTTGGTGGTAACGGGTACCTGGCGCTCTCCATATTAAAGTCCGGCGAGAATCGGACTGCACACTAAACCTGGACTCGCCGGAGAAAACATCACACAAGACCACTGTTGTGATGTCCACAATGCATGCTCTCTACTCTAGGTTAATCGCAGGTGAAAGTGAGTTACGGTAAGTGGAACACATCTGACAGGCCTACGAGCATATAGACCCATGTGCCGTAAGCATCTGCACACGGTCTGCCTTGAAACTGTCGTACCGGTAGCTGAAGAGAGCTGACGAGACAGGTCTGATGCTGTGCTCCGTTTGTTTCTTTTGGCAGTAACTCTGCCAAATATATATATATATATATATATATACCAGTACTCATTCGGCGTTGTAACTCGGGGGCGACCTGTGCTGTAACATCTACTCACATTACCATCATCTTGGAATCATTGCCAAAGCCTGGAGATGACACTCTGGGCGATTCAAAGTTCCTCGGATACTTCAAGCTGTGTACGTCCCCATTCCAGTCATCCAATAATTCTACCACGTAAAAAATCATCGAAATGCTTCCTTTGTGCCATAACTATGCGGTTATTGCACTGAAAGGCTTTTAAAGCGCTTGTGAACACTTTTACTTCTTTGCCACCATTCCTTATATACCCCTCCCTTACACTCTCGTCATTGTGATGTACTATCCGCGCCATCTGGTGGTTTCCTGTAACTTGCATATTCTTCTTCAAGATGTGTGTGATAATTCTACAGGTGAAATTTTTATTTTAGAGTTCAATTTCTGTGTGATTCTGAATTATCCTTAATTTATGGACATGAGTGTATATATATTTGAATATTAAAAATGCACGTTACAGTATCTATAAAAATAGCAGGCTTATATGACTGTTTTGTGAAGTTTTAATCAGTTTTGTGTTAACTACACCTTTTCTTTGCCTCTTTCGTAATTATTCTAACATTCTGATCGCTAAACTAATAATCTATAGATATTGACAGGAATAAATATTTACATTTGAGCTGAAAGAAAAATAAATTTCTGATACTTTTTAACGATTCACATTTATATAATTTTGTATAAGAAGAAAAAGTATATCTTCCAATCACATACAATATATAAAAAAAATCATGCACAGAACTTTTCTAAACATTTTCAACAGCAAAGACATGTATGTCTTTGTATATTTAACAGTATTAGTTTTAGCTTTTATATTTCTATTAAATTATAAAAGCTTTCGTCTAATGAAGGTTAAATAATAGGAACAGGATAGAATATATTAGGAATCTGGAGAAAAGATCTAGATTTTATGATTTACTCAATCAAAACGTAATTCTAAATTTTATATGCATCTTATATTCATACTAGATCAAATTTAGTGAAAAGTTCTTAAAGTTAATGAATCTTTTTGAATAATGTTTTATAAAATTAGAAGTTTAAAATTAAGATGGGCATGATCATACAATGAATATTTTTCCCTCTAATGGGGCTGCGTATTCCCCAGGAGCTGATATCACTTTTTATTTCGGCATCATATAGGCGATACCAATTACCGCAAGTAGGGGAGACCTGTGTACTTAGGGCCATTTTTTTTCAATGTACAAAAACAGAGCCACTGGCCTCTTTAAAAATGTGTGAAACTGGTATGCATTCCTCATTATACTAACTATCATCCAATAGGAGTTAATATAAGTACTTAAAATAATACATTCTGTGAAATAAAAGGTTTTTTAAAAATTCAAAAATGGTCCTACGTACAATGACATCATTGTATCTAGGGCCAGCAGCTGCTGTACCTAGAGCCTTTCCCTGGAACTTAGGTTTCGCTCTGTAATCAATAGAAAACAAACATAACACATGAATATAATAAAAGAATCAATATTAGCTAACATATTGATTTATCATGCAACTATTTAATCTGCAATGCGCCAAATTATTAACAAATTACACGTATTTTCATGCAACGTTGTAATTTAAAAAACTGGTTACAAAAGTGAACTGCATACATTGTCGCTCTGAAGAAACCAACAGATCGTGGTTTGGGCAATTTGAACACAATATTTCTGTAGCCAATTTCATAAGTTTCTTCTTTATCATAAAGAAACTTATTTGAACGAGCAATATTCTTCAGAAATTTAACACTATGGTGTTCTTTAACATCTATTATTTCTGCTACATAAAAATGTTCAGGTTTTTTTTTTTTTGCCTTGTAATTTTGTTAAACAAAAATCACCCTTCACCCTTTCAATAGTATTTCTTACATCAGCTACTGTAGAATTAGCATCATCAGTGGAAAGAGAATCTGCAATATCTGATAATTCTTTGGATGAAGTTGCCTTAATTTCAAACTCAGTTTTTTTCACAAATTTTCTTTTTTTCTTGGCAATTTTAATAGCATGATATTTTTGATTTCTTTCTTTTCTGTAGTGTCAGTCAAGATTCTACCTCTCCCTGGTTTTCGACCACCTCTGTTGGACTTACTTCGATAATTATGCTTATTAGAAGTTATTTAGAATTATGCTTCTGTTTCTATAATTATAAAGAATTTTTTTTTATTAAATGGATTCTTATGTTTGTGTAAGCAAAAAAATAATCCTGAATAATAACAATAATGGTAGCAAACATTTTTTATAAATCAAGCATTGAAAGTTTCAGAAAATATACACTCCTCTCATTTAAATAACATTCAATTATAATAAAAAAACTTGACTAAATCAAAATGGTTCAGATAATTAAGGCCACTTCCCTCCTTATATTATAAAAAAATTTTAATAAAATAATAACAAAGAATATTAATTGCAATTGTACTAGGGCCATGGCCCTAGGTACAAGATTAGATAATTTCATATAAAAAATCTTCTGCAGAAAAACCCAGATGGAGAGGGGATTTATTTCAAATTTAATTTAGTACTTTAAGTTACAAGCAAAATTATGTACTAGAATTCAAAGAAAAATATTTGACTTATCTTTGTATAACAATAAAAAGAGATGAAATGTAAAATTTTACTTCAGACCATGTAAAACTATTTTTCATTTATAACTTGCCACAGTTTTCTTTTGCAAAATTTCAAAATGGATGCCAAAGTAGGAATAGGTGTTGTCACTCACCCAACTGAGTTATAAAACTTAGAACTAAATATTATTCAAATAAAATGGGGTAGCCCTAGGTACATAGGTCTCCCCTAATGTTGACCCCCAGTTTCCTCCCCAGAGGGAGGCACTTGAGCTCTGACGATGCGAAATTGAACTTAGGAATTTAATTTTGCCGAGAGCACCTAAGCCAAACGGGCACTTCAAAGGATCTTTTACATGCCGCATAATCACACGACATGGCCGCTGTCGATTTTCTGCATCATGAAAAGCCACCCACTTGGGCTGGAGTCGAACCAGACACCTTGGGTGCAGAAGGCCAGCAACAAACCAACTACGCCATCCACTCGGCATACAGTGAATATATATATATATATATATATATATATATATATATATATATATATATATATATATATATATATATATATATATATATATTCCTAGCTTTCAAATAACTGATCAAATTATTTTATGTGGATATTCTTTAAAAATGAGAAGGATAACTTCAAATATATAAAACATATACACATTTAAAGAGAACTTATAAAAAGTTTACAGGCAAAATACGCAGCAGAAAATATATTTTTTGTCCACTAATCATACATTTCATTTTTTAAAAAAATTTATCTTTATTATTTTCTTTCAATTTTTTTTAATATAAGTGATAAGAAAAGATAGTATTTCAAGCAGGGAAGATACCCCACTGTTGGAAAAAAAATCCCAACACCAAGAAAAAATTATTGAAGAGTAATGAAATTTGGACATTGCTATTGTCTAGTCAACATGTTTAATTGCTTAAATTTTTACAATTACAGGTCAATTTAAGCTTAAGAAAAAGCGTTTCAAATATGAAATACTGTTATATTAATAGCAGGTGTAACCACCTAAATGCAAATTTGCAAGCATGCATGCATTGTGTCATACAGGAGCCGAATATCACTTTGTGGTATGGAGTTCCATGCTTGTTGTACTTGTTGTGTACCTACTGGGACGGTCAAGACGATGCTGGAGTTTTTGTCCACTAATATCCCAAACGAGCTCAATTGGAGACAGATCTAGTGATCTTGTAGGCCAAGATAAAATGTCAACACTCTGTAGAATACATTGCATTACAACAGAGATGTGAGAGTGAGCTTTATTCTGATGGAAAACTACCCTTGAATGCTGTTCATAAATGGCAATACTATAGGTTGAATTACCAGACTGACATACAAATTTGCAGTCAGTATGTTTGGGATAACAACGAGAGTGCTCCTGCTTTTATAGGAAATTGCTTCCCAGACCCTGGCTCCAGATGGAGGTTCAGTGAGTCTAGGTCACAGACAGTTTGTTTGCAGGAATTCCCTGGCCTCCTTCTGACCAACACATGGCAATCACTGGCACCAAGGCAGAACCTACTTTCATCAAGAAAGATCTCCACTCCGTCCTCCAATGACACCACTAGCATTGCAAACGACAGTGTTTTGGAGTTGGTGGAATATACACAACAGGGTACCTGGCTCGGAGCTGTCCTTGAAGTGACCGTTTTCAAACAATTCGTTGTGTCGCTGCGGTACCAACAGCAACTCGAATTTCTGCCACAGATGCGCTACAGCTGTACATTGAATACGGCAGTCTTCACTCTCAATGGTGCCACGTGGTCACCTGGAAAGCGGTCTTCTTGAGACAGTACCCTCCCTTGACCACTGTACCCAACAAGCATGCACAGTGGTCAAGTCTTTCCCCAATATTGTGGAAAGAAAATCCACCTTCTCACAGCCCAATTACAGAATCCCATTCCAACTTGGTGAGCTGTTGATAATGGCTTCTTCATCTTCTTAAAAGCATTCTCATCTACCATCAACTCAACACGCGTCAAATTTTACAGACGAATAACCCGCACAAACTTTACAGGAAGCATTTAAAGCAACCCTCATTTGCAAGTTCTTAGGTGTGAAATTTGAATCGATGCCATCTTTCAGATGCTTAAACATGCCTCCCAAATTTCTTTTATCTAACACTAGACTTTCTAGGTATTGCGATTTTTCTTCTGTCAGTGTATATAATTGATAAGGCTTGCTTTCTCCCTAAATTAATGAAACAATAATTATATATGATAATCTTCTTTTTTTGTTAGCAAAATTTTTTTGAATTTATTCTAGTGTATCAAATGATTTTTTAATTGATTCATATATATGTATGTATATATATATATATATATATATATATATATATATATATATATATATATATATATATATATATATATATATATATGTGTGTGTATATATATATTTAAAGGAGAAAAGCGACTCACTCACTCACTCGCTGACTAATCACGATATCATCTCCGGAACTATTAAACCTACAGATTTGAAATTTGGTAGGTAGGTTCCCTTCATGGAGTAGACATCAGCTAAGAACGGATTTTGCAAACATCGACTCCCAAGGGGTGTTATAGATAATTATTTTCATTATTAAACTATTAGATGTACAGTCTTGAAACTCGGTACACAGATTTCTTTCACGAATTAGAGATTCCCTACATAATGATTTTTACGAAAATCGACCTCCAAGGGGCGTTGAGGGCGCTTAAGAGACGCTATGCATAATTATTTCCATTTTTAAACTATTAGACGTATAGTCTTGAAATTTGGTAAGCGGGTTCCGTTCATAGAGTAGAGATCCGCTACAAAATGGGTTTTGTCAGAATCTACTCTCTAGTGGCGTTGTAGAGAAATAAGGGGTGTTATATATAGGCAATTAACTCCTTTTTTAAACTATTAGACGTAAAATCTTGATATTGAGTATAAGCAGATTCCATTCATTGAGTAGATATCCGCTATTAGATGGGTTTTATGAAAATCGCTTCCTAAGTGGCGTTGCGGGGGATTAAGGGGCGTTATAGATAATTATTTCCATTTTTAAACTATTAGACGTGCAGTCTTGAAATTTGATAAGCGGATTTCTTTCATATAATAGAGATCCGCTACAAAATGGGTTTTGTCAAACCCCATTTTGTAGCATAATATATATATATATATATATATATATATATTATAATAAAATAAAAGTGAAGAAATACTAGAGCCCACAGTGCTAAAGAAGTAAGAAATTGGAATTCAGCAGACACAACAAATGTAGATGCAAAAAAGTCATTGGACTAAACTGGAGACCTATTTTTATTTCTAAAGCTGTCGCTGAATTAGGTCAGTGAAATAGGGTTAAGCAATGCTTTGTGGATCCAACCTTCCCCGTACAGCAGAAGTTTTCGACATAATAGGGGAAAAAAACCAAGTTGAAAAATTAAGCCTAATACAACACGTGGATGTAGAACCTAATAAAATCGTAAAAAGAAATTGAGAAAAGAGAACAATAATGAATCTAACAAGAAGAGGAATAATAAAAAAAATTTATATAGAAAATATTAGGAAAAATTTACTTGTAAAACAAAAATCCTGAGATGAAAAATGCAACCTACTGCGATGAGATCCTACGTGAAATGAAAAGATTGAAACGCCAGCGCAGGAAGGAAAAAACCGTGGCGCCATCTGGATAGTTATTTTACAATTAAACTAACCACAAAGATAAATAATTAATTAAACAAAACATAAGAAATTTTAAATAAAATAAAGAACAATGTTCAGAATAGATAGTATCAAATAGAAATATATTAAAGTAAATTTACTTAGATGATTATGCACTAGAAAGTTATATTGCAATTAAATTAAACGCATAAAATATTTTAAAAATTTTTTTTAAAAATAAACTAAAAAAAGAGAGTGAAGAAATATTAAATAAAATATCGAACTATGATAAAACTATAATTAATTAGAAATAGAAATATATTTAAAAATAATTTTACTAGGATAATTGTATTCTAAACAATTATTGCAAAATTTCACAAAATTATTATGTATTAAAATTTTATCAGTAACTAAATCATTGTTTCTTTTTATAAAATTTAAGATAATATTTCTAAATATTGATAGGTGTAAGTTATTACCCCAGAAAGGCAAATTTATAATGTTAAAATCAAATGAGTCTCTTTTATCAAAAATATTACTTGAAAGCAAATTATTCTTAACGTTTAATTGAAGGTCGAAAAAGTTAGCTGACTCACTATTATAATTAGTTTTTAATCATTTTAAATAGTGGGGATAATAATTAAAGCTAGGATCAAAGTCTACTATATTACTAAAAATAATTATTCACCTATGTATCTAAAAAAGTAACAAGAATCATAACTAATACTTTCATTTTCATAAAAATGCAAGTAAATATTTGCTAAGCAGTTACTAGCTGGTCCACCTTGTGGTAATCCTTTAATTTGCTGATAATGAGCGTTATTATGGAAAATATAATTTTCTTTTAATAATAATTCAATAATAGAAATATATTTATCATATTTTATTTTATTATCTTATTCAAAAAATATTTGCTATATGCTATTTTAAGAATCTTAAACATGTCTTCTATATCAATGGAGTTAAATAAATCTTCAAAATCATAGGTATAAATAGAAATAATTTTTTTACCATGCATATACTTAATAATGTCCATACAATATAAGATTTAAAACCATTCGTAATAGTTCTAAATTTAACAGCATTTTTATGAAATTTAGGAGTTAGGAAAATATGTGGGAATTTAAAATCCAGAATATGTAAATCTATGTTTTTATAAAAAGCAGAGATTCGATTAAAAATTTCTTTTTTGCTTGAATTAGAATTTTTAAAAGCAGAATTATTATGAAAATGTTTATTTAGCATATTAGTATAAAACCACTTACAAATAATTGCATAATTACCCGGTACTTTATGAACATAAACGATAATAAAGTTGTTTTGTAGGTCTGCAATTTGGTGCTTAATATTATAGTATGTTATATCATTATCAGTTTTATTTTACCTTGCATTTAAATTCATTAAAAGCTACAATAGTATTTAATAGCTAATTTTGTAGTGAAGTTACTAATATCTTTAGAAATTTGATTTTTGATAGCATAGTTATTGTTAGAGATCATTAATTTAAAACTAGTACCTTTGGACATTATTTCTCTAAGAGTATTATTTTTAACAATATTTAAATTACCAGTTACCACATGCTTGTGATGATCATTTGTAAATTCAGAATACTCTTTACAATTACAAACAATATTATTTTTATTTTGCAAATCATTAATATCATTGTAATTAAAAATTGAGCTACCTATTTTTTTATTATATTTAAAAGCCTTCTTGATGCAAACATTATTAATGGGCAGGCAATGAACATACTTATTAAATATACTTGAGAAATTAATGTTATTATAAGATTTATTCATGAATAGTATGGTACAATATTACTCAGTAGAACTATTTACTAAATCTATATCTACAATATTGAATTTATGAATGAGAAAAGTAATAATATCCTTTGTTTAATCTTACAGTCCACAAATGGCGCTCTGCGCATTCCATTGTAATATTCCATAGCGTAAATAAACAGTTCATGTTCTAACTCTTTCATGTGTGGTCGTCTTTTGTGCTGTCAAGATACTATTTCTTTTCAGACCAATTCAATTATTAAGAAATAAGTAACTACTTCCAGGTGCAGCAAGAGATGGCGTTTCCAAATCGAGTTAAGTAACAACAAGTCAGGTAAGAAAATATCGAACCATTTCTTATTCCACCATTTTGTTCGTACCGTAGCCGGAGTTCAATTGTGAAACATTCTAATTCAAAACTCCCTCCCAACTGGCTTGTTGTTCTTTCGGCAATATTTTTTATAAGATATTGTCATAATTCAATTGATGAAAAATTCTAATTCCTGTTTTGTGTGTACTAATCTTAAAAAGAAACTTTCGAAGTGTAATATTTCAAATTCATGTATATTCAAAAGTTTAATCTTCTTATATATATGGTTATTTCAATGTTTAATTGATTGTTGTGCAATTATTCTTAAGTGGTAAATTACATGTGTGTTTCTACCATTGTCGTTCCTGTATCATATGTAACAAAAGTTTCGTTTTACCTCGCTTGTGTGTTAAATTTCCTATTCGTATATTCCGTAGTAATTCTTTTTAGAATTTCTCCCCTTCCGCGGTGCTAAAGGAATCATATCTTTTTCGACTAGACAATTAGTCATTCTGGAGCAGCTGCGTTTTTATTATTTGTTTTTCTTTAAATTATTCTTTTTGCTATATTAAAATGGATATTGAGGTTTTATTGAAGGAAAAAAAGAACGTCAAATCCTCGATTACAAAATTGCAAAACAAAACAGTAGAGGAAATTGAGAAATTAAATAATGATGGTTTATTGGCTCGGAAAAATAGATTCTTAGAATTTAGAACTGAAATAAAGGATATTTTGGATTCTATTATAAGTATTTGCGAGGAAAAGGACGAGGAAACTTATTGTACGGAAAAGGACGACATTTTAGATACGTTAGAAGAAATACTTGTCGCTATAGACACTCAGCTTATGCCTTCTGTAGTAAATTCCGATTCTGAGGTTAAAAACCAAGGCTTAAGTCAAGGTTTAGTCTCAGCTCGGTCAGCTGAAGTGAAACTTCCTACATTATCCCTACCTATATTTTCTGGTGTAACTGAGGAGTGGCTTGCATTTTCTGATCTTTTTGAAGCTGCAGTTTCCAACAATAATGATTTAACGGGAGCGCAAAAGTTGCAATATTTAAAGGGTAGTTTAAGGTCAGATGCATTAAAAATCGTTAATTCTTTATCCATTACCAATGATAATTTCGAAATCGCTTTTAAATTGCGAAAGGATAGATATTTTAATAAGAAGAGAAATTATGTCCTCCTTAATTAAAAAGTTTATTAACATAACGCCCTTGAGTGGAGAATCATCCACACAAATTCTAAATTTGATAGATTCCACTAAGGAATTTGTAAGGATGTTGGAGTCCCTTGAATACAAGGTTGACCCAACTACAGATACACTCTTAATGCATATGATATTGTTTAAGCTCGATCCAAATTCCAGAACTTGGTTTGAGAGAACCTTTTCAACAGATGTTATCCCAAGGTTAGATCAATTGTTGCAATTCCTTGCAACACAAGCGAGATCCATTACCGAGTTCAACTACTAAGAGAAATGTTCAAAGGAAGGTGACTCTGGTCGCGTCCAACGCCCAGTCACAATGTCCTTTATGTAATGCAGAACATACATTATCGAAATGTGATACTTTCTTAAAATTGTCAGTTCAAGGCCATTCAGATTTCGTTAAAACGAATAATGTTTCCTTTAACTGTTTAACACAGTTTCACAGTGTGAAAACTTGCAAAAGCAAGTTTAGATGAAAAAAGTGCAAGAAAATCCACCACAGTTTACTTCATATTGAAAATGTTAGTGCTAAGGGAAGACAGGGTGCAGTAAATGTGTTAAATTCTAGAGAACTTTCTATCAACGCTCCTGTGTTTTCGCCTGTCCCTATTTCAGGTACTAGTGAACCAAGTGAAAATTCTAGAGTTGTGGATGTTACATCGTGTATTTCTGATGTGAACCAGGATGTTCAAATTCTTCTTTGCACAGCTCTAATTCAGGTAAGAGATAGTTGGGGTAACTATCAGACCTGTAGATGTCTTCTGGATAGCGGAAGCCAGGCTTCACTTATTACAAATGAATGTATTGAAAGGCTAGGCTTGCGAAAGGAAAAGGCCAATGTGCGTATATCATGTTTGGGCGCATCCGATACGCGTCTAAATGGGCTTGCTGAGATTCAATTTACCTCACATTTTTCATCTCAAAATTCTTTTCATGCGTCCGTCTATGTGATCAACAAAATTGTAGGTATGATCCCACATCACGATTTAGATTCCTCAATGCGTGAATTATTTGGGGATATTTCTCTGGCTGATCCAGCATTTTACAAGAGTAGTCCAATTGATGTGCTACTTGGTGTTGACCTTACTTTGCCATTGCTAAAGGGTCAAATGTTATCTTTGGGTAAGGATAAGCCATTTTCCATTCGTTCAGAATTGGGTTGGATAATTGGTGGCAAGGCAAATTCTAGTGGGCAAAATTCTTTCCATGTCAACCATATTCAGTTAGTATCGGATCAGCTAATCAATAAATTCTAGGAATTAGATTCTGTGCCATGTGCCAAACCCTTAACTTCATTAGAATAGGCTTGTGAAGATCATTTCGTAAAGACACATTCTAGGGATGAGAATGGCAGATACACAGTAAGGTTGCCATTTCACACTCCTACGACGCGGTTAGGTAATTCAAAATAATATGCAATTCGTAGGCTAATCAGCGTGGAACGCCATCTCATTTCTAATCCTAACAAATACAAGCTGTATCGAAATTTCATGAAGGAATGACTTGATCTAAAGCACATGTGTGGAACTTGTTCCGGACTCTGAAATTAATAACATAAAAAGTTTATACCTTCCTCACCATGGAGTTGTTAGGGAATCCAGCTGTACAACAAAGCTTTGCGTTGTCTTTGACGTCTCCAGTAAAACTTCTTCTGGACTCTCTCTCAATGATCTGCTCATGGTTGGCCCAAGAGTGCAGCCAGAACTTTCCCTATTCTTATCCAGTTTCGAATTTTCAGTGTAGCCATTTGCGCTGATGTTGAAAGGGTGTTTCGCCAGATTAAAGTTCACAAGGAAGACTTAGAATGGCAAAGAATTCTCTGAAGGGATTCTCCAACCGAACCTATAAGGGAATATCGCCTAACAACTGTTACGTATGGTACGTCCTCAGTACCATTCCTCTCTACCAGAACCTTGCGACAGCTTGCCATTGACGAACAAGAAAATTATCCAGCCGCTTCAAGAGCTACCCTTAGTCATTTTTACGTTGATGACTTGCTGAGTGGAAGTGCGACAAAGAAGGGAGCCATTCAGCTAGTATCAGAGCTGCAGAAGATGATGAAAAGAGGAAGATTTTCTCTGCGCAAATGGGTGTCTAACGATCCTGACGTATTGGCAGCCATTCCAGAAGAATTAAAGGCAGTTGATTCCAAACACACGATCAAAGATGACCAATCTGTCAAGATCTTGGGAATAGCTTGGCTTCCAGATGTTGACAAGTTCACCTTTACCATCACCGTGAACGAGACTGATGTGTGGACTAAACACAAGGTACTTTCTGAAGTCGCCAAAATCTTTGACCCCTTAGATTGGTTGGCACCATCAGTTATCATTTCTAAAATCTTCCTTCAAGAGCTATGGAGTCACCATCTAAGCTGGGACGAAGAGATACCAGATTATCTAGCAAGACAATGGAGAGTATTTCAAGAACAGCTTCCTCTACTTACAAATATCAAGATCCCACGCTGCATTCTCATTCCACAGGAAATAGACGTACAAGTACACGGGTCCTGTGACTCTTCAGAAAAGGCCTGCTGTTGTAAGATCGTCTTGTAGTTGAATAAATCACCTCTAATTAACCGGATTTACCGTTTTTATTTTTTCCTTCAAAACACATCACTATATTAATAATTTCATTTACAATTAAAAGTCACAACGGGAACTACATGCAGCTTCGTCCATTTTACGTTCGAGACTTTCTTCTTCTCTCCTTCCCGCTCAAAGGCCAAAACAGTTCACAGCAGCGCCCTCTTTCTAGTCTATCGTGTGCTATGTGTCAAGCCTCCTAGTGTACTATGTGCCACGCCGTTACACTGTGCAGTTATATACATTCGTTCCAAAGATGCAACTCAAACCGCAGTATCTAGACTGCTAACTTCTAAGACATGTGTCTCTCCAGTAAAACCTCAGTCTCTACCTCGAATAGAGCTTTGTTCTGCCTTACTTCTTGCCAATTTGTTACAAGCTACCCTTCCAACTCTAACGCTGCCAATTTCCGAAACCCTTGCGTGGTCTGATTCCAAGATCACACTGGCATGGTTGAAGTCCGAACCTAGAGATGGCAACCGTTTGTAGCTAATCGAGTGGCACAAATTCAAGAGCTGACTCCTAACGTGCACTGGAACTTTGTGAGTGGTCTGGAGAATCCTGCTGACTGTGGAACGAGAGGGATAACCCCAACTAAACTAGAAAAGTGCAACTTGTGGTTCAATGGACCCGATTAGTTAAGAAGTTCTGCTTTTCCGATTAGAGAGCTTGAAGATAATCCACAATTACAAGAACACATGTCTGCCGAAGCCAAAAGAACGTGGTTGATGCGACTTTCAAGGCTGAGTTCTTTCAAAAATTTTCGTCTTGGAACAAGTTGAAAAGAGTTGTTGCCTATTGCTTAAGATTTGTGAAGAACTGTTCTCTTTCTGCGTGTAAAAGAAGGAAGACCTTTTTTACAACGGCAGAATTGAGCGAAGCCGAGAAAGGCATTGTTAAGTTTATCCAGCGTGATCATTTTTCGATGGAAGTCTCCTATTTTTCAGCAGGTAAGCAGCTTCCTTCGACCAACAAGCTTATACCCTTGACTCCGTTCTACGATGATTCCAGAATAATACGTGTCGGTGGTAGACTGAGAAATTCGATGCTTGCAGATTCGCACAAGCATCCCATCTTGCTTCCTAAAACCGACTATATTGTGAATTTAATTATCTCTGATTATCACCTGAAACTTCTTCATGGCGGTCCACAACTTTTCCAAGCAGCTCTTAGAGAAAAATTTTGGATTCTTTCAGCCCGACAGGCAGTTAGAAGAGTAGTGAGAAGATGTATTCCATGCTTCAGAAATCGTCCAAAATTCGCCGAACAAATCATGGGAGATCTTCCAGAATCCAGAGTTTGCCCCTCTTCTGTATTCCAACGAACTGGTATTGACTTCGCCGGCCCGTTCTGGATATGAAGCCCCTAATGGAAGAGGAAGCCGGAATACTAAGTGCTACATCTGCGTCTTCGTCTGCTTAGCAACGAAGGCGGTTCATCTTGAAGTCGTTAGCGACTTAACATCAAAAGCATTTATCGCTTGCTTAAAAAGATTCGTGGCTCGCAGAGGTAAACCATCAGAGATCTTCTGCGATCAAGGAACCAATTTCTATGGAGCTAGCAGAGATCTCAGAAAGGAGTTCCGCCAGTTGATGAAGGAAGATGCCGTTCATCAATTCCTGGTAACTGACAACATCACCTTTCACTTTAATCCTCCATCTGCTCCCCACTTCTGAGGCATTTGGGAGGCTACAGTGAAATCTTTTAAGTTTCATTTGAACAGAGTTGTTGGAGTCACTAGTCTCACCTTCGAAGAACTATCCACGTTATCAAGCCAAATCGAGGCATGCCTCAACTCCAGGCCACTATGCATTATCTAGCAGTCGAGATGATCCTTGTGTTCTCACACCAGGACATTTTCTGATAGGAAAGGCATTAACAGCTATCCCGCAACCTACAGTTCCAGACGACCTTCACCACTGCGACCGTTGGCGATTGCTTACAAGAATGACCCAACATTTTTGGAATAGATGGTCTTCAGAATACTTGACATTGATGCAGTCAAGATCGAAATGGCGCAACGTTCAAAAGAACCTTGACATCGGACATCTTGTCTTAATCAAACACGATAACTCACCCCCACTACAGTGGAAATTAGGGAAAGTCACAAAAACGTTCCCTGGTAAGGACGGTGAGGTTCGTGTGGTTAAGGTAAAAACTCAAGCTAGTGAACTTGTGAGACCAATTGCTAAAATGTGTCCACTTCCTATAAACACTTGAACATTTGTAAATAATACCTAATTTTCTTTCAGCATTGTTGAGGTCATCTATACTTCTGTAAATCTCATTGCTTAATTTCATAAATTTAGAAGTGTACTTTATTGTCAATTTGTATGTTAATTCTTATACTTAATTCATCATTATGTTTAGTATGTTAATTCTCATACGTAACTCATTAGCATATTTAACAACTTAGTGTGTTTAAGTTAATTCATTAATTTTTTGAAACCCCTCCGTGTTTCAAGGGGGGGGGGGCGGTATGTTTAATCTTACAGTCCACAGATGGCGCTCTGCGCATTCCATTGTAATGTTCCATAGCGTAAATAAACAGTTCATGTTCAAACTCTTTCATGTGTGGTCGTCTTTTGTGCTGTCAAGATACTATTTCGTTTCAGACCAATTCAATTATTAAGAAATAAGTAACTACTTCCAGGTGCAGCAAGAGATGGCGTTTCCAAATCGAGTTAAGTAACAGCAAGTCAGGTAAGAAAATATCAAACCATTTCTTATTCCACCATCCTTAATAATATGTAAGGCATGAGTCTTTAAAATCATACTTTTTGAGGATATCTCTAGTATACCTTTTTTTTTTTTATTTAAACCAAACAAGAAATGCTTAATTTGTTTAATGTTAAAAGACTTTTCGAAGTTGCTGCAAAAATCTTTAATTTTAGAATCTATCTCCAATGGAAGTCTATGCGTTCTCTTCCTTCTTTTTCCTCTTTTTATATGTTTAACTTTATGAACATTATCACTATTATAGAAATAATTCTTTTTGTCAGACTGTTGAATGCAAAGTAAGACATTTTTTCCAAAGTGAATAGTATTCAAACCATATGGATATATAGTGTTATAACAATTAATAAAGTGGTTTTCCCACCACAATGTATTTTTAACATGTGGTACTATTCTGGGAATAAAAATATCAATATTGTCAAAGCCATGTAAATGAAAGCGCCTAAGTTCAATTTTATTAATATTGTTATTATGCTTGTAATTTTTGGTATTTGATCTATGTAGATTAATACGAATATTAATATTATTACATGTTTGGCCAATATATTTAAAATTACTAATTTTACAATTCAACATATAAATGCAATTGAAGGTTTTACATAAGAAAAATTTGGATGTATTATCATATTTAACATTGGACATGTTTTACATCTACTACTATTGCATTTAGTATAACGTTGTGTAGAATTTGCCTAGTATCAAAATAGCAATTGTTATTGTGGAAATTAATATGATTATGTGAGTATACTAGCCGTTACCCACCCGCTTCACTGGGTATTTCACGATGTTGCATATATGTATACTGTTTACATATGTATTAATTATTGATATCTAGCATTGAGAATTCGATTGTATTGAAAAATATATTTATAGCTGTTACACTCTCGCCTCTTGATATAAAAAGAACATAAATTATAATATCTAATTTCTATTTATATCTAAAATATAGAAGAAAAAGATATTTTTCGCTCACTTAACCTAATAGTCAAGTGGATTTCCACCAAAGCAACTTTCAGTGGATCTCTACTCCATAAAATAAACATGCGTGCTAAATTTCAACTCTAAATCTAGCAGAGTAAAAACAGAATTTTTATCATCAATACCTCGTTGAGAGCACTCTTAGTGGATTCCAATTCAACAAAAAAGAAGCATGCAAATCAAATTTTATTATTGTAGCCTTAGCAGTTCGAAAACGGGAATTTTGTCTATCAATACGCTCAATAACTCTCCCCGCTTCCCCCTGGAGTTGATTTCCGTAAAATCCATTCTTAGTGGAACTCTATTCAACTAAAGAAAAAAGTGCTCAACAAATTTCAAGTAAATGAGTTAAATTCAAAAACAGGAATTTTTCTATACCACGCCTTAATCCCTTCAACCCCACTCCTTTGGGGGTCCGTTTTCGCAAAAATCTTTGTAAAAGGAACTTTATTCCATGAACGGAACATACCTTCTAATTTTCAAGCATGTGGTTCTATTAGTTGAAAGGCGGAAATATTTATCTATTACGCCCCTTAATCCCCCTCAGTGACCCTTGGGGATCAATTTTCCCCAAAACTATTTTGTAGCGGATCTCTACACCATGAAAGGAATTCGCTTACCAAATTTTAAGACTGTACGTCTAATAGTTTAAAAATGGAAATAATTATCTATAACGCCCCTTAAGCCCCCGCAACGCCACTTAGGAAACGATTTTCACAAAGGCCATTTTATGACAGATCTCTACTTAATGAATGGAATCTGCTGACTCAATTTCAAGATTTTACGTCTAATAGTTTAAAAATGGAAATAATTATCTATAACGCCCCTTAAGCCCCCGCAACGCCACTTAGGAAACGATATTCACAAAGCCCATTTTATGACAGATCTCTACTTAATGAATGGAAGTAGCTTACTAAATTTCGAGATTTTACGTCTAATAGTTTAAAAAAGGAGTCAATTGCCTATAACGCCACTTACTACTCTACAACGACACATGGGAGTCGATTTTGACAAAACCCATTTTGCAGCGGATCTGTACTCTATGAAAGGAATCCGATTACTAAATTTCAAGACTGTACGTCGAAGAGTTTAAAAACGGAAATAATTATCTATAATGCCCCTTAAGCCCCTGCAACGCCTCTTACGAAACGATATTCACAAAGCCCATTTTATGACAGATCTCTACTTAATGAATGGAATCTGCTGACTCAATTTCAAGATTTTACGTCTAATAGTTTAAAAATGGAAATAATTATCTATAACGCCCCTTAAGCCCCCGCAACGCCACTTAGGAAACGACATTCACAAAGCCCATTTTATGACAGATCTCTACTTAATGAATGGAAGTAGCTTACTAAATTTCGAGATTTTACGTCTAATAGTTTAAAAAAGGAGTCAATTGCCTATAACGCCACTTAATACTCTACAACGACACTTGGGAGTCGATTTTGACAAAACCCATTTTGCAGCGGATCTGTACTCTATGAAAGGAATCCGATTACTAAATTTCAAGACTGTACGTCTAATAGTTTAAAAACGGAAATAATTATCTATAACGCCCCTTAAGCCCCTGCAACGCCTCTTAGGAAACGATATTCACAAAGCCCATTTTATGACAGATCTCTACTTAATGAATGGAATCTGCTGACTCAATTTCAAGATTTTACGTCTAATAGTTTAAAAATGGAAATAATTATCTATAACGCCCCTTAAGCCCCCGCAACGCCACTTAGGAAACGATTTTCAAAAAGCCCATTTTATGACAGATCTCTACTTAATGAATGGAAGTAGCTTACTAAATTTCGAGATTTTACGTCTAATAGTTTAAAAAAGGAGTCAATTGCCTATAACGCCACTTAATACTCTACAACGACACTTGGTAGTCGATTTTGACAAAACCCATTTTGCAGCGGATCTGTACTCTATGAAAGGAATCCGATTACTAAATTTCAAGACTGTACGTCTAATAGTTTAAAAACGGAAATAATTATCTATAATGCCCCTTAAGCCCCTGCATCGCCTCTTAGGAAACGATTTTCACAAAGCCCATTTTATGACAGATCTCTACTTAATGAATGGAATCTGCTGACTCAATTTCAAGATTTTACGTCTAATAGTTTAAAAAAGGAGTTAATTGCCTATAACGCCACTTAATTCTCTACAACCCCACTTGGGAGTCGATTTTCACAAAACTCATTCTGTAGGAGATCTGTACTCTATGAAAGGAATCCGCTTACCAAATTTCAAGACTGTACGTCTAATAGGTTTAAAATGGAAATAATTATGTATAACGCCCCTTAAGAGCCCTCAACGCCCCTTGGAGATCGATTTTCGTAAAAATCATTATGTAGGGAATCTCTACTTTATGAAAGAAATCTGTGTACCAAGTTTCACGACTGTACATCTAATAGTTTAGTAATGGAAATAATTATCTATAACGCCCCTTAAACCCCCGTAACGCCCCTTGGGGTTCGAACTTTGCAAAATCCGTTCTTGGCTGACGTCTACTCCATGAAGGGAACCTACCTACCAAATTTCAAGTCTGCACGTATAATAGTTCCGGAGATATCGTGATGAGTCAGTGAGTCGCTTTTCTCCTGTATATAGATAATCTAGTAGAAATATTGGGTTGGCAACTAAGTAATTGCGGATTTCACTCATAGATGGCTTCAGTTGAATTTTTAGGTTCGAATACGTAGTACAAATGTAAAACACATTTTGTTATTTGATAGTTGGCAATTCAGCTGTGAATCAGTAAAAAAAGTTTTTTGATCGGTTGCGTAGTTTTTGTTTGGCGTTCGCTAATGCTAATGTTTAATAAAATGGTACACATACATGTTGTAATTCAATATTTTTGTGATAAAGTGGCACTTTATAGTGAAAATTCAATTTTTTCAAAATTGATGTTTTTAAAACTGTATTCATCTTTTTCTCAGAATATAAGGTATAAATGTACATAAAATTTTTTTCCCTCGTGTTACTGATATGTAACTATATGTATTCATGTGAGTTTTTTGGAGATTTTCACAAAATATTTGACTGAAGTCCATATATCATGACAAAAAAATGTCAACTTTTTTAAAAATTCAAAGTGATATTTTTATGTTACATGTTTTTGAGAAAACGAAACAACATATTTTAAATATTTCACTTAATTGCAAATATTAATGTTTATTTATTGTTCAGATAAGTTTTCAAGCTTTAATAATTCAAAAGTTTTTCAATAATAGGTAACTAACAACTCAGATGTGTAATGCTTTTTGTCGTTGCGAGAAGATTGATACATGCATAAAAATGCACAAATTTCATATTTAAAAATATAAAAACAGTTTTATTTTTGACTTTTTTAGAAATCTTTTGTGCTGTTTAGAGAAAATTTTGAAACTTTGAGAAATTGTGTTTGCATGGTAACATACAAATCCATAATTAAATTTTTCTAACGTCAAAAAATCACATATTCCCAAATCATGACTTTTACATATTGATACATGTTTACATTATATTTATGATGTTATAAGGTCAAATTTGATATTTGTAATGCATTGAAGTTAAAAATTCTTCAGATTGTTACATAATTTGTGAAAATTGTTGCAAAATGCTAGAAAAAAATCTCATTGAACAAAAATTGAAAATTACTATACATGTATTTTCTGAACATTTTAAAGCGTTTTTGCTACCTATTTTATGCTTAAAAAATTAAGAAGATACTAATGTTAAATTAAATAGGGCAAATACATGCTGTAATTCATTATTTTTGTGATTAAGTGCCTTTTTACACTTAAAATGCAATTTTCTCAAAATGATTGCTTTCAGTATACCTTTTTCACAGAAAATACTGAATGAAACTACTTGCAATTTTTACTGCACATAAATAATATGTAACTATATATAATAGAGCTACTTTCTTGGAGATTTTCCCAAAATATTTTGCTCAGAAGCAGTTATCGTAAAAAAAATGACAATTTTCACAAATTTCAAAGCGATACTTTTACGATGAATTTTTTTGAAAAAAATAAACAATATATTTGAAACATTTTACCATTATTTAAATAAAAAAGCCTAATTATTATACTGTCAAAATTTGAAGTTTTTATATTTAACAATTTCTGAGAAACAGGTTCCTAAAATGGCTCAATTTAACATTGTTGGTATAGGGGGGTACCGACTAGTTTTAAAGAAACATTTGCAAAGTAAATGCTATAATGAATAAGAATACAGCAGACTTTGAAAATCATAGTAATTGGAAGGGTTAAGAAAAATCAGAACGAAATAAGCTACGTAAACCTGATACCAAAAATAAAAGTGATAACTGTGAAATATTACCAAGAAGGTGAAAATATAAGCTAGGCAACTAATAAGTGAGATGATAATGAGCCTTCTGTAAGTGAAAGCACATCACCAGAAGAATATTTATTTGGAAGGAAATAATATACTTAAAATAAAAGAAATCTACAGAAGTGTCTAGTATAATATAAGCTCTAATTTATACAAACTAGAAGCTAATTCTAACTCATTAGAAATTTTTGAAGAAATATTGAAATGAACTTTCACAAAGTTCAAAGGCTTTCCAGTTGATATTTATAAGCATTAAAATGGTATGACACAAGAAATCCATATATACTTTGCAAAAATATTGTTATGCTAACATCTTGGATACGGGAGGGGGGGAGAATGTGAAACAAGATGTGAAAAATATTTTTAACAAAACTGCATAAAAGAATACAAAGTAAAATGAGAGATATCAACAAGAATGATCAAAAGTTGGTATGTTTTACAGTCATGTGAAAATAAATGAAATAATGTTTTAAAAAAATAGTTTTTTTTATGCCTGACATAACATTCTTCAATTCAAATGTTTTGTATAAAAAATATCAGCAATATAAACAAAACCATATAAATTGGGAGCTTTTGAATAGACATAGTAGAACAAATTATACAAAAGTTTACCAGATTACAAAGCACATAATACAGGAACATCCTAGCTAGGTTGCACGTCCAAAGATCAGAAAATTTTCCAAAAAGCATACCAGCCTCTCAAAAGAAAAAAAATCATTGTGTGCGAAAAGAGTGTTGCGAGTACTACAAGAATAAAGTTGAATTCAGCACCAGTAAACACAATGTCAGATTCCACTGCATGAGCAGAATGTTTAAGTTTTACTTTCAGTTTAAAATTTGTCCTTCATTTTGATACTCAACAATCTAAATTAATGATGAAATTTAACTTAATACATAGCATTTATAAAATTCAACATGTTTTGATAAAAAAAATTAAAACTGTTATTTCATGAGCAATTTGAAGTCACAGATATTGTTTAAAAACCTTTTAAAACTATCATGATCAAATAAACAAAGAGAAATGAACGGGGAAAATGAAAATTAAAACATTTTTATCTATTGTACAATAAATAAATTTCTACATCACTTTCCATCATCAGGAGTATCCTTTTTTAGTTTGCTTTGAATAATAGTTTTAATTTCGGCTTTAGTTGGGACTGGCCGAATAAGGCCCCGTTTTGTCAAAAATTTCACAGAAAATGTTGTTCCACCAAGTGTCACCATATACCTGGCTGGTGTAGCCAATTTATACAAAGCAGAAGCTACAGCGATATGTCCAAGAGAAGAATTGCGTAAGGGCTCTATGAGAACTTCAGGGAGGCTAATGTACTCCAAAACTGGAATTATATCCAAGCCACTAAAAAAAAAATGAAAAAATATTAGTTTAAATAACAAATATATAAATGACAAGTGTTCTTTAAAAATGTTTCATTTGTTTTTTAAATGTATTTTTCAACAAAATATTTTACATAGAAATAAGTATAAATTTTTTTACATAAATTTTAACAGCCAATGATGATTCTGCTATGAAAATAACAAGCTTGTATTTAAATAAAGAACAATATAACACAACATTAAAAACACAATTAATCAAAGGCAAAAATTCTGTTTTTATGTCAGAATTTAATAATACATCCAGACATAATTAACTGCAATATTAAAAAAAAAATTATTGCAGCTTGAAAATTTTTATCTCTTACTTAAAACATTATATCTCAATCACACTCATATAAAGAGCAAAAAAAAATGAAAAAACAAAAATAAGATGTTTCATGCAAAGCTTGATTTTAACTCAGAATGTCTTCCCTTAGCAGAAAATCTAACTGCTTTTATATATATATATATATATATATATATATATATATATATATATATATATATATATATATATATATATATATATATATATATATATATATATATATATATATATATAACTTAACGCTACTTTTTTTGCAAACATTTACATTCCATAAAATCCGGTGAAAATGTGCACCTATACTTTCAAGCTGTCATTTTAAATTTTTAGGAAAACTCGCAATATAACGCACATCACTTTTTTATGAAGGAACTTAAAATGTACATATGCAATGCTCTTGCATTTTGAAGTCATTAAAATGAAGTATTCCCAGCTTTAAAAAAAAATAATATACTTCTAGAACAACCCTTCAAGTTTTTAAGGAGAATGTCATCTCTTTTAAATAAACAGTATTTTGATAGATGTAAAAGTCTAATTTTTTCTATGATCATCTTTTTTTATTTTTAAAGCTCTCATTTTTATAGTGGCTTATAATACGCACCTGTAAATTTCAATCTTATTTTTTGTGGTAAAAAGTACACATTACATGTGCCAGATTTAATAATATGTTATTACTTTCCAAATAAACAACATTTAATGTATATGACCCAGCAATCAGAAAGTACTTTTTTTTAATTCCCTTAACTACAATTGTGCAAGTAACACAAACACATAACGTTTTGAATAGAATAACTTTAAAAAGAAATTATTGTCTCTGAGAATCGTTTTTGCAAACATCTATTCATAAATTACAGCAAAATACAAAAGGATGATTTCTGTAGCAACAATTGTAAGGTGTGAATGAATTTAATGTATATGTGCAAGGTGAGAATTTTATCTATTTAAAAGAATACAAAATTCATAGAAAAGAGTATACTAAAAAATCTAACAAAAGATTAACAAATTGGTAAAAAAAAAGTAAAATACTGAATGCTATTTTTCAAAATGTAATAAATAACTCAATTTAATAATTATTAAATAGTACAATTCAAAATATTTATTTAAATAATTGAACTGTACCACATTAAAATAATTAACTATAACCATTATTTTCTACTAAAAACAAAATTATTTGAATAGTTGAAATAAAGAAAAACAAATTTTAATGCATTTGAATTTTTTAAAAACTTACTGTACTTTCATAATGTATAATTTTGTGTATAAACTATAAAATATAAATTCAATAGACAATTCTTGCCCATTTTAAATTCCATTGCAGTAATCATACACTAATCACATTATGTGTAATGGTGACTACATGTAAATAAAACTATTGAATATCAATCCATGTTTTAATCAAAGTCATAAACTAAAAGACTATGTATCGAATTATATTTAATAAAAATAATAAGGAGAGCAAAAATTAATAATGAAGAAACCAAACAGATAGTTTTTATATGAAAAACTACGAGAAAAGAAAAATATTAGAAAAGTAGACAAAAAATTCAAAAACCCATTACATTATGAAGACTATAATTTTTTAATACTGTTAGTGATCATATAATTTGTAATGGAAACAAAAACAAACTTTAGCATCAGCATAAATAAATTAGACAAAGAGAAGAGTTTTACAATAAAATTTTAATAAGATGGGGGAATTATCTTCATTAAAATCCATTCATTTAGCTCATAATAACTATCACATACACAAAAACTTGTCCATTATAAAAAAGAAACTGTTAACAGTTAAGAACAGTTTGTTAAAAAAGGTACAAAATTTTAAAAATATTTTTCAGATTTAAAAATATAGAAAAAAAATACCTTAAGCAGTAATGATTCCAAACAGATATTAGGTAACAGTCTAGTCTCATTTAAATATAAGGAACCTCACTTATTTTTCTAGGTTTATCAAATACAAGAACAGTATAAACATTTTGTGTTTCATAAGTGAAAAGATTCCTCTAAGTCAGTGGTCTTCAAAATTTGTCGAATCACAAAATCCTAAGAACTACAAGATGTTTTGGGAGAACCCCATTCCACCCATAGAACATATCCTAGTAGAATACTTTAAATATAAATCATATTACAGTTACTTTATGTAAAGACAATTTAAAAGTTGTATCTGTAATTAAAATTTTTTAATATATTAAAATAATTTACTAATAATAACAATTTCTGATACAAGTATCTGAACTCCATAGGGAATGTCAATCTATTTTGCATATACATTTATAATTTTGATTTTGACTCATGGAGCCCCTGGGTATGTCTCGTTGAATCCAAGACAGTTTGAAGCCAGCTGCTCTACATCATTTACTCGAATCACTTCTATTTAAAGAAAATACCTTTTTTATGAGATTATATATCCTTTTCTTTTAATTTAATGTTTTTAGATCTAGACCAGGGGTCAGCAGCCTATGGCACACGTGCTACATGTGGATGCAATACAATTTTCAATGGCACTCTGCACTAATCTACACATTTGTCAATTTTTGAGTGGTTAAAAGTTGATAAGTTTCTAATGGACCTTATTTGACAAACTTCTACAGAATTCTAAACATTTATGGAATTCTGAAAAAATGTGAAACATAACTTTTAAGTTACAGCTATTTTGTTGTTGTTGTTTCTAACGACACCCGTCTGACGTAGTCAGATGGAAGCCCACGAAATTCATCACGGCACGGGGCTAGAGCTACACCTGTCATTGGCCTCGAGCACCATACAGGTAACAGTACGATTTAGCTCGGCGAAATTCCCCGAAGGGACGATAGATGGCGACACCACCTCCACAATTTCTGCATGGAAACTGAAGGGGAGGGAAACATTCTCCAGTCCCTGCACTCGTGACTAAGCCCACAAGACAATGGACCCACGGATTTAACGAGCACATACTCCGCATGTACTCGGAGGGTATTCGGCGGCATCGAACCCAGGCCTTCCGGTCTGGAGTTCGATGTTCTAACCACTAGGTTACCCACGGCCTCAGCTATTTTGTAAATTATTGAATGTCATTGCTGGAGAGATTTAATTGTTTGAAGAGAGAAAATTGCCTGTACTTTGCTTTGAGCTTTTTGTTCAACACATCCAAGTAAAAATCTTTCCTCATATGAAAAACCATTTTCATTCCGCAAAGAAATTGTTTAACAACTGAATTCTCAGAATTATATGAAATTGAAAGTCACACATTATACCCCTGATTTTGCAATATAAAAGTAGAGTATAGTAGTTGCACTAGGTACATATTAAAAATTTTATTTATCTTTTTATTTTAAAATGAAGGGAAATACTTATATTTTACGTTGTCTATTTCTTATTAACAAATGTTTAAAAATGCCCAGTATATGTACAGGTTTAATTTTTGTTAAAGAAATGGTTACATTTTATGCTGTTTATTTTTATGTTAAGAAATATCTTAAAATGATGCAAAATTAACATATAATAAAACTGCAAACCTATAATATTGACCTTTGTTTGCTAACTCTGCATGCATGATAGTGGGAATCGAATTTTTTAAAAATATCCCACTAGGTGGTACGCTAATTCAAGTTGGTAGATTGGTTTGGCATGCCACAGCTGAAAGGTTGCTGACCCCTGATATAGACTGAACTAATTGTTAGCAAATGTTAGTAACTTCAGTAAGTGACACATACATTTTTTTGTAAAGTAACAAATATAAACATTGCATAATGTCTCAATTCAGGTTTCTTACAGAAGGAATATACAGAAAGAAAACATAACTTACCTCTTAGCACAATAGTAGAAACCACCAAACCAAAAAGCTGAAGTAACTAGATGCACAGGTATAAGTACATACCAGTATTCTTTAAGCATTTTTTTATATCGCTTAAATAAAGTAAGCTTTTCAGGAGGATCCTCCAAGGTTTCAACATTTTCTTCTTCATTTTTATCTTGATTACTTGAAATATGTTTATATTTTTTGCAAACAACATAAGTAATTGGACTACAGCTTGGAGGTTTCAAAATATATGGAAATAATTTTATAGTTCTAAAGGATCTATCAGCAACTCTTGTTAATCTGCATTTTTCTAAAATTAAATGAGATAATATAAAGTAAAAATTCAAGAACATAATATAACAATCAATTAATAATGTGAACTCATAATATTCTTATTGTAAAAGTAATTTTTTTTCCAAATAAAAAATTTAATTCCTTATTTGTACTAAAAAAAATTATGCTTAGAATTCCCTTAAAGACTTCATTTAAGAAAAGGACATTCACAAAATTTGCAATTACAATATGGCAATATTCAATTCTACAGTGTATTTCATAAAATTTTGTTTTAGTAACAGACCTAGTATGTATATAGATTAAAACTAGAGAACATATATCACATAAATATATTTCATATAATTTAAAGTACTTGTTAAGTGCAGAATGAAAACATCTCAACATGGAAAGGGGAGACGATGGTGATACGCCTCCTGCCACACCTTGCTTTTTTAGTGTAACTGTTTACATATAGTGTGGGTGAAACAAAGAACTTTTAGCAGTCCACTGTGTAGTGTTTTATTGAGTGATGTCTATTCATGTGTGAGAAACCACTATTGACCATTTTAGTGCTAACAGTACTTTTATGTTGCTTCTATACATAGTAGAGGGAAAAAAACTCAAATGATAACAAAGATTATACAATTTTTTACAAAAATTAAGTTTGCTAATTTAACAATTAAATGATTAATGCTTTTTTTAACATTTAAAAATGATTGTTTAAAACTAATATCTCATTTAAAGCAAAAAAACATTTTTTAAACATATTTATATTAATTGCATGCTAGCAATTTATCAACAATGACTTTATTCGACCATGGCAACCTATGCCACTCATCCTAAGGACAACTGATAAACACTTTCCAGTAGAAACAAAAAGTGGTGAAATCTTCTTTACATTAGTTGAAATTTACCAAAGGCATGCAGTTAATACCAAAAAAATTCCAACTATTCGAAGAGCCAAAGTCAGAAAATTGTCATTTGAATTGTTTTAAATTTAAAAACTATCAGAAGTTCAGATTCTAATTTAGATCATTAAAATTTATGTTAGTAAATATATCATGAAAATGCATCTTTCTATAATTACTCAATAGAACTGTAAATATTAAGTGAATAATTTCACTTTTACATGTAGTCGAATCGTCCAAATTAACCAAAATGCACAGTCCTAACATGCATACCATCCATGTCCATACAAATCCAACTTTACTTTGACCACCTTTTTTAAACATACCCGTTTATATGAAAATGATAAACACAATATTGATTTGCTATTGAATTTAACTTGTAAATTACATAAGGATGCAAGATATGTACTATACTCCTTAATCACATTGCTTGATAAGGTATTTTATGCATTTTTCAAAATCTGATGCAATCATTTCTGAAACTGGGTAATTATGTCACAGTTATGTTTGTGATTGAAATAAAAAATTTACAAAAAGTATTTAGTCTTAGAACCAAATTGGTTTATGCATCATATAAATCTTAAATTTGTTATATTTTATCCTTTAAATATTTGTAAGAATTTGAAAACCATAAACGAATGCTATCTCATACATTATTAAAGATTAATCTTTTTATTTAATTTGCTGTTTCTGATCTAACAGATTATTTCGGTTCATTCTTACACATTGAAAATTTAATTAAATTATTATCGTTTTAAAAATTTCGTATGAAAGTTTACAATACTTCCGAGTTATATAAATCTGAAAAATATCAACCAACCATAATTCCATCATTCTTGAAAAGTCGAATTATATTATTCTAATATACAAGAACACATTTCAAAGAAATAAAGTTTTAAAATCCTTTAAAAAAAAGACTTTTTAAAAATTAATATAAAAATGTATGAGTGATGGTTACCAAAAAGTTGCAAGTTCTTTGAAACGCATGTACCACTGACCGAATACTGTAAAGAGAATGTGTGACGACACACATTGGATAATCTTAAGCGTTGCATTATTTTTTAATAAAGGTAGGCTTTAGCAAATAAAGAAAATATAAAAAATAATTTGTACATATTTACAAAATCACAATTTGCGGCACTATCAACATGCCGCACTGCAACTGTTGCCAAAATCAAACATTTCAATGTAATAGCAATCTTTAGAAATAAATTTTTCTACCCCCAAAACTAAAATGAAGAGCATAATTTAAAATATTAAAAGAAATTATTTAAACAAAATAAACACAAATGAGTATTTTTGTACAATATCATGATTTTATATTTAAATTATACATATCGTATGGTGAAAAGAAAAGCTTATTCTTCTTCTGATCAAAGAAATTCTTTTAGTCTAAAGCCGCATTCACACCTAGGCAGTCAGCGTTGAGCGTCTAGCCAATCAAAGGCTTTATCTCGGGCGAAAAGAAGTATGTGATTGGCTAGATGCTCAACGCCCAAAGCTGACTGTCTTGGTGTAAATGCGGCTTAAGAGTTAGCAACGTTTTCGAGAAAGAATTTTAGAAAAGCTAATCCCTTAATATGTCTTTTTTCTATGCCCTATAGTGCTCGTGTAGCTGAACAGTGCGACGTGAATATTCCAGTCGGTCGAAAAAATAGTTGAGCACCGTGACCCTTTCAAAAAATGATTGGAAATGGAAACGACCTATTTTGAAATGTATAATACGTCCCCCCCCCAAAGGAGTTTTATTTACAAGGTTGCTAATTGCGTTATTTTGTGATAGATGCAATGTATTGCTCATTCATTCCGCCCCAAATGAAATGTATGCATCTTGATGAGAAAACAGGGGACCAGGCAACTCAACGAGACAAGCCCTCCAATTTAGGTGTGGGAAGACGACAATTATTAACAGGTAAGTCTAATCTATATTATTCCAATCTTGGTGCATTCATTGACCCGAAAAAAAGGGGGACTTCCCCCAATTTTCGGACTTGAAGATTTTGGCTAAAACATTTGCCGATAAGACTGCCAGAATCTGAGGATATTAATCACTCAAAATCCTGACAGTCTTAACGAAAAACCATTTAGCATGCGCCATGAAAATGCATTCTGATTTTTGGCTGCTGGCCTTTTATACTCAAATGAGGTCACGTGAATCGATTCCTATTGGCTGGTGCATGTTTTAAAAAAGATGCTTTCCAACGTTGGCATATTGCGTGTCTTGAAAAAAGGGAAACCGAGTCGACTCTTGTGTAGACTCGATCTCCCTTTTTTCGGTAAAATTTTTACTCACTCTACTAGATGGTCAGTCTGTTTTTTGCATTCAGCCTGAAGCTTGTTAAAATACTGCAAGTATCGCGCAAATCAATAGGATTTCACCATGGTGCACTCGGATATATTATAGTCCTCGTGCACCTCATCGTGCAGGTGGTCAGGAAATTCCCGGAAATGGGGCAGCATTTCCAGGTTGATGGTAAAAAGTCCAAGCTTTTCAAATATTTTCCACTTGTCCGAGCCCTTGACGACGATGAGGCCTCTGTTTCCTTAGGCCAGGTGACAAAACTTTCCCCGGACGCCGAAAGACAGGTATTCTAGAGGCACGGATCTGGGCAGGTGGCTCTTTAAGCTGAGCCGTTCATTGATGTACCTGTTGGCTCGGCTGTCTTTGGCGGTCGTAAGGAGATTCGAGTGGTCCACCGTGAGGCAAATCACTTTCGGGTTTTTGCCATCCTCTGGAATGCTGGCAATGGACAATTCGATAGGGACAGGCTGGCCACCATGGTGAAACACGGTGGCGTGGGCGAAAAAGGCTAGATGAGACATGTTGCTCAGTGAGAATGTCTCTAGTGGCTGAGCACTCGCCTTTTATACTCTGCTGGGTCACGTAAATTGATTCCTATTGGCTGATGCTTTCCAACCTTGAATCACCAGAAATTTATTACATCAAACAGCACGATTCAGTGCGAAGGTTCCACAATACTGATGAATTCAATCTTGCTGCATCAAACAGCACCTTCAGCATGATTCAGCACAAGTTTTAAAATGTGCACTTCAATATTGGTACAATATTTGGCCCTAAAAAAGGGGGACCGAGTCGACTCTTGTGTCGACTCGATCCACCTTTTTCCGGGTCAATGTCCATTTACTGTATCAATACCGTAACTTTGTAGCTGCATGCAGCTTATTAAACGGCTGCAGGTATTTGGCAAATTGGTAAGATTTTAGCATGGTGCAGCACGAAATGTCCTCTTCCTCGTGCACACCCTCATGCACGGGGTTGGGAAAGGTTCCATCGCAATTTCGGCAGCGTCTCCAGGGCCATGGCAAACAGTCCGAGCTCTTGAAAAAAAATTTTGTTGCTCCACTCATTTGACCACCATCAGGCCCCTGTTGCCTCGGGCCAGCTGACTAAACTTGCCCCTCACGCAAAAGGGTAGGTATTCCATGGGCACACTCTTGGGTAACGAGTGGTGTACCAGACGAAGACGGGCATTCTCTTGGCAGTTGGATCGAAAATCTTTGGGCTTGGAAGTTTGCCCGGCATGATTCACGATGATGCAAATCACTTCGGGATCGCTGTCATCTCTGGGAATCGGGGCAATGGACAATTCGATGGGCACTGGCTTGCCATCGTGATGAAATACGTTGGCATGAGCAAAGTAGGCTGTTTGACTCAAGACAGACATATCTGAGCAAAGCATAATGATTATAGCGGCTAGTTGCACGCTTTATATATGCTCGAGGAGCGTGACGTCAGATGGCATCCCATTGTCCAAAGCCTTTTCATGCGAGCGCTGCACGTGTTTTTCCAAAGCCCACTTCCAAGGTTGGAGACCCACCATGCGCCAAGGGACGTTGTCGTCTCGATGTATTTCCCAATCGTCCAACCACGTCAACCATTTCACGTATACGTCTGCGACTCGAGTGCAGTCTGTAAAATCCAAAATATACGCATCCGTAGTCTGAGGTTGATAGGCATCCAAAACTCGGACCCACTTGAAAGAATCTCAACTCGACCCCTTTGTCCCAGGTCAGATCCAAATGACTCGGAAACACAATCAACGTTTTTCCAAGCGACCGAGGAATGTGCACACCAAAGTTGGGTTAAAAAATGATGGTATAAAGATAGTCTTGCTCGTAATACGTGACTCGATCCGGCCACCGACCCAGATTTCCAAACACAATAGTGGTACAATGTCGACACTGGTCCAATAAACTTTTTACCCAAACCATTATTTACATACTCTTGTCTCCAAGCTTCTTGGTATGGACAAAAAAATGAGACGGGTTACAGGCAAAAATGAAATTTATTTACATAAAATATTTACATCAAAAATACATTTACAATATTTACAAGATAATATTTACATCAAAATAATATTTACAAAAAAAATTACAGAATAGACAGATCCAACGGTTCAGTCACTTTAAACCCAGTGGTTCTTTTCCCTTTCTTTTTCACTCGGGACATGGTCAAGTCCATGGGTGTTTCTTGTTTCTCTATTCCCAACCCTGTTTCAAAATGATCCAAGAACGAGATGAGATCATTACTCTCGTCAAACAGGGAAGATAGCGTGTCAAGCACCTAGGGTTCTTGGGTATGGGCCGGGGGAATCCCTTGTTGCGAGTAGTCTCCAAATACGGACGTCATGATTTGATCAATTGAAGAGTCGTCCGTAAGGGTTGGCTCCAAAGTCTCGACCACAGGTGGTAAAATAATCTGCATAGGTGGTTGAGAGGTGTCTGCACAGGTGGATTTAGGATCTGCACAGGTGGTCGAGGTGGATCTGAGGTGTCGTCAGCACAGGAGGCTCTAGAATACTCTTGGGTTGAGGGGTGGCCAAGGTAGTGGAAGGTCTGGCAATCAACACAGGAGCCACAGGTGGTCTGATGACGGTTGTGATAAGCACTCTGTTTCTCTTGGAGGAAGGCCCTGGTTGTTTCAAAGGTCGTTTGTTTGTCTCTGCAGGTACATAAGCCGGGGTAGGAGGAGGTAGCTTGTAGGCCTTTTTCTCGTACCGTTTCATTTTTCTAAAATCCCCCAGGTTAAATCCATTCTCCATGAGCTGGGGGAGAATGATTTCGGGGATAATGACCAAACCAAACAGTCTTTTGAACCGTCAACAAGATGTAACGGGTTCCAGCCGGAATCGGGTACGCCGTGTGGGATTCCAACACCATTTGATGATAGTGCATCTGGTCAAATGGTTCAAAGCTCCTCCCAAACAAATTGGGATTGGCTCGACATCTGAGACTGGAAGAAAGAAATTCATAGATTAGCATGGGGACGTTGGTCGTTTGAATAAGGTGAATCTCGCCAGATTTTACCGTTCGGAAGCCAAAAGTAAAATCTTTTTTCACAAAAAACATGTTTTTATAAATGTACACCTTCCTCTTGTCGGTGTTTTTCAGGGGTCTAACGGGATTTCTCAAAAGTCCTTGGAGATTTTCTCCCACAAAACATCGTCGGGCCTGAATTCGTTCACGTGTTTCACCTCCATAATGACACGCTTGAAATTATCCACCAGCGTCTTTTTTTGGTACCAATTGTCTTTACAAAACAGGACAAAAACACATTTCGTGTTGGGTTCCTGGTAAATGTTGCAAGCACGGATTTGAGTCACGGGCATCACTGTCATTGAAATGTGCTCGGGGAAGGAATCGATTTGATCCATGGCACTGATGTGAAGCGTCAACTGATGTGAAGCGTCGAGACGAGTCTTTTATACTTTTAAACAGGATGTGGGCGGAGCATCAGATCACGAGTATTTGAACCAATCACGAGTGAAAAATGGGATTGATGGGTTGATGCAAAATAGCACACTTGCCTTGCACTGCAATCCAACGATGACAACCCCTCAGGGGCTCACCTTCTTTAGGTGAGTACGGGGTTCACGCTCCCGAGGTGCCCTAGTGATCTTTTCCTTCTCCCTAGGGGTTTACTGTCTTTGGTAAACACGGGCTTCACGAACCCGGGGAACCCTAGTGATCCTTCTCTATTTTCGGCCCTTTTTCTTGCCATTCCAATTTCCCTTTCCTTCTTTTCCACCTCAGGGGCTCACTTTCGGGTGAGTACGGGAGGCCACGTCCCCGAGGTACCCGAGTGAATTTTGAAAAGAAAGAAAAACCCAAAAAAATATTTGCTTAGTTAGAGTTTAAGTTACAGGTCTATATTTCACGTTTTCTTTCTTTCAGTTAGGGGTTGTTTTTGTGGTTACTTTTATTTTTCATATTTTCAGTTTCATTATTTCTACTATTTTGATTTTGGTTTATTTCTTTGGGGTATTTAAAACAAATGAATTTTACTTTTTGATTTCCGTAATGTTAAGACTGGTTTTTGAGTCTGACCCGCATGTTTGCCGTGTGCGGCGACCCGTACCGGGGGAAAGTGGAGTCTGGGGTTCCTGTTGCGTGCTCTTTGGCCCATGCTTCTCCGTAGACGGGAGGCAGGAGTGAGCCCGCTCCTGTCAATCGGCTAGTGATTAGTTCTGCGGATTCCAATACGGGTTCTTTTGGAATACCAAAGACGGTTGCTTTAGGGTTAGTATTGCAGTTAGGGGTGCCCTGGGTGAACTGGCGGATCACATCCCGAACCTGTAATACTATACTCCAGTACCACCTCTGAGGTAAGTGCCGTGCCTGACACATGTCAGATGACCGGCGGGCTGCCTCCCCTTGTTGGGCTCCATGGTGGGTGGAGGCGTACTGGAATGAACACAAAAAACACTCATGGAACCCAGTAGTAATTCTCCTTCAGTGGAGCACCGTACAATTGAATTTTCTGATTCGTTTCGATATTTTATATTAAAAACTCCTGATACTTTTCTAATGTTTCACCTTTCCTAATTGAAAAAGCTATAACTGGCAGTATAGGGGAAGTCAAGTCGATTCGTAAGATGCGCTCTGGGGACTTGTTCCTCGAAGTGTCATCTTCGAATCAAGCGACAGCCCTTATAAAACTACACAAGCTCGCTCATTTAGACATTACCGTGGCTCCTCATAGTAATTTAAATTTTTCGCGTGGCGTTATTTCGCCAGCGGATTTCTTAAACGTGTCGACTGAGGAAATAAAAGAAAATATGAAGGCCCAAAAGGTCTGTGATGTCAGGCGTATCACGATAAGGCGGGATGGACAGGTGCTGAACACAAAGCACCTCATCCTGACCTTTTCTACACCTGACCTCCCACAGACCGTTAAAATGGCCTACATACGATGCCCAGTTCGACCGTACATCCCAAATCCGCTGCGCTGCTTTCAGTGCCAACGATACGGCCACTCGAAGAACGTCTGTCGGGGCCAGCCTACCTGCCCTCGTTGCGGGGAATCGGGCCACGACAGCGCAGATTGTAAAAAGAAGGAGCAGTGTTTAAACTGTAAAGGTGAGCATCCGGCGTATTCACGCTCCTGTCCTACTTGGATAACGGAAAAGGAGATCACAGCTGTCAAAATAAAAGAAAAAATTTCCTACCCAGAGGCACGGCGTGTTGTTTTGGCACGCACGCCGGTCTCTGGTAAGAGTTATGCTAGTGCCACCCGCAAGAGCACATCGGATAAGTGTATCCAATGTGACTCTAAAAAAGATATCAGCTCGGATTCATCCACACCTACTGAACCAGAGGTAATTGCTCCATCCAAAAACAATTCACCCCCTAGAATGAAGGTGATTGCTAAGCCAATTAGCAAATCCCCACCTCCGGTTAAAAAAAAATAATTCAAAGGACAGAGAGCGATTCGCCGAGAAAACCAAAGAGCCGAAGGGCTCGTCAAAGGGATCTTAGACCACATTTAACTAGGATCCCTAAAAAATTATCCAGTGACTTCCACCGAAAAAAAGAGGACGATACTTTGACCGGTGATTGTTCCGAAGATGATGAAGATCTCATGGATATTCAATCGGGCCCTTCAACTTCTAGCTCCAGAGGAGGAGCGAGTGCGGCACAATAATGACCTCCTTCATTTCCTGGAACTGCCGTGGTTTGAGGACTAGACTCGATGATCTCAAATCCATCATACCCACGTACCAGCCCGCATGTGTTGCTCTCCAGGAGACTTTTCTAAAATGCACCATGACAATGCGAGTACGTGGTTATAATTGTGTACGACGGGATGTCGATAGCGATACATCTCTAAACGGAGGTGTATGCCTTTTTACGTCCCATCTGTATCCCAGTCATATCGTCACACTGCACACATCGTTACAGGCTGTGGCTGTACGGATTCACCTCCGTTCTTTAGTCACAGTCTGCTGTGTTTATCTACCACCTAACGATGTTGTGCCACAAGTGGATTTGAATCAGTTAGTCAGCCAATTGCCAGCTCCTTTTATTTTGCTCGGTGACTTTAATGGACACAGCCCTCTGTGGGGGCATGATGATACAAACTCTCGTGGGCGACAGATTGAACAGTTGATCTCGGATCAATGTCTCTGTCTGCTCAACAACGACGAGAAAACTTATTTCCATGCACCCACGAGGACATTTCACTCCCTCGATCTAGCCATCTGTTCGCCAACTCTGCTACCGATGTTGAATTTCGAGGTTGCAAACGATCTGCACAACAGCGATCATTTCCCTCTCCTAGTCTCGCATGTTAATGGTGCGAGGACACGTTTTCGTCCCCCACTTATCATTTTCATCGCGCAGACTGGGATAAATTCACACGGTTAGTGATTATCTCAGGCACAATGGTTCAGAACAGGGCAGTAGATGCAGCAGTCTTCAATGTCACTGAAGCTATTCGGAATGCTGCTGATGCAGCCATTCCCAAAACATCCAATTCCCCTCGAAAGCTGTGCAAACCATGGTGGAACGCATCCTGCCAAAAAGCCAAAAAGGAACAAAGGAGGGCGTGGGGTATTTTCAGGAGGTACCCCACCACTGATAATCTCATAGCGTTCAAACGTGCGAAAGCGTTAGCTCGTCGAATACGTCGTCAATGCCATAGAGAATCTTGGATCAAGTATGTGTCTTCAATCACATCGTCAACTACCAGCCCACAGTTATGGAGAAAGGTCAAAGCAGCGAATGGCCTTTATCGGGACTTTTCTATTCCGATATTGGAAACATCGACTGCAATTTACTCATCACTTGTTGATGTGGTCAACGTGATTGGCCAAACATTTGCTAGTGTGTCCAGCTCTGATTCATATAGCCCTGCATTCCAGGCGACTAAGAATCGTTTAGAGCGGACACCTATCAACTTCAGGTGCCGACAACCTTTACCATATAACTGTGACTTTGACATGTTTGAATTGAAGAGAGCCTTATCATCGGCCCACAATACTAGTCCAGGTCCTGATGGAGTATCCTATGAATTGCTTCGCCATTTGAACGAGGATTCACTAGTAAGTCTCCTTTACCTATTCAACCGAATATGGAGGGAGCAGGCGTATCCTACTCAATGGCAAGAAGCCATAGTGATCCCCATTCTAAGACGTGGAAAAAATCCCAAGAATCCTCTCAGCTATCGACCGATAGCACTCACGAGCTGCCTTTGTAAGACACTGGAACGTATGGTCAACGCTCGTTTCGTTTTTACGTTAGAAAAGCACAGATGCATTCCTCTGTTTCAGAGTGGCTTCCGTAAGGGAAGGTCCACTCTCGACAATATTATCATGCTTGAAAATAAAGTTAGAAATGCATTTGTCCGGAGGAATCATCTTGTTTCTATTTTCTTTGATATCGAGAAGGCATATGACCGTACTTGGCGCTATGGGATACTCCGCACTCTTTTTAACTTTGGTCTTCGTGGAAATTTACCTATTTTCATTCAAAAGTTTTTAAATGTCCGCACTTTTAAGGTTCGTTTGGGTGACACTCTCTCTGCTTCTTTTTTGCAAGCTAAGGGAGTTCCTCAGGGAAGCATTCTGAGTGTCACCCTTTTTATTTGTCATATTTCACCCATCTTAAATGTTTTATCGCCCTCTATACAGGCTTCTTTTTATGTCGACGACTTGCAGATCAGTTGTGAAGGCTCAGATATGCGCATGATTGAACGACAGTTGCAAACTGCCGTCAACAACATTTTAAAATGGTGCGACACCAACGGTCATAGTATTTCTGCGAGCAAGAGTTGCTGCGTGCACTTTTGCCGCAAACGGGGTATTCATCCCGACCCCGAAATACGCATCCGTGATATACAAATTCCCGTAGTCCCTGACGTACGATTCCTCGGAGTAATATTCGACCGCCGGCTCACTTTCCTTCCGCATATTTTACATTTGCGGAAGAGGTGTGAAAAGTCTTTAAACCTCTTGAAGGTGTTGTCAAACACCTCTTGGGGGGCGGATAGAACATCATTACTCCGAGTGTATCAGGCAATCGTACTCTCTCGCATCGACTACGGATGTGTTGCATACGGATCAGCGTGCAACTCTACTCTGAAAAAACTTGACCCCGTCCACCATATGGCATTGAGAATCTGCTCGGGTGCGTTTCGCACATCACCGGTGCAGAGTCTCTATGTTAACTGTCATCAGCTTCCTCTAGATCTTCGACGGAAGAAGCTGTCTCTTGCATTTTATTTTAAGATCTTGTCCGTGCCTTCACATCCTCTGCAGAATGTGTATATGAGTACCAGCATGAAGAGATTTTATGATGCACGGCCGTCTAACATCCGGCCGTTTATGGATCGGATGAAGCTTCATATTTCTGAACTCGACCTACCTAACGTGCGTATCCAGCAAAGGAACCTTTTCCTATTCCAACCTTGGAATACGCCACGGTTCCATTATATCAACCCTTTTGCCACTTACAGTAAATCCACTGTAGCGCCTGTCGTCTTTCAACGCGTCTTCGCCTACCACCGCAGTCAGTATAGTCGTTATTCGGCCATCTACACTGATGGTTCGAAACGTGCAGATTACGTTGGCTGTGGAGTCGTGATTGAAGATATTATGCACGGTTATAGGCTCGACACTTCTTGCAGCATTTTCACTGCCGAAGCTGTCGCCATTTACCGTGCACTTCAATTAATCGACTCCACTATGCCCCGTAAATACTGCATCTATACTGACAGCATGAGTGTACTAGAAGCGCTTGAAAACTACCACGATCACTGCCATCCAGTGGTATGTACAATACTCGACATTACGAGTCGACTCTACAGCAAGGGTTTCGATATCGTGTTTTGCTGGCTACCAAGTCACGTAGGAATCATAGGCAACGAGCAAGCGGACAGCGCGGCAAAGTCGGCGACGACGCATCTGCCGCTAGCTGTTCCGCTATCGGATATGAAGCGCGTCATCATGCATCATATTTTTAAGATCTGGCAGGAATCATGGAGTCAGCAGTTGGATAACAAACTGCACTCTGTGAAACCTGTCATAGGAGCATGGCCTGTGATGCCAATGCGAAGAACTGATGTCAAATTGACTCGTCTTCGCATTGGCCATACTCGCTTCACACACAGGCATTTGTTGTTTGGAGAACGTGCTCCTGAATGTCCTTCATGCCATGTCTCTTACACTGTTCATCACATTTTCATAGATTGTCCCGTTTTTAATACTCATCGCATGACCTTTTTTCATAAATCTGTTTTAACCTTATCTGACTTGGTGGGGGAATCTCCCCACCAAAATCTCTTTGCTTTTGTAAAGAAAATTGGATTTTTATATTTAATTTGACTTTTTAAAATGTTTTAACTTTACCTTTATTTTATATGTGCATGCAGGCATGCACATATATCAAATTTCTTTTTATGTAATTGTATTTTTCATATGTATTTTACATGGTTTTATACTCTTTTAACAAATGTTTGGCGCAGTATAGCCAGGTTTGGCTCTTGCGCCATAAAACCCCACATTCACTCACCCAACGATGACAAGTTGTCTGATTAAAAAACAGACATTTTCCCAGCTCTCGTCCATTTGAATTTAAAAGCATCACCGGGTTTCTCTTGAATGGACTCGAGGAGCTCCAACTCGCTTGGATTTCCTTAAAATTTTGTTTAGAATGTTGGTTGGTGACACAAATGGTACCGACATTGAGATAGTGTAAAAATTTAAACAGTTCGTATGGACATTCCCGATCCATGGCATACGAGACGACTCCGTTGGTCAGCGTGAAACCATTGTTCCCAATACACAGCACGGCCAAACCTTGGCTGTGGAAAAAGACTTGGACATTTTCCTGGGATGTAGGTATCAATTGCTGTGCATAAGGGGGTCTCCGAAACACTCTGCGCCTTTCATACGGGGGCCTGAAATCGAGTCTTCTATACAACCTGGGATCTCGTAGCCTTCGTTCCTCATTCCTCCTTTCTTCATTCCTTCGTTCCCTGGATCGCAGAGAACGATGAATGACGGAATCAACCTTCTTGACATGGGTCTTCTTGACAGGTGGATCAGGTGATTTAGAAACAATTGGCGATTTATAAACAACTGGTGGCATAGAATCCATGGAATCTTTCAAAGGTGACTCGGGAAGCCTAGATGGCTCCATGGGATCTTTCAAAGGTGACTCGGAAACCGTAGATTGTTCCATGGGTGGTAACGAATCATAAATCACATCTTGAGATGGTTCGTGGGATGGAGAATCCACTGGCATCGGTAAAAGGTGAAACTGGTGTTGGCACACTGAACATGTCAACAAAATCATCATATAGTCTGGGGAATTCATTTTTGCAGGAATGAGTATCATGAGATGAGAGGGAGCTTTTAAACTCTACTCTCAAAAAATATTTAATTGTATATTTAAAAAAAATCTTTTTTTTACTATGAGGTTGTAAGCATCTTCTATGTATGTTTTATTTTTCAAAGCCACCAAGTTTGTTCAGTCTGGAAAATTTGCGAGTGAACGAGAAAGTTGAGAGATAGCTGAAGGAGGTCGAGATAACCTTTTTACTCGACTGCTCCAACGCCATGGATTGGAAGATATTCTGTCCACTCTTTTTCCCTGTAATACCCTTTTCAATATTTTATTTTCGCGTAACGTACCTTGCAATTTAGAGTATAACTCATTTTCTTTGGTTTTCCACTCTTGTTCTTTTGTTTTCAATGCATCCTTTTCCCTTTGAATCGGGTCATTTTTCGCTTTCATCTCGTTGAGTTTGACCTTTAATATCACCTTTTCGTCCATGGCCCACTTTTTTTTACTCTCTTAATTTCCTTCATCGTATCGTTCGAGCCCAGTACCACTAAAGACCCGCCGTGTAGGGCAGCGATGCACGCTAAATCTGTCGAGAGCTGAAACGTCCTCCCGTTGGTGTGGTGTGGTAGTTAGGAGAGGGGGTGCCAGCTCAGGTGTCGTCCACGTCCCTTGACCATGGTTCAAAATTACGTGGTCCGTCGCCAAAAGCCCTCGTGCAGCTGATCAGTGCGACGTTAATCTTCACTCACTCATTCATCGTATTTTGTTGTTTGCGGTACAATCCGTACATTTCGTCTCTAATCCGTTGAAACGAACACTCCTTTAAATGCAATTTTTTGTTACCATGTAGATACAATCCCTCCGTTTCCTCGTAATGGGATGAAGGGGAATCATGCAGTTTAAAAACTTCCAGCCCGTCACGTGGATGGGTATCCCCATCTCACATTATTCCATGGATCGAGTACACGCTTGGCAACCTTTTCCCAACTGGATACATTTTTATTGTCCAGTTGCTCCAACAATAATTTTTCTATACCCCCTGGAAATAGGGTACAGAGAATGGCAATATTATGCGGGTGCAAGGGCCGATTGATGTGAAAATGCGGTAGATTTACCAAATCCATCAAATTGTCAGGAATCTCGTCCTTGTCACACAACGATTTCGGTTGACTCACGTACATCATGGTCCGCACCAGATGAAATACACTTTTAATCCTGACACATTTCTTGGCCCGACCGCTGTATGGAAATTCATAACGAATGTTTCCTTTCCACACGTCTTCAAACAAACTCTCTTGTTCACACGCCAGAATCATGTGTCGATGTTGTATTTTGCCCTTTTCATTTACCAATCCATCGCACAGACACCAAAAGGGTAATATGACACATTGATCCCGAATTTTTTCTATCTCCTTACGAAATGTATCAAAAATATCATGTTTTACCATAATGTGAAACCACATCAAGTCTTACCTCAGATAGCGCTGAACGATCCCCCACGCATCTTTTCCCAAACCATTTTGAAATGTTGCCCCCTCCTCCCACATCTCGGGTTTTTCCAAAAGTGAATCGTAAAACCCTACGTATTCACTCAATCTGTCTTTGCGACGACCCCGCATTCCACGAGGCATGGAATGTCTACATCCCCACACTACTTCCTCCTCTTCCTCTGTCTCATTTTCCTCCGTTTCCTCATTTATCTTGGCATCGTCTACGAAACGTTGCAAGCATGCCGTGACATGGTTTACGTTTTCGGGACGATTCTTTTGCCCGTAAGGCCAATGTTTCCTTCCGAAACAAACCAGGCATTGCTTACGACAGTCCAGATTATATTTTTGGGCCGCATGTTTACTATAAAAGTGACGTACGGTCACACACACATTTGCTCCTGACATTCAGGACAGCACACGAGAGTACTGGACCATCTACCGAGATGTCTGTAGAAAGAAGTAGAGGATTTGAACATGTCGCTGTCCAAAAATGATTATGTAATAAGTGAGCATTGACCTTATTTATTTATTAATTTACCTTGAAAAAAAATCATATTAGGTTTGCTTTATGCTTGGCTCATTACATGCTTGGCCTGTTTCCATTGCACGCTTGGGTTGTTTCCCTTGCATGTTTGGGCTATTTCCCTTGCATGCTTGGGCTGTTCCCATTGCATGCTTGGGCCGTTTGGGTCTCTGCGTTTCTCCTTTCCTCATTTGATATTTGGAGTTTGCTAGTTTCTCCTCCCCAATTGATCCCCTCAGGGGGCTCACCTCCTTTAGGTGAGTGCGGGTTTCACGCTCCCGAGGTACCCTAGTGATCTTTCTCTTTTCCCTAGGGGTTTACTGTCTTTGGTAAACACGGGCTTCACGAACCCGGGGAACCCTAGTGATCCTTCTATATTTTCGGCCCTCTTTCTTGCCATTATAATTTCCCTTTCCTTCTTTTCATGCACCTCAGGGACTCACTTTCGGGTGAGTACGGGAGGCCACGTCCCCGAGGTACCCGAGTGAATTTTGAAAAGAAAAAAAAACCCAAAAAAATATTTGCTTAGTTCGTGTTTAAGTTACAGGTCCATATTTAACGTTATATTTAGTTCAGTTAGGGGTTGTTTTGTGGTTAATTTTCTTTTGGATATTTTGAGTTTTAATTATTTCTACTATTTTAATTTTGGTTTATTTCTTTGGGGTATTTAAAGCAAATGAATTTTTTACTTTTTGCTTTCCGTAATGTTAAGACTAGTTTTTGAGTCTGACCCGCATGTTTGCCGTGTGCGGCGACCCGTACCGGGGGAAAGTGGAGTCTGGGGTTCCTGTTGCGTGCCCTTTGGCCCAAGCTTCTCCGTAGACGGGAGGCAGGAGTGAGCCCGCTCCTGTCAATCGGCTAGTGATTAGTTCTGCGGATTCCAATACGGGTTCTTTTGGAATACCAAAGACGGTTGCTTTAGGGTTAGTATTGCAGTTAGGGGTGCCCTGGGTGAACTGGCGGATCACATCCCGAACCTGTAATACTATACTCCAGTACCACCTCTGAGGTAAGTGCCGTGCCTGACGCATGTCAGATGACCGGCGGGCTGCCTCCCCTTGTTGGGCTCCATGGTGGGTGGAGGCGTACTGGGATGAACACAAAAACACTCATGGAACCCATCAGAAATCTCCTTCAGTGGAGCACCGTAAGCATTCGAATTTTCTGATTCATTTCGATACTTTATAATGAAAAACTCCTGAAACCTTTACGTCTATTTCTCCATTTCTAATTGAGAAAGCTTTCACTAGCAGTATTGGGGAGGTCAAGTCGATTCGTAAGATGCGCTCCGGGGACTTGTTCCTCGAAGCGTCATCGGCGAAACAGGCGACGCCCTTATAAATCTGCAAAGCTCGCTCATTTAGACGTTACCGTGGCTCCTCATGCTAATTTGAATTTTTCGCGCGGCGTCATTTCACCAGCGGATTTTCTCCACGTGTCGACTGAGGAAATCAAAGAGAATATGAAGGATCAAAAGGTCTGTGATGTTAGGCGTATAACGATAAGGCGGGATGGACAGGTGCTGAATACAAAGCACCTCATCCTGACCTTTTCTACGCCTGACCTTCCACAGACCGTTAAAATGGCCTACATCCGATGCCCAGTCCGACCATACATCCCCAATCCGCTGCGATGCTTTCAGTGCCAGAGATTTGGACATTCGAAAACAGTCTGCCGCGGCCAGCCCACCTGCTCTAAATGTGCAGAGATAGGCCATGATAGCGCAGACTGTAAAGCAAAGGAACGATGTGTGAATTGCAAAGGCGATCATTCATCGTTTTCTCGCTCTTGTCCAACCTGGCTACTCGAAAAGGAGATCACGGCCGTCAAAATTAAGGATAAAATTTCGTATCCGGAGGCTCGGCGTGTTGTATCGTCACGCACGCCAGTTTCTGGAAAAAGCTATGCGTCGGCGACCAGAAAAACATACATATCAACGGCCATTCAAGTAGACGCGAGTACGGCTCCAACATCTGCGATAGCCACAACTATGACACCGAAGAATGTTGCCGTGGATACACTTAAGTCTGTATCCCCTCCCCGAGATAATAAGAAGAACAGGAAAACACGCATCAAGGAATCGGGGGTGCAATCCCACAAAAAAAAGAGGTCGAACCTCTCTAAAAAACTCCATGACATGGGAGACGATGTCATGGACATTCACGCCTCGCAAAGCGACGAAAGTCTGATGGACGATCTGTCGCCCAGACCTTCGTCTTCTGGCTCCTTGCGAGGAGCAAGTGCGAAGACTTCATGACCTCCTTTATCTCCTGGAACTGCCGTGGTCTAAGAACTCGACTTGCTGATCTCAAATCCATCATATCCACGTACCAGCCCGCATGCGTTGCTCTTCAGGAGACATTTCTGAAGAGTACCATGACAATGCAAGTGCGTGGTTATAATTGTGTACGACGGGATGTAGATGGCGATACATCTCCAACCGGAGGTGTATGCCTCTTCACGTCTAATCTGTTTCCCAGTAATGTCGTCACACTGCACACATCATTACAGGCTGTGGCTGTTCGGATTCACATCCATTCTTTAGTCACAGTCTGTTGTGTTTATTTACCACCCAACGATGTTGTGCCACAAGTGGATTTGAATCGTTTAGTCAGTCAATTGCCAGCTCCATTTCTTCTGCTCGGTGACTTTAACGGACACAGCCCTCTGTGGGGGCATGATGTTACAAATTCTCGCGGGCGACAGATCGATGAGTTGATTTCTGCTCACTGTCTCTGTCTGCTGAACAACGACGAGAAAACGTATTTCCATGCACCCACGAGGACGTTTCACTCCCTCGATCTAGCCATCTGTTCGCCAACTCTGCTACCGATGTTGAATTTCGAGGTTGCGACCGATCTGCACAACAGCGATCATTTCCCTCTCCTAGTCTCGCATGTTAATGGTGCGGGGACACGTTTTCGTCCCCCCACTTATCATTTTCATCGCGCAGACTGGGATAAATTCACACGGTTAGCGATTATCACAGGCACAATGGTCCAGAACAGGGCAGTTGTTGAAGCAGTCTTCAATGTCACTGAAGCTATTCGGAATGCTGCCGATGCAGCCATTCCCAAAACATCCAATTCCCCTCGAAAGCTGTGCAAACCATGGTGGAACGCTTCCTGCCAACAAGCCAAAAAGGAGCAAAGGAGGGCGTGGGGTATTTTCAGGAGGTACCCCACAATTGATAATCTCATAGCGTTCAAACGTGCGAAAGCGTTAGCTCGTCGAATACGTCGTCAATGCCAGAGAGAATCTTGGATCAAGTATGTGTCTTCAATCACATCGTCAACTACCAGCCAACAGTTATGGAGAAAGGTCAAAGCAGCGAATGGCCTTTATCGGGAATTTAACATTCCGATATTGGAAACTTCTACTGCTTTGTTTTCGTCACCCTTAGATTTGGCCAACTTGATCGGCAAAACATTTGCTAGTGTGTCCAGCTCCGATTCATATAGCCCTGCATTCCAGGCGACTAAGAATCGTTTAGAGCGGACACCTATCAACTTCAGGTGCCGACAACCTTTACCATATAACTGTGACTTTGACATGTTTGAATTGAAGAGAGCCTAATCATCGGCCCACAATACTAGTCCAGGTCCTGATGGAATATCCTATGTATTGCTTCGCCATTTGAGCGAGGATTCACTAGTCAGTCTCCTTTACCTATTCAACCGAATATGGAGGGAGCAGGTGTATCCTACTCAATGGCAAGAAGCCATAGTGATCCCCATTTTAAAACCTGGAAAAGATCCTAAGAACCCTCTCAGCTATCGACCGATAGCACTCACGAGCTGCCTTTGTAAGACACTAGAACGTATGGTCAATGCCCGTCTCGTTTACCAATTAGAAAAGAACAAATGCATTCCTCTGTTTCAGAGTGGCTTCCGTAAAGGAAGATCCACTCTCGAGAATATTATTACGCTAGAAAACAAAATCAGAAATGCTTTTGTCCGGAGGAATCATTTAATTTCTATCTTTTTCGATATCGAGAAGGCATATGATCGTACTTGGCGCTATGGGATACTTCGCACTTTATTTGATTTTGGATTCAGAGGCAATTTGCCTACTTTTATTCAAAATTTTTTAAACCTTCGTACTTTTAGAGTGAGACTGGCTGGCACTCTTTCTTCTGCTTTTACCCAAGCTGAGGGAGTTCCTCAGGGGAGTATTTTAAGTGTCACCCTTTTTATATGTCATATCTCTCACATTTTACATGTTTTATCGCCTTCTATACAGGCTTCACTATACGTGGACGATCTACAGATCAGTTGTGAAGGTTCGGACATGCGCATGATTGAACGGCAGTTGCAAACTGCTGTCAACAACATTGTAAAATGGTGCGACACCAACGGTCATAGTATTTCTGCGAGCAAGAGTTGCTGCGTGCACTTTTGCCGCAAACGGGGTATTCATCCCGACCCCGAAATACGCATCCGTGATATACAAATTCCCGTAGTCCCTGACGTACGATTCCTCGGAGTAATATTCGACCGCCGGCTCACTTTCCTTCCGCATATTTTACATTTGCGGAAGAGGTGTGAAAAGTCTTTAAACCTCTTGAAGGTGTTGTCAAACACCTCTTGGGGGCGGATAGAACATCATTACTCCGAGTGTATCAGGCAATCGTACTCTCTCGCATCGACTACGGATGTGTTGCATACGGATCAGCGTGCAACTCTACTCTGAAAAAACTTGACCCCGTCCACCATATGGCATTGAGAATCTGCTCGGGTGCGTTTCGCACATCACCGGTGCAGAGTCTCTATGTTAACTGTCATCAGCTTCCTCTAGATCTTCGACGGAAGAAGCTGTCTCTTGCATTTTATTTTAAGATCTTGTCCGTGCCTTCACATCCTCTGCAGAATGTGTATATGAGTACCAGCATGAAGAGATTTTATGATGCACGGCCGTCTAACATCCGGCCGTTTATGGATCGGATGAAGCTTCATATTTCTGAACTCGACCTACCTAACGTGCGTATCCAGCAAAGGAACCTTTTCCTATTCCAACCTTGGAATACGCCACGGTTCCATTATATCAACCCTTTTGCCACTTACAGTAAATCCACTGTAGCGCCTGTCGTCTTTCAACGCGTCTTCGCCTACCACCGCAGTCAGTATAGTCGTTATTCGGTGACCATCTACACTGATGGTTCGAAACGTGCAGATTACGTTGGCTGTGGAGTCGTGATTGAAGATATTATGCACGGTTATAGGCTCGACACTTCTTGCAGCATTTTCACTGCCGAAGCTGTCGCCATTTACCGTGCACTTCAATTAATCGACTCCACTATGCCCCCGTAAATACTGCATCTATACTGACAGCATGAGTGTACTAGAAGCGCTTGAAAACTACCACGATCACTGCCATCCAGTGGTATGTACAATACTCGACATTACGAGTCGACTGTACAGCAAGGGTTTCGATATCGTGTTTTGCTGGCTACCAAGTCACGTAGGAATCATAGGCAACGAGCAAGCGGACAGCGCGGCAAAGTCGGCGACGACGCATCTGCCGCTAGCTGTTCCGCTATCGGATATGAAGCGCGTCATCATGCATCATATTTTTAAGATCTGGCAGGAATCATGGAGTCAGCAGTTGGATAACAAACTGCACTCTGTGAAACCTGTCATAGGAGCATGGCCTGTGATGCCAATGCGAAGAACTGATGTCAAATTGACTCGTCTTCGCATTGGCCATACTCGCTTCACACACAGGCATTTGTTGTTTGGAGAACGTGCTCCTGAATGTCCTTCATGCCATGTCTCTTACACTGTTCATCACATTTTCATAGATTGTCCCGTTTTTAATACTCATCGCATGACCTTTTTTCATAAATCTGTTTTAACCTTATCTGACTTGGTGGGGGAATCTCCCCACCAAAATCTCTTTGCTTTTATAAAGAAAATTGGATTTTTATATTTAATTTGACTTTTTAAAATGTTTTAACTTTACCTTTATTTTATATGTGCATGCAGGCATGCACATATATCAAATTTCTTTTTATGTAATTGTATTTTTCATATGTATTTTTACATGGTTTTATAATTTTAACAAACGTGTGGCGCAGTATAGCCAATTTTGGCTCTTGCGCCATAAAACCCCACATTCACTCACTCACTACCCCGGGGAACCCTAGTGATCCTTCTCTATTTTCGGCCCTCTTTCTTGCCATTCAAATTTCCTTTTCTTCTTTTCACGTCCAGACCGCAGATCTACATTCAACAATGAACATTGTTCCATCTTTGTTTTTTTCTGGTAAAAAATTTGATATTTTTTACTACGGTATTATGGTTTACATTTTATATTACGTTCTTTTGCTTTGATTTGCTTAAATTTCTTTCAATATTTTGATTTTGTTGCTTCTTTTATGTTCGATTGTTGATTTTTTTGTGTTCAACTTCTTATCTTTATTTTTCTGCCACGAAGTCCTGTGGCAGACCAGGAGTGAGTGGAATAAAGTTGTGTCTGATGGTTTTTCACTTTTGGTATGATGACACAACGGACTGCTCCCTGGGAAAACTGGCACTTGGAGCGGGGTTTTGAACTTCTGAGGATCTTTGGACTAGTGAGGTGGGGTCTTGGAGGAAGCGGCCATGTAGAGGGTACCGGAGAAAAGCTGAGTTTTGCGTCTCAGGCCGCCAGATAGTACAGGAGCCCGGGACAGCCTAACCAGCATGTCCTGGCTGCTCTATCAACTGGTGCATAATCCCGCCTGTCTTGTAGTTCCAGGTGGTGCCTGGATGGGGTCCTGCATTGCAGAGCGGGGGCTCTCCCGAGGCCACTACTGGTTGCTGACTCTAGGGCAAGCCCTGCCAAACTGGTCCTCTGAAAATCAAAAGGAATTCTCCTCCTCCTTTCCAAAAAAAAAATTCAAAATAAGTCAAAATAAGAAAAAACTCATCTATTAAAACCCCCATCCCACCCTACCCATCTCATGATGCTAAACATATGGATGATACAGTCCTCCTATTACCGAAATTTACCGTTGATGAAATTGCTCAACACACACGGTTTTTAATTTTATCCCTACCAAACAATGAAATGTCCCGAAAATCTCCGTTTATTATTCACAAAGCTTTAATAGGAATAGGTGGAGAACCTAAATCCATTAAAAAATTACGATCAGGTGACCTACTTATAGAAACCATATCTGCTGTACAAAGCAAATCTTTTTTACTGGCCAAAACCTTTATAGATTCTCCACTGATCGTAATTCCTCACAGAACTTTGAATTCTTGTCGAGGAGTCATCTCTGAATCCGATCTTTTATACGCATCTGAAACAGAGAAATTTTGGAAGGTCTTTCTGACCAGGGTGTCACTCAGGTCAGAAGAATTAAGATAAAAAAAAGAAACGTCACTTTTTCCTACTAAACATTTAATTTTAACTTTCAATAGCCCTAAATTACCATCAAATATAAAAGCTGGTTACCTAAATTGTAAATTACGTCCATATATACCGAATCTTCTGCGCTGCTTTAAGTGCCAGAGGTTCGGTCATTCCCAAAATTCCTGCCGCGGACAACTCACATGTTCTAGGTGTGCAGCTGTGGGCATTCTTCACAGATTGTACCCTAGAACCAAAATGCATTAACTGTTCTCAACCGCATACTGCTGATTCCAAACTTTGCCCGAAGTGGAAAACCGAAAAGCAAATTCAAGAAATTAAAACTAATAGAAATATAACATATGTAGAAGCCCGAAAATTAATAGTCCCACAAACGTCTCACACTTATGCTCAAGCTGCCAAATCCTCTAATAAAACCAGTTCTACTCAAACAGATGAAAATATAACGAAAATTAAATGTCCACCTTTGGAATTACTTCAACCCCTTTCATCCACGACAAGAACAAATGTATCCATATCTACTCCTGATGTTTCTACATCATCATCTTCCACCCAAGCCCAACTCTTGCCGTCCACCTCTTCAATATCCACTAGTAACTCAGAGTCTCAACCACCTATTCCTACATGTACTGATGCACCTTCCAACAATATGGTCACCCCTATTGAATCATCTTCCTCCATCATACCAACTTCCTCATCACAGTCCGTTCTTCAACCACCCTCTGATTCTAATACAGTACAGGATGCCAAGAAACTTGCAAAAGCACGATCGAGGAAAAGAAAAAATGAATTACTGAAAAAAATGAAAGAAGCAATAATAGACATTAAAATGAATCCTCATAGACCTAAAAAACCGGCCTCTGATGAGTCTACAACGGATGAGGAAGAAATGATTGTCTACGACGTGGAAGATGAAATTGAATCAAATCCCGATTACGTGAAAGAAAATGGTAAGATTAATTACCAAACAATTTACTGTTCATTTTGATAATCCAATAAAAACACAGAAAATAACCATTTTTATTTTTTTTTTCCAATACCTGTCCAACTTGGTGGGGAATTCTCCCCACCAATCTGTATTTTAACATCTTTGATATTAACTTTTATATCCATAAATTTTAAGATTTCAAATTTTATTTTACCAGACATATTATAACCTTTTAATGTTTTAACAAAATGTTTGGCGCAGTTTAGCCAAAATTGGCTCTTGCGCCAATAACCCCAAAATTCACTCACTCACTCAACGTTGAATGGACATGGTTCAAAATTACGCGGTCCGTCGCCAAAAGCTCTCGTGCAGCTGAACAGTGCGACGTTAATCAACGTTGAATGATCTCTACCGTCTGATGGCTTCCATTCCATAGTACAACAATGTCAACATTTGTTCCAAATCCTGTATCCAACTCGATCCTTTTCATACATTTTTTGAAACCATTTCCATCCTTACACAATGATTCAATTTTGTTTCAAATCTCTAGTATTTATCTAAAAAAGGAACAAAATTTGACCCTTTACATGCCTATTTACCTGCTAAACCCATGCCCAAATCCTTGGCTTATTATTTAATAAGGAACCTTTGAGTTTCTGAGGTATGACATCATGAGTTTATGTAAATATAAGGTGAGTGTCATGATGAAAATATAAAGGATAATAAATTAAAAGTAATTTAATATAAAGAATAAAAAATAATTTAATAAAATACAGATGAAATGAATAAAATACAAATGAATTTTAACAATGTTCGTAAAAATATTTTCCAATGAAAAAAAATTATTCTTTTTAATTATTTTCCAATGAAAAAAAATTATTCTTCTCTGCCAACGTTGGCGAGAGGAAGGACCCAAAAAATGGAAGAAAATTACTGGTCCCGAGCTATGCTCCTTTCCAGTAATCATTCTCTCATTTTTCTGGGGCTCAACATGGTGTTTGTGGGTCTATCAACAATGCTCTGCACATGAGACAGGTATTGCGAATGTCTAAGTGTTGTAAAAGGCACTTTTTGTGAAACACTTGGCCACACTGCGTTCTTTCTTGCTTGTGTATAGGAGTGAGGCAGATGGGCCATGCATCGGGCACTTGAAACACGGTATCGGGCCATTTCTGCCCATAACACCCATCCAACACCATTTGAACCAATTGAATCCAGGGGGTTAGAGTCTGTGGACCCTGCTCAGTCCAAGTCTTGGTCACCAAATTGTATAGTTTGGGCTTGCCGATTACAGTCCAGACGGCTTGGATAAATGCTCCTTTTCCTTTACTGGCCTCCTTTTCTAGGTAATCGTGGGAAAGGTCTGCAGGTTCCAGGCACGTATAAGGCTCGAGCAAAGGAGAGTCCCGCCGGTCAAGATGTGGAAACAGCTGACGAATCTTTTCAACCAGATCCACTGTGGATCCGAGAGCAATGATCTCGGAAGGTTTCAGGGTGTTAACATGGGATCGAAGCAGCACCATAAAATTCATGAAATCGCCAAGGTCTGCTCCTGGGTACAGTGAAAGATTTAGCGCAAAGACCTTGTCGTCTTCCATGTCTCATGAATAAAATGATGCGACTGGGCCCTGCTTTTATAGTAGACAGAAGGCGAAAGTGGCTTCTCATTGCCTACTGATAAGAGACTGTATTGGATCAACCTTGACCAGAGGAGCTGTGTATTACATGGAATGACCAGAGAAGCTGTGTATTACATGGAATGTGGTTGTTTCAATCTCGACCACATTAATATTATTTTGAGAGTGTGCGCAAGTGTTGCGTACAATAGTTTCCAACCTTGGCATAAAGAGGAGCCCCAAAAATGTAATCATTCTCCCATTTATTTGGGGCTCATTACGGTGTCTAAGGTGCCGTCAGTGGGTTGGGTGTTCTGCAGAAGGGGCAGGTGTCGCTCACATCCATGTGTCATAGGAGGCAACGCAAGTGAAACGCATGACCACATTGCGTCTTTTCTGGCCAGTGCATCGTGCTGAGGCAAATCGAACACGAGTCTGGTACTTGAAATACGCTATCGGGCCATTTCTGCCCAAAACACCCGTCCAACACCGCTTGAGCCAATTGAGTCCAGGTGGTCAAGTTTTGAGCACCATATTGTCTCCTAGCTTTATACACCAAACCGTATAATTTGGGTATAGCATATTGAGTCCACAGGGCTAGGATGAAGGCGCCTTTCCCTTTGATGGCCTCTTGCTCTATGTAATCACTATCCAGGTCGGCAGGCTTGAAATACGAATAAGGCTCGAACCAAGTGTGACGTCTTACGCGTCTTTTCTTTAACAAGTCCTTTGGGTTCTTAACGCCAGAATTAATGGCAACTCTTTTCCAACCAAATCCAAGAAATGGAATGTGAATAAAAGATGTAAATGAGCAGACTATTAAATATAGGATCTTAGAGTAAGCACGATGGCATTGTGAGAAGGAATGTTAGACAACTGATGTTGGTTTGTGGCAAATGATGGTTATTACATTTCGTGGTTCAAGTCTTACTGAGTTTTGCGTGACCTGAATTCAAGTTATTAGTGATCGAATAGATGAATTAGCCAAGTTGCATCTCATTGCTTATAAAGACAAGATTGAGATCGTTACTACAAGCTGTAATAAGGTAGGATTGATTATTTAATATTAGAATTGGAGATTAGGCGGTTCACTTATAGATAGTGGTCTGAATTATATTAAGTTTTATTGTGTGTTGAGTATTTCGTCATCGTAGATTCTCTCATATTAATTATTATAATTGAATTTGTTAAAGGTTTAAGTTGAATATCTTAATAAAGTCATATTAAGATAATGTTTGATTCTAGTTCTTTCGCTAATTCTACACCTCTAGCTCACGCTGATACTTCGAGAGATGTTCTTCCAAGGGAAGGAACATCACAATGGTGCCAAATTCGGTATAATCTATATGACCCCGAGATGAGAAACGCGAGAGGGTTTAGTGTTTGGCCAGAGATGTACTTTTCTGGGTCTGAGGACGTCACTGAATTTTTGGAGGGTATTGACAATGAAATCAAATTAATTAAGATACCCAGTGACCTATCGTGTGCTTATTTGAAAGGTTATCTCCTAGGGAGAACCCTAGATTGGTACCAAATATTCTGATCAGCGTTAGTGCAAAATACCGCCACGGACTTCGCGCAGCTGAAAGCAGCATTGTTGAAAGCATTCCCTGCCATCCAAAATAGGAAAGATTTAGAAACACGTTTTTACGCATCACAGCAAAGACAGAACCAGGAGCCGATGGATTTTGTGTCTACGATTTATTAAAATCACAAAAGAAATTAGAACTGGGGATGCCTGAGAAAGCCCTTGTAGATCATATTTTTGTTAGACTTTAACCATAAGTCCAGGATTATGTTGAAGTGCGTAACCCACAAAACACGGTCTAATTGTTGGAGGTCTTAGCTAAGTTTGAGGAAAGGTATTCAGGCAAGGCAATACGGGGTTCGAGAAATAGTGATAATGTGGAAGGATGAGGTTGGAAAGAGCGTAGGATGTCTAATGTTGGTAATAATCGAGGAAATAGGTGAAATTCTGAAGTGGTACATAGACCGAATAATGGCAGAAATGATTATAGGAGTAACTATCAGAACAGCCGTCAAGGAAATCAGTGGTTCGAGAGCAGGAATAGGTTTCAAAACGATGATCGCAGATTTATTGATAGGAGATATCAATTTAGAAATCGAGGACAAAATGACAATTTTAGTAGAGGGGATCAAAGAAATAGGGGTTCGGGTGAAAATTTTAGTCGAGGTGGTAGAAGACAAATGGGACGATTAAATGTTTTGAGAATGAATGATGTTAAAGGTGATCAGATGCAGTCGATAAATGAGTCACTGATTAAACTTTCAGCAATATGCATGTCTCCGGTGGAACTTCCATATGTTCCTTTTTCATTAGACAAGACTTTTACGAAAGCTTCATGGGACACTGGAGCGGAGAAATCATTTATATCAGAGGAGACATACCGAAAATATTTTTTATAAGAAAGTAAAGAAATCGAGTTCTCGGGTGATCACGGCACAGGGAGCTAAATGTCGAAATATTGGAATTGTGGAATTAAATATTCGAATAAGGGAGTTTGAAAAGTCTTGGTTGTTCCATGTGTTGGCAAATTTGGAATACCCATGTATTCTTGGGATAGATTTCATAGGAGGATCAAAGATTATCTTAGTCTTTGTTTGAAAATCTTAGGCGATTCCAAATTCGCAGATTAATAAGGTGGTTAAAACGGTTGAAGTAGAGAAAAAGTAGAAATAGATCTTTCTAAGACAAAATTAGAAGAAAAACAGAAACGGGAATTACAAGATTTGTTTGATAGTTTTCAAGGATTGTTTTCGGACAAACCAGGGCTTTCAAATGTTTTATATCATGAGATTGACACAGGAGATAACCCACCGGTTGTTTCCAGGCTGTACAGGTATGATAGGGTTAAGCAGGGGATTCTCGATTATCACGTAGACAAAATGTTGAAAGAAGGAACAATAATTCCCATTCAATCCCCGTACGCCTCACCAGTTTAGTTATGTAGAAAGAATAATGGATTACCACCGGATAATCGGGAAGCGTATAGGTTTGCTGTTGATTATCGGAAACTGAATGCGATCACAAAGTACCCTCGGTATCCTTTATCCCTTAATAGATGATTTAATAATGAATATATCAAATACAGGGATAATGTCAGCCCTCGATATTAGGCCGGGATATTTTCAAATGGCTGTGAACCCTAGTGATATATTTAAGACTGCGTTTGTCACGAAAAATGGTACCTACGCTTTTCGCAGAATGCCATTTGGCTTATCAGGGGTGGCTCCTAATTTTCAGAAAGCAATAGATATAATTCTCAAACCCGTGATAGGGAAGTTTGTGAATGTTTATATGGACGAGGTGATTATATTTTCTCCATCATTCACTCAACATGTTGAGCATTTGAGAGAAGTTTTTCGATTATTACATGAGGCGGGGTTAACATTGAATAAATTCAAGTGTAGATTTGGTTGTGAGGAGATAAATTTTTTGGGTTTAATTATTAATAAGGAGGGATTTAAAACTGATGAAACAAAAGTTCAAGCTATAGTTGAAATGAAACCATCGCGTAATTCAAAAGAGGTGTCGAAATTTTTAGGAATGTCCCAATGGTAAGCAAAATTTATTAAAAATTATGCCGATCTTTGCGAACCTCTTTATAATCTTAAACGAAAATTAAGAAAATTTATTTTGTCGATTGAGGCGCAGAAAGCATTCGAAGCGGTCAAGGTGGCTATAACAAAAGCGTCAGTTTTAAAATTCCCAGATTTCAAAAAACCTTTTGAGTTATTTACGGATGCAAGCTCAATAGGGGTAGGAGCGGTTCTAAACCAAGAGCAGAGACCAGTAGTATTTGCTTCTAGTACGCTTAGTGCTGCGGAGAGGCATTACACGGTAACGGAGAGGAAATATTTAGCAGTGGTTTGAGCTCTGAATAAATTCAGAACGTATTTAGGTTCTTTGCCGATTAAGGTTATTACGGATCACGCTGCGATAACGCATTTAATGAATAATTAAAAATTTTCAAATAGAATGATCAGATGGGCATTAAAATTAGCAGAATTTAATATAGAATGGGAGCATCGTCCTAGTACTCAGAATACAGTAGCTGACGTTTTGTCGAGAAACCCAATTGAAAGTATAATATGAGAGAACATTAATTGCGCAATAATCAGGGGTTTGGTATTTTCGTCACGAGAACAGTTAATAGAAGAGCAAAGAACAGACCCAGAATTAGGTCATATCTATAGATATCTGGAAAACCCAGAAGAAAGCTCGGTTAATGCGACAATATGTGAGAATTTGTCCCGGGATTTTAGGTTAGTGGAAGGCTTGTTATTTTAAACCAAATATGCAACGTCATTCAGATAAATGCGTATACATTCCCTCCCCCAAAAAAATCTTTAGGGAATGAAATAATGAGAGAATTTCACAAGCCATTAGCAGGTCATTTTGGACGTTTTAAAACTTATCATAAAATAAGGGATGTTTGTTATTTCCCGTATATGAGAAAATTTATTGATCAATATGTCTCTACATGCCACATGTGCCAAATTTATAATCATAAAACCGCGTTACCGGCTGGTCGATTAATTGCGATTGTATCAAATTATCCAAATGAAATAGTTACGTTTGATTTGTTAGGTCTACCTCAAGAGTGAGACGTAGTCGATGGGTATTAGTAATTACGGATCATTTCAGCAAGTGGGCTGAAATCATACCCCTTAAAAAAGCCTCTGCTCGAGTTATATCGGATAATTTTTTTGATAATTATATATCGCGTTTTGGAGCTCCAGTAAAATTAATAAGTTATAATGGTCCCCAATTTATCTCTGATATTTTTGAGCATTTAAGCGAAAGAATAAGCATAAGGCATGTGAAGACTTGTATATAGACCTCAGGCAAATAGAACAGAACGCGTAAATCGCGATCTTGTGCAAATGATTGCAAATTATATCAATGATCAACATGACACATGGGACCAGTTCTTACGTGAGTTAGCTGAAGCTATTCTTACAACAGTGAATGAAACGACGTGAAAACCCCTGCAGAATTATTTTTAGGTCGAAAGTTGATTACACCTTTTCAGAAATTCGTGATGGTATCGGATGGAACTGAATTTTCTGTAGGAGATATTGAGAAATTGTTTGAGGAAGCTAGACGAAACACAAAGCTAAGCATGAAAAATGAGAGAAATATTATAATAGACGCAGGCGTGATGTGCAAATTAAGGTAAATGGTTGGGTTTTGATACCAACGCATCCTTTAAATTCGGCAACAAAAAAAAGTGGTAGCTAAATTTAAGCCAAAATTTGAAGGTCCGTATAGAGTATTAGATGTTAAGAATAACAACGCTATTGTATATTGTATATGGAAGGCGGTAAAAAAGTTAATGGTTAATGTCGATCAAGTTAGGATATATCGTCATAGGAAATGTCACGAGATGGAGATAAGAACTGGTAGTTCGGATAGCAATAGTTCACGACAAGAATCTAGTAGTTTTTACAGAGTGCAAAGGAGATCAAATGAGTCGCAGTATGGTAGGAAGAAAGGGTCAGATGTAAAGAGTGAGTTAGAAGAAAAAGGGATAAGTTTTAAGAAAAATCAGGGTGAGAGACACACAACTAAGACCAATAAACGCGGACCACTTATCAGATCAACACCTAGTTCTTGGTCTGAGGCAAGTAAAAGGATTAAAAGAAACAAAAATCAAAAAATAGGGTATAAACGATCACGTGAATCTGGGTCAGGAGGACCAGAAAGGAAGATTCAGAAAGGTTCAGATCATAGAGTGCCTAAAAGAGCATTGTCGTCGAACTATACAACTAATAGCAATTTGCCAAAATTTAGAAAGATGAGAAGAAACAGTAGCGAACAGCACAGGTAGCTACAACCTCAGATCACGAGGTGGAAGAGAAGTGGAGTCCCGACCAGCCATGGAGATGAAGACACAATAGGGAGGACCAGTTCGAGCCAGGAAAAGCGAGGGAAGGAACTACAACTCCTACATCGAAGAGCGAACAAGATCAGACAACAGGAATACCAGACGAAGAGGTGATCAACAACGGAAGGACCAAGAAAGGAAGGGAGCGAATACTAGCCGGATCAATATCTCTAGAGGTCCTAGTAGGAGACACCAATTACAAGTCATAAAAACCAGGTTGTATCGTTTCTTTTTATATTTTTTCGAACAAGTGGTTGGAAGAATTATTGCAATAAAGCAAGTCTCGGTCGGATGTTGAAAATTTAAGAAGCCAAGCAAAAGTGGACACTACAATGAGTTTATTTTTCAAGAAGAGAAAAATAAACTTTTGTCTTGTAAATAATTTTTTAAAGTATGGAGAAAACAATTGTAAACATGCATCTGTTTACTTCTATGTATGACTTCGCTAAGATGCGACAATTTCTTTGGTTATTTGTTTTAATGGTTTATTGAAAAATGTCTGTAATTGTGTAGTGTATGTATATATATTGTTATATTGTTTCATATTAATATACATCTGGTTTTGGGGAACGTGGCGTAGACAATATACTAACAATAACATTAACAAGCGCAGCACGATTTGAGGGGAAGTTTTTGAAAAAGCCAGATGAGAGAGAGAGAGAGAGAGAAATATATATATAGAAATTAGTTGTAATTTAAAAGTGATATATAATGTATAAAAATTGTGAAATGCAATGGTAATATGTGCAACTTTGTTATTCTCGGTAACTTAAAGAGTTTTTATATCAGGGTGACAGACCCTGAAGTCTCCGTAGAAAACTCTGGTTTCTCTTCAAACTTAGTGCTAATCTTTATTTGTACAGAGTACAAGATGAATGTGAAAAAGTAGAAGAATTGTAATAGTTTTTAAGTAGCATTAAACTTAAGATGAATAATGAAAATTAAAGTTTAGTCTGAATATTGGAAATTAATGGCTAGAATGACTTTTCGAAGTTAAAATTTAAATAAGGCATGGAAAGTTAGAAGTAGAAGAATAAAATTTAGGCACGTAATTTTTTAAGGGCTATTAAGACCCTCGAATAAATCACGTTTTGCTTCTTGAAGGGGAGTGTGACGGGCTCACGCGTCTGTTCTTTAACATGTCCTTTGGGTTCTTTAGAGCCAGAATTAATGGCAACTCTTTTCCAACTAAATCCAAGAAGTGAAGTGTGAATGAAGGATGCAAATTAGGAAGCTTTTCAATATCAAAATTTAGAGTAAGTGCGATGGCAATTAGAGGAATGTAAACAGTTCGTGGTTCTAGATTGAAGAAATTTTAGATAACGTGACGTGGCGAAGAATAGTAATTATACGTGATAGAGATTCGTTGATCAATGTGCATACCATTGCATTCGAATTATTGCAAGACCGCCTCTAGAATTGTTGTGATCGTTACTGAAACTACAGCAAGGTATGATTGACTATTTAATATTAGGATCTGTAATAGTGTTGGAATTGTGTTTAGGCGAGTCAGTTATTGATAGTGGTTCGGGTTAGGTCAATTCGGTAATATATATGTTGTGTGTTTTTCCCCCTTAGATTCTCTCACATATATTATCATAATTTAATTTGTTAAAGGATTACGCTTCATATCTTAATAAAGCTATATTAAGATAATGTATACGTCTAGTTCTTCCGTTAATCCTACACCTCTAGCTCACGCTGATACCCAAACAGATAATCACCCCAGGAAGGGATTATCCCAACATTCAAGCTCCACTCCTGAAAATTATAAAAGTAGAAGGAAAAGAGGAGAAGAGAGAGAGAGAGAGAGAGTAGTCAATGCTCACTATACAAGACCTCACTACGTACCTGTTATTCGACAACAGTTCCAAACGATTGAAATGATTCTGCGATTATATTCTGGTGACATAGTTCCTTTTGTGAGAGGTCGGGTGATAGCTGTGTTACATTTTAGACTGAGACAAATCTTTTAAATGAAGATGCGAGTAAATATAAAATTCATTTCTTGAAAGAAATTTAATGAGTAAAGATGCTTGTTCCTTATAACTGTTGTACAAAGAAATTTGAAGACTATATATATATATCACATTTCACCAACAGGAAATGGACTCCCATATTACGCTGGACAATCTTTTCAGAAAGGATATGGTATTGGTGGGTGGTTCAAACGATTATATATATATTCCGTACAGCTTTATCTTTTCTGAAGAGTGGTGCTAAATCAGTAGGAAAAGAAGTTTTGAAAACAAGCACACAAGTTGCAAATGACAGGTTGGAGTTTTCCAGAGTCTTCTAGACAAAGAACTAATGAAACTGGAAAAAAGTTAATCAAGAAAGCTATCCAAAAAGCTGATGAAATGATAGGGCGTGGCAAGAAGCACCAAAGGTATAAAAGAAAGAGGAAAGGAATAAAAAGCTACCAGTGTTCTTCCAAATCGAAGAAAGTAAGAGGACGAGATATTTTCGATCGTTAGGAGTGATAGCTTTTCTATTAAAGGAGTCTCCTGAATGTTTTAAATCTGAGCTGAATTTATTTTTAGCTCCTCCTATCCAGACTGTAATAGAAAAAGGTCAATGAGTACAATTACATCTCATTACTAATGTTGCAGATGAGGTCCTGTTGAATTCCTCATACCTGGAAGTGGTGATGCCTACCTAGATCTCTCTCAAACCCAATGACGTGTTCGAGCAAAAATCTTTAAAAGCGATGGTAAAGTAATTAATTACTGATGAAAATAAAGTTTGACCTGTAAACTTATTTTGCACAGTTTGTTTTCCCAAGTAGACGTTTGCTTAAACGAAAGAACAGTTTCCTATAGCAATAATACATATCCTTATAGAGCTATATAATATAAACTTTTTTAAATCATGGGTAGGACAGCAAAACTTCTCAGCTGACGTCTAAACTTTATTATAAAGACACTGCTGGCAGGATGAATGTTAATGATGAAAACAATAAGGAACCGAATGAAGGATTCAAAAGCCGCGTGAAAATCCTTAAAAGAAGTGGACTGTTGATATGTTTGGACGAATACATGTGTATTTATTTTACCAAGACAGACTTTTATTACATGTAGTGGATGTGAAAATAAAACTCATCCTCGTGAAGTAAACCATCACTTTTTTTATGGGAGAGGGAGATTACAAAGTGATTTTTGAACATGTCTCCCTTTATGTAAGAAAAGTACAAGTTAATCCGGCGGTTGTTATAGGTTATGCGAAAGCTTTAGAAAGAAGAACAGTGAAATAGCCCATTGATCGAGTTAGCTGCAATATGTTTTCAATCCCACTGTTTATTTTTAGTTTGTTTTTGTTTCATTGACGGATCAGCTACGCTTATTTCTTTTTTACTTTTTTGTTCACCCACACAACATATATATGCTATTTACAAGCGCAGCAAATTTTAATTAATTTTTTATTGTAAAGCTTTGAGTATTAGAGTCCTATATTAATGCCCACGTCTGAGTATTAAAGAGAAATTTTCTCATCTAGCTCGTTCCACAGAAAGTTCTCATGTGCTGGCACAGCGCGGCAAGGAAGAATATTTGCATTTGTGCGCATGCGCCAACATTCCACCCGGCCTTGCCATGTTCACATGCAAGAACTTACAAATAACATAATTAAATACAGTGATTACAACAATTTAAATGTAATAATAAAGTTAAATCAACAATGTTACACAAATGAAATATAATATAGCAATACATATACACACAATTTACTTAATATCAATTGGGAGAACAGCTATTTTAATGATAGCTTTTTTAAGATGGTGCATCACAGATTTTACACCTGGTTCCCAAAGTCCTCCCCCCTCAGGGGGCTCACCTTCTTTAGGTGAGTACGAGTTTCACGCTCCCGAGGTGCCCTAGTGATCTTTTCCTTCTCCCTAGGGGTTTACTGTCTTTGGTAAACACGGGCTTCACGAACCCAGGGAACCCTAGTGATCCTTCTCTATTTTCGACCCTCTTTCTTGCCATTTAAATTTCCCTTTTCTTCTTTTCCCGTCCAGACCACAGACCTATTTTTAACAATGAACTTTGTTCCAACTTTTTTTCTAGTAAAAAAATTGATATTTTTTACTACCATATTATGGTTTACATGTTTTATTACGATCTTTTAATTTTCGTTTGTTATATTTCTTTCAATATTTCGATTTTGTTGCTTCTTTTATGTTCGATTATTGATTTTTTGTGTTCAACTTATTATCTTTATTTTTCTGCCACGAAGTCCTGTGGCAGACCAGGTCTGAGTGGAATGAAGTTGTGTCTGATGTTTTTTCACTTTTGGTATGATGACACAACGGACTGCTCCCTGGGAAAACTGGCACTTGGAGCGGGGTTTTGAACTTTTGAGGACCTTTGGACTAGTGAGGTGGGGTCTTGGAGGAAGCAGCCATGTAGAGGTTACAGGAGAAAAGCTGAGTTTTGCGTCTCAGGCCGCCAGATAGTACAGGAGCCCGGGACAGCCTAACCAGCATGTCCTGGCTGCTCTATCAGCTGGTGTATAATCCCGCCTGTCTTGTAGTTCCAGGTGGTGCCTGGATGGGGTCCTGCATTGCAGAGCGGGGGGCTCTCCCGAGGCCACTACTGGTTGCTGAATCTAGGGCAAGCCCTGCCAAACTGGTCTTCTGATAATCAAAAGGAATTCTCCTCCTTTCTAAGAAAAAATCAAAATTAGTCAAATTAAGGAAAAATTTCAAAACGCATCTTTTAAAACCCCCCATCCCACCCTTCCCAACACCTGATGCGCATGTATTACTCATTAGCCACATTGATACTCTTTCTACACATACTCGATTTTTATTAATTTCACTTCCGAACAATACCATGTCAAAAATATCGCCTTTCGCTATTCATAAAACGCTCATCGGAATAGGTGGAGAACCGAAATCAGTAAAACGACTGCGTTCCGGGGATCTACTTATTGAAACTATGTCTGATGTACAAACTAAGTCGTTTCTTCTTGCCAAAACCTTTTTCAATTCACCAGTAACTGTAAGTCCTCATAAAACCCTAAACTCATGCAGAGGTGTCTTTTCTGAACCCGACTTGTTGAGCACTCCTGATGCGGAAATACTTGAAGGTTTTTCTGATCAGGGTGTCATTCAGGTCAGGCGAATAACAATAAAAAGAGATTCGAATATTATTCCAACAAAACATATAATTCTTACTTTCAATAAACCGAAACTACCTACCGCTGTCAAAGCTGGATATCTGCATTGTAAAAATCCGTTCTTTATATACCGAACCCTCTGCGCTGTTTCAAATGCCAGAGGTTCGGTCACTCAAACTTCCTGCCGCGGCCAATTAACATGCTCTAGATGTGCTTCCGTTGGGCATTCTTCCACGGATTGTACTCTAGAGCCCAAATGTGTTAATTGTACGCAGTTTCATCCTTCCGATTCAAAATTATGCCAAAAAATGGAAAATAGAAAAGCAGATCCAAGAAATTAAAATCAATAAAAACATATCTTATTTTGAAGCACGCAGATTAATAGTTCCTCAGTTAACCCAAACGTATGCTCAGGCTGCTAGACCTTCAACTATATCCACAGCTACCCAAACAGATCCAAATCTCTCAATCATAATCTGTCCACCTTTACAATGCCTTACACCCATATCTTCTAAAAATCCATTGCCTGGTACCTCGTCTTCAGTTTCTACCTTCTCCACGTCATATTCATCTACTCAAGGCAATCTACTTCCTTCCCCATCTGGTATACTACCCACAATACAAAGTGAGCCTTTATTACAAATACCCATCCCTACTACTACTACAACTACTTCCCCTGACAATAACCTGAATACTTTAGTTTCACCTTTAGAAACTGAAACCCGTTCTCGTACACCTCCTGTTAACCTTATTCGGTTTCAACTGAAAACTTACATGAGTCTGTCCCTAATGAATCCAATAATGAACATTCTACTGCAGCTGAAGCCCAACAAATTGTAAAACGAAAATCAAGAAATAGAAGAAAACGCTCAAAAATACAGAAACCAGATATCGAAATAAAAAGGGTTCCACATAGATCTCGAAATGCAACACCTACTGAAATAACAACTGATGACGAGGATATGATAACTTACGACGTGGAGGAGGAAGAACTTGAGCAAGATTCTTTCATTCTTCCTGAAGGTTATTTACGTGCATTAACTCCATCCCGATACAGGAACTATAGAGAATAATTTTTATACCATGTATTATCTAACCTTGTTTTAAACTAACCTTTGTCTTTTTCAATGCTTTTATCTCAAGATATGGTTTGACTTGGTGGGGAATTCCCCACCAAATTTTGTTTCTTTAAATCATTGAAAACGGTTTTAAGTGCTTTCAAATTTAAATTTTTTTTGTTGTGTCATGATTTTTACATATTTTTTACAACATTTTAAATTTCTTAACAAATGTTTGGCGCAGCATAGCCTAGATTGGCTTTTGCGCCATTAAACCCCACACTCACTCACTCACCCAAAGTCCTCCAAAGTGAGGTGACATGGGAGATATAAATTTCCAATCATTATTTTCTGACACGAAATATTTAGCTAAATTTTCATCCGGAAAATTATTTAATTTATGAAGTTTCTTTAATATTGAATTTGCTCCCACGAAATTAGTAGCGTTATCTGTGTAAATTTTGGAGCCTTTACCCCGTCTACAAGTAAAACGTTTAAGCGTTGCTATAAGGGTTTCTTTCCCGGGAACCCGGGAAATCATAAGATTTCTGTACTTTTTCTATTCCCGGGAATTATACTTTTTTCCCGGGATTTCCCGGTAATCGCACGGGGCTTCTATGAGGTAGTTATTTTTGACTTGACTGTATATTTCAACCTCGGACATCGTTAGCTGACCCTACTGTGACAATTTGCGATCTATCACCCCGAACTTCCTGAACGAAGGAATGTTCGTGGGGTAAGAGTGTAATATGAGAAAGAAAGATTAACGCTTTCGTTGGATTGGTGAGAATTTTTCCAGCTAGCTGTGGGTAGGAGTATCTGTCCAAATCAATTTCTATCTTTGTATCAAGCTTCGTTAACAAGAAGTATTTGGTTTTTCGGATACTTGTTAACGGTTTCGGATACTTGTCTTTATTATGAGCTATTTAATTGAATGAGCAATTTAAAGAAGGGAATGAGCCCACAAACTGTTGGGGGGAGAATATTTTTATAAACAATCTCGCGATATTTCTTATTTTTCTAAACCTAAATTTCGAGTTAGATTCTTAATATTTGTTTATATTTATGTAACTACGATATAACAATTCCATAAACAAGAAATCGGTTGTACAAATAAAATACCTTAAATACAATAATTAAAATTTTTAACGCACATAATCGGCACTTCAGCAGCAAATGAGTTTTCACGTATTTATTAATATTTATCTCTTAGTAACAACCTTAATAATTAATAATTCATTCACCTTAGACTGGTTAATTTTCAAATGCCTATGAGTCAGTAAAGGAAGGTTAATTTTAGTAATTATTTTTCGAATGTGAATTTTTTTTCCACGAGATTTTTAATTTATAAAATCTTGAATTGTAACATTGTTTCCATGCCAACACAATTTTTTTTCTTTAGTGCAAAATAAATAAATAAATAAATAAAAAATTTAAAAACTTTTAATTTGGGGAAAGAATTTTTCCCTCTGTTTATATGATAAAGTTGAAAATGAAAAATCGAGACAGTAACAGCATCTGCAAAATAAAGATAGTGTGACATTTATTTATTATATAAACTAAGCAAATTCTTTTGTATTCGAATTTTTAATAATTTCTTTCTTCAGAATAATTATTTATTCCTTCGAAGTACTTTTTTCTGTAGATTTCATTACAAACTGCCTTTTTAAATTATTTATCAAAACATCTAGGGGATTGCATTGAGTAAAAAGGCAGATTTTAAAATTTCTGTTTGCCTCACAAAATGATACTAATTTTGCGGGAAGCATGGATGAAAATATATTTGATACACTATTTACTTTCTAAACCTTTATCAGGTTTATTGATAGTTATATTACACATACACATTTTTAATACAAATTCAAACGTTTAAAAATCTGAAAATTAATCAGTCGAGGCTGAATTGAAAACTGAGGGAAAGAAACAGTTTTTCAAGAACAAAAACTTGAACTGATGATATATATACTTAACTTTTGGCATATATTTATACTCCTATATTTGATTTGCTTCTTTAGATTTATAGTATTTTAGCATATATATACACACACATAAAGTCGGACCTCTATTTAACGAAGTCGCTAAAACCAGAAGCAAAGTTCATTATGTGGAAAATTTGTTAAATAGCGATTCCTCTTTCAATATTTTTCTGTTCTAGGTTCCAGGAAAAAATTTGCAATATAAAAATTAGAAAGATAATTAGAAAGATTTGTAAAAAGGTGCTCTGACTGCATATATATATATATATATATATGGGAGTCCGAATAAATCTTCGAAAAAAAATCAGACTCTTCAGAAGGCGGGATTTTAGATTGGCGAGGTGGTTTGTCTAGGGGTAAGTATTTAAGGGTGAGTGATGGATTAATTGAATTTAAAGTCATTTAAACACAGATACTTCATTTAAGTAAAAAAGAATTTATTTAAAGTTAAAGGGAAATATTTACAAAAGGGGATATTTACAAAGAGAAAGACATGCAGGAATTAGGTTAATTAAAAGTTGAGTTATACCTTTAGAAGACGGGGAAATAAACCTTTATCATTATTGGACGTTAGGACTGGCGGTGCCGCACAGGGCGCGAAAATGCGGTAAAGACGTGACGTGTTGAACAAGCAGTGGTTAGTAGGCCTCTGCCGAAAAATTATTCAAGCCGGAGCTACGAAAGCTCACTAGATGGTGCTGCTTCGGAATGCAGTAATAAATAAAATTGAGATTTATGGTCCTCTGAAAAGGATATGACTCGACCTTTTAACAAAATGTTTCAAAGGAAAATCCTACAAAATCACCCTCTCCTGACAGAGCTGGTCTCTCAGCTCTTACAAAATGTTGAGAGCTAAAGTACTTTAAATACAAACTATTTTTAGTTACAACTATAAATTTGATGATTATTGGAATGTGGACGCAATAAAGACAAATAATACGATTCTTAAAGATAATAAAATAAAATATTACAGATGAAAAGATGTATACCTAATATTCACAATTCCGGACCTAAAATAAAGCATATAAAAACAAAATATTCTATGTTGTGATCTACAATTAACTAAACCATAAAAAAAATCCTTCGCATCAATAGAAAGATAAAGAATAATACGAATATATAATAAATGTTACAAGTGAATATAAAATGATTAATGGAAACGAGTAGTGTGTTACCATAGAACATTATTAATTTCTCAAGAGGGATATGAGAAAAATTAAAAATAATAACAAATAAAAAATTTTCAATCAAGCATAAAAATGTTTCATCAAATCAGCTGAGGTGGTGGTTGAGTTCGGTCCATCGTGCTGACCAACCTTTTTCCACTTCATACCTATCCTTGAATTAACTTTGTTACTTTGTAAGGGCCTAAGAACTTTGGTCTTAGTTTCAGTCCAGCTCCAAATTGGGTTCTTTGGATGGCAACTAAATCACCTTCTTTATATAACGAAGCTTTCTTCCTTCTTCTGTTATACGTCTTTCTATTTTCAGACTGCAGGGTTTCGATGTTCTTTTTTGCATCGTTTCTTAAAAATTCGCTTTGTTCTAGTAATTCTTTCGCCATTTCTTCTTGAAGTAAGTCTTTGATTAGGATGTCTTCCTTGTTACGCATTTTGATTCCCACTAATAGTTTGAATGGTGTCCATTTTGTACTGCGACTTATAGTACTATTTAGTATTCTCTGTAATCCAGTGTTTCTCAAAGTGTGGGGCGCGCCCCCCTGGGGGGCGCGATGACCCTACAAGGGGGGCGCGAGCGTATCGAAAATTTAAAGATTTTTTAAAAAAATAACCGGAAAGAGAAGTAAACAAAATGCTTTCTTCCATAATAAAAAAAACACAACACACTGACATAATTTATATTTATTATCTAGTTTTTTTCCGTCATCAAATAGCTATCTTTGATCCCAAAACCAAATTAAAGAAAAAAAAAACATTTTGTTTTATTTGCTGTTTTTCCTCAATGAGAGATTTTTTTTATTACGTTTTAACATAAAATATTACTCGTTAAAAGAAAACGAAACCCAGACCCTGAGAAAATTCTAAGGAGATAAACAATTCACCGCTGCAATTATTATTGAAATACTGTACATTAGTTGTAGAAAAGAAAAGGAAGTCATGATTCACTTTTCAGCCAGGCTGCAGAGTACGTTCAGTTCAGTTCAGGTTTGTGGGATATGGAGCAACAAAGGCTATATATATGATCCCCTAAAAGACAGCTGTATCTTAAAAATTAGTAGATGTCAAAATATTTCAGTTTCTGGATAAAAAATCTGAATGTTAAGTTGACCTTCAATCTTATGGTATGGTTATTATCAATATTAGTTCCCTCCCATCTTTCATGTGTTTGCTTTTCGCTTAAGGAAATTGTAAATAATTGAGTTTTGCGATATTTAGAAAAGAATTGATTGGTTTAACATTTCTGTAGGATAATTGAAAAGTGTCTGATTTGCGTCCTTTATTATGGTCTTGTACTTTTGAATCATTTTAGTTCAGCTTTATTGGATTTTTTCTCAAATCATCAAAGAATTGAATAGTCCTTGAAAGAAGGTAAATATACTTTCTATAAATTAAAATATTCACTAGAATTCCGATTTGTATCGTGTACAGTAAAAATAATTCTAAACAAATGATTGGGGTGACTGAGTCCCCCCGCACTACCATTAATGTTAGTATCGAGTACGCGCCTGCTCCCGGGTTAAACTTTTTGAAGTCTTCTTGCTTTAAATGTTAAAAAGTAACACAATTATTCTTCATCGGAATTTTATATTCTTTTTCATAATTTAACATTAATTCTAAATGCTAATTGTGTGAGGTTTAAAATTACAGTTCTTTTAGACAGTTATTTACAATTATAGCATTTATCTAAAAAAAAAAAAAAATCATTTTTTACATTTTTGTATACAATGTCGTGTGTGCACACAGTTTTACTCTCCTTACAGTTCAGCTATTATATCAAGAATAATGTTTTATTTTTTAAAAATGAACTCGTGCAGAAGAGTCGGTGTTTCAGCCAGTATACGTTTGATGTATCAGTACTGAAGAAGGTATTTTATAAATAATTTCTTATTACTGAATTTGGCCGCGGTAGCCGAGTGGTATAGGTATCGGATCGTGGCTTGCCTTGTCACGAGTTCGAGCCCAGTACCACTAAAGACCCGCCATGTAGGGCAGCGCTGCATGTTAAATCTGTTGAGAGTTGAAACTTTTTCCCCTGGTGTGGTGTGGTAGTTAGGAGAGAAGGGTGCCAGCTCAGGTGTCATCCACGTCACTTGACCATGGTTCAAAATTACGTGGTCCGTCGCCAAAAGCCCTCGTGTAGCTGAACAGTGCGACGTTAATATTCAATCAATCAATCTACAGATTTGTAAGTTTTAACACATATCGAGCTGGGGCTTTTTTTCCATCATTTACTTCAGTAGTGGTAAATCCAAAAAATTTAAGTATTTTTGAGAAGATCGCCTTGATTTAATTTTCGGAACCATGCTCGTTGGTCTGTGTACTTGTTGATTCTTTATTATGGTCGAATGTTTGCTTACGACTTAAAAATGTATGTATGATATTGTTTTAATCTACTGCCGTAAATACTTAATTACCGTGAATTACAATTAACGTGGAAATTAAAAAAATGTACATTCAAGCTAGGTTCGGTAGCTATAGGAGTATCGAGTCGACCCAAACTGACTGGAATTGTACGAGGAAAAGCATTTTTACATGTTTTGCGCAGACGTCCGATAGGTTGCCCAGACTCACGCAAACGTACCCGATAATGCCAGATGTGATGAATATGATAGAGAGCGACATTGACTAGACTATTTTTCTAATGACATTTGTGCTTTGAGAAATGAATGCTGAAGGAAATAAATCTTTAATTAAATACATCATTTTGCGATCTGTTCCAATTTAAAAATTAGAGAAAGAAAAATAACATAATTCTAAGTAATATATATATTTTAAGTAATTTTCTTAATATATATATATATATATATATATATATATATTACTTAAAATATACACAAAATTTAATATACTTATCGTATTAATTTGTACGGTTTATAATTAAGATCGTATTGTAACTTTAGCGTCTCTCTCAAAGTGCATTTTTATTGCAGTCAATACATTATTGTTGTACAGGGGGCGAGACAAAAATTATGATTGAAAATTGGGTCGCCAGTATTGAAAGTTTGAGAAACACTGCTTTTAATGTATGAGTGGCGCACAGAGTATTTTAGGACTAATTAATTAATACTAAATTAAGAACAAGTTTAATAATTATTAGCTACTTCTCCATAGGCTTGTCTTACAGAGCAAAGTTTTTGAAAGGAGTTTTAAGATAAGAAATTGACCCTCTGAGTTCATTTTCTATATTTAGATGATATCTATATTTTGTCTTCTAATCAACCACCGCATTTTGTAATATGTTCCAATTTAAAAATCAGAGAAAGGAAAAATAACTTAGTAATTATACTATTACTTAACTTTTTTTTGCTTAAAAGTAACATATACAAAATGTAATACTTATGTCATGAATTTGTACGGTTTATAATAAATATTGTTGCTTTATCGCATTATTATTGCATTCAGTAAATTATTATGTATAAGGGGGGCGCGATAAAAATTGTGATTGAAAAGGGGGGCGCCAGTATTGAAAGTTTGAGAAGCACTGCTGTAATCTGTCGACTTATTTGTACCATTTCGTTGAGTCGCCTAATGATAGTTTGGTGAGAACTGGAATCAAAGTTCGATGAATTCGTTCAACTTGTGCGTTTCCTCGAGGAACACCTGTTGCTATTTGTAGATGTTGAATGTTCTCTTCATCACAGTAGTTGTTGAATAATTTTGAAGTGAACGCTGAACCTCTATCAGAGATAATTTTGATGGGATTACCAAAGGTTTTCTGCTGTTGTTTTAGTTTTTCAAGGGCACTTTCAGCAGACACAGTTTTGACGGGATATAGCCAAGTAAATTTGGTAAATGCGTCTACTACGGTGAAAATGTGTTGATAACTTTTGTTTGTGGAGGGTAAAGGACCAATGAAGTCAACATGGTACGTACTTAAAGGAATGCTTTCCTTAGAAATAGGATTCAAAAACCCTTCCTTTTTGCCAGTTTTCTTATTAGCTAAGATACATGGAACACAATTAACTATTACTTTTTTAACGACGTTGGATAAATGTGGGATAAAAAATTCCTGTTTCACAATTTCTTCTGTTTTTCCTACTGAGAAATGACCATTTTCGTGAATCAATTTAATTAGTTCAGCTTGCATTGCTTTAGGGGTTACAATTAATTCTCGACCATTTAAGTACTTGTAGAGTATACCATTTCGCTCAAAAAATTCTTCTGATTCTTGCTTCTCTAGAAGTGATTTCAAAGTTTGGATGTTGTGATCTTCCTCTTGTACTTTTTTAAGCTTTGAAGTTAATGTATCATTGCATACCATCATTACGGGATATCGGCTAAGAGCATCAACGTACTTCATACGACTTCCAGCTCTATGCTCTATTTCATAATCGAATTCTTCTAATTGAAGCGCCCATCTGGCTATGCGAGTAATTAGCTCCTTTTTTTGCATAGTCTTCTGAAATGCTGAACAGTCAGTTACTATTTTAAAGTGTTGTCCTAAAAGATAAACACGAAACTTCTTTAATGCGTTGATAATTGCTAGTACCTCTAATTCGTAGCTGTCATACTTTTCTTCTGCTGTATTTGTCTTTTTCGACATATAGTAAACGGGATGTAACTTTCCATCTTCTGCTTCTTGTAACAAAATTGCGCCGTACCCTTGTTTACATGCGTCTGTATGCAGTTCTGTTTTTCTTCCATACTTGTAAAGGTGCAAGATTGGGCCTTCGGACATGATTTTCTTCAATTTTTCAAATGCTTCTTTTTGTTGAGTCCCGAAAAAAAAAGAGAGAGGTTTTCTTTTCTTGTTAAATCGCTAAGTGGTTTAGCTATCTTTGAATAATCTTTGATGTACTTGCGGAAATATCCAGTTAAACCAAGAAAACTTTGTACTTGTTTTATTGTTGTTGGTTCTGGAAATTTTCGGACAGCTAGTGTCTTCGTGGGAGATGGTTTAATAGTTCCGCTTTCTACAATGTGACCTAGAAATTCAATTTTCTTTTTTAAGAATTGGCACTTCTTGAACTTAATTTCTCTAATCCGTATTTCTTTGCGACTTCGAAAATAATTTTAAGTTTTTCGAGACCTTCCTGTTCGTTTTTCGCTGGAATGACGAGATCATATAAATAACTGATTACAATTCCTTTCCGAGTAAGATCTCTAAATATACTTGATACGTAGCGTTGGAAACTCCTGGACTTGTGCTTAGTCCGAAAGGAACTTTGTTGAATTAAAATTGTCCATCTGGGACGATAAAGGATGTATACTTTCTGCAATCTTCGTCAACATCGACGTGAAAGAAACTATTGCGTAAATCTAATGTATAATATACCTTTGCTTCTTGCAAAGTGTCAAAAAACATCTTCGATGATAGGTAACGGAAATTTATCTTTCACAAGCTTCTGATTCAATTTTCTGTAGTCAATGCACATTCTCGAAGATCCATCTTTCTTTTTTACCATTACGATTGGACTTGCATATTCTGAAGAACTCGGACGTATAATGCCTTCGTTGAGCCATTCTTCTATCTGTTCGTTTACTTCTTGTCTTTCTGTGAAAGCTAGTCGATGAGGGTGTTGACAGACTGGTTCTTCGTCTTTTAAAATAATTCTCATTGTGACATCAGTAGATGCTGTTTTTTCTGGCTTGTAGTCTTGAATTAACTTTTCAAGCTCCTTCTTGATTTGACGATTTTCAACATGACGTAGGTCTAGTTCTTCTTGAAGATTTTCAGCAGATATTTGCATAAGCTGTGCATGATTCTCATATTTGTTGAATTTAACTCCTTCTTTAGTAAAACTTATCGATGCTTGTTCCAAAAGATCTGATCCAATAACTGCTTCGAATTTTAATTTATCAGTCGGTACAACATGCCAAGTTAACGAGTAATTTTCATCGCCTATTTTGAACTTATGTTCGAAGGAACCGATAGTTGTCACTTGTGCTTCACCAATACCTGTGAGAAGCATTTTGTTCTTCTATAATTTTGTTGGATCCATTATTCTTCTGCTTGTGTTTTCTCGAAGCAAACTTACGGTACTACCACTGTCTATGAGTGCCGTGATTTTCACCTTTCCAAAAAATATCTCTTTAGTACGTAAACCTTCCTTAACGATGAGTGTGCAAGTTTCTTTTGGAGGTTCTTTGAATTTCTGCGATTTTGAATAGTTCGTCTGAGCATGCTTGGAAGCATTGTGATTTGAGTGTTTCTCGTAATTTTTGTTGTAATACCCTTTCTGCGCGCTGTCTTGATATCTTTGAACAGATTCGTACTTGGTAACAGGGGCTTCGTAATGTTTGTTGTAATTCGTTGAAGCTGGAAACTTCTTATCTTTCCTGTTATACTCGAATTTTCCTGGTGCTTCATATCTGCGATTCTTTTCTGTGAATCTGAATTCTTGTTTCTTCACATTTGGACCACTCGATTTTTGTTTCAGAGTCCTTTAAAAGTCTTCGAATTCTTCTAGTTTTTCTGCTAATTGAACAGGGGAGTTCATATTTGCCCTTTCATCAAGATAATATTCTTTAAATTCAAAAGGAATTTTTCGTTTGAGTTGATCTGTTATGATTAGATCTGATAACTTGTTGAAAGTATCTATCTTCAATCCATCTATCCATCCGTTGAAGTAGGTGTTTAACTCATGGTAAAAATCAATTCATGTTCTTTCAGGTGCTTTTTGGTGAGTGACAAATAGTTGTCGAAACTTTTCTGGAGTTAGGTTAAAGCGTTTCAGCAGTAAATCTTTAACGTGTTCGTAAGAGTTGGCTTTATCGTCAGGCTCTCTCGCTATGATGTGAGATACTTCCGTCGGTAACAAGCCTAACAGATGAGAAACCCAGTTTTCTTGATCAATATTCAGTCTCTGCGCTTGACGTTCAAATAATTTTAGATAAAGACTGATGTCTTCTCTTTCAAATCAAAACGATGTATAAACTTTGAAATTTCTTTGACAAGAAATTTAGTATCACTATCTTTGGATATATCAGCGCCTAATTGGATTCTTAACTTTTCCAACTCAAATTCATATTTGCGTTTTTGCTCATCTAACCTCAATTGTTCGAAGCGTAATTTTTCTTCTCGTTCTTCAATGCGTAATTTTTCTTTTTGCTCTTCAATGCGTAAATTTTCTTCTCTGGCTTTGCGATCCTCAACAATCGTTGAATGTATGTTTTTGGTCAGTTCTCTCTTCGTCATAATTTCCACTACCAATAATTAGATCTTTGAGTGTGGCGATGGTCATAGATTTATCGAATTTTAAATTTAATTCCGTGGTTAAGACTAATAAATCTTTGCGTCGACCTTTGCCAAGATACGCCATTTTAAAATTTAAATTTAAGTTTAGATAGTAACCAAAGGAATAAACAAAATTGTCACGCGTTCAAACAAAAACAATGATGTTGCTATTGGCAATTCTCGTTTGCATTTACAAAAATTCTCAAGTTAAAATGATATTGCATCAAAATACACTAAATATACATTGGAATATTCAAATTCTACTCATTTAGAAATATTTTAAACCAGTAACGTGTAAAGACAACAGTGCGAGCTAAAATACGTAATGCTTAATTTAAAATAGTCAAATTATTAATTTCAACTAAAAAACAAAACCTTTTTTTTTTTAAACCATTTGATATATCAGTTATCTCATTTCGTTATAACAAATGCAAAAAGAATTTGAAAGAAAAAATAAATTAATAAAAATCTTTTTTAGGAACTGTGATTAAATTTATTGTGATATGAAAAAGAATTTATGAATATAAAGTTCTTTGCTGAAAAAGGCAAACAATTAGAAGTTATTCAATTAAGAAAAATCTCATATATTTTTTATTACACCAATAAAAATAAAATCTTTTTAGGATCCCTTCAGCACATTCTAAGGATAAACACATGTTTCAATAGAAAGCATAATAATTCTGTCAAAAATGAGCTCAAAATACTTATATATTGAATGATAAAATACATCATTAAAAATAAGATTATACATGATCCTTCATCAATTTTAAAAACATAGCATATTCTTTCAAAATATATTTCTCGAATACTCATAAAACTAAATTAATTGCCAAACTGCTGGAAGAGAAATGTTACACTATATGAGTCATTGAAATTACGATTGCATCCAAACGGTAAATGTTTAGGAATGGAAAACATTAATCTCTTAGTTCAAGGTCGATGACGTAACTGAAGAAACGAAAACTTTTCATATGAAATGCAATTCCTTATTAAATGAGATAAAAACTTGAATATTACGTACGACTTTCTTAATATTTTAAAAGATATACTTATTAATTTCTATACACAAATAGAAAAATAATATTTCAGAAAAACACACATATTTAAAAATATAAATTACTTCATAAAATCGACTACAACAATTTTTTTATAAGTAAATTAACACTTGCTAGCGTATTCTTTTCTGAAGATTCCCTTTTTTTTTCCTGTTGCAAGGAAAACGAAATAAAAAACAGTACACACCTGATACAGTTGACGACGTGGGATTAATTACTTGAAAACAAACTTCAAAGGCTCCTGGATGTGTTCACTGGACTTGTGAAACTCTTGTAGTTGTTGTACACGGCAGAAAATAACGTGGTTTCAGCGAGCGATCTTGTAAGATCTTGAGTTGTGACTTGTCGTTTTATTCACCTAAATGTTAGTATGTTATGAGAGGCAATCCGCATTTTCGATTCAGTCCGCTTGTAAATTAGGCTTGCAGCCAAAAATGGGGGGTTTTTTAAAGAAGAAGAGAGTTAGAAGGTTATCATTTAATTATTTAGAGAATATTTTCGAAATCAAATCCCAGGCGATCTCCCAATTATTTCTGTGGGAGTCCAAATAAATCTTCGAATAAAAATCAGACTCTTCAGAAGGCGGGATTTTAGATTGGCGAGGTGGTTTGTCTAGGGGTAAGTATTTAAGGGTGAGTGATGGATTAATTGAATTTAAAGTCATTTAAGCACAGATACTTCCTTTAAGTAAAAAAGAATTTAAAGAGTTAAAGGGAAATATTTACAAAAGGGGATATTTACAAAGAGAAAGACATGCAGGAATTAGGTTAATTAAAAGTTGAGTTATACCTTTAGAAGACGGGGAAATAAACCTTTATCATTATTGGACGTTAGGACTGGCGTGCCGCGCTGGGCGCGGAAATGCGGTAAAGACGTGACGTGTTGAACAAGCAGTGGTTAGTAGGCCTCTGCCGAAAAATTATTCAAGCCGGAGCTACGAAAGCTCACTAGATGGCGCTGCTTCGTAATGCAGTAATAAATAAAATTGAGATTTATGGTCCTCTGAAAAGGATATGACTCAACCTTTTAACAAAATGTTTCAAAGGAAAATCTTACATATATATATATATATATATATATATATATATATATATATATATATAAGATTTTCCTTCCTATCCCATCGTTTCGGTTCTATTAAATATATATATATATATATATATATATATATATATATATATATATATATATATATATTTAGAACCGAAACGAAAATATTGTTTCAAGTTTTGTTCTGAACATAAAAAATTATATTGTATTAATTAATTGTTCTGTTGATGTAACACATCCAAATATTTGAGATCTACTTATTTTTCTTACAATTTATATATTTCTTTCAGATATAAAAATTAAACATAACCATTTGAAATATGTCTGTCTCAATTATGAAGTCCTTTGTTTGGCAGTATTTCATAAAAATTAAAAATGAAGAAAGTGCAAAATGCACAAAATGTAGCAATATGTTGAAGTGTAGAGGTTGGTCTACAAGTGGTTTGCTTCGGCATTTACAAATTCAGCATAATATATCGAAAGCAACTCAATCCGTTTCGTCAGGATCACAAAATACTGAAATTACTAAGAGAAAAATTGATAGTGATAATGATATTAGAATTACTTCTGAACAAAAGAAACCCTTATTATTATATTTTCTTAAAGAAAAAAAGAAACACTAGAGGAAATTGTAAGTAAACTTGTTTGTGTAGATGGATTCATGGTAAATGCAATAACAAAATTAACTGTATTAGGAAGTCCTTACATGATAAAGGTTATTCCTTTCCTCCAAACTCTAGTGATGTTATGAAGCTTGTATGTAAACAATATAATGTGATTAAAGCTCGGGTTACTAATGAAATTTCATCAAAATTAAACGCATGGCTTCGTTGTAGCTGGACGCTCGATGAGTTTACATCGCTTAAAAATAGACGATATTTGAACATAAACGTTCATTTCAATGAGGGTGAAATCTTTAATTTAGGAATGCTAAGAATTAGTGGATCCTTTTCAGCAGAAAACTGTGTTAAAGCGGTTGAGACTAAACTACAGGAATTCGGAATCATAACAGAAAAGCACATAGTTGCGTGCGTTGCTGATGGTGCTAATATGATGGTTAAGTTCGGAAAAATAATGAGTTGTGAGTATCACCTGTGCTATACACACGCCATACACCTAGCCGTGTGCGATGTGCTTTATAATAAACAAATAGATTTGGTAGAAAACACTGTTGAAGTAGAAGATAAATCGCATGAAGAAGAAGACAATGGTTAAAGTGAAGAGCTTGTTGAAGATTTAGACAAAGCATTAAATTTAGAACTTGAAAGCGGTGTAGGAACAGATGCTTTGTTTCATGTCACTTATGCAGAAAAAAATTCCATAACTAACATAAATGAAACTATAAAAAAGATTAAAAATGTACTAAAATTATTCAGAAAGTCCCCTATAAAGAATGATATTTTACAAAAATATGTTAAAGAGTTTGGCTGTGAAAAGATGGTTTGTTTGGATACCAAAACACGCTGGAATAGTTTGTTGGTAATGCTTGAAAGATTTTTAGAAATAAAGTCAGCAATTTCAAAAGTATTAATTGACATTAAAGAAGAACAAATGATGGTCAATGTAGATTTTGAAACTGTAACTACAATTGTAAAAGGCTTAAAGCCAGTAAAAATTGGCTTAGAAAAATTATGCAGTCAAAATGCAACTTTGCTAACTGCAGAAGGTGTATTTTCTTTCGTCATTGGAGAATTGAACGAACAAAGTTCAGAATTTGCAAAAAATATGAAATATTCTCTAATCCAAAGAATTAATGAGAAACGCAACGTTAATTTAATAGGATTAATGCAATAGCTGAATTTTGGGAGAAAATACGAAGCAGCTGCAGTTACTGGCGATATTTCACGATTGCCTGGTAAAAATTGTTTGGTTAGACAAGCCCAAATGATAGGGACAAGGCTTTTCTGCGAAGAAGAGGAATCAATATCCAACTCTTCACACTCAGAAGAAGAGAGCATAGAGATTTTGAAAGAAAAACCTCTGACATTAAACGAAAAATTAGAGAAAGCAATATACTCTAAAACAAAAGCTTTATATTGTTCAACCAAAAAAGTACCAGTTTCAACAAAATCATGAAACAAGAGATGCAGTTGTTCAACTCGACTGAAAATCCACCACCCAACATTATAAAACTTTGTGATGCTTTAAAAACAATTCCTCCAACGTCAGTTGAAGCCGAGAGAGCATTTTCTGCTGCTGGATTATTCGTTACAAAGCTTAGAACTAGGTTGAATGATAAAAGTATTAATTGCTTATGCTTTTTGAATCTTATTTTAAAAATGAATAATCAATTTATTGTATATTTTTTGTATTTTTTAGCTCATTATATAAATAAGTATTACTTTTGGAGTTTATATGTATCCTTATTTTATATAATTATTATTGATTTTATTTAAAACTAACTTGTTTTTAAATTTTTTTGAAAATTTCATGTATTCCCGGGAACGACAATTGCATTCCCCGGATATCCCGGACATTCCCGGGAATGGAAAAACCCGGGAAATCAGAAACCCTAGTTGCTATCAAAGCATCGAAAGTGAGATCCGATAATAATTCGAGATAGATGGCTTTTGTAGAAAAACATATGCAAACGAAAATGTACACTTTATTTAGAATTCCCATTCTCTGATTTTTATATTTGACTAAAAAGGGACCGCATAAATCAAGTCCAGCAATAGTAAATGGGCTCGATATGTTTACTCTTTCTCTGGGCAAATTACACATATTTTGTGAAGAGAGAATGGGTCTACTTTTGAAGCATGTCACACATTGATGAATGGTTTTACGAGCGATGCTACGACCGCTCAAAGGCCAAACTTTTTGTCGTACAGCATTTAACAATCCCTGTGGGCCGACGTGAAAGAGTCTTGTGTACAAGCTGTTAAAATAAAGTTTACTTAATTTAGAACCTTTTGGTAAAATTGCAGGATGCTTATGAAGATATGGCACAGAAGCATTTTCTAATCTTCCACCTACGCGAACTTTTCCTTCTCCATCTACAAATGGAAATAGATTAGAAATACTACTTGGAATTTCTTTTTTATCAAACAAGGGTCTTTGAGCATGCTTAATCACTTTAATTTCTGACTCCTTGAATTCGACTACTGTTAGAGGTCCAACCATCTTAGACTTATTCCTACTGTTGTAGTTGAATCTGAAAATATAAGACAAAATATTAATAACTTTGAAACAATTATTGGAAAGCTCTAAAAGTTCGTCAAGGATGCTAGAGGAATCGCTATTCAGCAAGACAGTTTCTTCACTTCTCTCAGCTTCAGACAATTTTTTTCCTTTCTTAAACTATAGTCTCCTCATGTTCTGTGAGGTAGTCTAACTCAGGATTGATTGATAGAATATTAACGTCGCACTGTTCAGCTACACGAGGGCTTTTGGCGACGGAACCACGTAATTTTGAACCATGGTCAAGTGACGTGGACGACACCTGAGCTGGCACCCCCCTCTCATAACTACCACACCACACCAACGGGAGGACGTTTCAGCTCTCGACAGATTTAACGTGCATCGCTGCCCTACACGGCGGGTCTTTAGTGGTACTGGGCTCGAACCCGTGACAAAGCAAGCCACGTTCCGATACCTATACCACTCGGCTACCGCGGCCGTCTAACTCAGGAACCACTTGCTGAAAGTTTTTAGGAAATTCAGAATCGGACAAAAAGTCTGCACCTGTCCACCACCTTGAATTTGAAACCAGACAGTCAGCGCTCAGTCCATGAAAGAGGAAGTCTGCTGGGTTTTTTTTCCTTACCAGCACAATGGTATCATTAGTGGGGATCTGTTAGACTGGTTATTTCGTTGACTCGGTTAGCAACGAATTGTTTCCATCGGGTTTTGTTACCCTTTATCCAAAACAGAACTATTTTGGAATCAGTTCAGTGATATTGTAAACAGAATATTTTAAGATTCACGGTCTTTTTCACCTTAGATACCAGGCTAGCAGCGACTAGAACTCCAAGTAATTCTAGTCTGGACAGGGTTACACAGTTTAATGGTGCTACATGGCTTTTTGAAGTCACAAGTTTAATATAAATTCCATTCCTTGACTTAGTTCTCAAATATATGGCTGCGGTCAGTAGTGCACACAGGAATTTTTCAAGGGATGGAGGTCCGGGGTTGAAAGTTCACCGTTCTTGTATCATGCTCCTTTTGATTTTGTTGATTTTCCGGAACAAAACACAGTAAAAAGCTAATTATTGAATAAATAATTAGCATTAATTAATAAAATTAATCACTAATAACAAATACCTAAATTTTACGTACTATATACTTAGAATTATAATCAATCGGAAAAAAATCAAGGGCTTTGGGGCCCTTGTGTGCACCACTGGTTGCGGCATACGCCTTTTTGCTATCGTCGCAAAAGCTATGCAACTCAACATAATCTTCCAGCAAAGTAGAATCTAGAACTAGTCGGGGTATTTTTAGATTTCGTAAGTGGGGTAGCTCCTCACACCATTTTTTCTACTCCTTTTCAATATGCGTTGGCAAAGGGTCGTCCCATTGAATTTCTTCTTTCCAGAGATCTTGAAGGAGGCATTTCATTCTAACGGTGTAAGGAGAAATTAACCCTAATGGGTCAAAGATCTTTCCAACTGTTTGCAGTTTGAAGCGTTTCGTATTTTTATATATATATATATATATATATATATATATATATATATATATATATATATATATATATATCTAAGGAAACAAATTCTAATAGACTTTTAGTATCTGTAGTCAAGTAATTTTCATTAGAGTTCCATGATAGTCCTAGGACCTTTGTTCCATTTGCTTCTAAACCTACAGTTTCATGCACAGGATATGCACATTAAAATTTTCTTTCTTTCATTGCTCCATTAAATTAGCATCATTAATAATCCATTTTCTGAGATCCATTCCAGCAGCTTCCATAATATGTTTTGCTCTTCGTGAAGTTTGATGAGCTTCTTCAAATTCGTTACCACTGGAAATAAGATCGTCAATGTAGAAACTTCTATCTAAATGTTCTACAGTGCCAGGGAATTCATGTTTATATATTTCTCAATATGATGCCTAATCGTGGCTGCCAGAAGAAATGGACTTGAACTAACATTAAAATTTACTCGATTAAAACGGTATACCTGTAGTTTAGGCTTTTTATGAATACACGGTTCGTCATCACTCCAGAGAAATCGAACGGCATCTTTGTGTTCGTTAGCAAGACAATTTTGTAAGATAGCTTGTCTAATATCAGAACAAAAAGCTATTGCATTCAATCTAAAATTAATTTATATGACTAAGAGATTTGGATTTAAATTCCTGGCCATAAACAATCATTTAATGAGAATTCATTATTTTGATGACTTCCAGCGTCAAATACAATTCTTGTTTCTTGTTATCGGTAATTTCGCTTTTAACTTCTCCTATAATACACTATTCTGTGTAATCACGAATGATTTCACGGTATTGCTTTTATAATTCCGAATCATGACCAAATCTTCTCCATAAATTTTGGAAATGTTGTTTAGCTAGGGGATAATTATCGAACAATTCATTACAGGATTTTCTAAAGGAAAGTTGTACGATATAACGGCCTTTTTCGAATTCAACAGTTTCTTTAAAAATTTCTAATGCTTGATCCCTTTCATGAACTGGATCATTTCGTATCCTCAAACCCTCTAAATCAAAAAATCCTTTTAAAGTATCTTGTTTAGAGTCATTTTTTATTAAAAAACACTGTCCTTGTTTATTAGTTTGTCTTTCTTTAAGTTTACCACACGCAATCCACTCAAATTCGCTTTCTTTGAAAAACAACTCTTCATTTACTTTATACGTATTCTGTTTTAAAACTTTAAAAAATAAATCAGCCCTAATTAAACGTGAACTTCATTTGCTTCATAAAACGATTTGTCAGCTAACGTTAAAAACTTTGGAATTTCCACATTGGAAATATCTAAACTTGAGTAGGGTGTAAATTCAGTTATTTTGTCTACAATCAAGAAATCTACTGGTTCAGCAAAACTGCTATCTTCGTTTGAAATAATTGTTTTTAATTTCCATTTTATGTTCTGTGATACCGGATACTGGTATCTTTTTATTTTTCCTTTTTTATTCCTAAGCAATTACTCATTCTTTCTGTAAGTACACAAATATTGCTCGCGGAATCGAGTATAGCTCTTAATTTTATTTTTTGATTATTTGCTGTGCAAACATATTTCTGCTGTTGAAAACAGAACATTTTTTTTTGTTTATTTGATCGGATCATGTGTCATTACTCAACACTGATGCTGGATTACTCGGATTAGAATTCTTGTTAACTGTTTAACAATATTTTTTTTCATTTCCGTTATCTAAAGGGTTTTTATTTTCGATTACAAATCAAATAACTGTGTGAATCACCGCATTTGCATCGATATTTGGAAAGGCAATTTGAATATGGTTGGATTTTAAGCACAAGTTACAAAGTTTGTGTTTACGAATGAATTTTAGTCTTTCATCAATACTGAATTTTAAAAAAGTAGGGCATTTATGTGGGTTTAGGGTACAGTTCTAGGGGTATTCAATGATCCCACTAGTTTTATGCTAAACTGACGTTTAATGCTGGACAAAAGACACAGTTCTAATCACTGCAACAGACGTTTAACACATATGATAAAATATTTACAATTCGATTAAGCACCTCTGGCTCTTAACGACAGTTCTGGTACAATTGATGACTCAATCTTCACGATAGTGTCGAGAGCGACCTACGCGTCTCTTGTGAACAACGGGTCATGGGTCCCTACTCGGCCACTGTTCTCGTTAATCGCTTTTTTCTCAGTCCCGGGTCATCGACCTCCGCGTCTAGCGTCCGCTCGCTGAATTCCAATCTTCACGATAGTTTCGGTACATGGGTGTTGAGAGTGAAGTGTTTTATATTATGCAGTCAATCATACTTAAAATTTTATGGAACAAAATTTATAGATCATGAAAAACAAATGTTTTTGAAACATGCATTCAATGTATCTTTAAAATAATAAATTTTTCGCTTTCATTATTACTAATAATCATAACATTCAGCACGCCCTATTGATGCAAGTTTTGAACTATTATCCAATATATCTTTTGTAAAAAACATTTAAATGATAAATGAATTTAATAAACCTTAATCCTCCAAAGGTATAGCGCGTAGTTATTTAATTTTCAGTGGTACTTAATTTAAGATGACTTCTTCCTCCCACTCTGAGCACATTAATGGTATTAACAAATGAAAAAAAATTGCTTTAATATATTTCCATTCTCTGCCGAAATGTATTCAACTTCGGTAAAAAAAAATCAATGCGAACGAACATATCTACCAGCATCTATAACACATACTAATTAGTATGAAATGCTTCGTTCATTTTGGCGAGAAAGCTCTTTTCTTATTGTATGTCGTTTTTTCCTACCGAGACCAAAAAATATTTCCCAAATTTTGGATCATTGTTGCAATTTCTTAAATTACTTTCATTCCGAATAAAAAAAAGACTCAATTTGAAATTTAATTATTGATCAATAGTTTTTATTTCCAAACATGAGGTCTCTAGAGAACATTTTGGGAGATCTGGCTCTTTGCATAATCAATTGCAAATTCTCTGGTAGTGTTATTAAAAAATTTGCTAAAAATATTAAATGAAGCACAAGTCTTATTCGTGACCGCCATTCGAATCGGGGTGCGTATGTACGTAAATGGTTCTTTGATAAGAAATTATATTTACTAAATCATATTTTGCTAGTACAGATATCAAGAGAAAAATCCTAATGATTAATTTTTAGATTCTTACTACCTAAACTCACTCGTTTCAACATTCATTAACATTCTTCAGTTATGCATGTTTATAATATTATATATTCTATAATTAAACATATTTCAAAGTTAAAATTGAAATTAAATCTTGCCATTTAAATTTGTTCCTACTTTATATATTATTTGATCTGGTGCACTTTTTTTTGTTGATAATTCTCATTGAAATCAAAAAATAGCCGTCCCGTTTTCAGCGAAATTACGCGTTCCTCAAGGGCCATTTTTATGCAAAATGAAACAAATCAAATATTTCAAAAATCTCTTGTACGATATTATACCAAAAGAAATGCCAGACTTAATTGTGTACTGAAGCAAGTTACGACACCAAAAGCCTTTATCTCGACTCATTCATGTATTCACTCGAGTCAAAATATAACCACCTTCAGCCAAAATACAACACCATCTTTGGCTTGCAATTCACTTTTTTTGGCATGGATGCAACAAGTTCTTCATAAATTACTGAAGACTGGTTCAAAATGTCTAATCAGCGATCACAAAGTAGAGATTAAGACGTGGCGTTTAATCTCAAAGTTGGCTTTCTACCAGAACCCAAACATGCTCCATCATATTAAGATTCGGAGCTGGATGACCAGGCTATTTGAATTTGTTAATTCGAATCCTCGGGCTACTCCGGCACAGTTTGAGCCTTTTAACTTTGTCCTTTGTAAAGATTCCATTTATCTTTGGAAATAAAGACCCCTCATAAGGGTGCAACTCGTCCGCAGCTGTGTTTAGATAGAACAGATCACAAAAAAGCTGCGGACTACCATAACTAAGGATCCCAAAGCAACCCACGAGAACGTACACCAAAACATATCATTTAAGCATCGGCAGAAGTACATTCCTTATTGAACCCCCTGTTTGATTTGTAAATGCTAGTTGAGAAAGGAAACTTCAAAACACCTGTTTGGAGAATTATTGATGAAGTTGCGAAATTCATATAAAGATACAAAAAAATTCCAATACTATTTAGAGTTTAAGTAGTCAATCTATTCAAAGAATACTCATCATTTTCATTAAATTTAATTTTTCCTTATACATTGGGAAACAGCATTTGGCAGGTTTCTGCAAGAGACTCTGCTGCATTAAAATCTACCCTCGGGAAAAATTTGCATCTATAGTTTTCAGATTTTTATTCCGCTTAAAATTTCTACAGCTTTTTTCTAAAAGGTCCGAATCCTAGTATACGAGTCTAGTTCATGTACGGGTTTTACCAAAGATCGATTACGTTAAATTTTGCAAATGCTTTTTAAGCCAGACATGGTCTTGATTGTGTGAACGTTAAAATACCAGTTACACACTCCAGCTGAAGTGTTTTCAGATTGTATTTGAACTGCTGTCTGTGTGTGCTACCAAAATGACTCATTTCTAAACTTTAGTAAAATTTTGAAAACCTCCTGTAATTTAATTGTTTCATTATTCATTAAGTAATTGAAAATTTTATATTAACTTGTCATCGGGAAATGAGAGTATTATCCCAACAATCATTTAATAGCCAATCAAGTAGACATTCATCTGTCTTTTGCGCATAGCGCTTAATTTAAATTTGAGTGCTTAGAATTTGTTAAAATTAGTTTTATAAATTGGCCCCCCTAGACTAAAAAAGAAACTGTCCCTGTTAAGAGTTTTATGGCGATTTACTTATGGGTATTCCAAGTCTCGTTTAAAAAAAAATTAAAGGAAGCTTCAAAATTATCGAAGCTAACTCAACCCCCCCTCCCCAAGACAAATTGTTATTAAATTTGTTAGCGTTGTTATTAAATTTGTTAGTTGTTATTAAATTTGTTTATTTGTTAATAGAATGTCCCCGAGTAATAAAATATAGTCCCATACAAGATTAAGTAGAGTGCTCTACATTGCTTTTTATAAGGCTTCAGATATATTCTCCATTACACTAGTTACACGAAACCTTTTATAACTGCACTTAAAATCACCGAAAGTGTTTCTTGCAATAAAAAGGATCCAGACACAAAAACGTTCAAATGAAACTTTATTGAAGCATTCAAACTGCAGGTAAAATATTTTATGTTATCGGAATTATAAAATAAATCTTGCTGTAGTAATAAAATAGTGTGACAATACAAGAATTCGTTATACAAGATGTTAATTCATGCTTAAGAAAAAATAAGCCCGATATTGAGAATAAGAAACTTAGACGTGAAGTTCACTTCCGACCTATATCCTTGATGTATAGATAAAAATTCTAACGCAACCTTTATAAAACTGGAACAATGGAAAAAGTCACTAATTTGTAACGTCAACATCGAGAATACTTGGATGGAAAATCAAGGCTCCTTTGTTCTTACTAATATTGCTAGAACTATTTGTCTTTGAGCCTAGAACTTTAAAGGTAGAAACCATTTTGTAAAGCATTTAAACAACAAATATCTCAGACGTTGTTATAAAGCAAACAATCAGAACGTTGTCAAGTACGAAAAAACATTTTTACCTTAAAAGTAAATAAACACTTAAACACTAGAACATTATCTTTAGAATTCAACGCTTTTTGCAATCCCTTGTTACATTGAAAAAAGTTTTTAAAAAACATTCCACTTGATCGCGAAGTCAGTATTATTAATTAAAAGCTAAAACTGTTAAATGGGTGGATTAGGATGTTTAGTTGCAATTTTAGTTTTTAAAACGTACATGCAAGAAACAGCAATGTCGGGTTTTAATAAGTCTATAAAATTAGGTCACATGCATCTATTTATCGGTAATTCTAACGCGCTCATGCAACTTAAAGTAGAACTGCAACATCAAGAAACTGGTCTAATACTAAGAGGGTTTTAAATATAAAATAGGCTTACTGCATTTAAGCAGCTTAAATTCATCCGGCATAAAACTTTGGATGTTCGATAAATAAAGCATTTTACATTTTCAGAGCAAATGCTATACAGTTAGATATCTTATGAGTCAGCATCTATTGGGAACAATGAACTCTGGGAGGATTAACTAAAGCAACAGAAACATGTTCACTTTGAAAACTGCAAAAACTGGAAAATGGCTCGCTTTCAGCATTCTAAACGTTAGTTCCATCTGGAGCAGATGAACCAGAATATCCAGAAAAGCAAGTTCTGCGCTCGGCACCTGGTGCAGCTCTGAACTGTTTTGACCAGTCACCCAGTCTTTGTTCACGAATAGCTGAAAGATAAACATAATTAGAAATCTCTTAATCAAAACTCATTCAAAATGCTTATTTACTATGCGCTTACCAGCTATCGCAGTAAGCATTTTACGACGAGCTTCATAGCTTATGTACAATCGTCGAAGTTGGATTTCATTCAGAGTCAAGAAGATGGACATGTCGATCTGGAAAAATCAAAGGATAGTCTATTCATTTCATAGATTGAATCTAGATTTTCGTGCAGATATTTTGGCGAGACACTGGTTTCATAATTTCGTATTACAAGCTTAGAATTTGGTTTTAATGCACAGAACGCATGCAAAAATTCATCTGCAGTTAGATTAAAGATTTTATTTAAGTATATATTATCGAAGAAACTATGCGAATTGACATTAAAGTGGTTTTAGATTAACCCTGATCGGATTTGTTCAATTTCCAAGTTCTCCTTTTTTAATGACATTTTTGTGGAATATAGCTCTGGATCCTAAACGATGATTTCTTTAGACTTCAAGGCTCTTATGCGAAAGACTCCTCCCAGCAGTATTTTAAGGGTGCAAGTGAACAGCGTAATGCTATTTACATAGAGCTGATCTTGCAGCTGCGCGGCGGGAAAATGCTACAGGTGTTGCTGAATTAAAAGATGGACCCTGCTTTCTCGGTTGATATTACAAGTCATCTTAATATTATGACTCAAGGTGAAAGTGGCGTTACAATTTTATTTAATATCAAAAATAACTTTGGCGAAGATAGAGAAAACTTGTCTCACTTTGAAAGCTGCCAATAATTAGCGATTAAATCTTATAATTTAGAACTAAATATGCTCACTAAATTGAATTGTTAGGAGCAGAATTATGGACTGAAGATTCTGATTTTAAAAGCCATGAGTTACAATTTCACACTTTTATTTCACCTCTACCCATCACTTTGCTCATTACACAGAAGTTAATTTTATTTTTAAATCCTAGCTTGCATGGGATTAACGATTTCACGAGAGATCCTACACCTTTCGAAAACTGTAGGATGACTTCAAATTACCTCATTAAGTGCGAATACCTCGTTGTATTTTTCCAAGTCTAAAAGACGCAGCAATTGTTCCAAGTTTTTGATGGAACCATAATTGATTGGAGGCTTCCGTGGGACATTTTCCCAGAAGTTGCTCAAGGCAAATGGTGATGTTGCTAGAAATATAAAGATGTATACAAGTTAACAAAGCCATTAGCATCCAAACTAAATACTACATTTTATATCAAAAATTCAGTCATTCTATTCATTTTGTACTTTAAAATTTAAGAACGCTGAGCTGTTTAGATTATCTTGAACTCGAAATACAGAATCTAACCTTCTTCCAAAGGACTTTCAGGTTTCTCCGCTACATCCGAATTACTCCAGGTTTTTGTGCTTGCTGTCTCCACGTCAGAAACGCTTCCGTTGCCAGTCTGCTGGAGAAAAGTTTATATTCAAGTTTAATCTTTAAAAAAAGGCTGACGTTTCTTACGACATCTTAAAATACGTCGTCTTGAAAGATTTATTGGTTAAGAGTATTTTTTATCGACCGCTTTCATTTTATATAATTCACAAAGTACATGAATCCATACGCTAGACCTCTAAATTTTTTGCAGCCATAACTCTTGTCGCTACTACCCTTAAAACTATCCCAATTTTGTAATATATTTCCCTCCCAAGCAAGACCAGTTCAGGTTCCCGAATTATTGTAATTTACTGAATATAACACTACAGAGTTACTTTAATACTCTATTTTATAGATTCAATCCTAGAGAGTATTCAGAACATTAATTGTATCCCCTAATTTTAAAATAAAAATAAGCTTACTTCGAGAAATTCAGACATTGATCCAGAGTTCGCAACTGATCGTTTTCTTCCAGAAAAATCCGGCATGGACTTAGAGAAGCCAAACCCAGACCAAAGCGTATTTGGCGTTCGCACACCATCCACCGCTTGGTGCATTGCTGAAACAAATCTAGTTAATTTAACCGCTATGAGAACATGCGAAAATACAATTACTACAACGAATTTTTACCAACCTTTGCTAGCAGTTAATTTTTTATTCCCATACTCCACCAAAAGTTGATGCACATCAGCACAAGAAACCGAATGATCTTTACCGTGGAAATGTCTCGCAAACCTTGATGTTGCAAATTCTGGCGTTTCATTCGAAGAGGTTGAAGATGCAGAAGATTCTGGTTCTCTACTCAAGTCTGTCTTCGAGCCAAAGCCATTAGAGAAGAATCTATTATGCGATTGCAATATCCCAGAGTCCCCGTCATCAATGGGAAGTTGTCTATCCTTTTGAAGGAAATTGGACACATTAACTCCGGATGAAAATGCGTAGCTTCGGTCGGGTCGATTAATCCAACTTGCGACGTCTGAGAAGGGAAATTCACATTAATTAGAAGAGAATTGGGTTTAAAATACAATTTAAGTGTCCTTTAAGTGCATTTGAGTAAAGAGTAGTTTTTTCTTAACTACCTCATGCGACGAAATTAAATCATTCACAAATTGACGAATTAAGTATACACAACGAGATGTTTAATTCAAATTAAAAGCAAGAATTAATACCAGATCAAGAGTAGACTACCGGGATTCAGAAGGGGAACACAAAAATAAAACGCATCGGCTCTAGTGTTGGTTCAAACAGACTTAATTGCCAATTCAATTTGAACTAACTGATGCTCACGAATTATTGGAATTTTTAAGCAACTAAAACCTATAATCAAAACATTCATACAAAAACACTATGCGAGTACCAAGATGCTGTGGAATTTCCCTGGACAAGGATATAGGAAAAGTCATCGTTAACGAAAGTGAATATTTAAAAGTTATCAGCAGTGGGAGCAGATTAAAAACTTCAGACATTGAAGTCAACTAGTACCAAAGATTTTACGTTTGCATTCTGAAACCTAATCATTCAAAAGTATCCAGATTTCTAGACAGTTTCATTTGGAATAGATTTTATTTCATTAAAATCCGCAACTAAATCCCAGATTATGCAACTAGGACAAATATAGTATAAGGCTGAAAGCTTACTTCTTCCAGGGAAGGGATTCATCTGAATTTGTTGATTTTGAGGTGGATTGGGAAGCATGCCGTTCCTGAACACGGCACCACTAGGAATTGGATGCGGTTGTACTATTTCCGGTCCATTTGAGGGGAAAGCAGTCGACAGGTTGTTTAGAAGTCCCACAATTTGTGGATTTTGTTGAATAATATTACTCAAGATATTCAGAGACTCTGCAGTAGACATACCTCAAGAGAAATAAGTAGTATTAGAGACCAAGAAATTAAGAGTAACACAACACTTCATATGAATGCACTAATATATATTGGCATCGTAAAAGCCTCGCTTCTAAAATTCACAAATCAATTGACGAAAATTAGCCTTCCTTAATGCGGCATTTTCACGATACTGTTTCGAATGGCTTATTATACAGAATTTCAAGTTTGGAAAAGGCGCACCGATTGTTATCTTATTCATCTCCACTCAAAACAGTCTTCAAGACTACACAGACTTTTCCCAAAGACTTTTCCCAAAAAACTTTTCCCAAAAAACACATTAGAGACAGCAATAGTAAAAATAGCTTTATATTTAGATTATATTAAATTGAATCCGAAAGTCGAATCAGTTTGACCAGCCATTATTCACAATTTTAGGTAAATTAAGAATCTTTTTGGAAGTTTTCAAACTTAAAAATGCTCAATTTTTAAAATTTTGTAGTCATTAAGCGATTTATGTTTCGTAGATTATTGCAGCCAGAAAGATGTGGATTTGAAATAGAGAGTATCCTCTTGTTGATTTTCGATAATTTTTCTAGAAGAAACAGGAAAATTTATAATTTTAACTTAGCATTTTTAAGAAAAGTAAAACTAAAGATTTCAGACCTAAATCCATATTAACTTTGTATAAAACATACGTTTATATACAAAAAAAATTTCAAGATTATATTTAATAGAGAAACGTTAGGGATTTAGATCTACATCTTTAAAATTAAAGGTTTGAAAGATGCATTTATAGTTAAGGGATCAAACAATAACGCCCGTTTAGTTCCCCTTCCTTTAACGTTGTTCTCCATCTTATGTTCAGTTGCAAAACACTACTTGAATTATGACCGAAACGTTTAATTCAAAAAATATTTTTGCATAATAGCATTTGTTACAACAGGTTATCCCACTTCATCTTAAACCAAGATTGGCACAAAAGTTTTTAAGACATTCATACATAAAATAATGATCCAAAAACTTAAGCCACCAAGTTAGTTTAATTTCTTCGGTTTTAAATTGAGGCAATTTAGCAAGTTTGAGTTTTTGTTGCATGACTTTAATATATATATAGTACTGCAATATATGTTTATTATAATGCAGTTTGGTTCATCACGGAAATATTCTGCTTTGTCTGCAATATTACAATTCGGAATACTTGTATTCTAAAGTCTAACTGCAGTATCTCGGCTGAAGGCCGTTTTTTTTTTAGATACATCATTTACAGTAGTATTCATCTCTTCGAAATATCGTTTCTCTTGACCCGAGGACGTTTTGGCCATCAGCAAGAAAAACTAATGATAATGCTATTTTTTAATGCAAATATTGGCCTTCATATCAATTAATGAGAATTCCAAGAACTCTAGACATAATCAAGCAGAAGTGATTTTAGTAATGAGAATTGAACTTTTAATTAGTACAATTTAAATGTGGAAAACTGCTCTAAACTGAAACCCAAGTTCAGAAATTTTCAAATGTTTTAATTTGTAAGGAGGCTTGCCACCAAATTTCGGATATTCCAATGATAAACCAAAAGAAAATGCAAAAAAAAAATTTCTGTAGTTTTGAAACTTGTATAGGGTACTGTATAGCTTAAAATATCAACTAAGGTGTTAATAGGGGAATCAAGTCCAATGATATTTACAGCTCATTTTAATGTTTTACAATTAAAATCCGAATCTAGTAATTCTGCATACAGGTTCCCAAATTTAAGGCACGAGGAGCATTATTTAACCCATTCTTTTGCAAGCATTAAATAAATGTTACTAGTCTTTAGTTTCATACAGCCATAACGTTTCTTGTAGATTAAATGAATTCTTAATTAAAACTAAACAATAAAGTTAGTTTACCTGCTTTTTTGTTCACTTCTTGATTAGGATTAAGTTTAAAAGTTTCAATTGTTGGAATTCTGAAGTTATTTTGCTTGAAACTTGGTGATGAAGGGCAAGAGTCGTCTTCCTCTAATCCAAGGATTTCTTTACGCACTTGAAAAAGGATTCTGCTATCCTTCTCTGCTCCCCGTATTAGCACAGACTAACAAAAGTTCAACTTTGCTTCAGATTTTCAAAAGCTAAATATTCTTTACAATAGCAAGAAGCATCACAATAATTCATTTTAAAAAGTAGAATATTCCTATACTTTAAGTCATGTTATCACAACAACAGACAAGACATTGTGGGGTGTGTTTTATTCAATAAAAATTTAAGTGATAAGTCCATACATTCCAGATAGAGATGCATTATCTTACCTTTGTGTTTTCCTTCATCTTTGGTCTTACCATGATATTTATATTAAAAGCTTCCATGAAGTTATTCACCATAACTAGAAGGGGAAAATAAATTCACAATAGAGTCTAGTATGGAAAAAATTTACACTTCAGAATATTCGTAATATTGTCTTTGAACATAGTCTAATAGTTGATGCCTACTAGGCAAGTTTAAGTACTCCAAAGCTATTCCGATAAACATTAAGTTTATATTGTAAGTTGTACGAGGATAAAAAAAATAGAAGTTATCAAAAAATCAGCAAGTTAAGATTTTCGTTATGTTATTGATTCTGATATGTTCAAGTGGCGAAAACCGCAGAAGTTCAATGTTTGTTTTGAGCAAATCAAAAAACATTAATTTTATAGAATAGCAACTATATATTTTTAACTCTGAACACTTAAGACAATGGAACATTACCTGGATCCAGTTCTTGTCCCTCTTTTAGGTCAAACATCAAAACCAGAGGCAAAGATTTCTGAAATAGATGCATAATATACAAGACTTAAAATGTCTGCCATTATTTCTGTAAAAAAGCATGCAAAGGGAGCTTTAACCATTTGAGTCGTAGGGAGGCAATGAAGAAACACCGTAGAAGAATACCAAACAGCGCGACCGCTGTTTCTTAGAAAGAGTACGAAAAGACCCAAGCAGCGCGATAACGCTTGTTTTATTTTTGTCGAGAAATGGCAAGAGGGGCGATAGAGTCTTGTTCATTTTACACCAATGAATCTCAATCCGAGATATAGTATTGTTTCACCTATTTTAAGATTTACATTAAAAAGAGCTGCGTACTTTCTTTGGTAAATCTCAGAGCGCAGCTGCAACGATTGGTCCCGCACCGCCAGTTGTCCATGATATTGGAAATATGTACTGGATTTTTCGACACAAAATCGAAACAGCGCGACCATGCTGCTTGGGACCCAAACGGTTAAATTAGGAATTCCTTAATTAACGAGAACAAAATAAAACGCGATAATTATGTGTAACATACTAATCCGATTTTTAGTTAACTTTAAAATTATTGCAAGGGTTATTAGTACAAGTGAATAAAGTTGGTAGAAGGATTCCTAGAGAGACCAACTTTCTTCTACAAGTCCATGTATAATTACCGAGTACTAGAAAAGTTATCCGATATAGATACAGCCTCAAGTCGTTCAAAACATAATATTCAAAGTCAAGCACTGAAATTGTTTTAAATCGACTCGAGTTTTTTTTTAATTCTTTCACACTGCGCTGATTTTAGCAATCCTTATTAAAATAGGCTCTTCTAGCTCAGAATTTGACCAGGAGCCGTTTTAAACCCGAGAGATATCTAGATATTTTTACATTTACTCAAAATTGTATGCTTTAATTTCAATATACCAGGATCACTTAATATGGCAAATCAAGAATTCCAACCTACATTCGTTCAAACATTGTCATTTTCTAACTCTTACCCTAGGATATGTGCATGAAGTTCGTATATATTCCATTTGATTTAAATTTCCATTCAACCTTACTTACAAGCAATTCCTGCCAGGCCAAGCAAACGCTGTCGAACGACCCTTGAATAAGGACTGTAGATTTGCTCCTCAGAATACTGTGTCCGGCTATCAGAGGCACCGACTGCGAAGGACTGTCGCCACCGAAAGCTGACGGGGTAGGGTCAGGAAATATAATCGTTGCACCGGTCTTGTTCATGATCATCTGGATGTTTACGTTGCCAGATCCCATTACAAATTGGTGGTGCTGAGGTGCTATTTCGGTCTTCATAAATCCCCTCACGGGAATCTAAAAATGGGATCGAGTGCAAAGTTAAATCAGGATTTTCACAGGCAATATGATAAACCCGAGATACAAGTTAACGTTTCTGTACCGAACACGATACTCGAGGATTCTTGAAAATTATTAAAGTTTCCGAAAGATTATGAATAATGAAGCGGTAATCTTTAGAATGAAATGGATAAAACAGCGAAATAGCAATAATCACAAGTCCATATTAAAATTATTGATGAAATTTAGAATTTACTGTTCCACTTAAGCAAACTCTTTGCATGTTCGGTAGTGTCGTATGGAGTTTCTGTCGGGACAAAAGGCAAAATTCAATCCATGTTCCCAAAAAATAGAGACCGAAGCATACAGCGTATTTATATATACAAGTGCTACTCAAGGAAGTATTGCCGTGGTAAGCTAGGTGTCCTCGAATGTATTAAAACAATATTTCAATCGATGAAAGTTATTTATATAGGATATGTTTAGTGCCATTTTAAAATATTGTTGCGTTTTCGGGGGTTCGAAATGATTGAAGCCGAAGAGCGGGATCCAAAACAATTTTATTCTTGGCCAAAACAGTCCTCCACAAATTGTAGAACAGTTCGAGAAAGTCACGTACAATCGATGAAAATACTGATAACACAGATGTAATACACTAACAAAAGCAATAGTAAACAATCAGCACAAAAATAACAACTCAATAAAAGCAATAGCACACGCACTATGCATCGTCTCTCTCAAACACAGAGAGGTATCACTTGCTTGAAAGCTGAGATCTGACTAACTGACTAGCCGGCCCGGGCCCTTTTATACAATATCGAGCTGTACGTTCAGAAAGTCCTCCAATTGTACAAACAAGTTTCATGAAACGACACGCAAAGAATGAACGTAGTGGAATAAAGGGTCATTTAAAGTAAAGACCTTTACTAAATTTTGTTGTTCTTGCAGGGAAAGTGTTTGCACTTCTAGTTCAGGACATAAAATCTAAGCAACTATAGATTCTATAGTTTAATGTTATGTATTCTAATATTTTTCATGTAGAATCCTTAATTGTCAATAGGATGATTTCTTTGTTGATGCCATTGATTTATTTTTGTTACAGTATTCTGCAAGTTGACGTGATAACGAAATCTTGTTCTTTATTACGCGTTTTGATAATTATCTGCTTCAATACCAGTGCACGATAATTTTACACTGGATCATTTACCCGTCAGTGACTTGTTTCAATAGGCGAAATTTAAATTTTTATTCTTAATATTGGACTTGTGCAAGTTACATACCGTTTTAGAGCCAGTTAGATATTCCATGAGCAAAGCAAGCCCTTGTCTTAGTCTTGAAAGAAGTCTTTGGCAACCTCTGACGACGAGCAGGGTTCGTCCCATACCCACTGGACCAATAGGTCGAAATGCAACGTTGAAGCTATACGTCTGTTGAATGTGTTGCACCGCAGGTGAACATTCTTCTCCAGGATTTATGTTCTCGCCATTAGGAAGCTCAAATGTGAAGACTAAGGGTAAAAGATCCTAGAAAAGCAAGATTGATTCGCAACATTCATTTCTACTAATCATTAATTTTGCCCTAAAAAGCAAGCTTATAAATTAGCATTTCAAATTAAAAGTTTACAGACTAAAATTATATTTATTCGGTACCTCATTAACTACCGTTCCATACACATTTCAGGTCAGTTGAAATAAGCGACTGTTATTGCATACCAGGATTTTGCATATAAAGCTCCAAATCCCCGATTTATTCATTACTCTGAAGTCTTGATCCTTAAAGTCTTAATACAAGCATCTGGCTGTCAGGATAATATTTAAATCAAGTTATAATAGCTTTATTAATTGGACTATACACTCAAAACCTTGACTGGGTATTTTATTTAATACTAGTTGTTCGACACATCAGAAAATCTAACTTTATCAAAGTTTTCCCATTAAGATTAGTTAAACACTTAATGCACACAGTTACGTTCAGAGATGCAAAGGTATTGGACATTCTTAACTTAATATATTCTTACAATTTGCATTGAAAGTTACCATTCGAGCTAGTGAATGTCAACAGGAATTCTAATCAAGTGTTAAAGGACTTTGCAGAGATTTCTACCGTAATTTTTTTCTAATAGTAAAAATGAAAGTATTCTCACTCGTATCTTCATTCTTGCTTGTTCTACTCCAGCAGCTTGACCGGCTATGGATACCTGAAAATTGGGTTCGTAATGTAAAATCACAGTTGAATCTGTATATATTTTCAAAAGTCATTCCAATATATGGCTTGTTAAATTTTACAAGGCTTACAAATTAAACTTAAAGTTCAGTTAAGAGTTTGAAATCCAGTTATATTAGACTCTTTAAATTTACATATCTATTCCTTCAAATTTAATACTTATTTCGATAGAAGAAAGATTTCAGTGGATTCTTCAGATAAAAGATTCTGAAAACCCTCAACATCGTCAACATTAAGTCGTTTGTCTCAGTCATCACTAAAATTTTACCGAAGTTGACATTTAGCTTAAGATTAGCGAAATTATCCTACAGCTACTCTTTTGCTGGAGATTAATCTGCTTGAAAATGCCAAGAAATTCAGCTAGGTAAATATTTTGCAACTAGGGCTCTTCAAATTTAACAGAATATCTCCAATACTTTCAGAGAAAAATTAGTGGGGACTTCTACAACAAGTCATGTTTTTTAGTAGTATAGTGAATCTTTAGAGGATTAATCGAGATCATAGGCACACGTGATCAAGATATGAACGATTAACTCAAAACTTTCCCATAATCATAACATATGCAACTTAAGACAGGAATTCTTAAAATTTTACTGAAGTCCTATTGCAAATCGGGCAGAAATACTCTCGTTGGTTTTAGATAAAGCGTACATTGGACAGATATGGTTAACTTGGCAGCTGTACAAGTTCAAGCCAATTCTATTCGTATAAAAGACATGCATTTGACTGGAATGAATGGTCAACTGGTCGAACTTGATATTTGTAAAATTTAGTTTCCATGCAGAATGATTTATTTTCTTAACCTAGTCTACAGTATCTGGAAATTAAATTTATGCCAATATTTTAGGTACTAGGCGGATCTATACTGTCTATATAACCAAGAAATTCATTCTTTGAATTAATCATAAGAATTTATGCAAGAATTTACTTGATTGCTTTTCTCCACAGTGTTGTTACGATTGGAATCAGGAAAGTGGATATGACATCCAGTTTCTTCCATCACTTGCTGAATTTTAAAGCCTCCTTTACCGATGGCATAGGAATGGTCCGAATGAGAGACATCCATTTTCAGTGTAACGCGATTTTTCTGTGTTTAAGCAAATAGAATAATTAAACTTTACAATAAGGTTCACAATTCAGCAAGTCATTTTAGCTTCATTCGATTAATTACTACAAGAGTACGTCAAGTTTTACCTTTGTATCAAGAACTTCTAAAACTTGGTCTTTTGCCATCTGCACCGCTTCTGGAGTGCCAACTATCTTCACATGGGGATCTAGGAATTCCATCGTAAATAAATTCGTGAAACAAGTTTAAGTTGTGTGTGTATATATATATATATATATAAAATACCCATGTAATGTTTATGGAGCTCTATAATAATGGGAAATGCTATTAAAAAATAGAGATTTCACATTTACAGATAACCTGTATTGTAAAATTGCGATTATAGATCTGGCCCACAATACATTTAGTTGGAATTTAGGGTATCCAATCCATTTGCAATAATTCCATTTTGAAAGTAGTTTACATCAACATATATAAGAAAACATTACATATCGAATTTGTTTCAAGACATTAGAATTTAGATATCAATGTTTATTCATAGTATAACTGCACAAAAATTTTAGTCGATAAAATTTATTCTCATTAGAATATTTCATCTAGCCTTTAGTCCAGCGATATTCAGCCTGAAGCCCATAGCCTTTTTAAGTGGCCCGATCATGGGGTTCATTGCTCTGTTATAAATTTAACACTGTATTAAAAATATAGTAGGAAATTCTTTCCCAAGAAATCAAATACATCAATTTTGCTGCCGTACGGGTACCAATTGATTTTTTTTCTATTTGAAACGTTGCAGTTAGTGATAACAGACAACAGTGGAGTAGTGACAATTTTATGGGTGGAACTAATATTTGACTTTCATATTTTGCAAGCGAGAAGTATTCGAAGAAAACATATCGTTTCAAGACGATTGGGAGGCCGACTATTTTGTAGCGAAAAACAAGCATGGATCGGTATAATTGTTTGATTTGTTACGAAAGTGCTGTATTTAAAAAAATACCATTAAACAGGAATCGCATTCAATGACACTTTTCCTCGAAGATCTCTTTCAAGAGGAGATATAAATCGGCATTCTTTAATATTCTTTGCGACAAAGTGTTTTGTCAGTGGTAATATCACAGTGGTAACAAAGACATCCTATGAAGTTCATTGTATTATTGGTAATGTTACGAAACAGTTTAATGATGCAGAAGTTCTGAAGGAGTGTTTCTTAAATGCTTATAATTTAGCGTTGGTGAAAAAGTAAAAAATATTAAAACAAATTAAAGTGAAACAGGAGTTATATTTTAATCAATTTTCCACATTTTAAATTTCCAATGTTATCTCGGTCTTAAAGCATTTCACCCCTCTCATTTATCTTCATGTTGCAACCCGCGTGAAATAGCCGACATGTGGCCCAGCAGAAAAAAGGTTGAGTACCCCTTGGTTTAGTCTCTTGCTTCCAAAATCAAAAAATCCGATTTCCCTGATAACTTAAATTGCGTGAACTACTTTCAATCCACTAAATCGAAACTCATGCCAATCTAGTGCATAGGTACCCAATTTGAGGGAAAATGCGTAGAAAGATTCGCGCCGTCAAAGCTTCAAAGAGCAAAGAATGAACAAAGAAATTACTATGCAAAGAAGATGAATGGTTTTACAAGCAAATAACTAGTTTATTTAATTTCGGATTCCACTGTTCATTACATTGGAACACCATGGCAACCAGCCTTGTAATTTCGTATTAAATTACGAGGACAATATCAAGTTGGCAACCTACTCTTCAAATATCTACATGTACATAACAGCAACCTTAAGCATAGAAAGACTTAAGTTTTCTCAGCCCGTTACACTCGGTTTAACGTCTAGCGAGTTGCACGATGGGTCCTTATACATAGTATATTCTCTTGACTTGAACTCTCCACTTTTCCTCAACAGTGTTGGCCGTGAGTTCACAACCATGGCCGCTTAAACATTAGAGGAAATCGAACGAAAAGTTAGTGTTAGACAAACGGGACCCTTCCTGCTATCAAAACACTGTAAACGGGAACATATTAGCAATTCTTCACCTTTTTCCAAAGGGTTCTTTTTATAAATCGTTATGGAAAGTCAACCTCAACATGAAGTTCTACTAGCTACGAATGCTAACTGGTGTAGATAGCATACCAAGATCTTAAAATGCGCAACATATGCAATAATTTGATCATTTCTATATATAAATTAAAGCTAATCCATTGACAATCATGAACAGTTAGTCCACGAGCTTAGTCTTCTTATGGATAAAAATTTGAAGTTATATTCTACTTACCCTTCTTCGATTTGGCACCAATTTTCAATTTTGATGGCCACGAGATCTGTGTGGAAGTTTCAAGCATCACCTAGAGTTAAAATTAGAAGACTCCAGCATTTCCATATCTTTAATACAAAATCATAAAATTGTAATGGAGTTTAATTTTTGGAATCTGAATAAGCTGCATTTGAATTAAAGAAAGCTTTCCCATATATCCTTAAATTCAGAACAAGCAGTCTTTTGGTTCTCATGGGAACATTAGTCTACATTTTCACAGTTGAAATATTGAAATACCTCCTTTTAGATATTTATTAAACATCCCGCTTTGAAATTGTACATCGTTATGGAAATTCTGAGTATTAGTGTGAATAACAGATTTAAATTAGTAATGCGCTTAGAGTTTCCCAATAACGTTAGCAGACTTTTAAATTTATGAACACAAATGTAGTTTTAACAGATACTTCGCTAACTTCCCGCTATTATACGAAAATTATTCACAGCCAGACAAAACATAACACCCCTCCCTTATTCAATATAGAAATAAACCATTGAAATGCATTCAAACATTACCCTTGGCGATGAAAAAAAGAACCCAGATTTTTCTGCAATGGAACCATTGAAAATTTTACAACTTCCACCCATCAATAGTATACAAAGCATTTAGATCAGGGGTGGCAAACTCGTGGCAAGGTGGAGTTGTAATAGTGGCACTCTAAGACTCATTGAAATTTTTAAAGTATAAAAGATAATAAACAGCAATTTTTCTTTTAATTTTATCAAAGTGTGGTTGTCTCAGCCAAAAAAAATCCTCAAAATGCATGTTAAATACAACTAAACTACAATAGAAAGCTACGTAGAGAATGCTCCTTCATCGTTATTATTGCAAAGAAAACAAGATTTTAGAATTTTAGGGAGGGTTTTTTTAAAAATATTTTGGAGAAAGCAATGAACTGCCCAATGAGTGCTTGCTATTCAAGCATCAAAATTTGTTTTTGTACTTTAACTTCCCTACAGGTAATATGAGATATTTAAATTTAAATTTGTGATGGCAGGGAAAAGATTGCATTTTTCTACCTTAGTTTGTTGTATATCTTTGGTTAACTTTTGCTTTTTTTGTCTTAATTTTGAAGAAAGTGTCATCCATTTTTGCAGGAACTATATACTAAAATTAATGTTCCAAGTACTTATAGATTTTTAAATTTGCTATCCATTTTTTGCAAGATTCATTCATTATTAGGTTTGATGATTAAGATAAAAAGGCTGATCTATTCACAAATACAGTTTTCAATTTCTCTGCAAGACGTTGATTATCTAACCGAAATCCAAACCAAAATTAACTTGCAGCACTATACTACACTAAAAAGTAAATAAGAAATTTTACTTCAAGTGATTAGAATTGTATTGAATTTTGCAAACTTGTAACAAAGAACATTTTTAAATTATTTGGCTGCGAGATATTATTGCAAGTTTGAATTAGCATGTTTGTGAACAAATGCTTTCCATTATGAACATAATATAATCGAAATGTCGCTCAAAATTGACAGATTTGCCCCCCTCCCCAAGACAACTTAATTTTATTAATATTTTCCAACAGAACCAATCTCAAATCAGATGACTTGGTAAAAAGAAACCACAAATTTAAAGACCACACTAAGCAAGTAGCGACTCTAATTTTGAATTAACAGTTTAGAATTCCTCCTTTTTTTTTTATCTTGAACCTAACCTATTCTGAACCCGTAAAAGATTTATTAACCATAAAACCCAAGTTTTATTCTCTTTTGTAATATTTAAATTTCTACTACTTGGAATTGTATAAAAGATGTGCCATTTGCATAAAGACTTCATAATATGCTTATAAGCAACATTTTTTTCATCTTTTCTCATTTGTTTGTTCGAAGAGTTGAAACACGCATAATTCCCCCCCCCCCATCATATAGTGGCATTCTTCCCAAAAAGGTTGGCCACCCCTGATTTAGATGCTACCCCAATTGCTATATATCACTTTCTTTCAACTGAGATGCTACAAAATCCGATTTATTACATTCTAAAAAATGAAATTATCAAGGCTTTACCTTTTGGAAGAAGTCTTCGGCATTTTCTGTTTTACCGTTTCCATCTACAAGATAAAGTTATTAAAGATTAATACATTGCATACAAGCCACTATCTTTGACTTTGATTCACCCGAAAAATACGTCTAAGTAGCAACACCTAGTCTCTTGAGAGCAATTGAAATTTAATTTAACGCTGTATTAATTTTAAAGCAATTTGTCTAAGTTTCAATACTCGTTCAATACAAGTTACAATCGTATTTACTGTAATGCCCAGTTTCATTAAAAGAGATTCTGTTGTGTTTGCATATATTCTTAATTTAAAAATCTCGAGACTTTATAAATTAAATTCATACAAGACTAGTTTTTATAAAAATTGTGTAGATCCTTCTCATCTGCTCATTCTTTCTACTCACCCCCTCCTCCTCCACCCAGATAAACTTCAAATGAAGTGTACCAAGAGTACATTCGATTTTCAGATTATTTGCTCTAATAAGTCTTTAGAACTTTACTTTCAAGCTGAATATCAAGAAACAAAGATACGACTCCCTATAGTATCACAACTCAAACGGAAGTTTAGCAAGCCTCAGCCAAAATCTTTAATAGAATTACGACTTATTTAATATCCAATAGATTTTAAACCTTTCAATTTTTTTTTTATTTGAAGCTTCTCTAAACAGCAAGATTTAACAAAATTTGATTTTAAAAGCAATAAAAATCTCACTCTGTTGAACTTGAAGCATGTCCTCCAGTTTCTTTCTGTCAATCCTAAATCTTTCCTCTTTGAGTCCACTTTCAGCGAGTTCATTGGTGTAGGTTTTGGGATTGTATTCTGTATCGGAAGAACTGTCTTTTCGCTCCCTGTTTAGGGAGACGGGAGAACCTGGATTGCTGCTCAGAGTACTGCTGCTACTGCTTACTCTGCTGCTCAGGGGGGTACTACTGCTGCTACTGCTTATTCTGCTGCTCAGGGAGATGCTGCTGCTACCTGCTCTAGAAGTCATTTTGGATGGGCTGAACTGACTCAACATGATGAGGACAGTTGTGTTCTTGAGGAATTCGCGGTAAAGGAACGAGAGTGGCACTTATCTGTTTAAATTTCAATTCACAGCGCAGGCGCAACTTGATTTATCTGTCACGAATTTGTATATAGAATATTTCGATTCGTGAAAGATTCTTTTAACTATCGATACATGAATCAGAACTAGACGTTGAGTGGGAGTTTTCTAAAAAGCAAAAAATGAGAAACATTGAAAGAAAACCTGCACGAAATATTTATAAAAGTATTCACTTTTCAATGAAACTTTTTGCGATTTCAAATTTCGGTATGAGCTATAGTAATCTAATCATATAATCATTTTTCTGTATCCAATCAGTAACGGGTTCGAGGCTCAATTTTACCAATGATCAGGATGAGGTTTTGGCAAACTATTAGTCATAGTCATGATCTCGTGACTGGTATGTCATGAGTTCGAGCCTAGTGTCACCGAAGAGCCACCCTATAAAGGGGCTGATGTACGTTAAATCTGTCAAAGCTCAAAGTCCTTCCATTGATGTGGAAGTTTACAGAAGGGTTGCCAGCTAGGTGTCGTACTCGTCTGTTGACAGAGGTTCAAAATTACGAGGTCCGTTGCCCTCTTGTTTCTTTATAGTACGAAGGTAATAAACACTCACGAATTTCCACTCTCCTATTCTAGTGTTGATAAATTTAATACATTAAGTGTTTCCTGTGTAGACCAATTTAGATATCATTTCACTAGGACAGGGTTTCCCAGACTTTTCACAAATGTGTTCTCTAATTTGGGTAATCGTTCCCCCTTTCTTTCGACTTAATGTTAACAATTGCTGAAAAACCAACCTGACATAAATGTGACGTAGTTCAGAACTTTTTCTGTTCCAACCGAATCCACATATTGAGGTGAAGTCAATACGTTTGTTTCAATCTCCCACTGGCAAACTCTCCAAATGCTGTGTGTTACAGCATCAACTCATGAATGGATCCTTCTTCTTTACCAACTCTTTTTTTTGCCATAAATTTAGTTTTACAATAGCGACGTTCACTTTATCTTGAACGCCTTGTAACGATAAGTTGAGCAAATAAAAACAGAATACATCTGCCGAGTACAGTCATTTAAACAATTTCTCAACTCAAATCAATCATTAAGAAAATATTCAAGTTCATGTCTAAGTTTTCAAACAATTGATTTAGAATATTTCCTCGAGATAGACAACGATTTTAACGACTTTGCGTTGTAAAGTCCTTTCGGAGCACTACTCTTAAAAGATACAAGTTTCCAAACATTTGCATAACACCATCGTAAATATGATTGCCTGAACATTTTATAATATCTCAGTTTTTCGACTCCTACATAAATAATAATTTACACTAAAACAATTAAATATCGTATTTTATTTTCTCGATCATTCCGTTCGTTAATCACCAATTGTTATGGTTGTAATGAAATTAATATGTCTGATTTCGAATTCTAATAGTATACCATTCTGTTAGTGCCATACTTGTGCATATTTTTGTAACATTTAACCTCGAATGTGGTATATGTAAATAATCCTTATAAGATTATTTATTTCAAAGGTTAATCCATTAAAAATTTATGTTACAAACTTGGTATATTTGTGTATTCAGGGTGCAAGAAGACTTTTTTTCATATAAAATTAAAGAGTCCTAGTACCACTGAAGACTTATTTTGTAGAGGGGTTGCTAAATCTTACGTTAGTGAGGAGAGTGGGCTCGGGTATTCACATTATTTTATCGCGGCTTAGAATGATATGTCCCGTTGCTAATTGCCTGGCTGTTTCTGCAAAAAAGGACGTTAATAAACAGATAGTCCTCAGACACCGTTTTTAATATAGTATTCTCAAACCTTTTTGTTATGTTTCCCCTCCTTATTCAGTAGTTCAGAATGTAATCTTAATTCTCAAGAGATGCACTTGTCTCAGTTCATCTTTCCCTAAGCATAGTTAAACTTTAATCATTCAAGTTAGACACTTATCTTTTACGATGCACTGCTTTTCACTAATAACATGATACTATTCCTTATAATAGAATAATTTCTCATTTTACAAAATAATTATATTTCTTGGTACATTTTCCCGATCTAATTTAATGATTTTATTTTTGAAAATTAAGAATTACCGTAAAATCCGGCCTAGAGCGCGTATCACGCGCATCTGTGCTTACACGCTGACTTTTTGGATTTATTCGCCGTAGAACGGGCGCCTCCTTTTACAAAGAATTCTAAAATACACGCGTGCAATGCTGTTATGTTTTGAAGTCATTTATTCAATGTATTATCCCAAACGCTTTAGAAAAAATAGAATATTTCTAGAATTACAACCCTTTATGTTCATAAGGAATGGCATTTCTTTCCAATAAATATATTTCTGTATATGTCAAACTTTTTTATGCTTATCTCTTTTTCTTGTTTTTAGAGCTCTCGTTTTCATACTCCACGAATAACACGCACTCTTGAATTTCGATCTTATTCTTTGTGTGAAAAGTGCGCCGAATTTTATGGTGTGTAAATTGAAAAATCTATTTTAATCTGTGACATTTAAAAGATTTTACAAAGAGTTTGAACAAAAATTATATTTTTATTTTTAATATTTGTTTTTCATTTGATCATATTTAACTGAAAAGTGTGAGTTGTTCAGTTCATCTTAAAATCCTAATTCACCTCTAGACGGAAATTCATTGGTTCAGAACCCTTGATTTAATACAACGTAGCTACTTTAAGTTTACTTTCCGAAGCATAAAATATCTTGGGAGTATAATTCGTTATTGTCGGCAGTCCGTCGTCCACACACACACAAACCTGGTTACTACTTTATATTCATTCAATTCCTAGTATTAACTCACAATCTCTACGTATTTATTTATCTTGGTGCAATTTTCAATCGCTAGTAAAATATATTTTAAAGCGCTCAATTGAGCTGAAATTTTATATACATGATTATTTTAGCTCACAATACAATAATTTAATTATAATTCATAAAAATTAATTGATTAAAACTAATTATTTAAAAAATTACAAATACAGCCACATTGGTATCATTTTTGGTGACTTAACGACCATTTTGGCGACTTGTGTCAAAACTTGAAAAGGTTTTTTTCTCTCGTTTTAAAGCATTCGGGTGAAATGAAATTTTATATACACGATTGTTTTGGATAACAATACGATATTTTAATGATAATGGATAAAAATTAATTACTACTTAATGTTGTGATTATGTCCTATGTATATACATATTTATATATTAATTGTAACTATTTAATAAAAAGTAGTTAAAATAAAATTTTTCCTTGTTAATCTAAGTAGGAATTGACTTAAAAAAATTTATATTACTTATTATTTATTAACACCGTTCGAAACAACACGAGAACTATTGACTAGGATTTGCAATCCCGTGTAATTTTGGATGTGTATTTGGTGTGTTAACCCGGGATTAGGATTGGACTATTTATTAAAAATACTTACACATTAGCATAGTTGAAATTGCATAATAAAACTGAAAATATATAATTATAAATATATTTAATATTAATTTTATTGAAAAAAATCAAAACAAAATTTAATTCATCATAAAAAAATAGAACATAAGGAAATTAAAAAAAAAACATTTCTTCATTTCTTGTGTAAATAAGCTTTTTAAAACACTTCCCGTCCAGCGTTTCATCGTTTAAATGGCTTCTTATTTTTGTTACAAATTGTCTTGCCCAAGAAAATGCTCGTTCGGATTCGAAACTAGTACGTGTTGTCGTCATTCAATAGGAGTATGCACTTTTCGTATAGTCCCCACGTCTTCATCCATTTCCAAAAACGAGAAATTTCTTTCTGAATTTTTGATGACAGTGTCTCAAATCTAATAGACTGCATTTTGGTGCACAAACTTCTTTGATCTTTTTCTAGTTCTTCTGCTACACTTAATGGTTTTAGTGTATAAATTGATACAGTTACAGAATGTGAATCAATTTCAAGTGTTACCTTATTTGAAATAGAAGCTCCAATTGCATGAGCTGTAAGTAATGTAATGAGATTTTAAGTACCTCAAGACTTTCAAGCAGATCCGCTATTAATTAACGGTATTTAATTGAAGAAAGAACTGTGACAAAATCTATTCTTAAAATGTTGCTTATATTATTGCGTAAGTATTGAAGTGAGCCATTTAGATCTATGCGACATTCTCCTATACCAGAAATAAGAGCTGCATGGTTCATCATCCACGTGGTAGAAATAGGCTTAGCTTTTCAACATGGCTCTATTTTTTTCTCCTATTATGTCAAAAATTTCTGCTGTACGGGGAAGGTTGGATCCATAAAGCATTGTTAACCCTAACTCGCTGGCCTAATTCAGTGACAGCTTTAGAAATCATAATAGGTCTCCAGTTTAGTCCAAAGACTTTTTTGTATCTACATTTGTAGTGTCTTGTGAATTCCAATTTCTTCCTTATTTAGCATTGGAGGTTCTAGAACTTATTCACTTTTATTTAATTATACAATATCTTTATATATATAAATCTTCTGTGCGAGTGTATGTGACTAAACTCCTCCTAAACGCCTGGACTGGTTTTGATGAAATTGTTTGTGTAGGTTCAAGTGGATTCGAGAATAGTTTACATTCATAATTTGGTCCGATATCGCAATTCGTTAAAAAGATATTAATTAAAAACATTACAAATATTCAGCTCAATATTCACCTGCATTGTTGTAACAACGTTATTTTTATGAAATGACGTAAGTTGGCTTTGAAAATCAATTTTCAGCCAAACTGGCCAAACCAGGTCTTCATTGATAAAAAAATGCAGAGGAATCATGTTTTTTATCGTTATTAATTAATATTTTTTCAAATAATCTTTATATATGTAATTCTGTGCGTGTGTGTGAATGACTCCTCCTAAACGCCTGAACCGATTTTGATGACATTTTTTGTGTGGGTTCGAGTGAATTCGAGAATGATTTAGATTCACAATTCGGTCCAATATCGCAATTAGTTAAGAAGATATTAATTAAAAACTTTAAAACGCACATAATTGTTTTACTTCTGTATGCTGTTTATTCTGCTAATTTCGCGGCAAGAAAAAAGAAGAGGGGAGAATTTTCCGATATTTTAACCGGTTTTAAAATTGCAATCTAATTTTTCTATCAAAATCAGACAAAAAATAATTACAGAATCGGAAAAATTATTCATTTCACCACGATACGTCATATATCTTTATATGTATAATTCTTCTGTGCGAGTGTATGTGATTAGACTAATCCTAAACGGCTGGACCGATTTGGATGATATTTTTGTGTGGGTTCAAGTGGATTCGAGAATGATTTAGATTCACAATTCGGTCCAATATCGCAATTAATTAAAAATGCGCCAAAAATATGTAAGGGCACGCGATTGTTCATAAAAAAAAGTAGTGGGCAATATTCTTGAGGCCACTGACCATGGCAGGCATGTCATGAGTTCGATCCCAGTACCACTAAAGACCCGCCGTGTAGGGCAGCGATGCACGTTAAATCTGTCGAGAGCTGAAACGTCCTCCCGTTGGTGTGGTGTGGTAGTTAGGAGAGGGGGGTGCCAGCTCAGGTGTCGTCCACGTCACTTGACCATGGTTCAAAATTACGTGGTCCGTCGCCAAAAGCCCTCGTGTAGCTGAACAGTGCGACGTTAATATTAACTCACTCACTCTTGAGGCCACTATTTTGAGCGGCAAACTTCAAGGTGAAGTTGTACTTCTACTACAGATCCCAATGATTCGTTCAGACTCACCTACCTATTCAAATGTTTGCAATTTCCAGTTCTCTTTGTATTTGCTATGACCATTAATAAGTCACAAGGTCAAACAATGACAATTTGTGGCTTAGATTTAGAAAACCCTTGCTTTTCTCATGGCCCGCTATATGTTGCATGTCCGAGGTTTGGAAAACCATCGCATTTGTTTGTTTATAGCCCTCAAGGGTTAACCAAAAACATTGTACATTCAATGCCATTACGATACATTTTTTTGCATTAAAAAATATACCTGTAGGAAAATAGCTCGAGTTTTATCTTTTGACCCTTTAATCAAAACAAGTTTAAGAGGTATCAGGGGTGTTAATCTTGGATTTTTTCGAATTTTTGAAAAAAATATATGTTGTTCCTCATTTTCTTTTGAACATTTTGATACCAATCACGTGATAGTACAACAAAGACTTCGAAAGTTATTCGAAAAATTCCAAACAACAATTTAGTAATAACAATGTTTAAATGGCCACATGTCACGCCCACTTATTCTTGATTTCCGCATACGTTTTACTTTTCTGTTTTTAATAAGCCTCATGAAATATTTTAAACATTTGAGTGAATGAGAAGGAAGCTTGCAACTCAACAAACACTTTTTTAATGTGTTTTCATTCTGTTTTGGTAATGCTAGCAGTTGTTTGAAATAACTTATCGAAATTCAAAACAGCGTTGTTTAAAACCGTTTATCTAAATTGAAAACAAGATTCTCTTGATTGAAATGGAAAATACACATCGTAGACCTTCAGGTAAACGTCCTAAGAAAAGAAGATTTAGAGGGAACCAATTCATGAAGGTATGTCCTCATACAAATGTTGCAGAAAGGAGAGATACAGGTAAGTGTGCTTCCAGTAATAAAATCTCAGGAATTCAGACTTCATTAAAGTCAAATCTTGTTAAGGTAAGTGAAAACTCTCTCTCTCTCTCTCTCTTCAAAGGATATCGTATTTTTGATTTTATTTCAACCTTTAGCTCTATTTTGTCAGTATAATGTTGTTTAAAGTGTCATAAACCATTAGCAATTAATGAAAAGTCCACTCGTGGTTTATGTTCGAATTTTGAAATACGTTGCAAAAACTGTGGGAGTGTTTGTACTTTTTCAAGCTGTGAAAACACTGGGAATAAAAATAATGCTCTAGAAATTAACAGAAGATCTATTTTAGCAATGAGATGCATAGGCCAAGGTTTAGAGTCATTAAAAACCTTTTGTGCTGTAATGAGTCTTCCTAATCCTGTTGAACAAAAATCATATGATGTTATTAATAATAAACTTTCACGTGTTATGAAGGAAGTCGCTGAAGAAAGCATGAAAAGGGCAGCTGTCGAAAAAAATTCTTCGTCACCTGATAACCTTTTAACGGTAATTGGTGATGGTACCTGCAAGACGAGAGGACATTCATCGTTGATTGGAGTATGTACTGTAATAGGGGCCGAAACAGGTTAGGTTTTGGATAGGGAAGTGTTGTCCTCATTTTGTAAAGGATGCGACAGTTATAAAGAGGTAAAGTTTGGTATCAAGTACAATAAATAGCAAAGAGCGCATAAGATTTCATGTAGAAAAAATTATTCTGGCTCTGCTGGTAAGATGGAGGTTGACGGGATGTTGAGGATTTTTAATCGATCAGAAAAGCTTCACAACCTGAAATATTCGAAATACATAGGAGATGGCGACACAAAAACATTCAATGCCCTTTCTGAAAACAAGCCATACGGCGATGACCATCTTATTCAGAAAATAGAATGTGTAGGCCATGTGCAAAAGAGAATGGGTACAAGACTTAGGAAGCTTAAATTAGTATATAGTAAAAAGAAATTATCTGATGGTAAAGCTATAGGCGTTAAAGGTAGGTTAACTGATAGTTTAATTTATAAACTTGCGCATTACTACGGTAATGGTATTCGATGCAATTCTACTAGTGTAAAGGAAATGCGGAAAGCCATTTGGGCTGTTTGGGGGTCATTCTTGCAGCACTAATGATGAACTGATGCACTGGTTTTGTTCTACAAATCCAAATACATGGTGTAAGTATATAATGCCGCAATTAATAATAATTTACAAAATTATAAACACAAACCCTCAGTTGCTAAAGCTGTTCGAGATGTAATTAAGCCTGTATTTGCAGACTTATCTCATCCGGCACTCCTGAAGAAATGTTTAGGAGGTAAGACACAGAATCCTAATGAAAGTTTAAATTCATTAATTTGGAAGTTTTGTCCTAAGACGATTGGTTCTAGTCTTCAGATTGCAGAGATTGCTGCAAATCTAGCAACCAGCGTTTTTAATGATGGAAATCAAATACTTATTACTATTTTAGAGAAATTTGGCTTAAAAATTAACAGAAATGTTTGTGTGTCCCCCTGGCTGAACGTGACAATCGTCGAATCTTTACGTCAAGACAGAGGCGCTTAGCATCATCTTTTGAAGCTCGCAGAGCCAAGAAAATTAAAAAGAGTAAAGAATTTGAGCTGTTTCAGGAACAGGAAGGTATATCTTATGATCCTGGAGCATTTTAGCGTGTAAGTTTTAAGATTTATTTTCTCAAATTCAATTTAAAACTTTAAAGCCTTTTTTCTCAGTTTGTGTTTTTTTCAATTACGCGTATTGCATTTCAAAAACTATCATACTTTGATGTATAAAACTTTACACAGAATTATAAATTCTATCATAATCTTCAAATTCTAGCTATTTATAGTACTATAAATTTTTAATTTTTTGAAAAATTTCAACAAAAATTAAATTTTTTTAAAAAAATTTTAAAAAATGTACTTTTTTATTTTTAAAAATATTATTTTTTATCCTATTTATATAAGATAGGCCAGAATGTAATAAGGATATATTTGACTTTATAAATCAACTTATTGCTAGTAATTAGAATTATTGTTGCAGAAAATATCATGCGCGTCGTAAAACTTACTATTTGTTTCTTACAAAAAATTTTCTTATTTTTATGTGCTTATTATTTTTAAAACTATGATTATATTTTAGATATTTTATACTTTTTTGAAACTTTATTCCTTTATAAGAAATGTGTAAAAGAATCAAATTATTTCATTTTAACTTCAAAGAATTATTTCTAGTCGAAAATTGTTTGTATTTTGTGCTCTCGAAACATTTTTAACACCCCTGTGACTCCGTAAGTTTCTATTCAGAATAGCTCCTATATTCAACTTAGTTCATAGTAAATACATACTCACACGCAATCGATAGGTCGAATTGTGGTAACTGTACATGTGATTATGTCATGTATTGTAATAACTTTCTTTATAAAAAATTTCATCAAAACGGTCTAGATTGTTACAACTTATTCAAAAAAGTTTGTAATTTTTGAATTTAAGGCATGTGTACAGGACAACGTCTGTCTTGACCGCTAGTATATATATACTTAATTCACTTATAATTGCACGAAAAATTCTACGTACATATTTCATAAACAAACTATAAATTTTCTGAAAATTAAATTCTCATAAAATTTTGATGAGAAAAAAATTTTAAAATATAGTTCAGACAAAACTCAAACCCCGAGATTTTAAATAACTGATCCCGGGATAGGAAAAAACACTGGGATCCGGGGATTTCGGGATCCCGTGGCTACAAACCCTACCACTGACAAAAGATCTTGCAATTTTAAACTTGACTTTGAGGAGCACTTTCCAAATTTCTACAATAATCTAACAAATCCACTTTTTTCTAGCAGAAACTAATATAAAAATTTTGTCAGCCATTAAAATATTTCATTAATTTGGGTTTATTATTCGTTAAATAGGGTTTTTTTTGCCTTCATTTGCAATGGGGTCCGAATGTATATATTAAGTTCAATCAACGTTAATTACTCATTACTATTCTTTTTCTACTGCAGCACTGAATTATTTAGAACAATTACAAAAGATGTCAACTTAAGCAATATAACTTTAACATACAACAGACGATTATATATCAGCAGATAAATTAAATAAATTACTTAATTATTGAATTAAAGCATACGATGATAACTTGGAAGTGAATTTTCAACCTAAACAAAATCTATAACCACTGTATAATTTAAATAGACAGTTAAAAAGTGGTTCAAAATAAAGAAAAAAAATTGAAATAGAAGTAAATATTTTACGATGCCATAAGACAGTGAAAATTTCGTTATGTTGTGCTCTATTTTTCTTATGAAGACATAAAATAATTAGCTTTCAGAGATTATTTGGGGCATGAATCATTGGTATTCCCAGTATTATTGCCTAGATTTTAGACGTTTTAAAGGATTTTGATGAATCACTTTCTATCAATTTTTTTCAATTAATTTTCTTACGATTATCCTTAAGATATGATATTTTGCCTAAATTTTTTCATCAGTTGTTCTTTTATTAATTTGGTGAGAGAGGTTTTTAATATTTGCTGAGTATCTGATCACTAAATTTTTCGTATCGATAAAACCTCTCCAAAATGATTAGTGAACATCATGACACATTGAAAAGACAAGTGATTCTAAAAGTAATACATTTATTGAGGATCTACTTTTCTTCTTTTTCCCACATCTGCACATTTCAAATTACCCCTAAAGTGAAGCGTTTCAATTTATTCTTTAAGTCACAGGGTTCCCTTTCTTTTCTGTTTCTATTGTTCTTCTGCGGAACATTTGTATCACTTTTTCATTCCCCCCCCCCCTCTATCTTTCTCACACACATCCCCTTTAATGATAAACTTTTTGATCAAACTTTTGCTCGTATACTAATTCCACCCCATTTGCTTCATTCCCTTCCAGTTGTTAAAATAAACAATCTAATGGACAATATCAAATTAGTATAAAAAAACTCAAGGAGTATCACATGAAAATGTTCTTAGTCTCAAAAAAAGTTCTTCGAAACTTTAGAATAATAATAAACGAATTTTGAAAAAAGAACTCATATCTCAAAAAGTTTAAATAAGCTTCACGATAAATCGAGGTACAGACAATCAATGGCGTAGTTAGTCCTAAGTGGGCCCTGTATCAAAATTCCTTGAGGACCCTTTTTTCGAAAATAAAAAAATGTGATCACATTAATAAAACATATTTGAAAGTGTCAAACAAACATATTGGGATCCCTGTAGCTTGGAGGCTCCATATCTTTGATACGGCGGTAGCTATGCCCCTACACAGGCAATATACTTTCAACATTGAAATTATAAATACTTTTATAACGGTTAACTTTCTTAAGGTGCAATAAATATGAATTTTAGGGGTTCTTTGTTATAAAAATACTTCATATGCACAATCAAAACAAATTACATATTATGAAAAACTATTACATCTTTATATACAGTGTCCGAATCCAATGTCTCTAATTTGAAAAGTCCACTATACTTTACAGAAAGTTTAAACAAAAAAACATATAACAAAAAGGCAAAATTAGAAAACATAACTCATTAAGTGTTTAAAAAGTCAATACACTTCTCGTTAGCTCCCTTAAGATCCCTGAGGCTATCCAGATGCCAATCCATCTCCAGCCGTGTTCTCTGTTGCTTTCGATAGTTCGGTAGCAGCAGATGTTGAGCCATGAAGTTTTCAATATCGCCTATCTTCTTTGAATATATTTCGTCTTTGACGTAGCCCTAAAAGAAAAAATCCATTAGAGTGACGTTTGGAGACTTTGGTGGCCGGAAATTGGAGCTTTACGTTCGATGGATACATCGCTAAAAGAAAGTTGTCTAAAAATGTTCGAACATACATCCCCCAGTGATGAGGAACCCCAGCACTTTGGAAAATGACAGTGGATCATAAATGCTGCTTTTGGGACTAATTTACAGGAAAATGTTTGAAGTCGCAGAAATCTCAGCAAAGAAAAATGCCCCTAGGACTATAGTATGTGACGCCCCGTGCAAATATTGATTTGGGGAACCCCTTTCTGTACTGCAAAGGGATTGTTTGAACCTCAAGTTGCACAGTGGTGTTTATTCACAATCTCTGAATAAACACAACTGATGTTAGAAAATGTATGCATTTTCAATGAGAGATAGCATCTCTGCGGCTAATGCAACAGTCCATCATTTGCTTTAAGTTTGTGCATATTCATCATATTGTTCGAATTCAGTCTCAGTTCTGAATTACACAAATTAGAAATGGTTGATTGTGGCATACATAATTCAGGAACTGTTCTTCTAGATCAACTTACGGGAACTCCGAAGAAAAGCTTGCCAAACATCTCCCTCCCCCTAGTGTATCAGGAAGTGAATTCCTGCTACCTCCAGATCCTTTTTGTTCATTTCCAATTTCGAAAAACGTTTTGCGTCTACTTCATAATGCTCTTAGCATCGGATGTATTTGTTTTGCAAATTGTCCGAAGCATTCTTGGCACCGTAATTAAGAATTTGTATCTTGCCTACCAGAGAAAAAGTAGTGTCACCTCCTACGGTAACGCCACCTTTCCGTTTGTCGGCTCAGTGCAAGTGAGCTGACAGGCACGTGCAAGAAGAGCGCAGGCATCCTACATGGAAAATAAAAATTATCCTCAACATTTCAGCTTCCGATTTTGTTTAATATTACCAAAGTAACACTAGCAGATTTTTTTTAATCAAAATTGTTGAATAAGGTTAAATTAAGACTGTATTTTCTGGGAAGGCTCTATCATATCTAGCTGTATTATTTTAGGAGTAAAAAAGAAAAATATATATAGTTGTGTTTTATTCGTTGGAAACATTTTAGCTCTAAGTAGAATTTTAAATTTCATATAAGATCTAGTCCTATTTAAATTTTTTTATATGACTATATTGGGTATTCTTAGATATTTTGTGATAGTGCTGAAACTATATAAATAGTAGAAAAAATCGTAGATCCAAAAATTGGGAAAAAAAGTTCATATAATAAGACCACATTATGTACATAAGATTATTTAGACCATTGATACTCAACCCGCATGTGGCCCGGTCATAGCCCGTTGTACTAACAAATTCAGTTACTTAAGAACAATGGATTAAAAGTTTAGTTGAAAGAGAAGGAACCGGATGCCGAAATTCTTCTTTATCGCCCCCTCCCCTTTCCCCCATGGGACCAGCCTCGGGAAACACGGCTTTAAATACTAATGAATACTTATTTAAAAAAACTCTAGGACTCCATAGAAAAAACGTGAATATTTTGCATACACATTTTTAGTTTTTTTTTTTTTTTTTTTTTTTTTGAATTTTTATTTTGACTCGTGGAACCCCTGGGTGTGTAATCTTGGTTTATTTTCTTCATAAACTAGTTAATTTTACAGCCTATTTACCGCCTCCTAATGTTGCCGCCTCGGGCAGGGGCCCGGCTTACCCACCTCTAGCGCCGGCCCTGAGCCTAACTTTACTTATATTTAACATAAAGTACATACAGAATGTACCGAAACTCGACGACAAACGTGCACGGGGTGTGATGAGAGATTATAACACTTCTGCTGGAAATAAAAAATTCCAAATCACTTGGTTAATTGATTATTAGAATACATTTGAAAATGTGAAAAATGAATCACTACATCATTAGATAGCGGGATCACATAAATTTAGCAGTTTTATAGTAATTTTTACACTAAAGGGATTTTACATAGGCACGAATCGAGCAAAAAACTTTGTTGGTTTAGTTAAAAATTAACGTAGTTTATTAGTCAGGGTTTGTGGAAGAATGTGACCTAGCTTTCTCTCCATATAAAAAAAAAGTATAACATACTACCCTAGAATGTTATTCCGAAAAAATAGCTGGTTTAGTTAGAATTTCAAAATGACTCAACACTTGCTTCTTTTCTATTCATAACAATTACTGACAATATTTTCTTTGTAAAACATCTACATTTTAAAAATCAAATACCAAAATAATACTTGAGTGCACTCAAAGATTCCAAGAAAAGGAACAATGAGAACACGTGTGGAAGCCAATAAAAAAAGAGTGATAAAGCTAGACAGATAATGAAACTACTCTATATGAGTAAGTGAGACGAATAGTGCAATTACATCTTTTTTAGGGGCTGCATAGAAGAAAATAATTAATTTAAACCAATCAAAAATGTAGAAAAACTGCACCAAAGGATTGCTGAAGCAATGGAAACAATAAATCTAGCTAGTTACTCATGACTCATCAAGCGATATTTTCAAAAAATATAGAGTTTGCATTCGTGTATATAGAAGGTAAATATCTCGAATACTTAATTCACATTAAAGTTTTACAAAAATGTATTCCTTTTTATTTTATGCCTCGTCTAGTACTGATGGGAGGTCGCCGGTCCCCAAAGTTACAACGGCAGTTTGTACATTTGCCCTGTTTACAGGAAACGGGTTTAAAAGGAATGTGGGGGTGCCTCAGGTCAACGGACTCTATGGCGGGCGAAGCTGTATCCTTGCACAGCTTGTTGGCCAATCGGAATTGTAAAATTTACCGCCAGAACTTTGAAGCGGATGATTTTCCGAGTGGTGCGGTCGCCCCTTTATAAGGGTTGGCGCGCGAATTCTCGGGGCTTTTTACTCCTTCTTCGTCTGCCAGAAAAACCCTTCACTGCCGGGAAGCGCACCTGCTACCCGAGGTCAAACCCCTCCGTCGCTCTCTCCCTCCTTCAAAGCTAAGTAATATTCAGTTATGTGTCACTTAATTTTAATCTTATTGTTTAATAAATTAATTATTATATAAAGAACGGCCTTTTTAATTTAGTGTACTGTTTTATTTGTCATTAAAGATCTAATTGTTTAAACTTAAGCTATAGTGTGACGCCAAATGATAAATTAGAACCGGGTGTTAATAAAAATGGATCCAACGAAATAAATTAATCACTTTAATTTAAGTTAAACAGGCGTCGCATTAGTGCGCACCACCCACTGCTACGCCAGATGAACTCGGCAACACGCGAAAGCTACCCTAACTAATATACCTCAATAGTCTAATCAAAGTCTCTTTTTTTCATTGCCGAGTTATGTTGTAGTAATTATTGCCAGCAAGGGCAGCTGCACAGGATATTGATTTCTTTATCTGGCACATATTGAATGGAGCTCTTATTTCAATCATTTCCCCTCGTATTTTATGTTATTTGTCTAATGAATTGTGCTTGATATTTCTTGTCCTTCATGCTACTGTAATTTGAATAACCATCAGTAAAGATGATTTAATAAGCTTAGTTAGGTAAAAAGAGGCTCGGGTTAAAAAAAAAATTCTATTACTCTGTTGCTTTTGAGCAATTTTAGCTTTTTTAAAAAAAATATTACCCACGCAAAATTTATTTCAAGATATAGCTCCACATCAAGAATTTACTAGTTCCAAGCATTGCATAATAATGCTATATACACAGGGTGATTCAAAACGTTTCACTCAAATTTCGTGAGGTGGTAGGAAATAAGTCAGGAAACCGATTTCACGTAGGAAGTATGTCCCCAAATGTAAGTGTGAGTATGTAGAGAGTGCTGCGTCTATTTAACCAGTATAGAGCTTTGTCGACACTTCTTGCTGTCATCAGTGTACGAGCTGGGTTACCAGTGATTAGAGGAGGTAATCACACGCACAACAATTGTGCTATGGACTGGAGCCCCGTCATTTTGAAACCACATATGTTGGCGGATATGCGCTGGAACACAGCCCCGCAAAGTCAGTAATACTGTATCGAGAAAGATTAGGTATTTTTGGCCGTCCAATAGAAGTGGTAGCAAGTAAGGCCCCAACAAACAGTCACCAATGATTCCAGTCCCCATATTTGCGGCAGATTGATGTTGCGAAATGTGACATCTTGTACTATGCGGAGCTTAAGCCCACACATGTGAATTGTATGCATTGAACACACCTTCACGACTGAATGATGCTTCATCTGTAAAAAGGACAGAAGCTAGAAAACTGGAGTACCCGACACCTTTCCGCATGAACCATTGTGGAAATTACCCACGCTTCGGATAATCTTTAGGCTGCAGTAACTGGACCCTTTACAGATGGTAAGGATGCACATCCTGCTCATGCACTATCCGCCACATTGCTACCTGACAGACCCCAAGCTGCTGAGCAATATCTCGTGTGATGGTATTTGGATTATCTTCAAAAGACTATAGGACTCTTTCCTGGACGTTGACAGTCTGCGTCAGTCGTCTTCTGCAAGTATCATGCATGTTGCTGCGAAGTGAACCCTGTTCACACAGATTACAATTCACACGTGCAAACATTTAATGCTGTGGTACTCTTCTGTCAGAGTATCGGTTTTCGTAATCTTGCCTTGCTTGGTGGTCCCTTTCGCCTGCTGCCCCATATGTGAGATGCATATTCGCTAGCTCTTTATTCGTTAAATGCGATTTATCTCATCACTAGTAAGTCAGCTCAAACATAAATGAAAGCAGGCGTGCTCGGCCGAGCTTTATACTGTTCAAATATTTGCAGCGCTTTCTACATATGCAAGCGTACATTTGGGGGCATACTTTCCTATGTTAAATCAGTTTCCTGGCGCATTCCCTACCTCCTCACGAAATTTGAATGAAAAATTTTGAATCACCCATATTTTTAAAAAAAGAATGTGTATCTATTTTTACTTGCTGGAATAAAAAATATGGCAAACTATCTTATAAAGGAAGAATCACTTTTAATCAAATCACCTTATGTCCACCATTTCTTCCGCAGAAAAGGAAAAATATTTTTTGAGAATAAAATACTGTGTTATAAAAGCAAAAACTTCCATTTTTTTTAGCTCCGCTTGATATTGGCAAAGAAGATAAATAAAATAAATAAAAATGGGGTGGATGGTCAAAGTCGTATTTTATCATACAAGGAAGCAAAATATTTGTTATCTTTTTGCCCAATATTTTAATTGTTATTTATGTAGTTTACTAACGAAGATCAAATTTCCTAATTTTAATTTCTTACTATCCCTTCTGCTGGTTGCAATAGCATAGCGGTCAAGATCATAAACTCGTAGCTGGCTTCTTTTTTTCTAATCATGGATTTACAGTTCTGATGCCTCTAGATTTGCCATGTAAATTGCTTGGTGCATGTTAAATCTGACAAAGCCCTCACGTTGACATGGTTCGAGACATGGGAGTAGAGATTATCAGCAGCGGTGACGTCTTCTGCACTTGACAAAAGATTAAAAATTTGAAGTCCATCTTCAAAAGCCCTTGTGTAGCTTAAAATTATGACGTTAATAAAATCAATGAATCAATAAATTCTGCAAAAGAGCATCACACACACACATTTTTAGATCAAATCGATTGATTGAAATTTTTGATACCTCATTTTCTTTCATTGCTCCAATATGAAAGCGCAAACTTATTTATAAATTTGATTCAATTTTGTAAATATATGGAACCGAGACTTTAAACAAGGATTTACCCAAGCTAAATTTGGTAAATAATAATATTATGTGATTTTATTATCTTGTAGTATTCGAATATGTGATAACTAGACCGAGTAATAAATTCTACATTTTTTGTTGCTTTAAAAATTATAATTAACTAATTATTAAATATAAATCAATAATTTAGTGTAATTATAATCCTTGTGTTTGTACCGCTAGATACAAGAACCTCATGAATAAAAAAAAGACTGCAAGAACCTCTTTTATAATCAAATGAGCATAAACATTTTCGAAAGTCTACCAAACAGCAAACAAACAAAAAAAACCGCTGTTTAAATTAATATTTGCAGCTCTTAAGGCCAACGGCCATGTTTTCAAAAACTACCTTTATCCAACAGATGGCGTTGTTTGCAACTCGGATGACGTCAAAGCGATAATGTTTGTAAAAAGGTAATCCTTCGTTACTATAGCAACGGGGTGTGGTTAAGAAATGATTGACAGATATAGTCGGTTTCAGAACGCATGCGCAGTTGCAGTAAAATAAACAAACTATGTATTCAAAACCATACGGGGTGCGGTGTTGGTTGAATGAAAAAGGAGAAAAAAGAAAGTTTTGTAAGAGTGTGCTGTCTTTTAGAATCACCGCGGAAATGGGTGCGCAGTCTTTTTTTTTTTTTTTTAAACCGTGCAAATATTTTGGGATATCCACGAGGGAATGAACAAGTACGCGTTTACATTTTCTTGGGTATCATAAACATTGCCCATAGGGTTAAGAATAAAGATGGAATTTAGACAGGAGTTTTAATTTTTGGAGGAAGGATTTGATAGACCTCCAGTTTTATTTTTGTAGAAATATCTTTTTTGTTTGTCTTAGCGTACTTATTTCAATTTTTGTTTGTTTGATAGGTATGTAATAAATTTCTTTCTGCTCATATCTTAGATACAAATTGTATTTGAAATTGCTGTGTAAGAATACTCATCGGGGAAATAATCATTTTCAATTTGAGTCTTTCACAAGAAAATGTTACTTTTCTAAGAAAATAACCTAGCGCAATTTTTTCACAAATAGTTTGAATAATTCTGTTCTATTTCTTGTTTCTTTCTAAACACATCTATTTCTTGTTTTACAAATTAATGTTATTATTTCCGATACGCATGAAATTATGACAAAAATTTCACTAAATTACAGTCGTCGCTAAACCTGAAAAAGTTCGTTATTGGGAAAATGTCGTGAAATGGTGATTTATCTTTCAATATAGTTTAAAAACTACTTAAAACAAATTTAAAATTCACATAACTGTACATTATTATAAAATTAATTGTTCCCACACCTTTTTTGTAAGTTAATGTCTATTTATTTTACATACCTTACTTATCAAAAAGAATTCGGCTAGGAAAGCAGGGGGAAGAAACAACTTTGTTAAGAAATACTCAGTACTTCCAACGTTAAAAGAGTAATTTTGTATTATGATTAACGAATTTTAATAATATTTTCCAATTTTAAGCCTACAAGTAATTTTAAACATGCATATTTTAAGAACCGTAATTTTAAGAATACGTGTCCTTCAATTTAACTACTGGTTAAGTCTATTAATTTTGTTTGAGTGTTTTCGGTTTTTATAAAAAAAAATGTTTTTCCTCATTCCTCGCATCTTTGCAGTGCACGAAATACCTCATCAGGCGTATTTTTTTCACACAATTCGTCTAACTGTTTCAAACCTTCCCAGATTCCATCGTCCAACCAATCGCCGCCATGCCACTCAGCAGACAGAAAAAACCCACTTTCGCCAAGCCCTACATCAAAGTTCTATCAAGACATGGGATTGAGGACTGTTCTACAGTCCGGATGCCCAAAAGAAAACGCCTATTCAACCGTTTCAAATGATTTTACTTGCGAAGGTCCATAATGCGAAGGTCCATAAATATTTCAAAAACAGAGAGAAAAAAAATCGAATCCCAAGAGAAAAAGTTCGATAAATGGAAAATGCACCTAGCTATTTGGAGGTTATTTGACGAAGAAAATCATAAAATGTTATTGGTTCCAGGAAAAAGTTCGCGAAATAGAAAAATCCGCAAGATATAGATTCGCAAAATGGAAGGCCGACTATATTATATTCATCGAATTAATTTCCAAATTAAGCTTCCTTTTTATTACACTTCCTTAAGTTGGTATGGAATTGAAAACCTGTTTCCTTGTTGAATTTTAATAATAGAAAATCCAAGAAAAAGCATGAATATTGTTAAATTTGGAAACCTGGAAGAAATATGAACATTTTAAAAATATTAACTTAAATGTATAAAAAAGGTTATAACAATTTACGATGAAAAGTGCTCTAATGATCATTTTCACAGAAAAATGACGCTTTCTTTTTAGACTTGTATCGAAACTTATTATGTTCTTGATGAGAGTTTCTTATAAGGCAATTCATAAATTCAAATTCATTTCTACCATCTACATTTTCTTAAACAGTATACCACATAATGTAGCCTATTTTCTGAGTTACTACATTAAATGAAGCTGTTATTTGGTTACCCAACACAAACACACTTGCGTAAAAATTAAACAATATGTTTGAAATGAATTAGGAAAGGAGCTTATAATTTTCTTTGAGACAAAAAAAATCGTTTCAACCTACATTTATATTATATAGAAGCTAATATCTTATTGTTATCTAATGACATTAAAATCAAATTATTATTGTTACTAAAATAAATGACAGTATGTGACTTAAAACTTGAATTTTCATTTACATAGAATACAACATAGAATATGCCAGGTGTATTGTTATGCGACACTTTTATCAACGATGTAATTCAGAATTCGAGGAATGCGTAATTATTCGAATCTCGGCGTACACAGGAACGATGAATAGTGAGTGAGTGAGTGAATATTAATGTCGCACTGTGCAGCTAGATACACGTGGGCTTTTGGCGACGGACCACGTAATTTTGAACCATGGTCAAGTGGACGACACCTGAGCTGGCACCCCTATCTCCTAACTACTTCACCACACCAACGGGAGGACGTTTGAGCTCTCGACAAATATAACGTGCATCGCTCCCATACACGGTGGGTCTTTAGTGGTAGTGGACTCGAACTCGTGACAAGGCCAGCCACGATCCGATACCTTAACCACTCAGCTACCGCAGCCACATGTCTATGTTCAAACCTCCTCCAGTTGGTGTGGTGTGGAAGTTAGTAGAGGGGGGGGGTTCGCTCAGGTATCATTCTCGTCGCTTGGTTATGGTTCATAATTAGGAGATAGGTTGCCAAAAGTCCTCGATTAACGAAAAAGTGCGACGTTAATATTCACTCACTCAATCCTTATTAAAAGTTGTATTTTTATGTTATTAATAATTGTGCAAAATTTGTAATAATTGTGTGGTCATTGAAAAACAGATTTAATTAACATCGTAACTCTTATATAAATCAATTCAAATTATTGGAATTAAAAAATATGAAGTGACCGAAACTGATTGTTTGGGATAATAAAAAATAAATAAGTAAATAAAATTTCTTTGCTCCCATAAAAATAATTTTTCTATCAGGCTTCAGCAGTAAAAGTATGAGTTAATAGCCATTTCCTTGAAAGAACCGATTATTCTCACAAATATCTCCTTTTATAAAAACAAAAAAAGTTTTTCGTCATGCTGTAATAAATTTACTTCTACTTAAGGTGAAGTAAATAAAAGAAACTACATCTTTACAGCAACTATATGACAAGTAGTGAAAGTCAAAGGAATAAAAAAAGAGAATTTGCCTAAAGTTGGATCGAACTTATCTATAATAATGAAAATGCCGGTCTTTCAGTCACAAAAATGAAAATTAGGTATAATAAACTGAGATGATCTGAGGTTACAAGTATTTGCGATGAAATGCTTTAAATGACCCTTTTCAATAGGAAAAAATATTCAGGAAAATATTCTTAAATATAGAAATTATATTCTTGCACTTTTACTTGGTCTGAATACATGTTAATTCCCCCCCCCCTAAGTTTTTGGACAAATATAGAGATCAAATGTTTTTGCTTGAAATAGTTCATTGATAGGGTCAATTTTAGACAATATTGCTAATCATACTCTTAAAAATGATTGGAATTTCTTGTATTGAATATAAATAAATAATTAATAAATTTTAAATTAATGAATTTTTCTAGGTTATTACGAGTTTGTTCAAACACTGCTTTAACCGAATCTATTTTAGCTTCCCAACGGGTATCGCAAGATTGTCTTAGAGTAATGCTTAAACGCTATAGTAGAATTTCTCATCTTTCTAGATGCAGAAAATAAGCATTGAAATATCCAGTCCCAATTTTTATAGTACATACTACTGGAAGTGAGATCACAAACTATATATATATATAAAAAATTAAGAGATGATAGGCAAGGGGATTTTGTTACAAGGTTAATTTGTAGTTACAAGGTGACAGCATAAACCTTATTAAAAACAAAGATCATGTCTGCAATTTTGGCTTTAAAAAGACATAACTGTCATTTATCACCAATTATGGAATATCGTTAGCAAATTTTTAATTACTTTTTCAGCATGGTTGCCAATCTCCAAAACAAAAAAGGAGGGGAAATAAGTTCTGGATACCATCGAGGAAATTTAGAATTAAACCTGACACAATTGATTCCAAATGGTGAAAAAATTTTGGAAGCACCAGATTTATTCCTCTCTTTAAAAGCATTTGTTTGTTGTTCATTTATTATATGTATTGATTTAATTTTAATTCAATTAACGTGTTTTTTCTTAAGTTTTAAACACCCTACTTCACTTCAGTTAGAAATTTAAATAGTTTAAAGTAAGTAGATCTATACCACTTGTCATTAAATTGGTAAATCTGCAAAAATTCAATATTCGGTAAGCAGGGGTCTACCCCAAACCGAAGAGCATGGCAAGGGGTCTATGAAACAAAAAAGTTTGGGAACATCTGCTGTATAGAATCTGCGTTTATTTTTCTTACCCAATGTTTGTCATTTTGAGTATTTCCAGTGTAGCGGTCTCCCCTCAGCGAAAGGGGACACTTCCTAAGGTCTGTCTGTTGTAAAACTGATAAAAGTAATGCTAGTTCTTTTTTAGGGGGGGTTAAAACAGCAGTAAATTTTGACCATGGGAGAGTTCTTATTTCTGGACAAAAAGATCAGCGGTGAAATGTTTTCGACTCTCGAAACTCTTAGAACTGTAAAATGTTTTGGGGAATCCCATTCCACTTATAGAAGAATATATCTTAAAATAATATTTAAAGTATATAGATAAACATATTTTTGATATTATATGTAACGACAATTTTAAAAAAGTATTTTATTTTTTATTAAAAAATTTCATGATGTAAGTTTAATGTTATTTACTCATTGATAATATTAATTTTTGATCCAATTGTCACCAACGCATGTATTACATTTAGTAACTAATATGTGCTAACGATTTTTTACACAAACTGTAAGCGTATATGAAAAATTATGAAATTATCTGCACTAGCATTTCATATTCCGGGTTTAATTCGTTTTTATATTTTGTTTTTGTAACCACTCGCGTTGAGAAATATTTTTCACTTACTAAATACATTTTTGTGAAATGTTCATAGCTGTGTGAGAAATTCTGTGTATTTTGCACATGAATTAGCAATCTAAAGTTTAAAAGTTATAGCTTAAATTTTAGCATCGAATCTGTTGGTATGTTGATAAATTCTTCCATTTTCTTCATTATATGTGTTTCCCCCCCACAAATGTAAAAGGTTTCAAAACATTGTACTAACTAGTATGAAATTACTTCATGGAACTCGGGATAGCAAACAATAGCATATACACAACCTACTAGATAAAGAAGAAAAGTTTTTAAAAATTCATTTATTATATTACAATAAAAGTTTAAAAAGTTTTTCAAAACAAAGTTAAATTACTCAGAAATAAAATTTTTAATTTTAATGTATATCATCTTTAGATAATTATGGTTATAAGAATTTCATGAGAACGTGAATCCATTTTGCAAACACATTTGTAATATTTCTTTCCAAATTTTTTTTTTTTATTGTGACTCGTGGAACCCCAAGGTTCTGTGGAACACAGTATGAAGATCAATTCTCTAGATAAATGACGAAGAGAAAGAAACTGTTTAATTCTTCCTGAATAAATTATTTTTAAAGGAAGAATAGGAGGATTTAAAGCAATGGAAAATTAAATTTCACGTTTTAATCTGCTGTATTAAATGAACAAACAGTATGATAAATTTTACTTTTATACGACAGAACAGGGATCGGGAACCTATTTCACGCGTGCTACATGGGGCACGTTGCACAATTCTCAGTGGCACTCTGCACTAGTCAAGGTGTTGACGGTTTCATCGGAGCACCTGATTTCCAAGAGATCTTAATCTCCTATCAGAGAACATTTGGGGAATAGCATTGAAATTCTTTACTTGCCCTTGTTAAAAATTAAAGTAGAAATAATAAGTACTGGATTGATAGTTAATCGGGGTCGTCGGGCGACCGATGATCAATTGGAGTGATTCGCTCGACCAATGGCCGAGGGTTTCCCGGCCAATGGGCGAGCGAGCTTTCAACGAGTCTTTGAGATGGGAAGTGCAGGGAAGGAAACTTCTTTCATTATTAATTTGGAGTTTGAATAAAAGGTGGCAGCACATCAGGGCCATATATTTTTTATTATTGACATATTCTGCATAATAAGGTCGTTGTAGCTTAGTGGCCGTGAACTGATGGCCTGCATTGTCGAGTCACGGGATCGAAACCTAGGGCAATTGAAGACCCACCGTGTCAAGATTCAAAATATTTCTTGTTGGTGTAGTATGAAAGTTAGAAGAGGTGGTGTCGATTCAGGTGTCATCATCGTCAGCTGACTGGGATTCTAAATTTCGAGGTTAGTTGCCAAAACCCTAAGTTGTTTTAGAGTGCGACGTTAATATACATTCAGTTTTCTCTCAATAATACGCATTAAAGATCGACCAGAGAATTTGGTGAGGTGAGGAAAAGTCTTCTGCCACTTTTAATGAATATCTCCCTCATTATTAAATATTTTAGTTTTACCTGTAAATTTTAACAAATATCAGAAATTTTCCTTAGTCGTTAACTGTGACTGCAACGAAGATAAAAAAATATAAACAAGTCGAGAGAGAGAGAGGCAAGTATAATTTAAATATGACCGAAGATTTCTTTTTTTTTTTTTTTGTTCAAATTCTTTTATTAATATTAACTGAATAAAATAAATGTTTCTAAGATTTTTTTCAAACTTCTGTAACTGATTTTGGTATTTGTCCGAAATTTCTTACTATTTATTCCTGTATAAGTATTCCATTTTATCGTCCTGCATATACATAGTGTTTATTCTAAGCAGAAAAATAATCGAAAAATGTTACCTAATCTATTACAAAACTATGATTCTGAATAACGGTTGTTTTTGTACCTGTGCTTAGTTTTATTATTTTTCGATTGGTAAAGTTTTCTTTTAAAAAGAATTACGTAAAGGTATATTTATTTTTAAACTTCTTGTAGCTAATGATTCCACATGTGAGAACGGTAACATTAGATCGGCCGTCAAAGATGTACTTGGAGTTATTTTAAAATCACACCAAAAACGAGTAACGTTCCGACAACAAATTAGTTCCCTAATTTTGTACTTTACCTTTATGTATCAAATATTTAAATGTTTTTCTCTCAGTTCTAAAATCAGGATAAGGAGCATTTGAAAAATCTATACCATCTTTAGGGTTCAGAAGAAACTTTGTACTATGGTAATATGATCATAACTATATATTTAAATAAGTATCTATTTGGTTATTTTTACTTAAAATGAATATATTATTTTAAATACCTTTTTATTAGCAGTGTCTCTCATGTTGCTCCTGATTGATGCTAATTCAAATAATTAAACTGGTAATGTACACTTATTTATTGCCAAATTGGACAACATTATTATTGTCAAATCAAATAGAAGGTTGGGTGCTAATATAGCTCACCCCGGTTTTTGTGCTTTTTTTGTCGCCAAGTTGGGCAATAAGTTTACTAAGCTAGCAACCCTTCCTTTTTTTAATTCTTTAAATTAAGAGACCATTAGGTATCGGCAATTAGTAATTTCCGTTAATTTCGTTGGCTTCAGCAACCCTACTAACTGTGTATGAGTGATAAAGGTCGTTACCATTTATTCAACGCTTTGGAATTACCGGTCACTGTTACGAGACGAAAGCAAGGTTTATTTTCTGTTTAAATTTTTTGTAAAAAAAGGTGGTAATTATTAGATGGTGCTTTTCAAATGATGGAGATAACGTACGCTAGCAGGAAAAGGATCTGCATGATGTAAGGAAAGGTACGTTGTGTGTTTGGCAAAAGCCATTTGAGTAATTTTAGAATGTGTTTCATATCTTTTTAAGAAACTAAATCATACAGGAATTTGCTCATAATGTTTCAATTTTTCTCCTTCGGGAATCAATTAGTTCTTTTTAGAATGTACTTAATTTCCTTCGTTAAGAAGTTGAATTTTATCATTAAATTGTTCTTATTAACGCCTTAGAAATTTCAGTTTTTCTACATCAAGCTTCGATTCCTTTTCGGAATGTTCTTAATTACCTATTTTTTAAAAGTTAAAACAAGAATTTTTCATTTTTGACCTTTGGTTATAAATTTTTACTTATTAGAATGCCCTTAATTTCCTATTTTTAGAAAAGATTTTACTTAATTTGTTCGTAATGTTTGAAAAATTTCTCTTTCAAGCTTCCGATTCTTCTTTTTTTCGGAATGTTTTCCATTTCCTATTGTTGAAAAGCTAAATTTTTCATGGAATTATTGTTCCATAAGTTTAAAAAAGTATCTATTATCAGAAGCTAAGTATAAATTCTTTCTTAAAGTTCTAATGTTTTCCATTTCTGCTCCTTCGGACAAGACGCCAGGTTTTTTCCTGTTTGCCTGGACGTGACTTTGAAAAACCCGCCTTGGCGCAACTTGAAAAAAATCTTCGTCAAGGGGTGGGCTATAATAGGAATTTACCCAAATGGTTGACTAATTCGGTGCTATTTTTTCTCTATATATTTAAAAATGTGATCTAAATTAGGATTTTACCCATAGATTCATAAATACCATTCACATGTTTGGTAATAACGTATTATACCCTCGACCAATTTCATTAAATCAAAAATATTGCCAAATGCCATAATATGCAACCAATGGTGGAAAACCATTTTAATGCATTTTCAATACAATAATAATAAGCATTACAGCATTTGAAAATGTCTTTTGATTTGGTAAATTTAATGGACAGTTTAATACATGAGTGCCATATATTTATATATATTTCAGCTAGATATGTTAAAATAGTAAGTTTCTTTTTTTTTTTTTTTTTTTGTATTGTTATAACTTGTAGGATCACACATACATTTACACTATATCTTTAAAATTTAAAAATAATTTATAAATATACAAACCGGCATGTTAGTAGTCGTAGCATCACCCAGGGGCTAAAAATCGACCATAAAAGAGTTTTAATCCATTTGCGCAAAGTTGGATTCAAAAAGAAGCTCGATGTTTGGGTGCACACCAATTAACACCAAAAAACATGATGGAGCTCATTTCCATCTGCAAAGCCTTGGCCAAATGAAATGAAATGGATCCATTTCTTAAGTGGATGGTGACTGGGGATGAGAAATGGGTCACATACGACAATATTGTGCCAAAACGATCGTGGTCAAAGCGCATTGAAGCAGCTCAAATGGTTGCCAAACCAGGACTAACGGCCTGGAAGGTTCTACTGTGTATTTGTGGGACTGGAAAGGAATCACTTATTGAGTTGCTTCCGTATGGCCAAACATTAAATTCACATCTCTACTGTCAACAACTGGACCATTTGAAGCTAGTGATTTACCAGAAACGGCCAAAATTGGCCAAGTGTTCCATCAGGACAACACCAGGCCACACACTTCTGTAGTTATTTGCCAGAAACTCTGGGAGCATGGTTGGTAAGTTTTAATGCATCCACCATACAGTTCGGACCTTGCACAAAGTGATTACCACATTTTTCTAACATTACAAAACTTCCTGAGGGATAAGAAATTAGGATCAAGATAAGATTGTGAAAAACGATTACTAGAGTTTTTCGCCAATAAGAACCAAGCCTTCTATAAGAGAGGCATTATAAAACTGCCTTTAAAATGGCAACAAATTGTACAACAAAATGGTGCATATTTGACCCAAATCGGACAATCCAAAGCATGTTAAATAAAGTCTTCAATTTTAAACGAAATAGTGGATTTCTTTTACCCCAACCTAATATTTAACAAAACATTATATGAATCCTAAGTATTTAATTGTCATATGTGATCATCTATATTCACTTTTATGTATTAAAATATGAATCTATAAACTGTAATCTTCTGTGATATTGTGAGTTACAATACTTATGCATCCTGCCCACATTCAAAGCAAGAATGAAATTGGTAGTTTTTGCTTTTGAGAACTGTGTGAGTGTTCTTTAATTCAACTAAATACATATTAAATTAAGGAATGTATTAGCTTTTGACCAGGAAAGTAACAAAGATTTTGAAAAATTTGCCCCGAGATTTTCCCTAACTTATCAACGAAGTTATTATGTTTGAGCATGTGTGGAAACATTTTTTCGTTATTGGTTAATAAGCCACATAAATATCCACCGTTTTTTGGCTCTTACAACTTGAAAAAGCTGTGAGAAAAGTCAAGTATCTGAATTCAGTAACTAAATCTGCCTTCCCTACAATAGAAAACCAAGCTGACTGCTCATTAACTCTTGGTAACAGAAACATATATGGTCAGCACCGAACTAAAAAAAGGCAACAATGATACTTTTTTACTAATAACTACACAACAGTTCCAGCAATTTAAATTACTTCTCTGATGTTGTACACATTTTATAAATTTAAATTTTGATACTATAGAATTAACATAGTGGGCTCTAACTTTTTCCATGCTCAATCCCTAACTTGTCACAATAAGAGAAGTTCTCTATATAGTTCAAGTGCTTCAATGAATCATCAACATTAGAACATTTGGGTCCCCCTGCAAAGTCAGGTTTTGGGCCCTCAAGTTGGATTTCACAAAGGGTACGTACTTGGCAGCAGCTACTGGATCTGTAGCAAATAACAAATCTCATGATTTTGAACTTCAGTCGAGTGGCAATACATCTTAATGAGGGATTCTCAGATTTATGTAAGATTCCTACTATGCAATTCCAGATGTGGATAACCAACATATACTAAAATATTTTAAAGATTAAAATATATATCAAACTACTTTAGTTGTTTCTAATTTAAAAAGTAATGATTTAAATTTAATTTTATTTACCTAAATTTAAATTTTTTGTTAAATTTATTATTTTTGGTTGTAAAATTAGTCATTTGGTATTTATTTTTTCAATACCATGTAAATATAACCAACTCAAAATCTTTGCATTTCTTACTTTAATTGTGCTATTTTTATGACCCATACCTTTTTCTCCTATTATGTATACATGAGCCAATGTTTGACATAGAATGAACTATTTTAAATTAAAGCAGCAAAATATTTTTTTCTCTCAAAACTCATGCTAAGCTATGAAAAAATTGTAATATATTATGTTTTTGAAAATTAGTGTCATATTGTTTACTTACTGTTTTTTAGAACCTCCCTCACATTGGCATTTGTATTTATAAAAAATCAAAACACATAGCAATTTTTTACAGCTCAAAAAAATTAAAGGAGCAAGCAAAAAAATGAAGAAACCATTACGCGTTAGCCATGCTTGTTCATAAAATTGGGGAATACATGGGTAACCAAACATAATACAGAAAAAACAGAAGCAAAAAACTGTTGTACAGGAACTTTAATCCTTTGAAATAATATAAAAGTATGAAATGATGCTTCAGGCCTATAATTTGGATACATGTAAATGGAATGATACAGGATGTTTAATATGGCTAGTGGTCTCCCTGAACTGCTAAGACTGTTGTACACCTGTTTAGCATGTATGCAATGAGGTTATTGATGAGACTTTGGGGAATACTGTTCTATTCTTGATGAAGTGCCATCTCAGAGTCTTGGACAATTACAGGAGGCCTTGATCTTGCAGCAACATGTCGTTTGAGTGTGTTCCAAACCTGCTCGGTCTGATTAAGATCAGGAGAATATGCTGGCCACTACATATGCTGTATTGTTTCAGCTTTAAGAAAGTTCTCCACAAGACAAGCTGTATGAAATCTGACATTATCTTGCATTAAAAGAAAGGAATCACCAATGGCTGCAGCATAAAGTACGACATGAGGTCTGAGGATCTCGTCCGCATACCTTTGAGCCATCAAATTGCCTTTTTGAAGGTAATGCAAATCAGTACATTCACCTATGCCAATTCCTGTTCATACCATCAAACCACCTCATCTGTTGTGTCATCTTTCCTGAACGAATATAGGGTTATTTCGAGTGCCCCTTTCTCGCCGTACCAAAACGTGCCTGGTGACACACTCTAAACTGAATCAGAACTCACCCATAAACAGCACTTGATTAGCGTCCAGTCTTGATATTCAGCAGTCCATTCTCTACAGGCCACACAGTGTCTTGTGGTCAATGGAATACATACCTTTGGCTTACATTCATACAGACCAACTGCGTGAAGCCTGTTTCAGTTTGTTTGGCTTGAAATTTTTTATCCAATTGTCAAAAATACTGCATTTCAATCTGAGTCATATTGGAGGTTCTGTCTTGATGAGCTGTTGACAGAATATATGTCATTACTTTCTGTGGTATCACATGAACAACCTTGTACTGGCCTATGCCTAACATGTCTGAAATATTGAATTGATTCCACAGTCTTGCAATGACATTTTTTGCCACTTCAACATCTTCCACGACAGTTCTTTGCGTTTACCCAAATTCCAGTCTCTAGATAATATTCCAAGCCATGGATTCCATTAGATCAAGTTATTGTGACATTTTCCAGTTATCTTTACTCAAAATAACCACCAAAAGGTTGAATTTCACCACTGAGACAACAAAAAACAACAGCTTCTATAAAATCGCGAATTGGTACTTATGCCCTTTTTCTGCTTTTTGACATAAACGTTAATTTGCAAAGAAAATTTTCTTTCTCTGTTTTCTGCTGCATTTAAAACTATGGATGTTTTCTTTAACATTACTTATTAGAACAAATATTTGTATTTTCATTCAATCCATGTGCTCCCCTAATTTTTTTTAGCATTGTTGTACAGAAATTATAAGCTTAAAATGTGTTATAATAATATCACACTCTCTCTTTTTAAAGATTTTATTTCTGAAAAGTATGTTTCTAATAAATGCTGTATTTTTTGCTTTTATTTTAAAAGAAACATTGTTAAAACTGTATTTGTTCTACGAGACTTCATTTTTGTATGAAAAGAAATAACTTTCTAAAATCTCATACACATTATTCATAAGCATTCCATTTTTTTAAAGTATTTTTTTTTTATTTTATGAAATTTTCCTTCAAATAAAATTTTAGGTATATTTTCTAAATAGAACATTTGAAATATAAAATCTTTTAAGAATATATTTCATTTCAACCATAAGTTTATTAAACAGTATTATTTTGAATCGGTATTTTTTTCCATCTGCACACTTCCTCCCATTACACTTGAAAAAAGAATGATTGAAAAAAAATGTCATATATCCATAAAAATTAGCAAACAAATAATGCGTTCTGAAAAATGTAGGAGGGGCCAACTTAACCAATCACTCAAATGAGAAAATTCAAATTGATATTTATTGATAATTTTTTTGTGATGTTTCACGAAATTAAATTATAAACATTGTTGTGCAAATGTTAACATTTCTTGGAATCATAATTATGATTTTTTCCTTGGCTTATTTGGTAGGTGAAAAAAACCTAAGATTTTAAAAAAATATGGGGAGGAAAAAGCCAATAGTACAACAATTATGTCAAGACAGATATTCTTTTATTCTTAAAATTTGACTGTTCACTTTATTATAAGTCCAGTCCTATGATAGCTAGTATTGTGGATACTGACTGTGTTTATTAAATTTGGTATATCATTGAATCTTTACTCCAGTGATTCTTAATTTTTTTTTAGGCATACTAATGCTAAAATAAGTTTAATTAAATTTTACTTATCTATAATACTCTATCTATCCACAAAATAATATTAAATATACCACACATACCCTTAGTTTACTTCTGTAAAATGGCTGAATGATTCAGTTCCTGATTTTTTTTTTTTTCTCAGACTATAATTAATCATTTTTAAAAAATTTGGCAGTACACAAAAGTGCCTCAGCACAGTGGCTGACAATCACTGCTTTGCTCTGATAAAACATCAGTTTTTCTTAATCTTAAACAAAACATTTGAACTTACCTTTAAATTGAAAACTTTTTTTATTTTGCTCATCTCTGTTGGGGAAATAAAATTTCCTACCAATAATATTAAGATTTGTATTAAATGAAAAATTAACTGCATTAAAATTCATAATTGATGCAAATTTTAGAAACTGATTATAAATATGATTTTATTTATATATTGTACTTTTACTTGTAAAGCATTATCTAATGAATGTTTAACATGTAGATGCGTAATTTGACATAATCTGCTTTTATACTATCTAACTTTTACCTGCATTGTAAATAATCACTAAATTTTTTAAATATTGAATATCTTATCTTATTTTTTAGACTTGATTCTTGCTACCATTCTATTTCAAAGAAAATAAAAATGCAACCATTCAAATTGCTTAGGAATGTATTTTCCTTAACTCTGCAAAGCAGAAGAGGAGCTCAGAACTTTCTCAGTTCACCTTATTTTCAACAGTGGAATCAGGTCTGCTTCCCATCTCCATTGCCTTATTTAGTACAGTTGAGAGGTTTTAAGGACAAAGATGTATTGACAAAGAGATGCAAAGATTGTTATTTTCAGAGAATTGATGGTCGTTGGTTTGTATTTTGCAATACTCATCCAAGACATAAACAGCGTCAAAGAATTGATGAAAAAAGCAAGTGGATCATTACACATTCTACTCATGGAGTAAAGAAATTTTGAAATAAAATGTTCATAGTTTATAGTTGTTGTAGAATAAAGGCTCATTTACTTTTGCTCGCATTTTGATAAATTCTCTTCCATTCAGTTTTGCAAATGTTCTTTGACAAAGAAAAATTTTAAAAACTCAATATGATTTAATTTCCTGCACATATATAATTTGATTTAATGAAAATGTTCAATCCTACATAGATTTCATTTTCAATATTACTCATGTTTAATAGTTGTGAATAAATTTATTATCAAAGTATGTTAATATTAAGAAACTACTAATCTTTTTTAATTATGAACCTAGATCACAATATGATATATTAACACAAATAGGTCTTCTCTGGAAGAGTGCAAAAATTAGAATATAATACTAGATTGGATGTCGTCTTGGATAAAAATGATAATGCCTGTTATTACCAAGAAACCATTTCTTGCTGGAGCAATGTCTTTTTTGGGGTTGATGGCGCATTAAAAATATTGGGCAGAACACACCTGAATATAAAAAAAAATTATAAAAGTTGTATGATACAAAAGAAATGCATTTGTAAATTAAATTAAAATTAGTTCAAAGTCATCAGACAAATCATATTTCATCAACTTTTAAAATGTCTTGCTTATTGGACTTTATTTCTGATTATACTAAGTAAAGTTTGCATCATTTTAGTAAGCGAGCCTTTTTTGATTTTGGCCAAACAAATTTATTAGTTTTGACAATTTAAACATATACACGTTACATCACAAAAACAGGACACACTTTACATAAGTCTAACGAGTTCTGCTCCATCGCGCAGCCTGCTTTGCGCGGGTGACGGTCCCCTTGAAATAATTTCCAAGGGATTATTACACGGCCGATCTGGCATGATGATTCAGAGGAGTCTTACTCCTTCCCCCATTGGAAAAGCATTTGTCTGAAGACGATGCGCCTGAAAATAGACTTAAAAAAATGCATGGATACATTTCAGATAGAAATAATTGAAAATTGGTTAGCGTGCAGAGCCCCAGATAATATAACTCCTCGGAGACACATAAATATACATACATTACAAAAGTCTACATAATAGAAATAGGAATTTCACCAAGAAAAGTTAATGAATATACATAGCAATACAATTACTGGTAAATCACTTATGTTTTCGTATAGTATAAACCATATAAGTAATCAGAGCACATTCACATAAAAGGTATTACCAAGAATTATCCTAAAAAATTGTGTTAAACAATAAAGAAAGTACAGTTTGCATACAAGGAAATACACATCTGAAAATTTACTAAACCTAAGTACTTATAGATTAGAAAATAATTAAGATCCGTGATACAAACAATGCTCTCAATTTTTTTTTTCTTACTCTCTATATTCAGACAGTAAATAAATAGACTAAAATTATCTAACTATGAATATCAAGCTTCTCGAATTAATTCTAAGAGTATACATGTAACAGCATACTAAATCAGTGTTTCTCAAACTGTGGGGCGCCCCCTGGGGCGCGATACACCTACAAGGGGGCGCGAGAATATCGAAAATAAAAGTTTCAAAAAAATTTATTTACTAGAATGAAGAAAAAATCAAAAAATTTCTGACATAATAAAAAATATACACATTTTTACACGGAAATAATATATATATATTATCTGCGATTTTACATGATCGAAAAAAAAAGCTTTTACTTCAAAACCTCATTTTTTAGCTATCTTTGATACTATAACCAAATAAAAAACGTTTTATTCGATTTGCTGTAATCCCATGATGAGAGATTTTTTTATTACGTTTCCTTTTCAAAGCGAAAATGCTACTCTTTTAGAGGAAAGACAAAATCCAGAGCCATAATCAAAAAACATTTTATGAAGATAAAAAGTTCATCACTGTTATATATTATTGCCATCAGCTGTAGGCAGCAGAATGTATTTGCTGCGGTTTGACCTTCGAGCTTACTTGTACGGTTAGTTACGTCCCTGCTCTTATGTATTTGTTTTTTCATTTAGGGAAGTTTGAAGGATTACTAAGCCAAGCATAATGAAAAACGTTTTACATAATTTTTTTGGAACATTCATATCGTAATAAATACACTTTTAATCCGGGAGCGGTCATGTCGAGCACACAGTGCACGAAATCGGTAATTCTGGTTAAACTGTTTAATTGTTACCAATGGCCCTGACACACTATCTTCCTGTTTGACAATCTTAACGTGAACTAAAATATATTTGCCACATATCTCCCTCTTTTTGGGAGTGACAGACGTTTTTACGATCTTTAGGTACTTGTTTTGTCTGAGTTCCCAGTGTGATAACTTTTTTCTGAAATGTTTTCTGTGTTCTTAAAAGTAGGTGAGTATATTTTCTCTTTATGAAATTATTCACTGGAATTACGATATTTATTGTGTACTATAAAAATAGTTATAAAAAAGGATTGGGGTGACTCAAATAACCCCGCTCGACCATTAGTATCGACTGCGCGCCTGCTCCAGGGTTAAAACATGTTGAAGTATTTTCACTTTAAATATTAAAAATAATACAATTATTCTTCATCGGAATTTTTTTTATTGTTCATTATTCAACATTATATAATTCTAAATGCGAATTCTTTGAGACTTAAAATTACAGTTCGCTTAAAACTAATTATAATTTGAGCAATCATTTTAAAAAAATCAGTTTACATTCTTGTAAACATTGTCGCACACTTGGCTTTATTCTCCTTACAATTAAGCGATTATATTAATAATGTTTTATTTTCTTATAAATGAACTGGTGCCAAGAGCGGGTACTTCAGTCGGTACTTCCATGGGCTTGTCTTACAGAGCAAAGTTTTTCAAAGGAATGCTTATGATTAGAAATTGACCCTCTGAGTTCTTTTTCTACATTTAGCTTATATCTATATTTTGTCTTCTAAGCAACCAGCGCATTTTGCAATATGTTCCAATTTAAAAATTAGAGAAAGGAAAAATAACATAATATAATTATACTCTATCACTTAATTTTTTTTTAACTCAAAAGTAACATGTACGAAATTTAATACTTTTGTCATGAATTTGTACGGTTTATAATAAAGATTGTTGCTTTAGCGTCAAAGTGCATTATTATTGCATTCAGTACATTATTAATGTACAAGGGGGGCGCGATAAAAATTGTGATTGAAAAGGGGGCGCCAGTATTGAAAGTTTGAGAAGCACTGTACTAAATACATGAATAATAGATGGTTTCCTAGCAACTATGAAAATTCCACTTTAAACATATATGCATATAAAACATTAGCAAAAAAATAAGAATGCACCATGAATTTTCAATGTTTAACCCAAATGAGGATTGATTAGACCTCCATACAATGTCCGACTTAAGTGCTCACTTAAAGGGGGGGTAAGCAAAGGTCCAGTTCCGTTCCCTTCTCCCAGAAAGAAATAACACATCACTCAAAAAGTCCCGGGAGATGTTGTCGTGTGTTCTCAATTTAAGTCTTAACTCGTTTCCTCATCTTGACTTTCGTTGTCTCTTGATCTCTCTCTCGTAATGATTGCTGCACCTTCCCAATATCAATTCGTTTGATAAAATCTGGCAGTTTCCAAGCAAGTGTTCCTATTCCTCTTTTATCCTGCGAATATTCACGCTTAAAACTCGGCAAGTATTGTACAAGTACAATGTTGTTTGAGGCTTTTAAATTCACTTTTCGCTGTATTTTGGTAACTGACATTCTGCTTAACTCTTTGAGTTTTCTCTTAGACAATTTCGGCTTTTCTTTAATTTCGTACGTCTCATCCTCGGCAGAAATTGGCGGTGCATTTGATAAGTCTCTAGATAAACCCTTTTCTTCCTCAACAGCGACAGGTTGTTCTACAGCATCTGGATCCACACTAAGCAGTTGGGCTCGTTCACTTTTAAAAACAAGTACCTCCTCGTCTGCTTTTTTACACCTTTCTTCTGGTAAGCACTTCTGTTCTCCTTTCATTCTCATTTTATGTTCCTCTTGAACGTGTCGTATCTGCTCTTCCACAAGCCATCTTTCTTTCTTCAATCTCATCTCTTCTTCCAAAGCTATTCTTTCGTTCTTTCTTCTTTCCTTCACTTCTTTGGTTTCCTCCTCAGCCTTGAGTCTGGCCTGCTCCTCTTCTTTATGCCTTGCTTCCCTAATTCTAGTCTCGTCCTCTGTTTCCTTTCTGAGCTCTTCCATTTCCTTTCTAAATTCTATATCTTTATCTTTGGTGCTTTCAAAATCTCTCTTATTTCCAAAATCAAATAACTGAACATTTTCTAACAGAATCTCATAAGCAGTGGCGCTAATCAACATGACATAGCGCACATGATTGGAACCAATCCATGCTTTCCATCGTCTAGTTTTAAGTTAAATAGTTTAAGATCAGCTATTTCCTTTCGCCAGATGCCGGAATGATTTGGATAGTTCCCTCACCTTCTCCACAACCTTTACTGATCAAGTCTTCGCGTAAGACTGATATTTGTGCTCCTGTATCGATTACCGCTTTTATCGACGTTTGTCCAGATTTGATATCAACTAACTGAAGATGATCAATTCCATTCCTTGTGTTGATGGGAACGGAGACTGGTATTGAGACTCTAGCAGTTACCACTTTGATAAACTCTAGTTCAGGTCCCTTAGCAGTAATTATATTACATCTGGCATTGCGAGGTAGTATCTTTCTTGAATTTTTCGGGCATTCTCGAGCCAAATGTCGTACATTTTCACAAATAAAACATTTAGGCTTAAAACCTCTACTTGTTCCCGTGTTTGACTCTATCGGTAATTTAGCTTTCCTAAAAAAATGGTGCATCTTTTGGTGGCAGACTAGCGCCCTTATTATCAGAGACAAACTTATTATTTGTCGGTCTGTACCTGGTATCGTTCGAGTGGACTCCCTTTACATTAGCCCTCACGCTTTCATATTCATCTAGCTTGTCAGCTAGGTCACCTGGAACAATTGATTTAACCTAGTTGTCGACAAACTGTTCTCTTACGTCACCAGGGACACGTCGTTTCAACTGATCTGTAATCATGAGGTTCTTCAACCCCTCAAAATCATTTACGCCAAGACCTCCAAGCCACTCTTCAAAATAGCTGGTTATTTCGAAAACAAAATCACGCCAAGATTGAGCTGGATTCCTCTGGTGTTTTTCAAACTTCTGCCGAAAAATCTCTGCACTAAGCTTGAAACGTTTCAGCAATAGACCTTTAATGTAATCATAGTCGTCAAATTTTTCTTCTGCTTCCCGAGCCATTAATTGGTTAATTTCACTTGGCATAAGAGCCGATACCCAGTGCCTTTTTTCGATGCCAACTCTCTTTGCCTGTCGCTCGGATAAGGTCAAAAACAAAACTATGTCCCCATCTTTCATTTCAAATTTGGGTACAACTTTCGTTAACTCATAGATGCAAACTTTAGCCTCGGGTGTACTAGTTAACCTCTTAAGCCTTTCATTCTCTAATCGTAATTTTTCCAACTGAAATTCGCGATCAAAAGCCTTTCCCTCTCTTTTCAAATTCCTGTTGTTCTCGATCCACTTCCTGTTGTTCTCGAAGTTTTCTATCCTCTACTATAATTGTGAGTAGATTTTTGCTAAACTCCTCATCATAATCTGGGTGTGTGTGGTAATTAGTTTACTCAAATCTGCAATTTTCATATTATCCCCTACATTAAGATTCAGCTCCTCTGCCAATAACATAAGATCCTCCTTTCATGCCTTACCTAAATAAGCCATTTTTACTACTTGTTTACCTATCTACTCAATAATAAAATTACGTAAATGAGAAAGAAAAGGAAAAAAATAATAAACTTTTGTTATAACTACTCTCAATATGTAACTGAACTAACACTTCACATTTAAGTTATGTCATATGATATTAATGCAATCTTAAGTACCCCCAAATACAAAATCAAATATCGTTTGGTATAAACATATGCAAGTATTATATCGTAATTAATTAAATCACAAATAAAATAGGGTAAAATATGACAATAAAAAAATAATCACAATTTATACACTATCTCAATCTTAAGTAAAGGAAGAAAAAAGATTTTTTTTTTAGAATGACATTTTATGACATGAGAGAACCAATCAAAGTCTCACAAGGTTAGAAAATATTACTTTTCCGAAACAATTCCACAAAAATTTTTATTGAAAAAAAAGAAAGCGTGTATCAGTGAGAACACGCGTTATAAGTTAACTTCTTTGGCTTACATGTATTGAATTGTATAATAAAGTTTTATTTTGAAGTAATCTTATATATAATTAACAAATTTATTATTATCATTATTATTTCAAACTGTATTTTAAAAAAATAATTAGGATGGAAAAGGTAGTTATAGACAAAAGTTTCATTTTCAATACATACTAAAAAAAATTTATTGTATGTATTTTGAGAAAAGTATCATCATTATTAGTCTATTTCCATTATGCTTATGGGTGCTTCAGTAAATACTTTTGTTATCAAAGGCTTGTGGTAACTAAAGTAAGAAATGTAGGTTTTGCACTCAATATCGCTTAAGTATCTCGAAAAGACTGCATCAATCGTAGTATTTGATTTTGTCGTTGATATTATTCTGTTGTTTTGTAGAGATAAGGTGAAATTGTCTTTTAAAAATTCAATCAATTGTAGAGATTTGTCTAAAGCAAAATTGACATTAAAATCTCCACTTAAAATCATAGGTATTTTATCATAATTTTTATTAATTAAGGCAGAATGTGTGTTCTTGCTTACTTCAATTTTTATCACTATATATATTACGTGTAAATGTGACTGTTGCAATAAATATTGCGCGGAATCATATATATATTCTGCATCTATCTTATATTTGTATGATATTAGTGTTTTTCATGTTTATATTTATATCTTTAATTTTTTTAAAAAAAAACTAAGTTAATTTCCCTTAAAATGAAAAAAGATGTTTTTCTCAGAATCACACAAAAGTTTGCCTCGAAACAAAAATGCTTAATGTTCCATGCGTTGCATTTTTTGTCGAATTATAACAAAACAAACTTTCCAGAAGTATTCATCTAATGTATAGTTATATATTCTTGGATGCATTGTAATAATAGTGATAGGGTGAAAGAAGAAATTAAAGTTTTTTTATGTATAGGAAATCATTAAAATTCTTGAAATTTTGAAGTAAAAATTTGCGTGTATCCATATTTTGTAAATTATCATATAAAACATTACATCGCATGCATACATTTGTAAAGAATTGCTTAAGGAAGTTAAATCAGGTGAAAATATGAAATTTAAAAAAATCAAAACGCATGGAACGTTTTTAAATTTTTTAAAAACTATACTCATTTTTTTCTCACCAATTTTTTTATATGATTTTAGTTCTAAGTTACATAGAGCCAGTAAAAATTTGGGGCATGTTTGTAGAAAATTTTAATGTCCACTGCAGTCTTAAAATACAAATTAATGAAGCACTATATAACACTTTCACAACATTCAAATTAATTACACCAAAGCATATATATGATTTAAAAACTCACTTCTTAAACTGGATTTAAAAATTCCATTCGATTGAAAATTTAGTAAACACAATTTTTTATTGCCAAACTATTGGAAGAAATGTTGTGTTGCCACTAAATTTTAAAACAATAGATTGTTTGTATTATTTCCTTAAAAGAATTTTAAAACTGTATATCCAACAAACTCTCCTTAAACTAATTTTTGACAGATTTTGAACCATTTAAATGCCTACTTCGGGTAGATTAAAGACTCACTTCCGATTTTTTTTAATTCATAAATTGATTATAATTTGACTTCTAGGTAACTTAAAAACAAAACAAAGTATGCATCGCAAAGCTAAAAGAGGAAAGGCTTGTTAAAGCTGCTATTGAATGAGGAGAGGGGGCTAGCTCAGGGCTAATATACGAAAAACACAAAAGAAATTTTAAAAGCCGTAATTTTTAATCTATTTTTTCAATCCTTGAACAGATTACGGATAATACTATTTTACATATGGGAAAAAAAGTTTCGTTAGATTACTTTTATAAATAATGAAGTTATTAAATATTTAATTAAAATTTTGAGTATTTTTTGAAAAATCGTAAAAAAAAAAATGATTTTGTCATTTTTTATTTTTTATGACTGATTCTAAAGAGAAAAGCATGAACTTGTTAAGAATAAGATATCAATTCATTAACTCGAAAGGAAACTTAAAGGGAATGATTTAGAAACTATTTTTATAAAAGCGTATCAATTTTGACTCATTTTTAAAAAAAATCGTAAAAAATAGAAAATATCATTATTTTGTTTAAAAAAATATACCATATCGTGGCGAAAAAAATGATCTTTCCGATTCTGTAATTATTTTTTGTCTGAGAGAAAAATTTGGATCTTCATTCATTTCTACTTTACGTTCAACGCTAACCGTAACTGGTAACGCGTAACGGAAATTTCTCCCTATCGTGCCATAAGAAGTTAACTTCAAAAATGTTTTGCAATATACTTCAATAAATCAAAAAGGAACTGTTCCACAACAACATAAAAAAATGATTTCCGGTGTAGAGGTTATTATTGATTCATCGCTACAACGGTTTGCATGTATCATATAATTTCCCAGTATTGCTACTACATTCAGATTACTCGTAAAAATAGTCTTGGAATACATTATATTTCAACAAAATATTTCAATTAACACTTCTAGCGGGAAAAGAAAAAAAATTATCTCTAAATATGAATAACCTGGAAACGAAACTAACTTCAAATTTAATCCGAATCTTATCCTCAAAAATTTGTTCAACACTGGCGTATGCAAGACTTAACACATAAACTTATTTAATACAAGAATACTGTATAATATAAACAACAAATGGTTCGTATACTTTTAATCGAATACTGGCGTATCCAAACAAATTTACAATTTAAAATACTGATGTATTTCAACAACGAACAAAATTACTTATCTTAAATACTTAACACATGTCGTGCTATTTACGAAATTTGTCGAATACTGGCGTATTCAAACAAATTTATCATGTAGAATACTGATGTATTCAAATAAACAACAAAATTTAATTATCTAATATACTTAACACATGTCGTGTTATTTACGAAATTTATCGAATACTGCCGTATCCAAACAAGTTTACCGTTTATCTTACTGATATGGCAAAACGAAAGTAAGCACTGGCATGAAAAAAAAATATTTTACACAATCATTTCGAGAACTCGTCGACATAAATTAATATTTTATTTCTCTCTGATTACAAATTGAGGAGTCATCCCAATATAAATTATAAACGTGAAAGTTTGTGAGGATGTTTGGGAGTTTTTAACGCAAAAACAACTGAATGGATTTTAATGAAACTTTACAATAATATCGCTTATAAATCAGAATAGCACATAGGCTATAATTTATAAAGATATTGTGTGAAGTGTCCAAAATATAAGGATGATTGTCAAGTAAGTAGGAAAAGATTCTGCCACCTGCAAGTTTTTCTAGCGTGCCACGTCAGCATATTTCTATCTTTCATGTATGAAACAAAACGTTCCCCTTTGTTTTGTCCACGCCAGGCACCACTACGTGCTCAATTCTAATTTTTTGCTTTGTAATCACTATTTTTTTATTCCAAAATAAAACTTACTTTTATCGCTTCTGGTATTTAAAGTAGATAAGTTAAGTCTTTCACACTACACTGTATCATTTGGACAAATTTGCAACTTTGTTTATGATTAGTAGTTAATTATAGCGCTATAGTTTTAATTGAATACGCAGGTATTGCATTTTTAAGTATAAAAATAATAACTGCCGTACTGAATTTTTTGAAAGTGTAAAAAAAGCACCTACTAAGAATTATGCCACGAAAGCGTAAATCTAATCTCTTTCCGACGCCCTAATTCAGCTCGAGGTAAGAAAGTAGCTAGATTTAACGAAACGTTTCCACAAGCCGAACTGCGAAGGCTTGAACAGGCGGAGCGTGAGGCAGCTCACAGAGCTGCTGAGACACCAGAGCGGTCCCAAACTCGGCGTCGAAGTCATGCTGAATATTTGGCATCTCAACGGGCTGCTGAGACACCCGAACAGTCCCAAGCTCGGCGTCTTCAGTATGCAACTTACATGGCGTCTCAGAGAGATACAGAAACCATTGAAGCAGCTGAATCTCGCAAACGTGCTGTTGCTGAAAGGGCACAACAGCGACGTCTAATATTCACGAAAAAACACGTGGGGAGTATTCGATAAAGTTGCATTCGAGTATGACGAAACTCTTGATTACGAAAGCCACAAACTTATAAAAATAGAAGCGATGAATAAAGAATGCAGATTTTGCGGTGCTCTTAAATGGAAAGAGGAATCTGCAAGCATGTGTTGTTCGGGGGGAATAGCCCTTACTTCAATAGACGAGCCAGTTGAACCTCTTAAAGAACTTTTCTCTCATGAAACAGATGAGTCTCGCCGTTTCCTAAAAAACATAAGAAAATACAATACATGCTTTCATATAACATTTTTTGTGGCGGAAAATATTGTTTCGATGCAGGGATTTTGCCCGACTTTCACAATCCAAGGGCAAATATACCACACAATTGGCTCTTTGCTTCCTGCTACCAATACGCAACCAAAACTTTTGCAAGTTTATTTCATGGGCGATAAGGAAGCACAAATTAATAGGCGTTCTGAGTACGTACAAGGTGTGGAAAGAAACACGGTTAAAAAAATACAAGTTTGTAAAGGACAGTTTTTGTAGAGATTTTCTCTCGCTAGATGGCTGCACCTGTCAACTGTTTTTCGAATCCGCTAAACGTGATATTGGCAAGATAGAAATTAATTCTATTCAAATAAATGTTAAACTTAAATAATAATTGTTAAACTTATTTTATATAAATGCATTTAATTTCTGTTAATTTTAAAATGATTTTCATAATTTTTATATTTGTTACGTGTGTAATCCTATCGATTGTATTATGCTTAACTGCAACGTAACTGTATTAAATACTAAAAAACGTGGCATTTCTGTACAACGTGTAGATCTAGCTTTGCCGCCGTTGGAATGAACACGCAGAATAAAATTCCAGTAGATTTTGATAAAGTTTAATGTTTAAATTAAATGAAAACTCAACACACTTGAGTATTATTTAGAGTGCTATGAAACAAGCACCTAATAACTGGTGACCCTGGATTTTATTTACTGGAAAATGACAAAATAGCGCATTGGCTAACAAGATCGTGGAAATGGCGCCAAGAACAATTAATGCTGCAGTGGTTCAGAAAAATTCCTTAAGAGTGGATGAACTCCTGTCTAAGTTAGTAAGTCTTGAAGAACAACTTGCGTCTTTGAAGCTACAACGAAAATTCCAGAGCTCTAGACTTCATCACCATCAAAGGAGTAGAAGTCGCAGCAAATCAAGGCGCTGCTACAATCCTCAGGGACGATATTGCTTCTACCATTTCCGATTCGGGAAGAAGTGCCTCCCTGGTAAATGCGTACAGCCGTGCAGTTTCAATGAGCCGGGAAACGAATACCAGCAGTAGACGCCGCGGCGAGTCCTGCTGCTGACATTTTATGCCGCAAATTCCGGTTATTTGTCAAGGACAGAGAAACCGGATGTCAATTCCTTGTGGATAGTGGAGCAGACGTCTCGATCCTCCCTTGGACAAAAACGAAAGGTGAGTGCCAAGCCTCTCAATATAAACTGTATGCTGCTAATGGCACTGAAATTCCAACATATGGTCTAAAAATTCTCACGCTGGATCTAGGCCTAAGACGCCCATTTCAGTGGCCGTTTATTATTGCCAAAGTTAAGCGAGGAATCATAGGTGCTGATTTCCTTCAAAAATTCCAGTTGCTGATAGATCTGCACAACAGGAAATTAATCGATGGAGTAACAAATCTTTCAATTAAAGGAGAAGTTGCTACCATCCAAGAAAATAATGACCTCAGCACAGTCAATAGAGCCTCCAAATATTTCAACCTGCTTAAGTCGTATCCTGATTTAACCAAGCCAAACTTGGTTAACAGAGTTGTCAAACATGAAGTAAAGCACCACATCCTAACAACTGGCCAACCGGTTTATTCGAAGGCAAGACAACTAGCCCCTGATAAGTTGAAGCTGGCGAAGCAAGAGTTCCAGTTTATGCTGTACAACGACATTATTAGACCCTCAAAATCTCAATGGGCAAGTCCATTGCATTTAGTAAATAAAAAGGATGGCACATTAAGACCATGTGGCGATTACAGGCGACTCAACGCACAGACAATACCAGATCGATATCCAATTCCTAGAATTGAGGACTTTAATCACATCCTGAAGGATAAAAAAATATTTTCCAAGATAGATCTTGTAAAGGCATATTATCAGATACCTATTGCTGAGGAAAACAAAGAAAAAAAACTGCCATCACCACCCCATTTGGCTTGTACGAGTTCAATACTATGAGTTTTGGACTGAGGAATGCTCCTTCAACCTTCCAACGTTTCATTACTGAAGTACTGTATGGACTCGACTTTGTTTTCCCGTATCTTGATGATGTACTTGTTGCCTCATCTACTGAAGAGGAACACAGTGAACACCTAAAAAAGGTATTTGAAAGATTCCAGCAATGTGGACTTCGAATAAATGTTTCCAAATCAGTGATGGGAGCTGCCCAAGTTGAATATTTGGGATTTCTGATCACTGCAGAAGGTTCTCGGCCATTGCCAGAAAAAGTTCAAGCTATCTTCAACTACAAACTACCAGAAACTATTCATGACCTGCGGACGTTTCTGGGCATGATAAATTTTTACCGAAGATACCTAAAGGATGCTGCTAAGACTCAAGCACCTCTACATGAACTGTTAAGAGGAGCGAAGAAGAAAGACCGCAGAAAAGTGCATTGGACTGATGACACCAGGAGAAGCTTCGAAAAATGCAAAACTGACCTTGCCGAAGCTGCTCTTTTATCATTTCCAAGATCTGGACTACCCCTATCACTTTGCACAGATGCATCAGATTTTGCTGTGGGCGCAGTACTCCAGCAATTAGAAAACGAGAGTTGGAAACCAATAGCTTTTTACTCAAAGAAATTAAATGAAACACAAACAAGGTATAGTACCTATGACCGAGAACTATTGGGAAATATACCTTTCAGTGAAACATTTCAAACACCTGCTGGAAGGGAATGATTTTGTTATATATACTGACCACAAGCCTCTAACTTTTGCATTTAAGCAAAAAAATGAAAAAGCATCACCAAGACAACAACGACAACTTCAATACATTTCAGAATTTAGTTGTAACATTCAACATGTATTGGGTAAAGATAATGTTGTTGCAGATGCCTTATCCAGAATTGATTCAATTTCTGAAATCAACTTTGAGGAAATTGCAGAAGAGCAAACTACTGACGAAGAGTTGCAAAAATTATTGCACAACAATTCTCTAAAATTTAAACCTTCGACATTGCCATCTGGAAAAAAACTTTGGTGTGACATCTCAACACAAAAATTAGGCCTTACATTCCACAAAAATTTAGGTTTCAAATATTCCAACTAATTCATGGCTTAGCTCACCCTGGTATTAAATCTACAGTAAAACTGATGACTGAAAAATATGTCTGGTCAGATATTAAAAAGCAAGTCAGAGAATGGGCAAAAGCTTGCATTAGATGCCAAAAATGTAAAGTCAGCAGGCATACAAAATCTAAATTAGGAGAATTCGAACAACCAGATGAAAGGTTTAGCGTAGTTCATATAGATCTCATTGGAAAACTACCACCTTCAGAAGGGATGCAGTATTGCTTAACCTGCATTGACCGATTCTCTTGCTGGATGGAAGCAATTCCTATACCTGAAATAACAGCTGAAATAGTTGGGAGAGCATTTTATGAGAAATGGATTTGCAGGTTTGGAGTACCTGCCAAATTAGTCACAGACCAAGGTCGACAGTTTGAGGCAGAACTATTTAGAAGCATAGCTGCAATATGTGGTGCTAAAGTAGCCCACACAACACCTTACCACCCTCAATGTAATGGGAAAGTTGAACGTTTACATAGGACCTTGAAAGGTGCTATAAAAGCTCACAACAATATTAGGTGGACAGAGTCATTACCCACTGTGATTAGGTTAGGTTTGAGAGCTGCCATAAGACCTGACATTAGTTACACAATTGCACAGATGGTCTACGGTACTTCCATTAAATTACCTGGGGAATTTTTTGATCCCCCTACTATTAACATCGATCCACAGAATTTTGTTGCCAAATTACAGCAGCACATGGCAGAGCTAAAGCCACTGAAGTCTCCTAGCAACAGGAAGCAAAATATCTTTGTGCATAAAGATTTGAAATCCTGTTCCCATGTGTTTATTCGTATCGACAGAGTTAAAAAAGCATTAGAACCACCATATGAAGGACCATATACTGTACAAAAAAAGTATGATAAGTATTTCACAATCTTAATCAAAGATAAAACAGTTAATATCTCTGTAGATAGACTGAAACCTGCCTATTTGTTAGCAGTGGACAATCAAAATGAACAAACTAGTGTTGGAAAAAAAAAATGAGATTTCAAATTGGAAAGAACTTTCCCAATGCCTGATGAACAATCTACTACCAGCTGTGGCAGAAAGATAAAAAAAAAACCAGTAAGATTTAGAGAATAAACAAAATAGCAACTATTATGTATGTAAGTGTTAAAGTTTGAAATTCCTTTCACTTATTACTAGTAAACAGTTATTAAAAATTAGTAAATTTGAAAATCACCATTTATAAAAATGTATCTAATTGATTAAATATATACTTGGTAATAATTCTCTTAGTAATGCAATTCATGTACATATAGTGAAAAAGTTATAGTAAACACTGCTTTAAATGTTGTAGATATGCTTATAAAATGACAATGTATGTTTATTCCTGGATTTTAGAATTGAAAATTGACTCTTAATTGGTTATATATACATGTATGATTTTTATGCTAGTATTGTGAAATTTAAATAATTATTCTCTCTCTCTCTTCTACTATCCTGATATAACCTCATCAGTAAGTTGTAAGCATAAGTAGAATTGTGTGTAATTTCATAACAGCGAGAATCTAAATCAAACAAAAGCTTTGTAAATAAAAAGAAATTAAAGAGCATGATGTAAAATTTTCCATATACATTCTCGCATTCAAATTAATGTATGTTATACAAAGTTCAACTTTATGTCACAAATAATTATTCATTACTACTGTTTTTTACATTGTCCACAGAAATTCTCTCATTAGTATTACAATTTGGGGGCATCTCATCTCTTAAATGTGTTATAGAATGTGTTTTTTTTTCATTGGAAAGTATGTATTTTAACAAAATTATTTATCTATTATGTATTTAATAGTGAACATAAAATTTTCAGGATATCAATATAAATACATGTGTTAGCATCAAATTCTATGTTTATAAATAAATATGTGTTAGCATCAAATTCTATGTTTATAAATAGATATGTGTTAGCATCAAATTCTATGTGTAGAAATAATATGTGTTAGCATCAAATAAAATGTGTATAAATAGATACTGTTTTGCATAAAAATGCTCAATTGTGGTAAATGGATTGTATTAGCGATTAACTGAGTTATAATTAATTATGTGGTGAATTGTAACTAAAGTTTTCTGGTATTCTTTCTTGTAAATAGGAAGTTTTCTGTATGTTATATATTATAAAATTACCCATTGTGTATGTAAATATGAAAATTGATTTTTTTTAACACTATTCGATTTGATATGTTTCACAATAGTCAAAAAATTAAGGTGTTGTCATTGCAGAGTAACTAGAAATGTTTTTTTAATGGCATGTTAACTTTCATTGGAATATGAATGATTTTTTTTCGCAAAATATTTATGTACTTTTTAGTTTCCCACGTTCAAATATTGACTGAGTTTTGTGTATTTGCAAAAGCATTCTGTAGTTTATTCTTTTTTGAGTTATTGAATATCTTATATGTACTCTTTTTTGACTTTGTTTAAATTTGATTGTTGTTCAGTATAAATATACATTTAAAGTAATTGCTGAACATTTTAGTTGTATTTTTCCACGTATTTTTTATGAAACACAGGAAGGTAGCTGTGTTTAAATATTTTAAACTTGTAGCATATTTTGTGCATTAAGACTTCTGTAGCAATCCTGTAGTAGTAATTTGTGTTGTGTAATGTAATGATTAGTAATAATTGTGTTAAAAGCGGTTTAATTTGTAAAAAAAAATGAAATTATAATCTGTTTAATAAGTCTGAAACTGTCCCTGCCATATATATTTTTTTCTTGTATCGTAACTTTGTTACTGGCAAGGGAGTAATGTAAAGGACAGTTTTTGTAGAGATTTTCTCTCGCTAGATGGCTGCACCTGTCGAATCCGCTAAACGTGATATTGGCAAGATAGAAATTAATTCTATTCAAATAAATGTTAAACTTAAATAATAATTGTTAAACTTATTTTATATAAATGCATTTAATTTCTGTTAATTTTAAAATGATTTTCATAATTTTTTATATTTGTTACGTGTGTAATCCTATCGATTGTATTATGCTTAACTGCAACGTAACTGTATTAAATACTAAAAAACGTGGCATTTCTGTACAACGTGTAGATCTAGCTTTGCCGCCGTTGGAATGAACACGCAGAATAAAATTCCAGTAGATTTTGATAAAGTTTAATGTTTAAATTAAATGAAAACTCAACACACTTGAGTATTATTTAGAGTGCTATGAAACAAGCACCTAATAAGTTCTACATGATCACAACATTTTAGTGCATGAATTTAAAATGGCTAAAGATAGAGTGACTAGCGATAATTACAAGGTAGTGATACACCCAGATCGTGTACCACGTGGTAAATACGAAAGACGATTCAATGCCCCAACCACAAATGAAATAGCTGCCGTAGTAGTTAGTAGTGAACGAACTGCGTCTCGGAACATCGTTATTCAGACGCACGATGGTCGACTTACCAGAGTTCCGGACACTCATAGATTTTATGATGCTCTCGCGCGAGTACCCGATAATTTTTTGGAAAGGACAAGAGGGATACAGTTTGATATTCCTCAGATAAACCCATTTACAAAACAACCCATACCAAATAAAAAAGTGCCATGCAAAGACTTTTATGCATATCATATGATGGTACGTCGCAACAATTTTAATTTATTGCTTCGATGTAGACTTCTCTTTTATCAGTTTTTGGTGGACATGTAAGTCAAAGTGGAGAGTGAGCGCTTAAGGTTTATTGCCTTAAACCAAACGAAACTGCGAGCAGAAAATTACATACATTTACAAGACGCGATAAGGAATGATGCGGATTTAGATCCAAATAGCTTGGGTCAAATGGTAATTCTCCCGTCATCATTTGTAAATAGCGCGAGATATCTTCATGAATACACGCAGGATGCGTTCACATACGTGCGTAACTACGGGAGGCCTGATCTGTTTATTACAATGACATGTAATCCCGCCTAGCCAGAAATCAAAAGAGATCATTCCAGGTCAAAATTCAACGGACAGACATGACTTAACAGCCAGAGTATTTAAAGTAAAAGTTCAAAAATTAGTTGCTCTACTTACAAAAGGTAAAATATTTGGTGATATGAAGTGCTTCATGTACTCAATCGAGTAGCAAAAAAGAGGTTTGTCTCACGTGCACTTACTGCTGTGGTTGATGGAAAAATTACGCCCAAGCCAAATTGACGAAATCATAAGTGCGGAGGTATCAAACCTAGAAACTGATTGGAAGCTATATAATACTGTAACCAAAAATATGATTCACGGTCCCTGTGGTGCACTAAATCCGTCATCACCATGCATGAAGGAAGGAAAATGTACCAAAATGTATCCAAGGGGACTTTTAAAAGATACTAAAACCAACGACAAAGGCTATCCTCTGTACAGGCGTAGAGCACCAGAAGATGGCAGTCATACGTTAGCTCAAAAAAATCCGAGGTGCAATACAGGAAATATTGGTTGACAATAGCTGGATTGTCCCATATTCTCCTCTTCTCTCTAAAATTTGTAATTGTCATATAAATGTAGAGTTCTGAAATACGGTAAAGGCGATAAAATATATTTGTAAATATATAAACAAAGGTAGCGACTAGGCTATTTTTAACATCCGACAGCAAGGTAATGTTAATATTGATCCGAGAGATGAGGTGCAAACATTTCGAGCTGGTCGATATGTTAGTAGTAACGAAGCAGCGTAGGGAATATTGGGTCTGCCTCTGCATGAGAGACACCCAATAGTCATTCATCTGGCGGTACATCTGCCCAATGGAGAGCGGATTTTTTCACTGAGAACAATTTTAGAGAGAGAGAATGGCCACACCACCTAAGACGACACTAACTGCATTTTTCTTGCTTTGCCAAAATGATGCGTTTGAAAAAACATTACTTTATGTTGACGTACCCGCTACTATACATGGAACGTATCGTTGAAAGAATGGAAACGTCATGTACAAGGAAGACATGTCAACGGCTGACCAGGTGTGAAGGCAGGAGATGCTCTTGGACGCATTTACACAGTGCACGTTAGTAACTTCGAATGTTACTGTTTGCGAATGCTGCTGAACGTAATACAGGGCCCCACTAACTTCTTGGATCTAAAAACAGTTGACAGCCAAGAATTTGAAACTTTTCGTCAAGCGTGCAAGAAGTTGGGGTTGTTGAAAGATGACAACCACTGGGATGCCACAATGGAAGAGGCCGTACTGTGTCTCGCTCTCCATCGTAAATAAGAGAGCTATTTGCAATATTGATATGCACTTGCGGTGTATCCAATCCACTTCAACTATGGGATGAGTATAAAGTTGCGTTATCTTGGAGGGATATCTTGCACAGATTTGAAAAGATGGGTCAAGTCAGCAATGATCTATGCTTCAATGAAGCGCTGATACATATAGAGGATAAAATAATAAGGATTTCCGGAAAGAAATTGTCCGACTTTGGTATGCCCACACCACAGCGTCGAGGGGAGCTGTCGACCGATTTGATCAAGGAGCTAAGCTACAATATCGCATTATTAGATACTCAGGTCAGCGAAACTGAGACACGCCTACTACCCGAGCAAAAAGATATTTATAACAAAATATTACAACGAGTTAAGCTTGGTGAGGGCAGTCTTTTTTTTCTTGATGCCCCGGGCGGTACAGGTAAAACCTTTTTACTTAATTTTCTTCTAGCGAAAATTCGTAAGGACCGTAATGCGGCATTAGCTGTGGCTTCCTCTGGAATCGCTGCAACATTACTGAGCGGTGGACGGACGGCATACTCGGTTTTCAAATTACCTCTTAATCTGGCAAGCGAAGAAACCCCAACGTGCAACATCAGTAAGAACAGTGCCCGCGGCGCCCTGTTGCAACAATATAAGCTGATCGTATGGGACGAGTGCACTGTCACACAAACGCGCCATCGAAGCGCTTGATCGCTGTCTACAAGACATTCAAAACAATCGAAAGTTGATGGGTGGTGTGGTAGTGTTATTGGCAGGGGATTTTAGACAGACTTTACCCGTTATCGAGAGAGGCACTGCAGCAGACGAAATTAACGCATGTCTTAAAGCATCGTATCTGTGGATCAAAGTTGAAAAGCTTTATCTTACCACTAACATGCGAGTCCAGTTATTCAGCGATGTTGAGTCAGGAGCATATGCTCAAAAACTCCTAGAAATTGGCGAAGGCCATCTAGACCCCGACCAAGAAGATATGGTTCTTTTCACACACCAATTTTGTCACGTTGTGGAGTCGGAAGACGAACTCATTGATCAAGTTTTTCCGAATGTGCAACAACATATTCTCGATGAAAAATGGTTGTGTGAAAGAACTATACTGGCACCGAAAAATGTAACTGTTGGGAAAATAAATAAAAAAATCTTGGGCGAAATAGCCAGCGAAACATCAGTGTATAACTCCATCGACACAGTCATGTCATCTGATGACACTACGAGCTATCCAGTGGAGTTCCTAAACTCTTTGGATTTATCTGGGGTGCCATCACGTAAGTTGGAATTGAAGGTAGGTGTACCCGTTTTGTTAATGCGCAACTTGGATGCGCCAAGATTATGCAACGGTACTCGGTTGCGAATCACCGAACTAGGAAGGCATATTGTGAAGTCCACAATCTTAACTGGAGAGGCCAAGGGAGAGACAATGTTCTTATACCACGCATCCCAATAACTTACCATTTAATTTTAAACGCCTGCAGTTCTCATTAAAAGTTGCATTTTCAATGACTATCAACAAATCGCAAGGCCAAACCTTAAAGGTAGCAGGCATACATTAAGGCTCGCCATGTTTTTCCCACGGCCAGCTAGCTCTACGTGGCTTGCTCAAGGGTTTCTGAATCGCAAAATCTGCATGTTTATGCTGAACGAAAATAATCGTTTAACATAGTTTATAGGAGTATATTGCAATAGCTACCTATAACTTTTTTTTTATTGTGGCATTAAAAAATTCAAAGAAAACAGTTTATTGCTTTATTTACTAATCTATGGATTGTTTTTTCCCAAGATTTCATTTATCTTATCATTTGCATGTTAATAAAAAATAGTAGAAGACAAAGCTGTTTTCTTCAAGATATCTTAAAAATAACGAAAAAAATCCAAACTAGAGCCCTTTATTTTCTGCACAATTTATACATAAAAGGGGGGTATTAATGTGTACCCTAACCAAACAAAGAGTAATATATTACTGATTCATAAATAATTATGAGCGAGAGTTGACAGTTTATCAAGGATTCCATGGTAAACCTGTGTGTTAAGCACACTCTCATATTAACAGGGTCTGAACTTCATACATTATTTTGATTTGATTTATTATTAACGTCGCACTGTTTAGCTACTCGAGGGCTTTTGGCGACGGACCACGTAATTTTGAACCATGGTCAAGTGACGTGGACGACACTTGAGCTGGCACCCCCCTCTCCTAACTACCACACCACACCAACGGGAGGACGTTTCAGCTCTCGACAGATTTAACGTGCATCGCTGCCCTACACGGCGAGTCTTTAGTGGTACTGGGCTTGAACTCGTGACAAGGCAAGCCACGGTCCGATACCTATACCACTCGGCTACCGCGGCCACATGCATTATTTTGAAGATATGTTCGAGGATGTGGTTTCTATATAATTGAAAATGGGGTACCTACTTAGAAATTATGGTTAACTTTTGTTTAAAATGAATATTGTTTCTTTGGAAATGATTGCAACCATCAGATATTGATTCAATAAATATAAGAAATGTACATTTTTAAAATACATGTTTTCTAATATTTTTAATTAAAAATTTTATGTATGAACATAAATAATAAGAACATATTATGGTTTTAAAATATTTTTACTGTAGTACATTCTGTCAATGCACTAAATTTAAAACCAGTGGCTTTTAGCCTATTTATAAGCTGAAATTTTAATTTCAATTTATTCAAGTAAAAACGCTTTACATATGAGACAATGTTACTTTTTTTAAAAAAGTTAGAATTAAACTGATTTCAGCTTTCATTAATTTCTTTTTAATTTTTCTAATTCAAAAGAACATATAATTCAACAAAGCTCCAATGAGAGTTTAAAACTAAAACCGAGTGATTATACTCGCACGCTTTTGACCAGTGAAGTTCAGATTTCAATCAACTGAAGGTCCATTATGCAGAATAATGTGATGGCTACTGCAAATTAAATGAAATTAGATTTTGAAGTCTTGCATAGTGTGGAGAAGTATCAGAGAGAGTAGTTTATTATCCTTGTCATTTGAGTGTGATTTGAAATAATGAAGTTCATCAATAATTCAAAATAATAAAAAAATAATTTTTTGTTTCATATTAAAACAAATTAAACATGAAATCTTTACGTAATACAGAAGGAAGTTTCCAGGAGATCAGATGTGCTAGTTCAGAGTTCCATTGTGTTGCTCTAGTTCGGGATAAATCGAACACCATACTGTAGAAAAAGTTTTTGAATTTGGAGGGCTAGTCTCTCATCTAATAAATAAAAGAATGTACTGGATTGAGGTAGCATAAATATTTATAGAAATACTGCTCTAATGTAATACTAACACATTTAAAACACACATTCACTTATATAAACACCTGTATTCTAAAACTACATTTCAAACTAGAAATATTTCTAAAATTCAGAATTTTGCTAATAAAAATTTAAACAAATATTTCAAAATAAAATGTATTCCTACAAAGCCCAGAAGATAATCATACATTTTATAGATTTTAACTTTCATTAAAGTAAAATTTTGCAGAGAATATATTCATCAAAAATAATATTGAATGTGAAAGATAATTACACACACACTACTAAATATGCTATTATAATTTCTTTAACATTATTATCTTTTAGTGAATACTTTTCCATTATAGAACTTCATAACAAAAATAGAGCTGTTTTAAAATAAATCCATACAAAAAATACTTCATATAATTTTATTTGGAAGAATCTACAAATATTTGCATTTTGTTACATATATATATATTACAACAGTTTAGTGATGATGATCTAAAACAAACTTTAATCCACAATAGCCACAAGCTTTTGGACCTGGTTTATCCTAAAATAAAATATTATATATAAATAGATAGGAAAAATTACGATATATATTGAAGTGGTTAAAGTGTAGAATAGGGAAGCAACTTTTTATAAATATTTAAGCAATTTTTTTATCTATATTTTATTTTTAATGCAAAATTCATCATTGTAAATTCTCGAAACACCTATTGCTAAAAATGACTTGATAAAATGCATTAAGGAACTAGAGACAAAACTACATTGTTATAATAGTTCTACATTAAATTATCCATTCCTTTCCATACCTCAGACTGAAAGATTCTTAGATAAGAAAAGTTAACTGAATTACTAATTATTCAATGAAAATATATTTTAAAAGGTCTTAAACACTATTAAATATATAAACAGACAACAAATAGCAAGGGGAAAGAAACATTTCTTTAACTGGGCCCAACAATTACAATTAATGCTCTAATTTTAACATTGTGTATATTAAAATAATATGACATGTTTAATAACTATTTGTTTTAATAAAAAAAATGCATGATTTCAATCAGTTACATACATGAAACTGCTAAATACCACTAAGATTTGATATATCTTTATTAAAAATGCTCCCTTTTACAACCATGATTAATTTCATAAGAAAAATCCAAACTGTTCAATTATTTATCCATGTTTTCTACACTTTCAATTCTCCTTTTTTCAGCAATCTTCAATCAACTAAGATATTAAGATTACGAAAGATACGATAATTTTCTTTTCAGAGAAAGTGTTTTATCTCATTACTGGATATCTAATTACCTTTGAAAGCACTGAAAAGTACAATACACAATAATATCTAAGACACACACATATGCATTTAGAAACTATAACTCAATTATTTCTAAAATATTAAGATTTAATTTCTATTGTACAACAAAAATGGACATGAAGTAATATTTCTAGCATCAGAATATAAAACGAAAACATAAGCCTTGACTAAAATAACTACAAATGAAATTTGTATTTGTTACAAATAATCAATCCAAGATTATGATGAAATTATATAAACTAAACTAAAGTTTAGTAAAATAAAAGGTTAGTAAAATATTTTAGTTAAAGTTTTTAATCTGTGGGTGGCTTTAAAAAGGGGCTGGAATGTAGATTAGAATATCCCTTGGATTGAGCAATGTTTTTCAAATACAATGAAATGCTGACATTCCAATACGATCATGTGTTCTCTATACTTAATTGCTATTCATTATTTAAAATTTGCAAGTGTTTTTTTTTAAAAGACTGACAATTCTTTTTAGAATAAACATTCCATTGAGATTTTTTTATATATATAAAAAATTGCCTTCAGTTGTTTATGCCTAGATTTTTAAGTTCAGATTTAAGTCTTTCATCCTGTAGTGTCTGGTAATGAAAAGATCAGATGATGGATGATTTAATGAGTTGCCTTAGCATAGGTAGAACAGCTTGGAAAAATAAACAGAGTGAGTGTAATAAAGATTTTGAACATTTTCACCTTCTTAAATAGATGTAAAATTATTTAATCTATAATATATTTTAATCATGGTGCAATAATTAACACCATAAACTAAGACTTATCATTCCCATTCCTTTTCCAAAATGATTTTTAGAGCACAAGGGAAAAATATCTGTTATACAATGATGCATTGCTTTAAAGGTTTAAACTTAATTATCAAATATTCAAATTGCAAAAATGACAAGTATTTGATTAAGAAGAATTTGACTATTGAATTTATTTGCAAATGTTGCAAGAAAGGAATGAATAAGCATCACATTAAGAGGTCTGTGAGAAAGAATAGTTGAAGAAAATAAATTAGATATGATTTAAATTTAAATGAGAATGAATATGTGAATTCAAAAAGCCACACTATGATTTCATTTCTTTTGAGAAAACTTTACTCAGTGGCGCAACAGCTCATGACGCCAAGGCCCACTGTGCCCTTCTCAGTATATGTGACATTGGGCCCTGAGGTACATGAGCCGGTTAGGAGGTCATTCTGACACGAAACCCCCAGTGTTAAGTTCCCAAGCAAGCTTGATACTCATTTATCGATCCATTACACGGATGAAAGGCTGAGGCGACCTTGCCCAGCCCAGGTTTGAACCTCAGACCTGTGGGGTTGAAGCACCATGCACTACCACTCACCCACTGGGCTTCTTTTGAGATAACTGTCTTGGAATACAAACTTCTTGAATACAACTAAAACTCAATTGCCTTCTTTGAGATTCAATCCCATAATAAATTGCAGATTTCATATGGAAAAGGATGTGCAAAAACAGCAGTTTAACCCCTTCGGGACGGGCAGTGCAAATATGCATTCTTCATGGACGCATCTCATGGCCGGGCGGTGCAAATGTGCATTTTATAAAGGTGCTGTGGTAAGCCGGGCGATGAAAATATGACTTTTCAGCTGGAATGTTTTTTAATGACCACTAGACGGCACCCTATATCCATTATGTTGAAACTAAACATAGCTAGAGTAGCCTGGCCTTCAGTTTGTTTATATTCTTCCTGGATTTGATATTTTGCTTATCAGCTGTGACAAGGGAAGGGATAATCGAAATGTAAGCAAACAGCTCGTAAAATTTCTACTTGATATAAAACATTCGTGTTTCTAATAACTCTCCCAATGCTTTTTTATTTTCTTTTTCTTCACAGTGTGGAGTGTTTTAGGGTTTTAGCATCAGTTCTGTTAGTTTTTGTTGCTTTCAGATATATTTCGTGCACTTTTCTTATTTCAAAATCGTTGACTTCGGGTTATTATTTTATTGTTTTGAAGGCATTTTCCTTTCCTTAATATGAACAAAAAGGGTGAAAAAAGTCAAAGTGTATAGTCACAAACCGTGTGTAAATAAAAAAAAAAAACGTAACTACTAACATTTTATCCTTGAAAATCATACAATGTAGGACTTTACGTTTCTCCATCCTTCGAGATTTTCCACACTCAATCTTCCTTTTAATTTTGCTATTTCTTTTTGCAAATAATTTTTGTCGTAATTTTTTTTATTAATTTGAAAGTGTATTAATGTGTTTTGTCAATGAAAATTTTGGAAAAAATTTAATAGTGCTTACGAAATTTATTTCCCAAGGTAAGTCATATTTTTTTTTATACAATTTCATGTAAGTTAAAGGAAAAACGTTATTACATTTTAGTTTTAATGTAATTGACAACTTGTGTAATGATCTAAAGGGGTACCAAAAATTACGACGTTATGACTGAAATTTTATTATTTATGCTTTATTTTCTTAAGTTAGGCTTAGCGACGAAAATGCCCCATCCTGAAGTGCAAGTCCTTATGCATTCACCCCCCCTCGTCCCTAGCGAGCATCTCATAGAAAATTGCCCCGTCCTGAAGAGGTTAATGAATAGTATTGTATCTTTTTAGGTGATCTTAAAAAAAAAGCTTTATTTTTTTATTGAAATAATTAAAATTCTCGCAGAAAGTAAGTCTTTATTTAGAATTAGTTTAATTCTTATTTCTTAATGTTAAAATGATTCATTAATTTACAAAATTCCAATAAATTCTACTATTCTCTTTTACAAACTTTGAAAATTGCATTTTCTATAATTATTTTGTTTTGAATTTTCTGTTTGTTAACTGTAATTAACTATCGATACATATTTATAGTGGTCACCAAAAAAAATTGCCAAGGGATACACTATAATTAACATTATAAGTATGTACCCAAATGGTACTTATGTCCATCGATTATTTTCACCAAATCAAAAAACCTCCACCAAATGATACGATATATAGTCAATAATGTAGAAAACCATATGTATGCATGCTTACACAAAATAACCTTGTTTGTAAGTTGTTTTATTTTTCTTCTAATTTTTTTGGCAGAAAATTATTATAATTTTGGAATTACCTTGTAAGAAAAAGACATGCAGTGGATTATATTCAGTTACAGGATCATTCCATTAAAGAGAGTATGTTAGTGGATTCAATTTCACCATTTAAATAATTTTGCCACCCTGAATAATGTAGCTGTTAGTACAGGGGTCAGCAACCTATGGCACACAGTACAATTCTCAGTGGCACTTTGCACCATTCTATAAATTTATCAATTTTTGAGTAGATGGAAGTTGATAATTTTGAAATGAAGCTTGTTCAACTAACATCTTTATAATTATGGAAAGCTGTAACCCCCCGTAGTTTAAACTCTTCTCATATGAACAGTAGAAAGACTATCGCGCCCTCTAGCGGCTAGAACAATCTTCAGTAATGGCCAAGCTTCGGAACTGTAAGGACGTACGAGCATGCGCTCCGATCCCTTTCAATTCTATTGTAACTGTTAGTTCTCTAGTTATGTATGTAAATGTTTGTTTTCTCTAATAAACGTGTTTAATTAACTAGTGGACTTAATTAAGAACCCCTTCCCCGCGTGTCCCTTTATTACATTGGGTCACACCCCTTATAAAGCAATATTTACAGAATAACAAAAAAATCTGAAAGACAACTTGAACGATAAATCAAAAGCTAAAAGGATGTTATTAATGGAGATATTTAATTGTTAGAAGAGAAAAAATTGCATGTACTCTGCTTTCCACTTTTGGTTCTACATATCCATGAGAACTCATCTTTTCTCACATTAAAAATATTTTCAATCCCCAAATAAGTCATTTAACAACTGAATGTGCATAATCTTGTCAAATTGAAAGTCACACAATTTACCTTTGATATTGCAATATGAAGAGAGCAGTACAGAGACAAGGTTCATATCGAAATATATACTTTTTTTATTTAATTAAATTGAAAAGGAATACCTATATTTATGCTGTTTATTTCATATTTCAATAATGTATTTAAAAGAGATACAAAATAAATAATGTATGAACAGTTTTAATTTTTTATTTATGTTGTAGGAAATTTTGTATTTTTCTGTTGTTCATTTATATAATAATAACCATCTTTAAATGATGCAAAATTACTATATAATATACCAAGAACCAGCTTTCATCTCATACATGATCACACAATACCTAACACAGCTTGATTACTGGTTCACCAAGTGGAAAATGGCTATCAACACTTCAAAAACAGAAGCCATATTTCTCCCTAGATTCAAAAAAATCACCAGATGTCAACATAAGAGAGAATAGAATCCCCTGGTCTAACCAAGTTAAATATCTAGGAATTATACTTCATAAAACTCTCACTTTTAAACAACATGAAATTTTTATACAAGAAAATTTTTTAAAAGCTGCACATAAACTCTACCCCGTAATTTCCAGAAAATCAAAATTAAGCATTAGAAACAAAATGTTTATCTACTCCCTGATCCTGACCTATGCTTCCCCTATTTGGGGACATGCAGCAAAGACTCATATCAATTATTTAGAAAGTGTGCACAAAGTTTAATTGTCAGGCAAATTCATAATGCTCACTGGTTTATGAGGAATGTAGACCTCAGAGCTGCGAGTAAAATACCCACTATTGGACAAAAGATAAGGAGAAATGCTACTATCTTCTTTAATAAAATTGACAATTCTGACAATAAATCGATCACTAGCATCGAAAAATATATTCCTGATCTTAATTTCCACAGACTCAGATCAATCCTAATTGATTCTGCTTTTCTTTAATTCCTAAATATGTTCTCTTTTACCTATATTATCTTTCTTTTAATTTTATTCTTAAATTATTTCCATTTACTACTCAATGATTGGTTGAGCTTCTCATATAAACTTAAGCCAAATGTACTGAAATGGTTAGGGTACTTTTGCACAATGAAATCACATTATTCAGGCTTAAAACTTTTGCTGAGAACGTAAATTTCTCATATAAATCCGCCTTGAAATGTAGAAATGTCAGAAATAGTCTAGAAAATTTTTAAATAACGAAAAATACATATATCCTTGCTTCCAGAATTTTTTGACGCCATATTTGGCAAGCTTTATAACAAAGTCAGCAGATGGCGCCACCTGTATGCAATCTACGTACAAAAGTTTTAAAATGTTACTTTAGAATAAAATTACCGGATAAACTTCTTAAATACACATTAATAACACTATATTTTATGAAAAAGAATATTTTGCTACACGAATAACGACTTAAATCACTTCAGAAACACTAATTTTGCTTTTTTACGTGAAAAAATGGGTTTTTTAAAAAAAAAGTAACCCTAAACTATACGTCAAGAAACCACTCCCCATGACATCCTTTCGAAAAGGCCAGGGTCAAGTGACCTTGAGATCAGCTGACTGTTAGTTTTTGCTTGAATTTTAGAATGACCGGAAGAATTACTTGCACACGTCAACTGTGGAAGGGGTGGGGGGGGAGACTATATTTTTAGCACTGATAATGGGGTTATTCCGCAAAAGTCCACTTCAGACCACATCGACAATCTAGATATGGGATGGAGGAACGCTTCGCGTTCGATTTCCCAGAGACATCCAGCGTAGTTTTATTCCGCAAAAGTGGTCTTCAAACTTTTTCTACTCACAGAACCCCAAAAACACGGGTGCCCGACCTTTTTGAGAAGAGTGCCCCAATTTGATAAAAAATAATTATGAGTGCCGCTTCCAACATTTCCATCAAACAAATATGGAAAAGTAAAAAAAAATGCTACTTATAGGCTTATTATGCAATTTTTATGCAAATAGAACATTTTTTTTTATGCAGGAAATTTAAAAATAAGATGAAGTGCAAATTTATATAGGTTTTATTGTTAATAAACTTTTTACCGGTTCAATTGAGTTAAGTTAGGTACAAAATAAAAATGAGTAACTTGAAAAACCTTTAATTTTAAATAATTATTAAACAGTTAGTATTTACTTAATGTGGTTTTTGAATTCTTTTTTTTACCATGTCATCTATATTAGGATTAACTTTTGCAGATTGTGACGAATCTATACGGAACTTTATCACTAACCTTCTGAACCACCTTTTTAGGGAAATTTAATTCCCTACCTATTTCCAATCAACTCCAAAAAGCGGACAGGATTCCTTGTTATGTAGATTAGATTCAGTATTTAAGTCAAACGAAATAGTAAAGTTAGAGCAGTAGGAGATAGACATTGAAACATAGAGTTATAGTGATTTTGAATTGAAACCTTATTGTTGAAGATAATTGAATCTCATGAAGAATTGAGATTCCGAATGGTAAATATAAAATTGTATTTAAAGTCTCATTAAGGTTTTAAGAGTGAGATTAAAGTTATATGTTCAATAAGAACATTATTAAATATAATTCTGGGACACAATGCCCCAACGTGGGGCATTGTGAAGATCTCTCGGGACCTCACTTTGAGAACAAGAATAATTTTGAGTCACAAAAGAACCAGTAGCCATTTTTATAAATAACTTTCTTTATTTGGTTATCTTTCCCAAATAGAATCAAAGACTTATTAACAATAATATTAATAATATTATGAGGTTTTAAAGATAATATCCTTTAAATTAACTCAATTAATTAATGATCTAATTAATTAATTTATTAAATAACGATCACGCAGAAATTACCACGATAAGAGATCCCAGAATTATATTTAATAATGTTCTTATTGAACATATAACTTTAATCTCACTCTTAAAACCTTAATGAGACTTTAAATACAATTTTATATTTACCATTCGGAATCTCAATTCTTCATGAGATTCAATTATCTTCAACAATAAGGTTTCAATTCAAAATCACTATAACTCTATGTTTCAATGTCTATCTCCTACTGCTCTAACTTTACTATTTCGTTTGACTTAAATACTGAATCTAATCTACATAACAAGGAATCCTGTCCGCTTTTTGGAGTTGATTGGAAATAGGTAGGGAATTAAATTTCCCTAAAAAGGTGGTTCAGAAGGTTAGTGATAAAATTCCGTATAGATTCGTCACAAGATGCTAACAAAATTAGGTTATTATAGGTGCACATCAGCTAGTTATGAGTAATATTTATTTTATTATGTTCATAGTAGAAAACATTTATTCACACACAAACATATTTTGATCCAAATTTTGAGACTTTTGTCTGAGACACTTCAATAAAATTGTAGAAATTATTTATTATGTATTCAAATTTCTTTTAATTTTTCAGTATGTCTTCGCGTGCCCCCGTTACAACTCCACCGGGCCACGGGTTGGCCACCACTGCCCTAGAACTAGAAGGTCTTTTTGTGGAACCCCTAGAACTAGAAAGTATTTTTGTCAAACCCTATTCCACTCACACTTTTTTGTAAAGGCAAAAAAAGTATTGTATCGATTATTTAAAATTTTAAACTACTTTTAATATAATTTACAAATTAATAATATTAATCTGTGATCCAGGTTTCACCCACCCATGCATTATGTATACTAACTATAATGTGTGCTTGATTTTTTCACACAAACCATTGGAAGTCTAAGCCCAATGAAATTAACTGCAATCACACACATTACATATTCTAATCTTAATTTATTTCTATCTTTGTTTTTGTAACCACTTATGCCAAGAAATATTTTTCACTTATGCACATTGTTCTGAATGGCATTAAAATGTTTAGAGGAATACTGAGTATTTTGCATGAATTTGCAACAAAAAATTTAAGAGTTTGGACATCAAATCTGTTGATAGGTCGATAAGTCATTACCTCTCCCTTATTGTAGGTGTTTTCCCAACAAATGTCAAAAGGTGCACTTTCCATTGGAAAACTATTTAGTTTTGTAAGACATTGAAATAACGAGTATACAATTATCTAGTGGAGAACCCAGAATAGTAAATGATAAAATTTTACAATATATTAGGTAATATATATAAATAAAACACATTTTAATATATATCTTTTATTATATTGAAATAAAAGTTCAAAAAGCATTGCAAAATAAAGTTATTATGTTGAAATAAAATTTTCAGTTTCTTAATGACAGGAATGAGCTTTGAATTCTCTTGAGGATACAAACTTCATAGAAAACATGAATCCATTTTGCATACACATTTATAATTTTTATTTCGATTTATTTATTGTGACTCGTGGAACCCCTGGGCATGTATCGTGAAATTCCAGGATTCCGTGGAACACAGTTTGAAGACCACTGTTGTGGAGTGTATACTTTCTTAGTGGGTAAAAAATCTGGAATAATCATTTTATGTTTAAAGTTGTTCCACAAAGCAACAAGAGGGTTATTGATCACAAACCTCGTAATTTTGACCCTCGGTCAAGTGAATTGATTTATATAAGAGTTACGATGTTAATCAAATATATTTTTCAATGACCACACAATTATTATAAATTTTGCACAATTATTAATAACATAAAAATACAACTTTTAATAAGGATTGAGTGAGTGAATATTAACGTCGCACTTTTTCGTTAATCGAGGACTTTTGGCAACCTATCTCCTAATTATGAACCATAACCAAGCGACGAGAATGATACCTGAGCTAACCCCCCCCCTCTACTAACTTCCACACCACACCAACTGGAAGAGGTTTGAACATAGACATGTGGCTGCGGTAGCTGAGTGGTTAAGGTATCGGATCGTGGCTGGCCTTGTCACGAGTTCGAGTCCATTATCACTAAAGACCCGCTGTGTATGGGAGCGATGCACGTTATATTTGTCGAGAGCTCAAACGTCCTCCCCTTGGTGTGGTGAGGTAGTTAGGAGAGAGGAGGTGCCAGCTCAGATGTCGTCCACGTCACTTGACCATGGTTCAAAATTACGTGGTCCGTTGCCAAAAGCCCTGGTGTAGCTGTACAGTGCGACGTTAATATTCACTCACTCACTATTCATTGTTCCTGTGTACGCCGAGATTCGAATAATTATGCATTCCTCGAATTCTGAATTATATTGTTGATAAAAGTGTCGCATAACAATACACCTGACATATTCTATGTTGTACATGTAAATGAAAATTCAAGTTTTAAGTCACACACTGTCATTGATTTTAATAACAATAATAATAATTTGATGTTAATGTCATTAGATAACAATAAGAGATTAGCTTCTATATAATATAATTGTAGGTTAAAACGATTTTTGTCTCAAAGAAAATTATAAGCTCCTTTCCTAATTCATTTCAAACATATTGTTTAATTTTTACGCAAGTGTGTGTTTGTGTTGGGTAACCAAATAACAGCTTCATTTAATGTAGTAACTCAGAAAATAGGCTACATTATGTGGTATACTGTTTAAGAAAATGTAGATGGTAGAAATGAATTTGAATTTATGAATTGCCTTATAAGAAACTCTCATCAAGAACATAATAAGTTTCAATACAAGTCTTTAAAAAGAAAACATCACTTTTCTGTGAAAATGGTCATTAGAGCACTTTTTCATAAATTGTTATTATCTTTTTTAACCACATTTCCATTTCTTATTTTATAAATTAATGTTTTTACTTCTGGTATTTATGAAAATACGACAAAACTGTGTGCTAAGAATTCCATTTCAGATGACATAAACTGGTTAGGGAAGCAACTGAGGACAAAAAAAGTATCTGGTGTCTCCCTCTTGGTCCCTCCACAATAGAGGGTGCAGGGAAAGAAACCGTTTTTACGACTGCTAAACCCGCTTGCCCTTCTTCACTGTTCAAAGACGAATATTGCTCATTGTACATTATGCAAGGAAATGCTTGTGCCTTCTAGCTGTTGATGTGTTTCCTTTAGCTGTTTGAAAGTAATTTCTACTCCTCAGAAAGATTTTTTTTTCCTTCTTTTTTTGTCATCCCAAAGAATCAGCTCTTTGGCTTCTTCATATTTTTAAAATCCAACAATAATTAATTTAAATCCTTTTTCTTAGACATGATCCATAAAAAGATAATTACCTACTTATCAAAAAAATTAAGCCTTAATCACGGAACAGCTAACCATGAATTGCAGTACCAATAGTGTCAAAGAGATGTATGACAATTAGACTTATTCTATGTAGAATATGTAAAGTAAAATTCAAATTTTGTTTCATACAGTTATTGATTTTAGTAACAACAATAATAATGATTTATTATTAATACCATTACATTGCAGTCAGAGATTAGCTCCTATATGATATAATTATAGGTTAAAACGATTTTTGTCTCATAGAAAATTACAAGCTATTTTACAACCTTCTTCAGTTGGAAAAAAACGTATTAAAAAATTAGAGATTTACAGACATTATTAGTTTCTGTTTGATGTCTTTACAAATTTTAAATGTGTTTTTCTCAGATTTTCATTTTGGAAGATATGAAAGGGTTTTCTATTCAATAATTTTTTTTTTTTTCTGTTCAAGATAATTTTGAAATTTTTGAAGATACTTATATATATATCTGTTCTATAAAAGTTTTATATAAATTTAGATCTGAGAACTCTAGCTAGTTTTTTAAAACATTTAAATTAATATTTTAAAAATGTTCATATTTCTTCCAGGTTTCCAAATTTAACAATATTCATGCTTTTTCTCGGATTATCTATAAGAACAATTATTAAAATTCAACAAGGAAACAGGTTTTCAATTCCATACCAACTTAAGGAACTGTAATAAAAAGGAAACTTAATTTGGAAATTAATTCGATGAATGTAATATAGTCGACCCTCCCCATTTTGCGAACCTCTATCTTCCGAATTTCTCTATTTCGTGAATTTCCTGAAACGAAGAACATTTTATGATTTTTTCGTCAAATAACCTCCAAACATTGTAGCTAAGTGCATTTTCCATTTATCGAACTATGGTTTTAAGTGGTTTTTAAACTATATTGAAAGATAAATCACCATTTCACGAAATTTTCCAAATAACGAATTTTTCTTCAGGTTTAGCGACGACTGTAATTTAGAGTGAAATTTTTGCCATAGTTTCATGCGTATCGGGAATAATAACATTAATTTGTAAAACAAGAAATAGATGTGTTTGAAAACAGAATTATACAAACTATTTGTGAAAAAATTGCTCTAGGTTATTTTCTTAGAAAAGTAACATTTTCTTGTGAAAGACACTTAATTGAAAATGATTATTTCCCTGATGAGTATTCTTACACAGCAATTTTAAATACAATTTGTATCTAAGATATGAGCAGAAAGAAATTTATTACATACCTATAAAAAAAATTGAATTAAATACACTAAGACAAATAAAAAAGATATCTCTACAAAAATAAAACTGGAGGCCTATCAAATCCTTCCTCTAAAAATTAAAACTTCTTTCTAAATCCCATCTTTATTCTTAACCCTATGGGCGATGTTTATGATACCCAAGAAAATATAGACGTACTTGTTCTCATTCACTCGTGGATATCCCAAAATATTTGCACAGATTTAAAAAAAAAAAAGACTGCGCACCCATTTCCGCGGCAATTCTAAAAGACAGCACTTTTACAAAAACTTTCTCTTTTTTTTGTTTATTTTACTGCAACTGTGCATGCATTCTGAAACCGAATATATCTGTCAATCCTTTCTTAATCACACCCCGTTGCTATAGTAACGAAGGGTTATCTTTTTACAAACATTATCACTTTGACGTCATCTGAGTTGCAAACAACGCCATCTGTTGGATAAAGGTGGTTTTTGAAACTATGGCCGTTGGCCTTAAATGCAAAAATAACTGGCCTCTAAGATCAGCCATTCACAGAAGCTTAACATTTAATCTATATATATAAAGGAGAAAAGCGACTCACTCACTCATTGACTAATCACGATATCTCCGGAACTATAAAACCCACAGGCTTGAAATTTGGTAGGTAGGTTCCCTTCATGGAGTAGACGTCAGCTAAGAACGGATTTCACAAAGTTCGAACCCCAAGGGGCGTTACGGGGGTTTAAGGGGCGTTATAGATAATTATTTCCATTACTAAACTATTAGATGTACAGTCGTGAAACTTGGCACACAGATTTCTTTCATAAAGTAGAGATTTTATACATAATGATTATTACAAAAATCGACCTCCAAGGGGCGTTGAGGGCACTCCAGGGGCATTATACATAATTATTTCCATTTTTCAGCTATTAGACGTACAGTCTTGAAATTTGGTAAGCGGACTCCTTTCATAGAGTACAGATCCTCTACAGAATGGGTTTTGTGAAAATCGTCTCCCAAGTGGCGTTGTAGAGAATTAAGTGGTGTTATAGGCAATTAACTCCTTTTCTAATCTATTAGGCGTAAAATCTCGAAATTTAGTAAGCTGATTCCATTCATTGAGTAGATTCGCAATAAGATGGGTTTTGTGAAAATCGTTTCTTAATTGGCATTGCGGGGGCTTAAGTGGACATATTTATTTTCATTTTTAAACTATTAGACGTACAGTCTTGAAATTTGGTAAGCGGATTCCTTTCATAGAGTACAGATCCGCTGCAAAATGAGTTTTGTGAAAATCGACCCCAAGTGGCGTTGTGGAGAATTAAGGGGCGCTATAGGCAATTAACTCCTTTTTTAAACTATTAGACGTAAAATCTTGAAATTGAGTAAGCAAATTCCATTCACTGAGTAGAGATCTGTCATAAGATGGGCTTTGTGAAAATCGTTTCCTAAGTGGCGTTGCGGGGGCTTAAGGGGCGTTATAGATAATTATTTCCATTTTTAAACTATTAGACGTAAAATCTTGAAATTGAGTCAGCAGATTCCATTCATTAAGTAGAGATCTGTCATAAAATGGGCTTTGTGAATATCGTTTCCTAAGAGGCGTTGCAGGGGCTTAAAGGGCGTTATAGATAATTATTTCCGTTTTTAAACTATTAGACGTACAGTCTTGAAATTTAGTAATCGGATTCCTTTCATAGAGTACAGATCCGCTGCAAGATTGGAAGATTGGTTTGGCACGCCACAGCTTCAAAGTTGACAACCCCTGTGTCATTTATTTAAAATTTAATTGCTGTTTTTCTTGTTATAAATATGATTAATTAATGAAATATAATTAAAATTTGTTATTTATTCAAACAAACTTTGGAAAAAGTTCTTCTAAATCTTCACCAATATTTACTGATTGACAGGAAAAAACATAAGTACCATGAATATTAGTATGTATTAGTACAATATCTCTAAAATACATACCAAGTTAATGTACACTTGAGGATGTCCTAAGGCTCCACCTCCTCCATTACAAGAAACTACTCGTTCTTTTACCACTTTGGGGGGAATTGAATTTATTAAATCAATAGCAAAATGAGGATTAACCTGTAAAAATAATTATTTCTATTTGGATATACTAAGTTTTTTTTTAATATATAAAATACAATGCAGATAAGAATTATGCAAAAAATATAAAAAGATAACATTCAAATTTCAGTTCAAATCAGACTAACAACACTAACAAAAAAAAGGGAACAAGTACTGTAATAGTACCCCGACAATTAACTTTTTTTGGTGACTAGTCACTTTGTGCTTAAACTCTATGTCAACTTATTGCAGTGTTAAGTATCATTTACTAATACATAAGGATGCGACCTAAGTACAAAAAAAAAAAACCCTAAAAAATGGGAACTTACCATAAAATCTGGTGTATAACGCCCACTTTTAGCACAAAAATAGGATCGAAAATTAAGGATGTGTGTTATATGATGGGTATAAAAACAATAGCTTTGAAAATAACAAAAGACATTAAAAATATATTATTTCTACACACATTAAAATACTGTTTATTTAAAATAAATGAGCAGTTCTAAGACACTTGTAGTTCTAGAAGTATAGTATTTTTTCAAGTCTGGGATAATACCTCAAATAAATGACTAGGAGAACACAAAAACTAGGAGAAACATGGCATAAATGTGTGAAAATGGAAAATTTTATGACTTTAAAAAAAAGTTCAAGAAAAATTGAGCTTCTAAAGATAGGAAATTAATAACATTCTAAAGACACAAAATTGATATACAAAATACAAAAACTTATGGAAAAATTCCATGAAAAATTTAGCAACTAAGAAAACAAAATTTTGAACATTCTAAAAGAGAAGAAATTGATATTGAAAGGAGAGAAATAGAAACTTTTAAAACTTTAAGAACAAATTTAAAAAAATTTAATTTCTTGAAAGAAAAAACGTTAACAGCATTTTTAAAGAATTAATCATGAAAACCTTTTGACTGAATTTATATTAATTCATAACTCTTTCACTATAAATTTATTCACTATCCCTTCAAACCAATATCATGTTATAATCAAAATTTCATACATACTTAAATGACTATAGCTGGATCACATAACTTTCTTTATGTCCTTATACAAATCATATGTATGGATTCTCTTCTACTTTCAAATGATAGCTCCATTAACCTCAATTACAAGCTTTTTTTCTCGCAGACTCATACTACTCCCACACTTAAAATACATTCATAATTTGCAACAATCAAAACTTCTTGTATTCAATATTTTTCTTTTGCTTTCAAAGAATGAAAAAAAAAACATTCAGTCTTGCACTTCTGAAAAATCTGGTGTTTAACATGCACCCATACTTTCAACCTGCCATTCTTAGTTTTTAGGTACATTCACTCTATAAATGTGCACCCCCATTTTTATGAAGAAACCTGAAATGTACCTACCCAATGCTCTTATGTTGTGAAGTCATTAATTTGAGGTACTATTCCAAGCTTTAGAAGAATAAATAGTACACTTCTAGAACTTTAACTCATTAAATTAGTAAGGAATGTCATTTCTTTTAAATAAACAGTATTTCAATCTATGTAGAAGTCTAATTTTTTTCTATGCTCATCTTTTTTTTATTTTTAAAGCTCTCATTTTTATATCCAGTGAACAATGCGCATCTGAAAATTTCAATCAGTATTTTATTTGTGTGTTAAAAGTGCATGTTATACACCAGATTTCAGTAATTCATTCTAAACAGCAACCAGTACTAGTGCATAGTTATCAATTAGCAATCAAGTATGGAAAAGATGCAAATGGTTCAATTTTCACTGATATATAGTTAGAAGTTATGCCAAGCCAATCACCTATTGGTAATTATGAACATTAATTACCAACCACAGCTAATTAATGTTTGTTAATAAGGAACTCTTGCTTTAAAGCTAAACAGGAAGTTTAACAAACTTATCACTCAGCTTGGTAACAAAAAGAATTCAAAAACCTGAAGGATCCACCCAATAAGATGTATTTCAAACTACAAAATTATACTAATAACTTTCATTCAGTGTGGGAGGGGGGCTGTGATATATAAATCACATATCAAAACACTAGCTTTATAATTCTCAAAAAAAAAAAAAAATGATAGAAATCTGAAAAAAAAAAGAATCTTCTCAAACTAATAACAAAATGAAAAAATGCTGTTTTAAAATTTTGGAAAGTGGAAAATATGTACATACATGAATTGTAAAAAATGTTATCAAGATAAATTTGATTATTAATTGATATTTTAATTTAAAGAATTTCAGAATAATTTGTATAATTTATGTAATATAATTAGATAAATCAGTCAAAATAAGTTCATGAAAGCAATTAAAACAATGTAATTATTTTTTCTTCAAGATTGTAAGAAAATTTTAAATCTCCCAAGAGTTGCCAGAAGAAAAGAGCTAAGTATACTATATGATCACAAAACAACAGAAATTGCCAAGTTTGGCACAAAAAAAATCAATTTGTAGGCTGGGCATAAGCAATTTCTTAGCCCAAGAAAGTACGGTATGAAACATTTTAATGATGTGGTTTGAAAAAGCAACTTTTTATAATTTGCAGTTTTACACCTTATTTTCAAAATCCTAACATTTATTCCCGAACTACTCCACTTTCAAAAGTAAGACAAAAGTATAACAGAAAAACAACCTGACATATCGCTCCCTATACATCCATTCCCAGATTAATGTGTTAACAACAACATGAAACTGTCAAAATTCTACACTGCAAATAATAGAGGTTTAAAACATATCCAATTAAGTATTAGACAAAATTAAATTCATTGCATTCCTTTAATAATCTTATCCGATTTTAAATAATCAAAATTTGTTAAATTTGATACAAATGACTCAATAAATAAAACACATAATATTGCATAAGTATTTTCACCAAAACAAAAAAATTAACCCTCAATAAATTAAACAGAGAAAAAATCAAATATATCTGAAAATATAAACTTACTAGCTTTTCTCTGTCAGTAAAGCGAGCCATTCGACCATCATTTTCATCAAATTTCTATAAAAGAAAATGTAATGATTTCAGAAATATTAATTTAATTTTGTGAACTAAAAATGTTGTAGCAAATATTCCTCAGAACTTTGAACAATTTTATTCTATAAAATCAATACATTAAAAAAGTAATCTCTGATCGTGTTGCATATAATTCCCTTTATATAATATACTATTAGTCTAACATAATTTTAATAATGTAATACATAAACTTACAATTCCTAATATACATATTTCATATTATTAACTTAGTAAATTTTGAACTATAAAATTTAAGTACAATATTTACACAAAAATTATCATTTAAATACCTGTCCAGTGTGAGTTACTTTAGTATCCACATCTTTAGTTACTAATTTACTGAAGGGATACAGAAAATTCTTAAAACTACAAGGTGCCCGCAGGACAGCAACACTTTTCGTAAAGGACATCGCCATGTTTGTTTACACTTTAGTTAAGAATTTCATTACTTCGTTTCATTATGGATTCTTCAAGAATATTTTTTTATTTCAAATTTCCATATCCAAATTTATTTCAATTTATTCAATTATATTTATCTTAAAATCAGATAAATGATACATAAAGAAAGTTATCAGTCATTTTATGTTTAAGTTCAAATATTTGTAAGGTAGAATTACATATGCAAAATATTACACAAGAATTTATACCTTGATCCATCAAAGTTCTTTATTTAGCTGAATAAATCATAAATTAAAAATTATATAAAAAAATCAAAATAATTTTTTAAATGCAATGAACATTTTTAACTTTTGTCAACAATGAAGTATTTTTACTGCAACTGTAACTACAATTCGCACGCTTTTCGGTTCACAGTCTTTGCGTATGTAGTGAGACGCGTTCTACAGAAAACGTGTTGAAATTTCAATTAGCGTAAGTAAAGATTCTTCTTTCAGTGTACAGATTCGAAAAATATTCCAACATTAATCTTTCTTTTGATTTAAATATTCTGTAGAAAGTAGCATCTTTTTGTCATACTAAACGCCGAAAAAACGTGACCGGAGATCGGGCGCATAATGGATCTGCTCCAAAATAAGATACGTTAAATGAAAATATATCAAATTTTTTGTAACAAAAAAGATATATTTTTCAAATTTGATCCAAATGCCACCCCGAGCAGGGGCACGGTTTGTCCGGCCCTAGAGCCGCCCCTGCAGTCTGCTAAAAGTGCGGAATGAACAGATCAATACACACGTATCAAATGTTTATTCCTAATAAAATTTATAAGATTAAAATGGTTTTTAAACCTCACCAAATCTGAGAAGTACTTTAATTTACACTTTAACTCCTACTTGAATTCTAAGCTTTACTATCCTAAAATTGTGGTACATTTCAAAATTCATAAATTGATTGTTATAAATTTGTTCTGCTTTCTCAAAATTAGAAATCATGGAGTCAGTCGTGGAGAGACTTGGTGATAATTCATTCAGCTCGTTAAAAGGCAAGGTTTCCGATAAGACATTGAAAGCTATTGCTGAAATGGGATTTGAAAAAATGACCGAAATTCAAGCCAAATCACTCCCACATTTATTGGAAGGACGGTATGACATTTATTATTTTGGTATGTATGTATTAGTGTCACTGCATCCAAATTTGAGCCATGAGAATAGTTTTTCTTCAAATGAAACTCATAAGAATCCTTGTTGTTTGATATCATGGTACGATTCGTGTGGCACAAATTTTGCTGTGGTGACGCTAATATGCAAGTACCATTAATTCTTTCGTATTACTTGTTATTGAAAATGTTTTTGAATATTATGTGAATTAAGATTATTGTGTGGGTTTTTTTATCAGTCCACAGTGGTGTGGAAATCTTGAGAGTGGGTTGTCACAATTGAGATGTCCCCCTCATTGTGAGACCAAAGTTAAGAAGTCAATATTCAAAAGCCTTTGTGAGCTTCAAAGTACAACATTAGTAATCAATACATCATGAATTTTTTCCAGAATTTAGAGGCTTGGTTCAGTTTAGCATGCTGAAGCCTCTTTTATTTAATCTTTATACCAGTATCTTTTTTAATTAAAGCTTTTTACCAATAAAAATTATTGAATATTTTTTTTAAGTTGTTGCATTAACATTATTAAATTTTATCGTAATTTCTTATCACTTTCATTTAAGATTATATTCCAGGAATGTCATCTTGAGCAGTAATTATATTTTACATTGTAATTGCATTTCTGTATTCTAATATTTCTATTTACTTAATTGTAGTGATACTGTTGTGTCTGCCAAGACTGGAAGTGGTAAAACCCTTGCCTTTCTGATTCTTGCTGTTGAACGCATGCATAGACTAAAATTTAAGCCAAGAAATGGAACAGGAGTCATGGTGATTTCTCCAACACGTGAACTTTCTATGCAAACATATGGTATTTTAAAACAATTAGCAAAATATCATTCTCAAACCCATGGTTTAATTATTGGTGGTGGCAACAGGGAATCTGAAGTAAAAAAGCTTGAGAATGGTGTAAATATTCTTGTTGCTACACCTGGAAGACTACTGGACCATTTACAGGTATTTCCATTTTAACTTTTCATATTTAAGTAAAAAGGCACATTTACCTTTGCTTCTAAAATTTGTTTTTATACCTAGATAGTTATTTTTTTATATTTTTGCTAATTTCTATCAACTATATTCATCCCTATAACTTGTTTATCATTTTCTACTTGCAACAATCATGAAAGAGTGATGTGCATGTGGAAACTGTAGTGCTCCTGTCCATTGTTTTTTTTTTCTTAAAAAATCATGAAGTTTGTTCTCGTACATCATATTAGGTTGGGAGAAAAGAAATCCATTATTTTTTCGGTAGATAGCTGTAGAGTAAAGTATCTCTCTTAAAGTATTGATCAAACAATTTCAAATGTATGCTTGTTGTCAAGGTGACATTTCACACTAAAAATATTTTTTTGCTTTATTTTGTTTGGTCCTTTCAGTTGTGAGTTACAGGGTGTTAAAAATGAAAGTCAACAAAGAGGATATTCGTTACATTTTACAGTTTTTTTTTAATATAGGTGAAAAGGCAAGCAGTGGTGGCGTTAGGCGTCGGGGGCCTCGGCAAAGTTTTTAATTATTTAAAATTTAGTTATTCATTTTTATTTATTTTCATACAGTTGTGCGAGTAAAGAGAGTGATTAGTACTTTATGGCCATTATCCAGATGATTTAGGTACAATACTTCGGGAAGGCGAAAACAGCGACATACAGCCTTTCGAACTATATGAAGAACTCCAACTTTTAAAAACGAATTCACTAGACTTTATCAACAACGCGAAACAACACATTCAGTACATTTTAGAAAATAATTTGGAAGAAATATATCCAAATGTTTTTATAACAATTAGAATCATCCTCACAGTCCCCGTGAGTACAGCTTCCGCTGAGAGAAGCTTCTCAAAGTTAAAATTGATTAATTAAGGTATCCCGACTACGTTCGGAACAGTGATTTAAAAAAAGTGCATAAATTAATAATTTTCATGATATTTAGTGTCACTCAAATTAGAATACACGCATAAAATTGTTTTAAGGAGATTTTGGCAAAAAAAATTTAATTAAATATGGATTTTGGCAAAAAATTAACTTAGAATAATCTTTTTTTCCCAAATGTTCTCCTTTTGTGAAAAATGGTTTCATTATAATAATATTCTGCTTGTATATAGCTCAGACCTCTCTACAGAGGCTCAACTAGAATTTTTGAAAAATTCACATTTTCAGAGTTACCACCAATTGAAATAATTATTGGCGTTTTTTTCTTAAAATTGCTCCCCTCTGTTGCCGTAAAATATGAATAAACCCACTTCTAAGTTATATATTTAAAAAATTCTAGTTGAGCCTCTGTAGAGAGATCTGAGCTATATACAGGCAAAATATTATTATAATAGAAACATTTTTCACAAAAGGAGAATGTTTGAAAAAAAGATATTCTAAGTTAATTTTTTGCCAAAATATTATATTTAAATTTAAAAAAAATTGTCAAAATGTCCTTAAAACAATTTTATGCATATATTCTAATTCAAGTGACACTAAATATCATGAAAATTATCCATTTATGTGCTTTGCAAAATCACAGTTCCGAACGTAGTCAGATACCTTAAGACCTAGAGAAGCACGATGAGTCAAGAGAGACTATCTGCGTTATCAGTTCTATCAATTGAAGCTGAAATAGCAGCTAGTGTTAGCTATGACATCATCCTGAAAAAGTTCAGTGAGGCCAAAAGCCGAAAATTTCGTCTCTTTTAATTTCTATTTGTGTAATTTTTGTCATCATTTGATTAGCAATAAATCTTGTTTACTCATACATTAGTTTAACTATAATTCTGCTTATGTAATTTAACGTTTTCTTTACTGGGAAAAAAGAGGCCTCGCGAACCCTAATTTTGCCGACGTCCACGTGTGGTCTAGCGCCACCACTGAAGGCAAGCCAGTTGGCTGAAATTGTGAATGGTGTTTATGGTGCCGATACTGTAACAGCTAATTACGTGTAATTTTGGTTTCGTCGATTCCGTTCAAGCATTTTTGATGTTAAAGATGCACCTCACACGCAGGCCCATCGATAAAATCACAGAAATAATCATTGGTTGGCATGTTAGTAGTCTTAGCATCTCGCAGGAGCTAAACATATGCAATACTTGTATTCAGAATACTTATATTTGGAAGTCTAATTGCAGTATCAACTGAGGGCGTTTTTAGATGTATCATTTTCAGTAGTACCTGAGGAACTTTTGGCTGTTGTATTTTCTCAACTGAAAAAAATTGATAATAAAGCTTCTAAGTTATATTAACTGTTTTTTAAACAAAAATTGGCCTTGAAATAAATCTGAATTAAGTAACTATGACAACTCAAAACATAATCAAGCTGAAATGATTTTAGTAATGAAAATTGAAGTTAATAACCATTTCACACTGAAAGAGTTCATTGTACTCAAAAATATTTCTAATTACTTTAAGAGTGTTTGAAAATGAAACCAAAACCTAAGCTCAGAAAACTTCAAATATCTGAAAAAAAAAACTAATTTGTTATCAGATTTGAAAAATTGTGGCAAGCTGCACAATGATATAAGCCACAAGAAAATGTAAAAAGAAAAAAATAATTTTTTTTTTTGTATATTTTAGACTTGTAGGGTACTGTGTAGCCTTAACAGTAATTTTTGATTTTCCGCTCCACTTTTTTCCAGACTTATTTATATTGTTAACTAAGGACTTGATTTTCCTAAAAATAAATTTAAAAGTTTCAGTCATAAAATTATACAATAACACAACCAACTGTGCTTAATAAACTAAAAATATTCTAACAAATTTTTGCAAAACAATATAGCATATTTCTCTGAGATAATTAAAAAAAAGTACCTAGTTTATTTTTAAAAAAATTAAAAATTATTGTCTATACTCGTTAAAACCTAAAACGCTTATTATTTATTGGCTTATCAGTTTGAAGGGGGTTTTGAAAAATAGACTTTAGAATTATTTGCCCCACTTAAATAAATATTGTTTTTCTGTTTTCATCCATTATTTTTGTTGTTGCTACCTATACTTAAAATAACCAATTTATTACGAAAATCAAGACCACTTTAATTTTTATCCATAATATTCATAGGAAAAAACCATAATTCTCTTAAAAGGATTGTTATTTTTTTTCCATCCTATAGAAGTAATTAAATTATGCATTGCTAATTTTAAGACAATATACATATTTACGGGAAATCCTGATGTTTTTAATCTTACTTACTTACTTTGTAATGAACGGGCCGCCCCATTCATTGGTGTTTGGGAGTTGGAATAAAGATCAGACATAGTCAGAACAAATCTAGTTTATCATTCCTTTGCTAAATTTCAACAACCCAGGGTAGGAAATGCACACTTCTATAAAGTATAGGAGCAACTACACGGTAGAAAAGATACTTAATAATTTATAATGATTCAATTAACTTACACTTAGAACTCCTTGATTACTTGCGATCTGAATTACTGTAATTCCTTTCTCAGCTATTCGACCTCTGGTCAGTATTCAATTATAACTTATTGACTAAATCATCAATTAACAATCTTAAATATTAAGCAATTAATCATCGAGCCACTCTCGACTAGCTTTCAGCCACTTTCCGTTAATCGCTAACTTCTATCCTCTAACTCCTAACATCTCTCTCTCGTACCTAAAAAAATGCTTAAATATAAGCCTTCATTTATATAAACTGTGTCTTCTTCTTTGGAAGAATGTTTTCAATAGAACAGCATTTAAAAGAAATAAATTTTCTCAAGAGGATTAGTGAGAGGCTCGCAAATAGACCCATTACAACTTTTTACTTGAAACTTGAATAAATAGGTACCTAAGTATCTTTTAATTTCAGGTATTATGCACAGGACACAGCACCAAATCAATATATTATTGAAACTTAGAATTATTATTGCACAAAAATAAATGGCTAGAGATAGTGCCACTAAGTTTGTATAAATGCTCGATGCTCAACGGTGCCCCTCTATGATAGAGCCTCTGTCTATTAATTATAAATTTCTGCCTATTCGGTGGTAGGGTGGAAGAACAAAAGTAAATTGCTTTTGCTCTCAAAAATAAAAATAAATTTTTTATGGTATTTTGGGAATTTTATCTATGATTTGTATTTTTTTACTGGTTTATTATTTTATTACTATTTTGATTGCAATCACCTTTTTCTGTTCGGGGCCCCTAGAACCTGGGGGCCCTGGGCTGCAGCCCATACATAGATCCGGCCTTAATCAAATGCATTGAACAAAATCCTTTTACAGCAGCATCTGATACTAATAATTTTGCAATTACATGTTAAGTTGAGAATTCCACTAGAAAAAAAATTTAGCTAGCTCAGGGATGACTGGATCATTTTGATCTCAAATCCCTTATACATTCGACATCTGAAAAGGGTGTTTCTTTATCTTAAAAAAAAGTTTACATGTTTATAAATATATTGATCTATAAAAAGTGTCGAAAGAGAGTAAGGGTTTTAAGGGTCTATTTTGGATTTTTTATGGCTGTACTAAACTCAGTGGTACAACAGTCCACAAGGCCTACTGTGCCTATCTCAGTTTTTGGTAAAATCCTAGAACAGCACACTGCTGTTTTTGGCGACAAAAGTTTTTCGCCAAATGGCACCAAGGAAGAAAACGCATTTTTCTCTCTCTCTCTCTCAAATTGGCGTCAGAGACACAGACAAGAGAGAAAAGCATGGTTTTTCAAAACGGCCTTAAGAGATGAAAAACGTCGAAAAAACCCAGTTTCTAATATGGAGAACAAAGGAAACATCAAATCAAAAATAAGAAATTAAATGCAAATTTCTGAATTTTCAACATCCATACAAAGATTCTGTCAATCCTTCATTCATACAAAAAAACGATTATTACTTTTTTACCTTTTAATCAGAAGAAAATCCATTCATGTTTTCACGAAAACAAATGCAATTTCTAAAACTGCTTCTACAAGAAAAACTGAAAAATCGGCGCTTCTAAAACGCAACAGTAGGGAACCCAATGTGAATGCTTTAGGCTGATGAAATAACAATCTCCATTTCTCTCAAACAAATTATTTTCATATTTCGGATAATCGTACTGAATTATTTTCAATCATTCACTCATTCATAAAACAATCATTTCTTTCTTACCACTTTCATTCAAAAGTTAAAATATCCATTCGTCGAGCTTAAAAAAAAAAAAACATGGTAAAATGAAAACGGTGATCGTCCCATGTGCAAAAGCAAGCAAGGTCAGGAGTGGAAATGACCACTGTCCAAAATGGGGTGATTTTGTGCTCGGCCGGTTTCAGGGTTACCATTTTGCTTAGCCTAAAACTGGACAATTTTGTTGTGTTCCCATATTGTAAACTTTATTGCCTAATATTTTGGCTCCAAAAAAATGGTCGCCAAGGAGTGTGCCCTCCTAGGATCCACCCCTCAGGGTTTAGTTCTCAGGAAATCCTGTTAGTCATTTTATCAACCCACTGAAGGGATGAAAGGCTGATTCGACCTGGGGCATGGAAGCATGTTACACTATCATTTGACCAATGGGCTTTTTTTATGGCTATCTGCAGTTTAAAAAACTAATGTAAATTATCATGATGAAGAAAATTTGAGAGATGAATGATCTAGTGGGCTTTACAAAGCTAATAAAATAGAATACTTAAATAAAGATCTGCCCAGATTCCAGCTTTCAGTCAAATCTAAACGGTCTTAAATAAAGATAGTAACTTTTGATACTTGATTTCATTTCATAAGATTATGTTATAAACTGACTCCCGAACAATGGGGAATTCTTTTAAAATGCTGAAGTAATAGACCTAAAAACAGAAATTATTTAATTTAACAATAGTAAATATTTTTGAAATTTCCTTGCATGCTTAAAGTAATAAATCAAAATAAATTCTCTTTTGATGATCCCCAGAGCATTCGAAGCCATTCTGTGCAACTTGTTTTTTTTGTCTATATCTTTTTAAATATAACTTTTGTATGTATAGTTTAGAAACAAATTAGAGGAAGGACTTACCGTAAAATATATGACATATAATGCACACTTTGAACACAAAAAAATAAGGCAGAAATTTGGGGGTGCGCATTATACACCGGGTATTATAATGAGAGCTTTAAAAATAAAATGAAGGTGAGAGCATAGGGGAAAAATGACATTCCTTCTGAACTTCAAGGGTTGTAGTTCTAGAATTATGCTATTTTTTCCTAAAGCTTAGAATAATACCACAAATAAAGGACTTCAAAACATAAGAGTACTGCATCCGTACATTTCAGGTTTCTTGGTAAAGAAGGAGGGGGCATGTTATACGATAAATATACCTAAAAACTAAACATTGCATCTTGAAAGTATAGATGCACGTTATACAGCAGTGTGTGTTGTATGCCAGGTTTTACGGTATACAAGTATAAAAAAGAACTAGGTAGACCAAAATCTACTTGAATTCTACTACTAATCGAATGTCATTTTCCCAGTTTTGTTCCACCGACATCAAAAAATAACCTACCACCAGATATTACTTGTATGTTGAACTAAAAGGAATAGCAAAGGAAAAGAAGCGTCACACATTACATGTGCAATAGTTGCAATGCTGGGCCATGTGCTGCACCTTGCTTCCATATATATATATATAAAAAAATTGAATAATTTTAAGAATAAATAATCTGTCTAAAAAAACATATAAATATACATCTTACTGATGAAAATGGGGGGGAGGATTCAAAACAGTTATTCAAAAAGAAAGATAATAAAATCTCCCCAAAATAAATGTGTTAAGGGGTTATAGTTTTAAATTGTTCATCAGGCCTTATACAACTTGTTTGGAAAAACCACTCTAAAACTTTTCGAACATATTTTCTTGGATCTTATTAAGTTTCTTAAATTATTAAAAGCCTTGGTAAATTTTGATATTTTTTAAATACATTTTGAAAAAATAAAGGTGAACAATAGAAATTTTTATTATTTTCCTAGTATGCAAATTGGATTTGCCTTTTTATTTAAAATGTTACTCTACAAAAGTTTTGTTCTTCAATTCAATTTCATATAGCTATGTTTATTTTAAAAAAGTTAATGAACGGTTTTCTTGGTAATTATGCACACTATTTTGAGAAATGTAGATTAAATTCTATTTTAGAAATTTTCTTTCAAAATCGCCATATATAGCTGAAATATATAGCATACATATAAAAGATATTACAATTATATTTGATTGTGGTGAGTAAATGTTGTTGGAAATTACATCATAAGATATTGTTAGTGTCAATTACTAAGTTGTGGAAACAGAATCATTTTATTTCTCCCACTTTTACATTTTAAGAGAATTTTACACTTTCCATGTTTTTTCAAATTTTTTAATATATTTTCCAGTAAAAGTGATTTGCCTCTATTTGGAATTTTTGTGTTATTTTCAATATAGAGTGTTTAGATTTTCTAAAAGGCAATTATCAAATGTGTGCTATAAGCATTGAATTCTAAATATAATTTAATTGGATATAATTTTAAATCTTCTCTTATTTTGATATATTTTGTATAATAGCCTAAATATTCTAAATCCATTTCTGACCTTGAATGCTTTTCCTTTTTAAAGTATTTTTTTGACAAAGTATGAGCCATAATTTTTTCTTCCTGAAGAATGTCTTTAACATTTATTTTTATTTTGTAAAAATTTAGTATTGTAAAATTATTAGAAAACAAATATTACTAAAAATAAAGAGAATTTTGATTGAATTTCCTAATAGATGCAGATTTATTTTCTGTTATTTATTATTTATATAATATAAATAAATGTATAAATTGACTTGGGTCAACTTCCTGTAAATCATTATTTATTTATTTTTTGATTTTTTTTTTTTTTAATTTTTAGAATACAACTTGGTTTTTGTTCAAGAATGTGCATTGTTTGATTATTGATGAAGCTGACAGAATTTTGAACATAGGTTTTGAAGCAGACATGAGATCTATACTCACTTTTTTACCAAGTAGGAATTGTTCTTACTGTGGCATTGTACCTCTTACTACTTATTAATGAGTCATTTATCTGTTAAATATTTATTACTATTGACCATATTTTAGAAATTAGAAATTTTTTAAAAGTTAAGCCATTTCTGATAAAATTTTAAATTAAGCAATGTAAAGTTAAAAGAAACTATCTAGAGTTTAGATTTTATATATTTTCCTATATTGGATGCATATAGTAAAAACTAGGTTGAATGTTTTTCGGTACTTTTTGTTTTGCCGGCTCAAATGTTGCCAAGCAAGCTTTAATTGCAGACAACACATAGTGTACACATAAAAAAATTTTTTATAAATGTTAATTCTCATTAGGTTTTTATCTATTTTTGATGTATTGTGAAAATTAAGTTTCTGATAAGAAAAGACTTACTTATTTTGAAAATGTGGTAAAATGTTACAGCTTGAATATTCTGTTTGACTTTGGTTGTATTATTTTTGATGACTTTATTGCCTGTGCTGGTGAAACAGAAAGTATCTATTTTTCTTATTACCTGTATAAAATTTTCTGATGCAATTTAATCAGTCAACGTGAATTGATTGTTTTTCCTTTTAATTATTAAATATACAACATGTCTAGACATTGTTATAACGTCAACTTTATGTCTCTTATTGAGTTTATGCATTTTGAATCAGAAATAATTATCTATATATAGATTTCTTAAAAATATTTTTTTTTCTCAAACTTCTATTAAACATTCCTGAAAGGAACCTAATTTATTTTATGAATATAGTCTTTTGTACTACTAAAAAATATATGTATATTTTTAGTGTTTTATTATTAATAAATGTTTCATAAAGGAATACATGCTTTAGAATTAATTTTAATCTTCAGAAATATTAACTTTAAAATCTTTTTTTTTTTCCCTTCTTTCTCTAATGAAGCTGCAGATTGATATTTTTACCTTTGCAGACCTAATACATTCCCCATGAGCTGAGCTGGTGTCACTTTTTAGTGCGGCACCATGTAGGCAATACCAATTGCTGCAACTAATTTTGATGCCCAGTTTCTTTCTCAGAGGAAAGCGCCTGAGCTCTGATGATGTAAAATTGTACTTAGGAATTTAATTTTGTTAGAGCACCCGTCAAACAGGTTCTCAAGGGATTTTTTACATGCCATATAACTTTAAAATGTCTATGTGTAATGTGTAAATTTTAAGTAATATTATATAATTTAGAAATAAAAATTTTAGATGTTGGTTTTGAAATGGAAATGAGAAGTATTATTCACATTTTACAAAATAAAAATTATTGAATTTGGCTGTAGTAATTAAATCAATTTATTAATCTAACTGTTCCAAACCATCCTCTTACTTATATGTAAATAATTCCTGCCTAAATTCCTGAGTTGGCTAAATAGGTTTATTGAGTTTTTAAGTTTGGTAAGCAGAAAAGATGCTTTAAGCCAATAACTCAATGTATTTTTCATAAATTCGTTATTTTGCAGATTTTCAAGAAATATTTCTAAATGTGTAGCTATAATTCTTTTGATAATTTATATTTCAGAATTTAGACAGTCTCTGTTATTCAGTGCAACTATCAACAAGAAAACTGAAGATCTTATAAGTTTAGCCCTCCGAAAACCTCTATACATAGGCGTTGAAAATAATGAGATTGCAACAGTTGAAAATTTGAAACAAGTATGATTCATCTTGCTTTCCTTTCGAAATGTTTAATAGTCCTTTTTTAAAAAAATAAAAACAACTAAAACTTATAAATACTTAAATTTGCTAACTCTCATAAAAAAAACTATATTATTTACGTTAGGTATATTTCTATATTTAAAATAAATATTGTCATTTTAATTCAAAGTACATTTGGTGGGAAAATGATTAACCTCATTTATTTAAATATGGCTTTGCAGTACTGAAGTCTTATTTTGGGAAAGAAATTTATATATATATGTGTGTTCTCAAAAACCCATTCTTGAAAAACTTTTGATAATTATGTGTTATGTTAATTAAGTATTAATTAAATGATTGATGTATGAAATATAAACAATATTGTAAATTTATATAATCTGGTATGTATTTTTACACTTTTATTTATATTTTTCAGGGATATATTTTGTGCCCAGCTGAAAAAAAATTCCTGTTTCTATTTAGCTTTTTAAAGAAATACCATAAAAAGAAAGTTATGGTATTTTTCAGTTCATGCATGTCTGTTAAATTTCACCATGATCTTTTAAACTATGTAAATTTAAAAGTCAGCTGTATTCATGTAAGTGTTTTTCTTTTAATAGCGCGCGCCATTATATATAATTTATTTCTACTAAAGAAATTTTGCATGTATGGTATTTGAGTATCTCATCTGCTTCACAAATACAATTAAGTTTTTAATTTTTTAGTATTTTCTATGAATTATATCAGAAAGTTGTAAAAAAGCTTTTATCACACATTCAGATATTTATTTAGCTTTAAACTGTAGGCATTGAAAAGTTAATTTGCTATAGAAAAATGTATTTTGTATGTATATGTATGGTTTTGTTTAGAATATAATTATTTGTATTTTGAAATAGGGTCAACTAAAACAACAGAAAAGAACCTCCATGTACTTCCAGTTTTGTAAAGCTAAAAGCGGTATTTTACTATGTACAGATGTTGCTGCTAGGGGTTTAGATATACCTAAAGTAGACTGGATTCTTCAGTATGATCCACCAGATGATCCTAAGGTATGAGTATATTCTTACAAATTCTGAATATTGTACTGGAAATCTGACCATTTGAAAAAATAACAAAATTTATTATCTCATGTTGGTTATTGTGGCTTAGAAGTTGTGTGCCCACTTCATAAGCCTGACTGGAATCAATGGATTTTCTTGATGTGAAAATTGTAGGCATGCATGTCAGGTAAAAGATCCCTAAGTATCAATTTAGCTCTGGTACTCTCGGCAAAACGAAATCACAGCAATATTTAACATCCGATGAAAATTTGAATTAAAAAATTAATTCAAGCTTCCAAATTTTTGGTAGTGAGGCTATTACTAGAGAATGCCACCATGAAATGGCTCTCACATTTGTGGACTTGCCGCTGTGTCTGCAAAGGCTAAGTTGCTATGATGCAACCCACCGGGGGATGATCTCACAATGTAGTCAAATTGTAAAATTACTTAATGAAATATAGAATTACTGTTAGAGAATCAGAAACAAAAAAATTAGTACTAGCATGATTCATTATTTTAAACAGAGTTTGGTCAGTATTTATCATAGATATTTAGAATTTTCGTCATTTCTTTTATCTCACTGTACAATGTAATACAAAGCAATTTTATTCTTTTTGTATTAAAAAATGAACCATTTTTATGTACATAAATAATCCTCAGGGCATGATAATGTCACTTACAAATTCATCAAACGTTTGTTAAAATTCTTTAACTTTCTACAATTTTATAATAGAATCTGAAGGAAATGCTGTTTTCTTTTCATTTGTGGAAAATAGGCTATTGTTATTTTTATTTTCAAGCCATGCTAAGATCCCACATATTAAAAATTTACTGACTTTCCTTTTGAAAATTTATAACGTTTTTAATGACTTTGTTGTGTAGTACTCTGATTTTATTTTTATTTAACAATTTTACATTTTTTCCCCCAAACATAATTTATGATGGTTTTTATAATGCTTTTGCCATACAGGCTACTTCTCTTTGTGTAAAATTAGAACCTTTAACTGTGTAGTTCTAAAAAAACATGTGTCAGATTTAACTAAACTCAGTGGTGCAACAGCCCAGGCAATCAGTGCCTAGGCCTATTGTGCCTATCTTAGTTTTCATGACCTTGGGCACGGAGATGCATGAGCAGATGTTAATGTTTTGATGGAATATATCGTCTAGAACCCATCCTCTCTTTTCACATAAAGATTCCTCAACACACATTTATATAAAATTTATATTTTTGTAGAAGAGGATCAATAATAGGTTTGAGTTAAATCCAATCCCAAGTAAATATGTTGCAATATCTTCAAAAATCTATCTCTTGGCATTATTTTATTATAAAATGGCATATCAATTTTCTGATATGTAGTAATGTACATTTTTAGATACTTTTTTCCCCTTGCTATGCCAAAAAAAACTTCATTTCATCAAATGACAGGGGAATTATAAAACTCAGGAAAGTCTTGAATGACCCACTGAGGTTTTACAATTTCTTTGTACATTAAGATCTGAAAAATTGTTTATTCTGTTATAAAATTTAGTAAGTTATTGCCAAAAAAATATGCAAAAGAAATCTATATCACAGTAACATGTGTTACATTATAACACTAAGTGTATCAATGAAAGCAAGGGGCTATAAATCTTCCAAGTGTATGAAACTAAATGTCACTAACAGTTGGAGATGTTAAGGTAAATGAAGCCATTTATCTGAGTCGGATAAAATATGCATATCAAAACTGGAAAATTCACTACAAAAACCAGTCATAGCACTGTTACTCAGAATCTTCTTTAATAAAGCTGTTTACTCATCTTCTAATAAATATTGTTATTTTAGAGCAAAAAAAAATTAATCTTTCAATAGATAGAATTAAGAAACACTATTCCCTACACACAAAAAGAAGAAACTAAAAATGGACAAACGTGAGATCCTCCTCCCACTAGAAGCAAATCAAAAGAAACAAACAAAAATGGAATATGTAAAGTTTTAAAAGCCAGCATGCTTGTTTACTTAACTGAATCTGGCTATCTAACTTTTGGAATCAAATGAAATAGACCAAGCATCATAATTTTCATTTAGCTTGGTACCACGGACATCCAGCACCATCTGTTAGAATTTAAAATATTTACATTTTTTGAATTGTGACTCACATAAACATCGCAGCCACCTTGTAAAGGCACTAGTCCTCTTAATTACAGATGTCACACCCACTATAGCTGAATCAAATTCTACATACCTGTCCCAGAAGAATTAATAGTTTAATCACAAAATGCTTTTTGGTTACATCCAGGATGTTCTGTTTTTTCTGCTGAGATCTGTCATTAGTAAAGTGTTTGAATGTATATCATGGAAATTTTCTCTTTAAATTGTTTAAGCTCTTAAGATATTTGCATTGCACATTTTTCTGTAATTTAAAATCTTGAAGTGTCTCATTTTATTGGATATCAACCCATGAAGAAAGGAAAGACAACAAAACAGACAGCAATGCTGCTAAGTCTGTATCACAAAATACATTAAAACACCTTTTTAAGGACTCTGGCGAGATCAAAGGAATCTCTTGAGATAAATTATAAAACAGAATCTCACAAAATTGTCTTTGGAAATCACTATATGTAGAAAAGTAAATGTTACCTTGATGTTTTCAAATTAGACATTCAAGACTTAAACATAAATTCCTTTTTGGAAGGAAAAAGAACCCCCATATGTAGTTATTGTATTTGTTCCTTGAAGTATATCTTTACTGAATATTCTATTTTTCACTTTGTTTTAAATCATGCTTTTAATGACGAAATCATTAAAGAAAATCCCCAACCACAAATATTAATTTTTTTTCAAGCAACATTATTTCTTTTTCCACGTATTTAATTTTGTGAAAACCATTTTTTTTTAAATTTTTTTTTTTTTGTATTATCTACATCAGGGGTGTCAAACCAGCAGGCTGCATGCAGCCCACATCAAGCATTTTGCTGGCCTGGTCAATATATTGGCACACAATATATAATAAAATATCAAAATTTCTCCCAAAATAAGAAAGATGGTAGCAGAAAAGGGATGTCAAGTATCAGGACATACACATTAAATTTTTCTTGTTCTTTTATGTATGTTTATTATAATGTATTATTCAAAATAAACCCTTAGTTTCTTTGCAACCCACCTTGAGTTAAACCTTGATTATTTGGCCTAAGTCAGCATTTGAGTTTGACACCCCTGATCTACACTTGAAACTTTTTACGTAATAAAAAAAAATCACTAAATGCTTGACGCATGCTGCATGAGGACTCTGTGTCAAATTCCAACCAACTTAACAATTATAAGGTTTAATAGCGAATTCAATAAAATTAGAAATCCTTGTAAGAAAAATTAATTATATTTACTAAGTTAAATGTGCTTATGATGTGTAAAAAATGTATTCAGTTTTTTTAAATTCTTTTCAATAATAGGAATATATTCATCGTGTTGGAAGAACAGCTCGTGGGGAAAATACAACTGGAAATGCTTGGCTTATGCTTCGACCTGAAGAAATACATTTCCGGAATTACTTAAAAAATTCTCGAATACCTTTACAAGAATATAGTATCAGATGGAATATAATTCTTGAAGTCCAAGAACATGTATGTATCTTTTGTTTTTATTGATCTAGTTTTTCTATAAAAGAAAAAATATTAACTGCTGCATGTTAAATTTTGCAATTACTGGTATAAGATGTGTTATATAGAATACACATTTCAGTATGCCAAGTTTTCCTGTAAAATCTCACAAAGACAATTCTGTGTTCTTCTAAAGTTTTGTAACACTGAATTTTTATCAGAATGGTAAAAAGGAGTAGTGGTTAGGAATGAATTGCTGTTTATACATTAATAATTCCTAATCAAGAGCATGACAAAAATCTTTCAGTCAACAAAAAAGTATGTTTACTTAGTTGCTGCTTATTTGTAAAATGTTTTTTTCCCCTTACTTTTTTACTATCCTAATTCTCTGTATTAAAAGATATTATTGTAGCATGTTTATAAAGTATCTCTTTATTGGAGTTGATTTGAGTGCAAATTATTTTTCTATTTTTTTAATATTTTGTTAAATGTAATTAAAAGAGGAAAAAATTCCCTTTCCTCCCTCTTTTACTTAAATAAACAATAGAATACTGAAGTTAGTAAGTATTTAGTATTCTGTTCTGTTAGAATGTTCAGTTTTGTGGTGCTTTGCAATTTATTTATATGTAAATAAGTTTTTATTTATTTTTTTAATTTACAGTTAGAAGAAGTAGTCATGGGCAATTACCATCTGAAGCATGCAGCCAGAGAAGCATTTATAGCATGCATCCGTGCATACAAATCTCATCACCTAAAAAAAGTATTCGATATATCAAAACTTGATTTTACAGCTCTTTCAAAAACATTTGGTTTAACTTATGTGCCACATGTAGATTCGTAACTAAAATCGATATCTTAAATATATAATTTTATGTACATATTTTTTAATAAAGCTATTTTTGTACAAGAATTGTTTTGCCTTACTAATTGTTTCTTAGGCTGTGGGTAGCCTAGTGGTTAGAGCTCCGGACCTGAAGGCCCGGTTCGATGCCCGTACCGCCAAATACCCTCCGAGTACACATGGAGTATGTGCTCGTTAAATTAGTGGGTCCGAAAGTCTTGTGGGCTGAATCACGAGTGGAGGGAACTGAAGAAAATTTCCCTCCACTTCAGTTGCATGCCTAAATTGTGGAGGTGAAGATAGATGATGGTGCCATGTATCGTAATGTTCTATCGTCCCTTCGGGAATTTCCCCGAGCTAAATTGTACTGTCACCTGTATGGTGCTCAAGGCTAAGGCGAACGACAGGCATACATCTAGCCCATTGCCATGCTGAATTTCATGGGCCTTGATCTGACTATGTCAGATAGGTGGCATGAGCAACAACAATTGTTTCTTAGAATTGAATGTCTATTTTTTTATTTCTAAAAAAAATTATTAATTAGTGATGATATATTGATGCGAATAAGTCAGTATCATCAAAATACAGTATAAGAAATTGTACTAATCTGACATATTAATAATATAAATGATTTTCTTCTGTTGTAAAATAACATCATTTTTTTTATTAACTAGAATTATACTTTGAAGTTTAGGTTATATGTGTGAATACAGCATTTTTCTTGATGACAATGCACTATCATTAAACACTTTCCTATAACAAATGTTTTACAATTCTTTTATCTTTGTCTGAAAATATAATTATTTTGTATTTAAAGTTATTGCTTCAATGGAGTAACATTTTTATTAATAAAAACATCAATTCCATTTTTAGCAAAACTATTTATAATTGCCATAATTTTATGTGTTAGATATATATTTACAACTTTCACATTTTATTTTCCCATTCAAAAAATCAATATATTTGACCCCTTTTTTTTTAAAAAAAAATCAGCAGTCATCAGCTTATGATTCTAATAATAAAGTTTAATCTCTCTTTAAACATATTGATTAAGAGAATTGTTGATAGTTTTCTTTATTTATTCAGGTTATGAGAGGCTAAACAGAAAAATTCGACATAAATGAATAAATTTCACGTAAATCAAGTTAAAAAGCATTAAACAAATTACAAAATTAAGAATTTGTGTTAACCCTTTAACTCAGCGATGCTCAACCTGCGGCCCACCAAGCCTTTTTAAGTGGCCCATTGCTCTGAGAAATTTACTTACTTTAGAACATTGTATTAAAAATTTGGTGGGAAATTCTTTGTCAAGAAAGAAATCAAATATATCTATTTTGCTGTCGGTGTTGTACGGGTACGAATTGATATTCTTTTTCTATTTGGAGCTGTTACAGTTAGTGATAACAAACGAGTAGCGACAATTTTATGGATGGAACTAAGATTTAACTATCCTTCATATTTTGCAAGCGAATACTATTGGAAGAAAATATATCGTTTCAAGACGATTGGGAGGTTGACTATTTAGTTGTGAAAAACAAACATGGATCGGTAATTGTTTGATTTGTCACGAAAGTGTTGTGTTTAAAAAAACAATAAACAGGATTCATTCAATGACACTTCCTCGATGATCTCTTTCAAGAGGTGATAAATAGGCTTTCTTGAATAATCTTTGAAAAAGCAACAAAATGTTTTGTCAGTGGTAACAAAAACATTCTATGAAGTTTGTTATATTATTGGTAATCATATGAAACTGTTTACTGATATAGAAATTGTGAAGGAGTGTTCTTTAAATGCTTCTAATTTAGTGGTAATGACAAAAATAAATATAAAAAGTAATAATTAAAAAAAATTCAAAATAGGGGTTGAATATGAATCATTCTTCATAGCATGCAGAGTGTACTTATAAAAAGCAAACATTTAGGCTGTTTTCTGTTCCACAATTATAAAATAAAATTCTTCCATTTTCGTATTATGCTTAGTTGTGTGGAATAAAAAAATATGCTTATTTTATGGGGAGGGGGAGACGTATGCCGCGTGACATATCGAACATTTGTAACAGGAAAAAAAAATGGGTATATTTCTCTTTACTTCATGTATCACTTACTGTAATATGTGTAGCAGTTTCGTGCGGTGAAATTGTTTTAAATGGGTCCATCTATTGAGCACTCACCTTTTTAGGGGCAATGCCTAGTTAAGCTCATTTTGGGTGCAGATCTATGGGCCCCCTTCGCACTGGCGGGTTGAAATTTATTACCACAAAACCTGGTTCAGTCCACCCCAAGCGCCCAATGGATAAACCGGCACTGCATGGAAGGGGGCTATCGGTACATGTCTTTGAGGGGTATTCAACTTTTTTCCAAGATCAAAGGGACATTGGAGAAGGCAAAATATTTAAACTCTTTTATTTTATTACTATATATTAACGGGAAGTCTTCAATAACCAGGGTTTTCGACACTTCAAAATGAGCTAAAACAAAAAACAAGAGATTCAAATGTGGTTGTCGTCTATTAGTCTGGCTACGTCACAGAATTAGAGTTAGAAATAGGTGGTGGAGTGTGGTTCTTCCGCAACATAATAGAGTCCGAAATATACTTGCATTTTTTTAACCCTCCACACGGAAAATTCCGTCATTGTAAAGATGCTTCGAAAATGCACTGCACGGGGCCTTCAAGTAACATTCTCAAAAGCGGTTGAGCCGTACTTTCCTGAAATCCTTTCCCCCTTTTAAAGGCTTAACATCTTGAAAGATAATTAGGGACGGTGGAAGCCACACTGATAGGAAGTTTTATGGCTCACAGTCCCAATGCATAAGTAAAAATTCCCTTTTGGTTTTGTAGTGTTTCCTCCCTTCACCAGGAGGCGCACTGTGCTCCCCTCCGGGAAGAATGTGTTTTTTTTTTGTATAAGAAGAGAAAGTTTCTCGGCACCGGCGCGTTAGGTCGGAGGCCATTTTGAAACATTACCCGCGGGGGTTTTAAAATTTACATGTTTCTATTGAATAAAAGTGCTGTCCTTAAGAACGTCTGTTGGGGAGACTACCACAACGTATCACAGGTTTCATATTAATTTGAAACAGTAACAAGTTGGGGCATGTCAGGGCAATCTGCTATTTTATATAGTTAGACAAATTATACCTTTTTAAATATATTCTTTCGCTTCATTTTTCTTTTCTTAATCAATGCTTTCAGTTTTTGAAACATGATTATTTCATTATAAGATGCCAAAAAAAAATTAATAAAACACCAAAAACTTTAAAATTTGAAACCTTTTCAACTTTCCAACCACTAAAGATTAATAAATTTAAACTTCATCAAATAATTTGAAACATTTTCTCTCTCTCTCTCTCTCTCTCTCTCTTACACTTTGATAAAAATAATAACGAGAAAAAAAACTAAGATCTATTAGTTTTTTTTTTTTTATTTCAAAGCCCAAGTGTTCAGGGAAGTTTACGTACAGTGCCTAGTTATATAGTGTTAAAATACACCGAATTATATTTGAATTTTAAGTGCTTGAACTTCAGTTTACATCAAAGACAACATGAATGAAGATTTTCCCACATTTTTTTATAACTTGAATGTTTGAATAAATGGTAATCAAAAATATACGGAAACATTTACAATAGACATTTATGCATATAAATAAATATAAAAATCAATTTTAAATTCGAGCTATTCAAAAACATTCGAATTATTTTTCAAAAATATCTATTTATGCAAAATACCTCAACATTTATCTTTTTTTAAAAGCTAACTGAATAAGTAATTAAAATCTGGGTATTTTTTGAAATCTCGACCGTATAAAGTGATGGGAGGCCAGAATTTCAAAGTCAGTTTGAATTCAGCAGACCTCAAAATTTCAAAGTCAGTTTTTTGGAATTCGTTCGAATTCCCTCTCACCGGATACAGGGAAATTCCTTCAGCAAGGGTGTGCCAGAAAGTTCCCGCGCCTGGGGGTCACTAGACCCATAAATTGCGGGGTGCGTCAAGAGATTTCCCGCGCTCCCAAAAAGTTCATCAAACCCATAGATTTTGGAATGCTGTAACTCTGCGCTGGTCTCTGGAACAATCAGAGACAATTAAAGTGGACAAGACAGAGTCCTCTCTAGGATTTTTGTGTGAAAAGTCGTAAAATAAAACGGGACGCACCCCGATTTCACGGTGAGACAGAGCCGATCCCAGAGCTAGAGACAATCACGGAGACTCCGGGCATCAACCATGTCCATTCCCTTGCTCTTTCCCTCTCTCAAGCTAAGTTAAATTTTGATCTTGTTGTGAAGTAAATTTCCAGATACTTGTGCTTAAAAATAAATTTAATAATGTTTTAAAACTATACGATCAGTGTATGATTTATTGTGAGATGAGTGTTTTAATTTTAGAATTAGTTAATTAATTGTCATGATACGATGTGAAATTAGGAATCTGGGTTCAAAGATTTAATAAGTTTAAAATAGCGTCGCATCCAAAGCTTGAAATTTCGAAAAAAAATGTATTGCGCAGTTAAAAATTAATTACCATAAGTTCTAGCAATTCTTTGAGTATAATATAAATTTCAAATTTTTTATTATATAGCTTCTTTAGTATTTTTTAATATATTTCGAAAACTTTATACAATTCAGTTGAAAACTGCATGCTAAGAGCAAAAAATATACTAAAAAAATTGATGAATATGCAATAAAGTTTTACATAGAAGCAAAACTGAGAAGCTAAACGGTAGGAATGAAAAACTTTGAGTATATCTGAAGTAGTTTTCAAAATATTTATTTTAAAGTTCAGAAAATTTGTGTGTGTTATGTGTTATACTTAGTATTAATTAAATGGTTAAAATAATATGTTAATAATAGTCATGTAATCGTTTGACGACACATTCATATACTAATAAAATTATAATGGTCATTGATGCGAATGTCATGAATTTTATGTAATTTTAAATTCAGACATTAAGATATTGATGTAGAAAATATAAAACGACCATCTAAAATACATGAAAAATGCAGTCTGCTATAAAATGATCTAGACAAACAAAATACGACATTTTCACTTACTATGGCAGAGCCGGCTTAGTCAGGGGCGATCTGGAAAAACAGTGAGGGACCCGCGGTTTTGATGGATGCCGCTCTAGCTTTTAAAGTTCTCAAGAAAAAAAATATATAAATTACAAATGCAAAAATAAGTCTTGTAATTTTCCACTACATTGTTGTGTTTGACAATATCTAAGGTAACCAACCCTACTTTAGATAGATTTGTACTACTTTTTCGTAACCGTATTCCTTTTAAAATTAATTCGTGCAGCCAAAATACACCTGTTGCACTCTTAAAAATTTATGTAAACTATAACGGTTAATTTTAATTTATGCAACTTGTGAAATGTTCATAATTAACTATTTCCGTCTAAACAGTTTACATGAAAAATTTTGGACTCCCTCATTCATTAGGGAATTATATAAGATTCCAACATTAAGTTTTATTTTTCACCGAATAGGGTCGAATGGTAGTGTATCGTGCTTCCACACCACAGGTCTTGGGTTCTATTAACGGGCTGGGCAAGGTAGACTGCCTTTCATCCCCGTTACATTGTGTCGATAAATGAGTACCAAGCTTGCTTAGGGTCTTAAACACTGATGGTCTCTCTTCAGAGAGACCACCAAATCGGGACATTTGTTCATGCAACTCAGCGCCCAATGGTCTCGTATATTGGGATGGGCATGGTAGTTCCTGGCCCTCATGGATTGTTGTGCCCCTGAGTTTGAGTTTTAAGTTTGAGGATTGCCTCACTTTGGGGATACCCCTTAGATAAGCATGTATTCCCACTCATTTGCAATTAAACATTTTTCTTTCAATTACGTTTATTTCAGAAGGAAGTTTGATTTTTCAAACGTATTTGCTTAATAACATGTATATTTGTGTATTATATTAAAATTTTGATCAATCCAAAATTACATGTTTTTTGCTCCTCTAAAAGCTTTTAGGATTTTAGAACTGATCTTACAATTCATATACGTTTTATAGTAGTATATTTAAAAATGAAGACTTTTTTTATAACTGTGTGAGCTTTTATGCCTCATTTATAAATATAAAAAATTGCTTTCAACTACAGTTTTTAAAATGTACTGAAATAAGTGGAGGAATGGGATATTTAAATATTATGAATATTTTTGACTGCAGTAAGATATATTTATATTTCAGTTTCTTTACAATTTGAATAGAAGTTGTAAGCCACATTTTGCGAATAGTTTGATGTTGAATATAAACTCATAGAGAGGCTGTTTAATAGTAAAGTGTTCTATTTTCATACCAGCACACATTAAAATAAGGCTCATTTGCAGTTATATGATCAGCTTCAGTGATATTTAAATTTTCAAAAATAGTCTACACATATGAAAACATTCTTTCAAAACCACACACCACATCTCATACTATGTTTTCCCTACAGCAGGAAATATTTGTGTATACTGAAAAATTTAATACTGGATACATTTCCAAGTGTTAAATTTGTTTTTAAAATTTGGAATGAATACATTGTGGAACTGTCGGTTAACTTCACTGAACAAAATTGTTTTAAGTGTACTGTTTTGAAAGACAAAATTAATTGGGGAGAACTTTTCTCACAATAGAATTTGTAATGAGTGAATTGTGCGAAAAAATGTAGTTATCGATGTGTGACATTTTTCCTTGTAATAAAAGAAACAGAAAGATAAAAAGTTAAACTTGAGTAGAAAGTGGTTAGACGTACTGTCACGCGCATTTGAAGAAGTATATCCCTCATTAAAATTAAAAATTATTGACAATGTGTGTTATGTCCATCACAAATGCCGATGTAGAAAAGATATTTTTATTTAATACTAGAAGTTCGAAAAGGAGGACACTAGGAATGAAAATCTAGATTTTTTCCGAAAAATATTCAGTTAACATAAAAATATCATTTATATGATTTTAATTAAAATAAATTAAAAGTATTGTCTGAAATCCTCTTTTATGTTATTTTAAATTAAAAATATAATTGAATAGAGAAAGATCGGTTTTATTTCATAAATATAATCATCGTATGCATATCACCGTGTGCACCATTTATTGTCTTTCAATTAATTCATTACTAAATTAATTATTTGTTAATTAAAAAAGTACATTGTCTATTATTTTGGATAAAAATACATTTCAGAGACATTTTTTAGCTAACTAAAGAATCGTTTTCTTTTTATTGCTTCACATTAATAATTTTTTAACTAATGCAATATTGTTTTTTAAAAAGTCATAGATCGAAATATGAAGCTATATTTTATCTGTGAGGGGAGGGGAAGAGAAAACAGTAATTTTACACTAAAAAAAACCGTGTTATGCCGGGCTAGAGGGAGGGGGAAAAACCTGTCTTAAATCGAAAATATGTGGAACAAATTTCGAAAAAGGGAAATTTAATGAAATAATTTTAGAAATCACTCACATTGCGCGCGTACAAACACACACATAATTGCTGGCGTCATGAGGGAAAGAGAAAGCCCGTGCAAAGCCGGGCCATGCAGCTAGTATATATATATATACACTGAAAATTTTATTTCAGTGAAAAAGTTTATAAACTTTTCTTCATTTTTTTTTTTAATTTGGGGGCTTTTTTGTGAAAGGTTGATATGATTTTTTACCTTCTTAGTTCGTTTTCCTTCAATAATTCACTTGAATTGAATACTCTTCTTAGTTGGTTTTCCTTCAATAATTCACTTGAATTGAATTATACATGGATTATCGGTTTTTATAAGCAGGTTTTGATGATTTTGAAGACATGTTTTATATAAAAAAAGGAATATTTTTCGTCACACACTATCACTCAATTTTTCCTAATTACACTGCAGGCCACCGTAAATGCAACACCAAGGAAGGCAAGAGATAGCACACCAAAATTTATTTTGTAGATAACATGTTGACCAAGTATCAAATGATTAAATTTATAGACTCCTGTGAAGTGTGGCTCCTGCCAGAATTAGTAGCCAGAGTAGCCGCCATTGTTGGAGATCACCGCTGCCACACGCCTCGGCATTGATTCAAAGGGACTTTAAATGTGTTCTTGGGGTACAGCAGACCAAGAAGCTTCCACACGTTGCCAAAGTTGATTTGGTGAGGCATCTGGGGGTATAATCTGGGTCAATCGTTCGGCAACCATGGATCATATGTTTTCTATTGGCGAAAGATCCGGCCGGGGAAGCAATTCAATTTGGGGTTTGACGAAGAATCTTTGGACAATGCGTACCGCGTGTGGACGCGCATTATCCTGTTGAATGGCTGTGGCCAAGCCCTGAAGGTAAGGAAGGACAACTGACTACAACACCTCGGAGATGTAGCGCGCTGGCTCTTTAAAGTACCGACAATGCGTACTAGAGGAGTGTGAGAGTGATATCCAATACCGCCCCATACCATAATACCCGATGTAGGACCATTGTGGCGATGCATAACGCAGCTGTTCAGCATACTCTCTCCGCGGTGTCTCCAGACTCGAATCCGACCATCGTGGTGTTGCAGACAGATACGTGACTCGTCAGTAACGACAACTTCATTCCATTCTGCCACCCACATCCTTCTTTCATCGTACCATTGGTGGCTCAGATGTCTGTGGTTCTGCGCCAAGGGTAGACCAAGCAATGGGCGTCTTGTGCTTTAAACGACGTTGAGTAGTACGCGCAGACACTGAATGATGCGTTACAGACTCAATGTGCTGTGCTACGGTTCATGATGTGACTGAGCGACCCGTCACTACCATGCGCACAATTTGCTTTTCCTCACGTGAAGTGGTGCACTGAGGGGAATGTGATCGACCACGTCGGTTTGTCTTACCCTCCTGCATCCAACGGTCACATATCCGCTTTACAGTTGTTTGGTTGCGTCCAACACGACTACCGATTTCCCTGAAAAATAATCCACAATCTCGGTAGGTCACTATCCTTCCTCTGTCGAACTCGGATACTTGATCAAAAGCTGATTGCTGTTTTCTACGAGACATAACTGATCGTTTTTTGAAAAGAAAAACTCAATTGCCGAACTTGAAATCGTCGAAATCTCCAAGCCCTAAATAGCGCTTTGAGGTGGCGCTACAGGCGCGCGTGATATGTGTCTGCGCTGAAATTCTAATCATTGGCATATCTCACCTCCGCTAATGCGTGTTGTAAATTTCATGTTATTTGCATGCTTCCTCTTCAGGGTGTTGCATTTACGGTGGCCAGGAGTGTAGTCCCCCCCCCTTTTAATATCAAAGAATGTCAAATTTTTAGAGGATGCACTTGATCATCTAATTTATTATTGAAATCTTAAAATTAACTATACTTTCTTGAATAATTTTATTTACATTTTTCAGACTTGTTTCAAATTAAAAATATGTTAGTCATTATTTAATGATTGGAAATGTTATCTCTGTGAATTGTTTTAAAAGGATGACGATAACGAAGATGGTATACGAGGTATGTAAATTAAGCAATGAGACTGGTAGCGTAGTGTTTGATCTGGCAACACTGGGGAAGTGGGACATGGAGGAGAGTTGGGTAAACATGTGATTCGTCATCAGTATGAGTTTGAAGTTACTGAGTCAAGTTAATTGTCTGTAGTGATTTGTTTAGTGAAACAGGTTTTTCTTGTGTGTTCTGAAATGAACAACGATATGATCTCAAGTTTTGCTTCAGACTTGAACACAACGCAACGGAAACACTTGCAAAACTTCAGCAAGCCTATTGAGACAGTGTTTTGTCAAGGGCCCAGGTTTTTCGGTGTTTAAGGCTTTTTCAGAAGGAAGAGAGTCAATTGAAGATGAACCTCGCAGCGGAAGACCCTCAGTTTCAAAAACCGCTGAAAATGTCGTTAGAGTCCGGGATCTTGTGCTTTCAGGTCGTCGCTTGACAGTCAGAATGATTGGGGAAGAGTTAAATTTGAATCACACCACCGTTCATCAGATTTTGACCAATGAATTGAAGATGAGAAAGATCTGCGCTAAAATGGTCCCGAAAAACCTGTCACACAGCAATTTCAGTGAAGCGTTTCTTGGCCAGTAAGAACATTCCTGTTGCTCCTCAGCCCCCTTATTCGCCCGACTTGAGTCCTTGCGACTTTTTCCTCTTTCCAAAATTGAAGAATCACTTCAAGAGACATCATTTGGGACACTGGAAAACATTCAAACGGCTGTAACCGACCAGCTGAAGGCTATTACAATATCCGAGTTCCATCAGTGCTATGAGGAGTGGAAGAAACGTCTCCAGCGCTGTGGGGCTTCGGAAGGCAGTTACTTTGAAGGAGACAATGTTGAATTGTAAGTTCATTGGAATAAACAAGTGAAAAAAAAATCAGTCTCTTTATTTAATTTACACTCCTCGTATTATTCTTCTTACTACCACACCACATTCACTATAGGAAGAAAAGAATCAAATTGAAATATTGTAATCCTTTTCATTGCATTTTTAAAAATTTATTCAAATACTAACGTAGTTTTAATATTATTCTTAAAAATGCAGCTATCTTTGTACTTGAAATTTTGGAAATATTTCTAAAAATTTCTATGGCTCTCTCTCTCTGTCTTTCTTTTTTTTTTCTCAAAAACTACCACAAAAAGTACAATTAGTGTGCTATATAATTTATAAAATGTTATTCAAATTAATCCAACTTACTTTTTTTTTTAATTATTTAAATTTATAAAAAATAGTGTATTTCATCAATAGTTTATTTTTAATCAATATTTAATTATTCGAAATGTTATCTCTGTAAATTGTTTTAGATGGAAGACGAGATAACGAAGATAGTATATCATTCTTCTAACTGCCACATCACACATATTCACTATAGAGGGAAAAGAGTCAAATTCAATTGTTATAATCCTTTGCCTTCCGCTTTCAAAATTTAATTTTGCAAACACAAACGCAGTTTTAATGTTATTCTTAAAAATGCAGCTATCTCTTTCTAATTGAAATTTTGGAAATATTTCTAAAAATATCTATGGCTCTCTCTCTCTGTGTCTTTCTTATTTTCCCCTCAAAAACTACCATAAAAAGTATAATTAATGTGTTCAACCCCATATAAAATCAGAAAGAATTATAATTCCTAAACTCCTTTTATTAGAAAAAATATTAATTTTTCACACAAAGGAAAGTTGATGTCAACTCATTAGTTTTAATTTCGAAGCGTTTCATATTTTTAGCACCCGAACGTGGGGCGAGGACGCCTCTAGTTAACCCTCTAACTGGATACCTTCCTCCTGAAAAGTTATTCCGAAAGCGTTTTACTCTTATATTGCTATTCCCTTCAAAAATGCAACAGACTTCAATTCTTGGTTCACTCCTAGGAGAGCCCCCACCCTTGGCACGAATTTACCCAATTCTTTCCCCCTTTTAAAACTTGGGAGGTCGAAAGGGGACAACTTTATGACTTGGTTCGGCGTATTTGATCATTGAGAACCAGGATAGCAATCGTTTACAGCTAGCTGTTAAGTTGCCTTGGGCAATCTTGTATGAAAACCGTAGTTCTTTCTACTCTGTCGTTTTCCCCATAGATTCAGTCACAGTAAAATTAAAACAAAATGCAGGGTAAAAAAACATGAAATAAATGGGCGTGTAAAAAGTTGAAAAATAGTTATATTTTCTTCAAACAAAATTTATTTTTCTGTCATTTTTTAAAAATTAAAAAAAAATATTTTGGTATTGCGATTTGAACCAGAAAAAAGCATCCTGTATTCATTTTTGAATATGAGAGTAAGAAAACGCGCTCACTTTCATGTTTTTAAAAAAAGTTATGAGGTAAAAAGAGTAAAGGCCCTATCCTTTTTTAAAACAATAAGACATAAATGGTGCATATTTATGAAATAAAACAGATCTTTCTCTATTCAATTATCTTTTTAATTTAGAATAACATAAAAATGATTTCAATACTTTTAATTTATTTAAATTTAAATCATATAAATGATATTTTTATGTTAACTGAATATTTTTCGGAAAAAATCTAAATTTTCATTCCTAGTGCTCTCCTTTTCCAACTCCTTGTATTAAATAAAAATATCTTTTCTACATCGGCATTTGTGAAGGACATAACACACATTCAGTCAATAATTTTTAATTTTAATGGGGGATATACTTCTTCAAATGCGAATGACAGTACTTCTAACCATTTTCTACTCAAGTTAAATTTCTTATCTTTATGTTTCTTTTATTACAAGGAAAAATGACACACATCGATAACTACATTTTCACACAATTCAGTCTTTACAAATTCTATTGTGAGAAAAGTTCTCCCCAATTAATTTTGTCTTTCAAAACAGTACACTTAAAACAATTTTGTTCAGTGAAGTTAACCGACAGTTCCACAATGTATTCATACCAAATTTTAAAAACAAATTTAACACTTGGAAATGTATCCAGTATTAAATTTTTCAGTATACACAAATATTTCCTGCTGTACGGAAGATATAGTATGAGATGTGGTGTGCGGTTGTAAAAGAATGTTTTCGTACGTGTAGACTATTTTTGAAAATTTAAATATCACTGAAGCTGATCATATAACTGCAAATGAGCCTTATTTTAATGTGTGCTGGTATCAAAGTAAAACACTTTACAATATTAAACAGCCTATGGAATTATACTCAATATCAAACTATTCGCAAAATGGCTTACAACTTCTATTCAAATTGTAAAGAAACTGAAATATAAATATATCTTACTACAGTCAAAAATATTCATAATATGTAAGTATCCTGTTGCTCCACTTATTTGTGTACATTTTAAAAACTGTAGCTGAATGCAATTTTTTATATTTATAAACGAGGCATAACAGCTCACACACTCGTCTTTATCATTTTTAAATATACTACTATAAAACGTATATGGATTGTAAGATCAGTTGTAAAATCCTAAAAGCTTTTAGGGGAGCTAAAAACATGTAATTTTGGATTGATCAAATTTTTAATATAATACACAAATATACATGTTATTAAGCAAATACATTTGAAAAATCAAACTTCCTTCTGAAATAACGTAATTGAAAGAAAAAAGTTTAATTGCAAATGAGTGGAAATACATGTTTATCTAAGGGGTATCCCCAAAGTGAGGTAATCCTCAAACTTAAAACTCAAACTCAGAGGCACAACAATCCATGAGGGCCAGGAACTACTGTGCCCATCATAATACACGTGACCATTGGACGCTGAGGGGCATGAACAGATGTCCCGATTTGGTGGTCTGTCTGAAGAGAGACCATCAGTGTTTAAGACCCTAAGCAAGCTTGGTACTCATTTATCGACACAATGTAACGGGGATGAAAGGCAGTCTACCTTGCCCAGCCCGTTAATAGAACCCAAGACCTCTGGTGTGGAAGCACGATACACTACCATTCGACCCTATTCGGTGAAAAATAAAACTTAATGTTGGAATCTTATATAATTCCCTAATGAATGAGGGAGTCCAAAATTTTTCATGTAAACTGTTTAGACGGAAATAGTTAATTATGAACATTTCACAAGTTGCATAAATTAAAATTAACCGTTATAGTTTACATAAATTTTTAAGAGTGCAACAGGTGTATTTTGGCTGCACGAATTAATTTTAAAAGGAATACGGTTACGAAAAAGTAGTACAAATCTATCTAAAGTTGGGTTGGTTACCTTACATATTGTCAAAAACAACAATGTATTGGAAGCCAATTCCACAATTCGTTGTTATAAAAATGTATGGAACATTACAAAATTTATTTTTGCATTTGCAATTTATATATATATATATAATTTTTCTAGGGAACTTTAAAAGCTAGAGCGGCATCCATCAAAACCGCGGTTCTCTCTCTGTTTTTCCAGATCGCCCCTGACTAAGCCGGCTCTGCCATAGTAAGTGAAAATGCCGGATTTTGTTTGTCAAGATCATTTTATAGCAGACTGCATTTTTCATGTATTTTAGATGGTCGTTTTATATTTTCTACATCAATATCTTAATGTCTGAATTTAAAATTACATAAAATTCTTCACATTCGCCTCAATGACCATTATAATTTTTATTAGTATATGAATGTGTCATCACACGATTACATGACTGTTATTAACATATTATTTTAACCATTTAATTAATATTAAGTATAACATAACACACAAATTTTCTGAACTTTAAAATAAATATTTCGAAAACTACTTCAGATATACTCAAAAATTTTCATTCCTACCCTTTAGCTTCTCAGTTTTGCTTCTATGTAAAACTTTATTGTATATTCCTCGGTTTTTTTAGTATATTTTTTGCTCTTAGCATGCATTTTTCAACTGAATTGTATGAAATATTCAAAATATATGAAAAAATACCAAAGAAGCTATATAATAAAATTTGAAATTTATATTATACTCAAAGAGTTGCTAGAACTTATGGTAAATAATTTTTAACTTTGTGATACATTTTTTTTTCGAAATTTCAAATGGAATTTCTAACATAAAATTTCTAGCTTTATACGGTCGAGATTTCAAAAAATATCCAGATTTTAATTACTTATTCAGTTAGCCTTGAAAAAAAGATAAATGTTGAGGTATTTTGCATAAATAGATATTTTTGAAGAATAATTCGAATGTTTTTGAATAGCGCGAATTTAAAATTGATTTTTATGTTTATTTATATGCATAAATGTCTACTGTAAATGTTTCCGTATATTTTTGATTACCATTCAAGTTATAAAAAAAAATGTGGGAAAATCTTCACTCATGTTGTCTTTGATGTAAACTGAAGTTCAAGCACTTAAAATTCAAATATAATCCGGTGTATTTTAACAATATATAACTAGGCACACTGTACGTAAACTTCCCTGAACACTTGGGCTTTGAAATCTAAAAAAAATTAATAGATCTTAATTGGTTTTTTTTGTTGTTATTTTTATCAAAGTGTAAGAAAATGCTTCAAATTATTTGATGAAGTTTAAATTTATTCATTTTTAGTGGTTGGAAAGTTGGAAAGGTTTCAAATTTTAAAGTTTTTGTTGTTTTATTATATTTTTTTGGGGGCATCTTATAATGAAATAAACATGTTTCAAAAACTGAAAGCATTGATTAAGATAAGAAAAATGATGCGAAAGAATATACTTTAAAAAAGATAATTTGTCTAACTATATAAAATAGCAGATTGCCCTGACACGCCCCAACTTGTTACAGTTTGAAATTAATATGAAACCAAAAGGGAATTGTAACATATTTCATGCGTTGGGACTTTTGAAAACTTTTAAAATACAAGCTAGCAAACAAACACTTCTTGGGTTCTAAAGAAATTTCTCCCCGATTTTTTACGATTGCCCCAGGGTCAAAACACGGGGTTCCCTGCGAGCTATAAAACTCCTGCTGTGTTGCTTCCTCCGTCCCCAATTATCTTTCAAGATGTTAAACCTTAAAAGAGGGAAAGGATTTCAGAAAAGTGCGGGTAATCCGCTTTTGAAAACGTTACTTGAAGGCAGAAAAATCAGTGTAGTCCATTTTCGAAGCATCTTTACACTGACGGAATTTTCCGTGCTATCCGGTTAGAGGGTTAATTTGAGTCCAAAATGAACGTGACACCACTAAAAGCACAAAGAAAGTCACTTCGAACATCGTTCACGTGTTTGGCGAAACAAATCGACGACGAGTTCGATAAAGAAAATCCGGACTTTTATTTTCCTTTTTATTTTTGAAAGTGCAGTTGAAAGACAAATTTCAGCGTCTGGAAAAGTGCCAGAAAGAAATGAATGATCTGATATTTAAAGATGAAAATTCTGAACAGTTGTTTGAAACTGATTTTTTGATCGCAGAAAAATACCGATACCGATTTACTGAACTCTGTGCTAAAATTGATCAACTGGCAACGAAAGAGACGTCAGAAATTGTAACTTCACAACGCAAATTTAAACTTCCGAAAATCGAGTTGAAAAAGTTTAGTGGAGATGCCAAAGAATATTTGACTTTCTGGACATAGTTTCGTAAGATTTACGAGGATAGTTCTATTCCCCCCGAGGACATGTTTGTATGATCCAATGAATCCTCGTAAAATCTGATTTAAATTTTAAAAAATATTTAGGAAAAATCGAGAATTAAAAATAAAAAATATATATGTATGCATATAAATGTCATCAAAATAGTCAAAGGCTGCTTAAATAAAAATTGACAGTGCATACATAAGTCGATTCAAGAGGATTTTTGAAGAAATAACAACAAAGAAGTTAAAAAATTTTATTAATCTTTCATCTAAAAAACCTCAAACTTAAAAAAGACGAAGACATATTTATAAATTACTAGTGGACCCGACAGACGTTGTCTTGTACATGTATCTTAAATTTAAAAATTCCAAATTTTTATGAATAAACTTTAACAATCTGGACCGTTTTAATGAAAATCTTATATATTAAAATTCGTAGGTAAACAAACGTATCTATGTATGTCGGTATATATGAATATAGCCCAATTTTCTCTCGAACCACAAGACGCAGAAACTAGCAGAAGGTATCAAAATTTCGGGAATGATCCGAGGAATCCGTTTGGACCATTTATATTTCGATATTCTAATTAGTTAAAAAGATATTAATTAAAAACCTTAAAATGCATCGTGGCGCCATCTGCAGAGAATATCGGAAAGGAATTCTGTTTTTACAAAACAACGAAACTTTGCATATAAATAAATTTATTTAAAAATTAATATAATAAAATTATATATATATATATATATATATCTTTCTTTCAATTTAAGTATTTTACAATTTTTTTTAAATAAAAAATGAGTCGAAATCGGAAATATTTTTTATTGTAAAAGTATTAATCACGTTCTGAAATTTGAAGTTTTATCTACAAGTTGTTTATAAAAATATTACAAATAAAATAAACGAAATATTTTTTTAAAAAAATAGTAAAGAATTGCTTAAAACTATTTCAAAATAAATTTAGAAATTACCTTCTTTTTTTTTAATTTATGGAATGGTTTGCTATTTTTTTAAAATAAAAAGCATTCAGGCAGAATTTCTCTCTCTTTGAATAACACATTCTTAACAATTCAAACTAATTATATTGTAAATGGTTTTCATTAACTATATTTTTTAAAACAAGTAAAGTTTTTGTTGTTAAATTATGACATCGGTTCCTTTTTTGAATACGAATTATAAGTTGTTCCGCTTAAACTTTCTTTCGCGTTAATGAAAAAAATATTTTACACTAAAAAAAAGTTTATGCTTTTCTTTTTTTTTCCGCGTGTAGAACAATATACGTAATCTGTACAAAGATTGATAAAATATCTTAAAAATTATGGTAAAAAGGTGTTTTTCAACTTTTTTTCTCTTTTGCGATAAATATGTAAACATTTACTTTTTTTAAAGTTTTCTGTTTAAAAATTACCGTTGTTTTCAATCTATATATGAAGTTTAAAAGCATTAACTTAAAAATGAAGCCCGAAAATTTTTTTAACTAACAAAAAAGAAATTGACAAAAATCTTCCGATACTTTAATAATTATTTTACCGTTCTACGCGAAGGACATCGTAGCTTGGTTGATTAAGGCGCTGCTTTATAAAATGGCAGTTCCCAGGTTCGAACCTGAAGAGGAATAACGAAACGGGATATTGAAAAAATAAAATTTTTTTTAAAGGTATTAATCACCAAAATTTCGGGAATGATCCGAGGAATCCGTTTTGACCATTTATATTCCGATATTCCAATTAGTTGAAAATATATTAATTAAAAACCCTAAAACGCATTTATTATGCACGTGGCGTCATCTGCAGAGAATCGGGAAGATCATTTATTTTCAGAGGAAAATTCGGATTTTAAAAATATTTAAAAATTAATATAATAAAATTATATATATATATATATATATATATATATATATATATATATATATATATCTTTCAATTTAATTATTTTACAATTTTTTAAAAATATTTTATCAGTCTGTATTAAATGAATTTTTTTTTTACTTTAATGAATAACGAAATGGGGTATTGAAAAAAATATTTTTTTATTTTAAAGAAGGAAAGGGAAAATTTATAAAAGTAGAGAAAGCCCGTGCAACGCCGGGCTTAGCGGTGGACGGGGGGTGAGTCATTTTGAAAATGAGTATTACAAGTTCAGATTTTGTGAAAGAAAGGGAAAATTTACAAAAGCAGAGATAGCCCGTGCAACGCCGGGCCATGCAGCTAGTTTGTATTAAAAAGTTATTACAATACCTAACGTCATTACATATACGGTTATCACAATTCTATCAATCGATAGCGTGTGAATTTGTGTATACTATGAGCGAAGTGAAATGTAGAGGCTGTGTGAATAAAAACTTAAAACTTGTTTTCATTAAAGGTGAAAAAATTGAGACTCAAACTATTTTATAACAGGTATATTTATTAAATTGTTCAAAAAACTTAATTTATCGTAATGCCACTGGATGTATAATATTTTTAGTTAATCCTTGAGGGGTATAAATAAATAAATTCGATGGTTTTCCAACTCTGAAACAAGCAACATGTGCCGTGAGAAAAGCACGGATTTTCTAAATTTAAGCCACAAATTTTCATTGTTTGACCTTGTGACTTATTAATAGTCATAGCAAATTCCAAGCAATCTGGAAAACGTTAACGTTTGAATGGTGTAGGTGAATCTGAAGAAATCATTGGGATCCTCGGTAGAAGTACAACTTCATCTTGAAATTTTCCACTTAAAATAGTGGCTTCAAGAATGTTGCCCATGATTTTTTTATGACTAATCACGTGCCATTACACAATTTTGGTGCTTTAAAATTTTGAAGCAAAATTATAGGTGAGCCAATCTTCAATCGCAAATTATGTGGTGGCATTCCCAGTAAATCCAGTGAATTTAAAATTCTACAGGATAATTGACTACTTCATCAGGATCAACAACAGTGTCAATCGATTTGAATTTAGTTTCATTACCAGACAATGACTATTGTACACTGCTCAAAACAATTAGGGGAGCAAGCAAAAAACTGAAGAAAACCGTGTGAGACAGCCACGTATTGGCATACAATGCATAGTACACGCGTATCAATGCGCAATACAGAAAAAAAGGCGTAAAAAAATTTGGAATTAAGCTTTAATTCTTTGAAAATATGAAAAAAACATGAAAAGATGATTTAGGGCAACAATTTGGTTACATGTAAACGATAAAAAAAGGTACTGTTTAGACATGATGCATGAGTTTTAATAGGGTGTGTGGTCTCCTCGAACAGCTAAGACTGCTGCACACCTGTTTGCCATGGATGCGATGAGGTTATCGATCAGACTTTGGGGGAAACTGTTCCACTCCTCAAGAAGTGCAATCTCCAAGTCTCGGACAGTAGCAGGCGGCCTTGCATACGAGCATGTCCTAAACATGCTCGATTGGATTCAGGTCAGGAGAGCACGCTGGCCATTCCATACGCTGTATTGTTTCAGCTTCAAGCATGTTCTCCACCAGACGAGCTCTATGCGGTCGGGCATTATCATCCTGGAAAACAAAGGAATCTCCAATGGCTCCAGCATAAGGGATGACATGAGGTCGAAGTATCTCGTCTGCATACCTTCGGCCCGTCAAAGTGCCATTTCGAATGATATGCAGGTCCATATGTCCGCCTATGATGATTCCACCCCATACCATCCAACCAGCTCTTCTGTATTGTGACCTTTCACGAACGAATGCGGGGTATTTCGAGTGCCCCTGTCCATCCATACAAGAACACGTCGGGTGTCACACTCTAGACTGAATCGGGACTCATCTGTAAACAGCACTTGGCTCCAATCATGTTGCTCTCAATCTCGATGTTCAGCAGCCCATCTTCTTCGGGTCGCATGGTGGCGTGGGGTCAACGGAATGCAGACCATTGGTCTACGTGCATAGAGCCCTCCCTCATGTGAAGCCGATTACGTACTGCTTGGCTGGACACCCTTCGTCCTGTTGCCAAGAGCAACTGTCTTTGCAGCTGCGTAGCATTCTCTGTTCTGTTTCGACGAGCTGTTAACTGTATGTACCGGTCATCAGTTGATGTAGTGGAGCGTGGCCGACCTGCCCCTGGTCGACGTCTAACATTTCCTGTTTCTTGGAATCGATTCCACAGCCTTGCAACAACACTTCTGGCGACTCCAACAGCGTCCGCGACACTACGTTGTGTTTATTCCAGTCTGCCTATAACACGCCATGCCATGGATTCCGGTAAGTCACGTTGTTGAGACATTCTCAAGTAACCTTGTCTCAAAAAATACTGCGCAATCGAATTTCACAGTTACGGCAATAAAACAAACGTTTCTGCAACATCCCGATTTCTGCCCTTATCTCCTTTTTCTGGTTTTTGACGTCATGAACTTTGATTTGCATATAAAGTTTTCTTCTTCCGTTTCCTGGTAGGCTTTACATTATGGATGATTCATTTTATGTTACTTATTGGTATACATCTTTGCTTACTTTTGTTAAAATCATGTGCTCCCCTAATTGTTTTGAGCAGTGTATTTTGAAATTGATGGCGTCAACATCCAAATTTTTTTGCCGCTAAAATAGCTCACTCACGCAGCCATGCATGATTAGTATAATTATGTCGTAAATCTAGAAAGATACTTTTTATTAATTCATCTTTGGTAGCCACAATGTTGCAAAAATTTTCTCGGAGATGAACATATTGTGTATTTTTATACAATGGAATTCTACCATTGCCAATGTCTAGCAATTGTTCAGAGAACCTCGACGATAATGAATCATATTGAAGCTGAACACGCATATTAATGGTAAGGCATAATTTACTTCGCCATAGATAAAATTCTTTCAAACATGCGTTTATTTCATCCGCATATGTCGCACGGGGAATGGCGAGAAATGTTTGAAATCACCAGACAGCAACAGTAGAGCACCACCGAAAAGCCTAGTATTATTTTTGATATCTTTCAGTGACCTATCGAGAGCTTCAAGCGAATGCTTGTGGGCCATTGTACATTCATCCCAAATAATAATTTTGCATTTTCTCAAAACTTCAGCCATGCCTGAATGCTTCTTTATATTACACACTAGCTGTATCCTGCCACGCGTTGCTGTGGCTCAAAGTGGTTAAAAAGAAAGCAAAGAAAAAACTCCTATTTTTAGTATGTTTAAACATTTGCATTTGTGAGGTATGATTTTTTAAAATAAAAAAAATTATAAATGTAGTTGTTGCTTCTAAGGCCACTTGTTTGACAGTGTCAGATCGAGGCCCACGAAATTCATTGAGGCATAGGGCTAAGATGTATGCCTGTTGTTAGCTGTAGCTTTGAGCATCATGCAGGAGACAATACAATTTGGCTTGGCTCCAACCCAATTTTGAGGAGAACATCCGGTGGTGGTCAAAGACCTCCCATCTATCTTCCCCTTCAACCAACCTCACGAGAGGACTTGCAGCTCGATGGCCATTCTAGAGTATCCCAATGCCACAAAGGCACTATACATTTACAAGCGTCCATGCTTTCTCCAGGATTTGAACCCAGGCCCTAGAACACAGCAATCAGCATCACTAACTACTATGCCAGATGGGCGGCAAAATATATATACACAAAACTTTCCTTCTCTGATTTCATTTGTAACTTGTTAATCAAATACTTGAAGTTATTATGGTTTATTTTCATCCTTATGTAATGAACCTAAAATTATTTACATTGTCTCCATAGTGGAGACCTTAAGCTCGAGGATAATTTTTAAATGGCTCTACTCTAGATTCCTCAAGGGCAAAGGGTTATTTTTACAATGCTTATGGGCCTTTTAAAGGTGTGTTTACAAATGCTTATTTTTACAAATAATGTTATTCTGCTGGTTTGTACTGGAATGCAATGTGTCTGTTATCGTGTGATTACTCACCACCAAGTCATGTTTGATGATGAAATGCTGTTTTGCATGGACATCTTTCAGCCATTTGTAACCTATTGTATTCTTTTTGTTGCTAAAAGAGCAGACCTGATGTTGTAAAAAGCAAATGCTGTACTTGTAAACGTGCATCCTCAAGTCTGGCTGCATATTGCTCTGATGTGTCTTGATCTGTTTTTCTCATTTGCTATGCAATTACTCATAGCACTACTTTTGTCTAGTGAGTACGACGACCTAAATTTGATTTCCTACAAAGCCTTATTTTTATGTACTGAAGCCAATTGATTGTACTTAAAAAGAAGAAAAAAATTTGAAACAAAAACATAAAATTTTAAAACGGTGAAAAAAGGAAAAATCAGGAACAAAAAGAAAGGGCAAAATACAAAAAATAGTCTCTCTAATGCAGTGTTTCTCAAAGTGTGGGGCGCGCCCCCCTGTGGGGGCGCGATGACCCTACAAGGGGGGCGCGAGCGTATCGAAAATTTAAAGATTTTTTTAAAAAAAATAACCGGAAAGAGAAGTAAAACAAAATGCTTTCTTCCATAATAAAAAAAATACACACAACAACACTGACATAATTTATGTTTATTATCTGGCTTTTCACGTCATCAAATAGCTATCTTTGATCCCAAAACCAAATTAAAGAAAAAAAAACATTTTGTTTTATTTGCTGTATTTCCTCAATGAGAGATTTTTTTTTATTACGTTTTAACATAAAATATTACTCGTTAAAAGAAAAACGAAACCCAGACCCTGAGAAAAATTCTAAGAAGATAAACAATTCACCACTGTAATTATTATTGAAATACTGTACATTAATTAGTTGTAGAAAAAGAAAAGGAAGTCATGATTCACTTTTCAGACAGGCTGCATAGTACGTTTGCTAATCATTTGATTGACCTTCAATCTTATGGTATGGTTATTATCAATATTAGTTCCCTCCCATCTTTTATGCGTTTGCTTTTTGCTTAGGGAAATTGTAAATAATTGAGTTTTGCGATATTTGGAAAAGAATTGATTGGCTTAACATTTCTGTAGGATAATTGAAAAGTGTCTGATTTGCGTCCTTTATTATGGTCTTGTACTTTTGAATCAGTTTAGTTCAGTTTTATTGGATTTTTTCTCAAATCATCAAAGATTGAATAGTCCTTGAAAGAAGGTAAGTATACTTTCTATAAATTAAAATATTCACTAGAATTCCGATTTGTACCGTGTACAGTAAAAATAATTCTAAAAAATGATTGGGGTGACTGAGTCCCCCGCACTACCATTAATGTTAGTATCGAGTACGCGCCTGCTCCCGGGTTAAAACATTTTGAAGTCTTCACGCTTTAAATGTTAAAAAGTAACACAATTATTCTTCATCGGAATTTTATATTCTTTATCATAATTTAACATTAATTCTAAATGCTAATTGTGTGAGGTTTAAAATTACAGTTCTTTTAAACAGTTATTTACAATTATAGCATTTATCTAAAAAAAAAAATCATTTTACATTTTTGTATACAATGTCGTGCACATAGTTTTACTCTCCTTACAGTTCAGCTATTATATCAAGAATAATGTTTTATTTTTTTAAAAATGAACTCGTACGAAGAGTTGGTGTTTCAGCCAGTATACGTTTGATGTATCAGTACTGAAGAAGGTATTTTATAAATAATTTCTTATTACTGAATTTAGCCGCGGTAGCCGAGTGGTATAGGTATCGGATCGTGGCTTGCCTTGTCACGAGTTCGAGCCCAGTACCACTAAAGACCCGCCGTGTAGGGCAGCGATGCACGTTAAATCTGTTGAGAGTTGAAACGTTTTCCCGTTGGTGTGGTGTGGTAGTTAGGAGAGAGGGGTGCCAGCACAGATGTCATCCACGTCACTTGACCATGGTTCAAAATTACGTGGTCCGTCGTCAAAACCCTCGTGCAGCTGAACAGTGCGACGTTAATATTCAATCAATCAATCTTATTACTAAATTAAGAACAAGTTTAATAATTATTATAGGGACTCTTCCACGGGCTTGTCTTGTAGAGGAAAGTTTTTCAAAGGAAGGTTTAATATCAGAAATTGACACTTAAAGAGTTATTTTTCTATATTTAGCTGAGATCTATATTTTGTCTTCAAGGCATCCACTGCAGAAAATCCGGTTTGAAAAAGGTAGGATGTTGAAAATGGTAATAGTATTCGAAGTGCTTTTGTTTTCAGTACAGATAATTCCTCATCCACCTCTACCCTAAATTGAAAGAGCGATTTATTACAAAATTGCCTTTTAATTTTTCACTGGATGTGAAATCTATGAAGATTTCTTCTTCGGAAGTTGAGAGCCCTTCTGGAGTATCTTGAAATACATCCCTAAACCACTCGTAATTTGCAACCAAACTGTCGTCATCCAGAAAATACTTTTTTTAAAATTCTTTGCCAACATAGCTAAATGATTTTACATGTTTTAAAAACAACTTTCACATGTTGTTCTACAGATTTGTAAGTTTTAACACATATCGAGCTGGGGGCTTTTTCCATCATTTACTTCTAGTAGTGGTAAATCTAAAATTTAAGTATTTTGAGAAGATCGCCTTGATTTAATTTTCGGAACCATACTCGTTCGTTTGTGTACTTGTTGATTCTTTATTATGGTCGAATGTTTGCATACGACTTAAAAATGTGTGTATGATATTGTTTTAATCTACTGCCGTAAATACTTAATTACCGTGAATTACAATTAACGTGGAAATTTAAAAAAATGTACATTCAAGCTAGATTCGGTAGCTATAGGAGTATCGAGTCGACCAAAACTGACTGGAATTGTACGAGGAAAAGCATTTTTACATGTTTTGCGCAGACGTCCGATAGGTTGCCCAGACTCACGCAAACGTACCAGATAATGCCAGATGTGATGGGTATGATAGAGAGTGACATTGACTAGACTATTTTTCTAATGACATTTGTACTTTGAGAAATGAATATGCTGAAGGAAATAAATCTTTAATTAAATACATCATTTTGCGATCTGTTCCAATTTAAAAATTAGAGAAAGAAAAATAACATAATTCTAAGTAATATATATTTTAAGTAATTTTCTTAAAATATATATTACTTAAAAGTTACATATACACAAAATTTAATATACTTATCGTATTAATTTGTACGGTTTATAATTAAGATCGTATTGTAACTTTAGCGTCTCTCTCTCAAAGTGCATTTTTATTAAAGTAAATACATTATTGTTGTACAGGGGGGGCGAGACAAAAATTATGATTGAAAATTGGGTCGCCAGTATTGAAAGTTTGAGAAACACTGCTCTAATGAAATATTTAACTTCAAATGTGCATCGATCAACACAGCTCAATTCCAAAGCACAATGAGAAACAGAATATTTTCTTCCACTCAAACAAATCTCTCTGAAGTGTTAAATTTTACTATATAATTTGAATTCAAATGAAAATTAATTGACAGAGCTCAATTCCTGCCAAATGATCAGAGAAATAAAGAGGAAAAACTAAATGAAAACAATGGAGAAAAAATTAATTGCACTCATAAAATCAACTCTATAGTAAAAGACAGCTTATTACCAATGCAATGTAGAAAAAATAATTAAGGTGATTGCCTACGTTAAAAATGTCATTAACACTGGGAAGTATCAATGACATGAGCAACATGTGACAGCAAAGTCAAATTTGTGCATTGTTTGCTATCATATAGTGATTGTGCCTGCTTTCCTTCATCGGTAAAATCCTAGGAGGACCCACTGGTGTTTTTGGCGCCAAAATTTTTTCGCCAAATTGAAGGTTTTCAAAAAGGCGTCAATGACGAAAAACTCTTGGGAAGCGTATGTGTCAGCGGGGGGGGGGATGAAATGGGCGAAAAGCAACGATTGGTTTCTGAAAGTGGGAGGAGGGTACGAAAAGTTAAAAAATCATGAAATGAACGGTGATTCATGAATGACTTCTGCTGAAAACCGTTGGTATTAAATGTTTTACATTAAAAAAAAGAAAAAAATATGCCTTTTGCAAAGATAAAAAAAGGAAAAAAATGCAATTAATTATTTTGAAAGAGATTTAAACGGATAAATCAATGAAATTCATTTTAAAAAAGCACTCAAAAACCAGTACATGATTTATTTAAAAAAAGGACGAAATGAGTGTTTCGCAAAGATGAAATCGAATAAATACGTTAAATTAATCATTATAAAAAGATAAAAACGGAGAAAGCAATGAATTTCATTTTAAAAAAGCATTCTAAAACCAGTGTGTAGAACATGATTTACAGTTTTAAAAAAGGACGAAAGGCTTGCATTTCGGCATGTTCCGTTGGTGGATACACCCTTGCGATGGATGCAAGGAATTCATGAAAATTGTCATCCACCAACTTGTGACCTATTCTTATTAACTTTCAAGTCATTCACCACGAACGCATTCATGCTCTTGCCGAACCAATATCTGGTCAAACGCAAGATAATAGTTATAGCAAGTTTGCTTTCGCTAAACCAAGTGCCCTTTCTCACACTCCGAACAACGTCGTGGGGATTATCTTTCGACTGGCTGCGGCAACGCCATTCGTAGCCGTCAACCGTTCCCTTTCACTCTTGCAAACGCATTTCTTTTTTACACCTCGGACATTCATAACGAAAAGCAATTAAATTAGCTTTCATACACCATTCTAACGTCTCTTTCTTCCCATTTGTGCACAGGAGCGCAAAGAAACCTGTCGTAGCCTCACTTTCAAGTAATTTCCTTTCACAAGCCATTCTTAACAAAAGCCGGTGGAGAGCAAACCTTCTCAAGCGAAGTCAGGTGTCAAAAAGACGTTTTTTCGGAAAAGGCGAAAAACGTTGCACTTTTTTTAGAGTTGCCATTTTTTTTCGGTGATTTGAAAATCCAAATCTTTGGATGAAATGGAAGGGTTACCATATTGTAACCTTTATCGCTCAAAATTTGGCGACAAAAAATTTGGCGACCAAAAGTGGGTCCTCCTAGGACTCAACCTCCTTCATCTACAATAAAGTTAGGGGAGAAATATAAACCATACATGTGTGTGTGGCTGAAGATATTTTCAGTAGAATACGCACGGAAAACTCAAATATAAACATGGATTTTGCGACAAATATGTATGATGAAGTGTTGATAATAATTGATATAATTCTTGCAATTCACAATTCAATAAGCATAAGCAATTGTTATCAACAAATTTAAGGGCCTATCTTTATAACAGAGTGGCTTATATTTAGACAGAGACTGCTTTTCACATGGACAAATATTATTTGTTGTGTGGGTATTTTCATATTAGCATAACCGCAGCCAAATTGCCACCATGCAAATCACACCATTTTCCATCCAACTCGGACTGATTGGTTCTTTTTCATTAAAAAAAAATGTTAGAATCTTTGTTGTTTCGAAATCAAGGAGCGATTTGCATGACACCAATTTTGTTATGGTGATGCTAATATACAAATACCTTTGTGTGTTCTAGAGCAGCAGTCACAAATTAATGGTACGTAAGAAATTTTGGATGATCCACAGAAAAATTGGGACATTTTGCACTTTTATGATATACTCACACAAAATCAACACCACCATTAAAGACACAGCTCACACAACAACAATGCAATTTATCAAAAAATATATAATTAAGGTGACTGCCTACATTTAAAATGTAACAGGCACTGATTGACTTAAAAATATGAAGGTTAAATTTAAAACATATAAAATTGCAAAACATTAAAAAAGGGAAAAAAATAAAAATACTAACAAAATATTTAACTTCAAACGTAAATCAATCAGCATAGCTCAATTCTGATGCAACGGGAACAGTGGCGCACACAGGGGGGGTCTGGGGTCCCCCCTCCAAAGTCCTTGATTTTTTTCCGATTGATTATAATTCTAAGTACATAGTACATAAAATTTTATTAATTACTTGCTATTAATGATTAATTTTATTAATTAATGCTAATTATTTATTCAAAAACTAGTTTTTTACTGTGTTTTGTTCCCGAAAATCGACAAAATCAAACGGAGCATGATACAAGAATGGTGAACTTTCGATCCCGGCCCCCCCCCCCCTTGAAAAATTCCTGTGTGCGCCACTGAACGGGAAACATAATAATTCATTCCACTTGAGCAAATCACTCCAAAGAGGTCAATTTCACTATGATTTTAAATGAAAATTAATTGACAGAACAGAATTCTCACCAATTGCACTGAGAAATAAGAAAAACAATTAATTGACACTATCGTAAAAGACATAGCTCAATAGCAATGTGATACATCACAAAACAATTAAGGTGACTGCCTACATTCAAAATGTATCATTTTATGAACTTATTTATGTATTTTAAATTTATTTTGGTGCTTGCGTATTATCGCACCTTGTTGGCAACATTATATAAAATGAAGTACCTAGTTGCCAATGCAGCATGTACAACACATAAAAATCAGGGGTCCAACTTGGCGAGTTATTAATAGACTTGGTGATATTGTTGCAATAATACGCAAGTACCCTTTCTTTTATTTTTTTGAATTCTTGTGAATTATTACTTACTTTTGTAAGCCTCATAACATACTTTATGATGCACCAGTCTCTTTAAGCTGACTGAGCTACAGCAACATGTAGCTGGGTACAGCTAGTTATAACATAAAATTAAATCTTAAAAAGACAAAAATAAAAGAAGGCTCAATATTTTAATTAAGTTAATAAAAAAGTTTTGTACAAACGAAATATATATACTGTAAAATCTTTATTTTGCCATTCGTATTTCAAACAGACATCAAACGAAATTTAAAAAATTGTCAAAAACAGATAAAAATACATATTTAAGAAAAATACCACCGATTTGTTTTGCCAAAGACATCGCGATGTGCAAAAAAATATTTGCAGAACATAATTGGCAAAAAAAATGTAAGTACTAAAATATAAAGAAAACTAAAATTATATATTGAATTAATTAAGGATTACTGGAGAGAAAGATAAAACAGGCTAAAATAATACTCATAATATTAATTTCATATTAGTAGGCAACTTGTTTTTGGCATGATTTTGAAATCACACCAAATAGGTAAATTGCGGGCAGTCTAATGTTACAGTAATGCAGAGAATTAAAGGTACTTACGTATTATTGCAACCTATTGGTGACATTATAGGAAATGAAGCACATGATTGTCAATTCAGCGCATACAAAATTGGGATTGCCAAAGTAGCAAGTTATCTTCAACGCTGGCGATTGCGCAATAACACATAAGTACAAAATTAAAACTTAATATAAAAAATTATCTATATATCCCGAGCATGAAAATAAATTGAAAAACGAAATACAATGCTAACGTTAACTGAGAGAAAAAGCACTGAACTATCCTAATGAGTGCGGTAAACGAAGGCACAAAATCCTCCCCATTTTCAACTCCACATTCTCTCAATCTAAATTGATCATCTTCATTTTCTAGGCGTGTGTTCTTTCTGCTTCTTTCCTTCGTAGTCTGAATTTCATTCCCTATTTCCGGTCTTGGTAGACCATTCTGTTCTAAATCCGGTTCCAGGAGTTCAATTGTTTGGTCCTCCAAAAAATATTTTCCCCCATCCAAATATCCCGAACTAACAACTGGCTTTGAGACCACGTGTCCCAGCCCACACTCAATCACCAGTTCTGCGGGACGCAGACACGTCGTACCATCATCCAGAATATGTTTGATCGACGCATGCCTACCTGTAAATATTTCTGGGGCAGCCTATTTTTCAAAACCCACATCTAACGAGGCTTCTGTATCCTTAAGGACAGACATCTCAACCTCATTCTCCTTACTTTTAATTAAGTGAAACGCTTTCGGATTTACTTTTTTACTTTATTTATAGTTTTAGAACTGTGTTTCTTTAATTTAAGAAGTGTTTCTTTAATTCCTTAGTGCTTAAAATATATCTTTCATTTAAATCAAAGTATTTGCTGACACGCGACGTGCTATATATAGAGAGAGATTTTAACCTTTTCTCAATTATCATATTTAACATTTCTCTAACGAATTCTTCTTCGTAATTTTGGCTATTTACAATAAGATTTTGAAGGTCTATAATTTTTAAATCGTCAGTTACTTTTTCACTTAATTGTTTTGCAATATATCTTAGTTCTGCTATTCGACCTTTTCCTAAATAAGCCATTTTTAGCCAAAAGGTTTTTACAATAAAAATATTTCGAACTCCACAATTAGAATGAAATATCACTTATACACTTTTTCTTAAGAAAACAATAATAAATAGTAAAATTCATAACTGGTAATCATTAAAAAAATAATTTTAAGCAAATGTATGCATATACTTAATCATTAATAGCAAAACTCCAATACGTATTTGATAACCTAATAATATTTGTAATACATACACACTATTTATAGATATAAAAATACTTTTATCAAATGCTATACGAGGATTTTTGCAATGAAAAAAAAATTAATTTTCATAACAAAAACAATAAATTGCAAAGTATCAAAAGCCAAGTTTAAAACAAAACCTTCTATTCTTCATACAAAATAACATAAAATAAATATTTAATATTCATCATTTTTTTTCCTTGGAAAAAAAATTATTTTTTGCGAAATGCTGATAGATTTTTATAAAACCTTTCTACAAGTAGCTTACGCAATTCTGAAAAACACACCGGACATGCAATGAATAAAATACACAGTATTACATAATCATGCTACTTACACACACAAAAATATATACTTAACTAAACAATTTCCGTTATCACAGGATGTGACTCATGCAAATTTTAAAAAAATATATATCTAGTACTCAAGTAGAAAATTTGCTTCCCTAAATTTATATGCTTATAAATATAGAACCAACTTCATAACATTAGAACAATTAGATATTTATGCCTAGGATATGAAATTCAGTACAGCGCTAAAATTTAAATATTTGAAAAGAAAAAGAAAAATCCACAAGATATGATTTAATTCAGTGTTTCTCAAACTGGGGGGGCGCGATAACCCTGCAAGGGGGGAGCGAGCATATTGAAAATAAAAGGTTTAAAAAAATAATTTTTTGGAATGAAGTAAAACAAAATGCTGTTTGACATAATAAAAAATACACATTTATACTGATATAATTTATATATATATCATCTGCTGATCATCAAAAATAAAAGATTCCACTTCAAACGCTCATTAGCTTTCTTTGATCCTACAACCAAATAAAAAAAGACATTTTGTTTGCTTTGCTGTTTTTCCACGATGAGAGATTTTTTTTATTATTTTTCTTTTAACACTTAAAATACTACTTTTGATTATCTTATATTTGACCTTCAAACTTACTGGTATGTTTCAGTCCGTTTCTTTTTCTTTTAGGAAAGTTGTAAATAATATTTTTCTGCTGCTTTTTCCCCATGTGAATGAGTTTTATGATATATGGATAAGCCTATTGAGCACTTTGAAGGATTATTTGGCCAAGATGTATTTTTATGAGTATTCTGAAACATATAATGCATAATGAAAAACGTTTTACACAATTATTTTTTAGAGCTGACATCGATATTTTTAATTGAATACACTTTTAACATGGGAGCGGTGGCATGAGGCACTGAGTCAACCCAGGCTCACGAAATCGTTAATTCTGGGAAAACTGTTTATTCGTTAACAGTGACATTGACAGTATCTTCCTATTAGTCAGTCTTAATGGGAACTAAAATGAATTTGTCACAAATATATCTCTTTTTTGAGCTTGGCAAACGTTTTTTTACAATCAAGGTACTTGTTTTGATCAAGTTCCCTGTGCGACCGCTTTTGTTCAAAAATATTTTCTATGTGAATGCGTTGGAAAGAAATCGGTCTGGTCCGTTTGAAGAAGCTTTATTTTATTGTTTTTTACTCAGTTACAAAAATACATCCGGACGCTCTCGCGCGCCCTCTTACGGCGAAAAATAAGAAGGCGTTACAACATGCCGTCCAACTTGAAATATTATTTCAATATACATGTGAACAATATAAAGTTACATAAATGAAAATTTAAAATTTAAGAAAACATTCACAACAATCTAGTATATATGCATATTTAAATGGGGTACAGATAATAAAATATGGATTTAAATCGGTAGAAGACTTAATTTTGTTATATTTCTTTTAAATATTTCATCTGATGTTTTGACATTGACAACCCAGACTTTATTGTCTAGACCAGGATACAATTGAACAATTTTACCCTTTTTCCATCTAGTAGGGGGTAAATTGTCATCTTTTATAAGGCACAAGTCATTCACTTGAAAATTTTTAGTTGGCAGAAGCCACTTTGGCCTTTGTTGCAATCGAGTTAAATACTCCTTGTGCCAACGTTTCCAAAACTGTTGAACTAGTTTTTGAATTTGTTGTCATCTAGTTAGATAGGAATTATTTGAGACAATATAATTGGGTTCAGGAATACTTGTCAATTGCCTTCCAATAATGAAATGACCAGGCGTTAAGGCTGATATGTCATTTGGGTCATTAGATATGGGCGTTAATGGTCTGGAATTAAGACAAGCCTCTATTTGAGTTAGAAATGTTTAAAATTCTTCATATGTTAATTTTGTTTCTCTAATAACGTGTTTTAAGTAATACTTAGTTGACTTTATTCCTGCTTCCCAGAGACCACCCATGTGTGGTGCATCTGGAACATTTTGATGCCATTTAATACCCTTATCTGTTAAAAATTTTCTAACATTGTGATTATAATTGTCTGATTTTGCAAGCTTTTCAAATTCCATGAGTTTGCATTTTGTGCCAACAAAGTTGGAACCGCAATCACTGTATATGTATCTGCATTTTCCTCTGCGGGAAATAAACCTCTTCAGAGCTGGCAATAAATGCATCTGCTGGAAGATCAGTCACCAGTTCTAGATGAATAGCTCTAATAGTGAAACAAACAAACAGAGCTATGTATGCTTTAAAGGATTTGGAACCTCTACCTTTAATTATTTTAATTTGAAAAGGACCAGCATAATCTACTCCACAGCGCATAAGGGCAGGAGCAGGAGATATGCGTGAAGATGGCAAATCGCTCATCATTTGATTAGTAATGGAAGCTCTTACTTTGCTACATTTTATACGTTTTCTGATTAAGTGTCTGATGACATCTCTAGCACCTATTATCCAATATTGTTCTTGAATACAAGATTGCACAAGTTGTGTACCAGCATGCAAGAGAATTTCATGATAATGTCCAACAATGAGATCTGTTAGAATATATGCCTTTTTGGCAGCAAGATGGGATGTTTGTGGCCGTATGCGAGATTTGCATGTCGCAAACGACCGCCCACCCTGAGAATATTTGAACAGTCTAAAAATGGATTTGGAGATAAAATTTTGCTTCTGCAAGATAGTGATTGATTTCCTTTTAAAGCATTGATCTCATTGTTAAACTCAACAATTTGCACTGATTTAATTAATATATATATATACAGCATTAGTTAGTTCACTAGTTTTTAAAAATTCAATTATTTTATCATTTGAATTTCTACAATTATTAATAAATCTTAAGCAATATGCTATTACACGTTTAAGTTTAGAAAGAGAAGAGAATTTATGAAGTAAATCATTAACTCAAGCAAGTGATTTGGTACAATAGTTGATTGTAATGCACAATACCTGTCTTCTGGCACAGCATCATTCAATGAAGGAACAGAAGAGTCTGTCTGAAAAGGAAAAGTTTCATGTAAAAACTTGGAACCACACAACCATATTGAAGTGAGTAAAGTTGAAGATGATACACCACGGGTTGCAAGATCTGCCGGATTTACACTTCCACTGATATGATACCATTGGGTAGCAGAAAACAACGTCTGGATTTTCGCCACTCTGTTGGCTACGAAGGTCTTCCATCGGCTGGCATGGGATCCAACCCAAGCAAGTACGGTAGTGTAATCCGTTTAAAATTGGGTTTGTGATATAGGGTAATTCAGAGCTTTACAAGTAAAGTCCATCAGTTTAACTAACAGAAGAGCTCCACACAATTCTAGTCAAAGAAGTGAGACAGTTTTCAGCGGGGCAACTCTTGTCTTGGCTATTATTAGTTGAAAGTTGATTTTTCCTATATCTGAAACAGAGCGACAGTAAATTGCAGCTGCATAAGCCTTTTCGGAAGCATCACTGAAGCCAAGTAGATGAAATTGGTTGTCTGAATCGACGAACAAGAATCGTGGAATTTTGATGTCTTTGACCAATTGCACATCCTTAGAAAGTTGTTCTCATTCATGTGTAATGGCTGAAGGAACCCTTTCGTCCGACTGCAACTGTTGTTTTCACAGTCTTTGCATGATTGTTTTACACTGGATTGTGATGGATGACAGCCATCCAAGTGGATCGAAAGTCTTAGCAATTATAGAAAGTAATGTTCTTTTGGTTAAGGGGCCTTCTCAAAAGATAAAGGAGTGATTTTGAAGTAAAATACATCTGAAGCTAGATGCCACAGGATACCTAAGGTTTTTACTGTATCATAATTGTCTATATTCAAAGAAGCATTAGATAAACGCATATTTGAATCGATTTAATTTAAGAGTTCTTTGCAATTAGAATCCCATTTACTCAATACAAGTCCGGCACTGGACAACATTTGAGTCAATTGGTTTTGTAGTTCCAAGGCTTCAGAGAGTGAATTGGTTCCGGACGTCAAATAATCAACGTAGAAGTCATTGAGAGCTGCTTTAGAAGCAAGAGGAAAATTATTTGTTTCGTTTAATGCCAACTGCTGTAAGCATTTTATTGCAAGGTACGGCGCTGATGCAGTTCCTTAAGCTATTCTTGTCAACTAAAGTCTTGAATTGGCTCAAAAAGTGAATTACGCCAAACGATTCTCTGAACATCTTGTAGTGTTATTTGCCTATACATTTTTTTCTATGTCTGCTGTAATGGCTATTTTGTGCGTCCTGAAGCGAAGGAGTAATGTTGTTAAGTCAGTCTGTAGCTGTGGACCAACCATTAATTTATCGTTGAGAGGAATCCCACTTGAGGACTTTGCAGATCCGTCAAACACCACGCGAAATTAGTCTCCATTTATATAGGGTACTGGGTGATACGGGAGATAAAAATTGGAACTAGCTGGAACGTCAATCTCGTTTTCAGGGATTAATGATATTGATCGGAAATTGATTTTGTTTTTACTAAATCGACATTCAATTAGCTGTAGACGATGCACGGCAGTGTCTCTAGACGAACCAAGTTCATCACTAGAGTCTCGGAATGGAAAATTGACTGCGAACCTGCCTATTGAGTCACGAGTATGAGTTCTTTTGAAATGATTCTCGCAAGAAATTTCTTCATTCGTGAAAGGTTTTGTTTCACCGAGTTCCTCTAATTGCCAAAATTTATCGAGCTAAAACTACTGCATTTTAACTTGTATGATTTGAAATAATTCTTTGGCAAGAAAGTTTTGTTTTTCCAAGAACAACCCAACCGTAAATGGATTCCATTGCAGTTAAAGATTGTCCCTGAACATTTAAATGTCTATTGAGTATGATTTCTCCAAATACGTCAGAACCTAACAAAATGTCTATTGGACCTGACTGGAGACAGTTGACATCCGCTAATTTTAAATGCTTAAATGTATTCAAAGCAGACGCATGGACTTGAAATTGAGGAAGGTCACAGGTGATTTTGGGTAAAATTAATGCACCTACAATAATACTTGTGTTTTTGTAAAACAGTAATGTTATTTCTAACTGAACTAAGCCTGCTACCCTTCCCACCTTTCGTGAACTTAAGCCGTCTACATTTATGTTTACGCTAGTGCGTTTAAGTTGTAATAAATTTACACAACTCTCTAACAATCGAGCCTTGACTGGCTGAATCGATGAGTATTCTGCATTTTTGTAAAGCGCCAATAATGTCTTTAACATTAACAATCGCAGTAGGCAATAAAACAGCCTGAGAGGCAGGTACTGTTACGTTATTGCTACTAATCGTGGAATCCTCCGTGTGTATATCGGATACCGTGTTGTGAATTAAATTTTTGTTGTTATTTGAAATTTTGCTATTATTTGGATTTTTTGAACATAATAAAGAATTATGTGATTTGGAACAGAATTTGCAAACACCCGCACGACATTTGGAAATGAGATGCGTTTTATTTTCCCTAAGACAGTTAAAACACAATTTGTGTTTTTTAACAACATCCCATTTTTCTTTAATCGGAAGTTCTAAAAAATTATCGCACATGAATAATCCAAAATGTACATCGCTATTGCAATGTACGCATACATTCGTCACTATTTGTGAAGAGTAAGAAATTTTTTTATTTGTGTTGGTCATTTTACTTCCCCCCGCTTCGAAGAGAACAGATGTTTTTTCTTTCTGGCACTTGGTTAAAGACGCAATAGCGGTCGCCCTGCTTAAAACGAACGATTTAAACTCGGAGAAAGAGGGATTTTTGTTTGTTTGTTTGTTCGAGAGTCCAAACGCGTAACGTTTCGGAGTCGAGTTTCCCCCTTAGCAAGAAAATTATGAGGGTGCCCGAATATTCCACAGGTTGCCTCAATGTTTTCAGGGTGTTAATGCACTGTTGGGTGGTGTCAATTAGCTTTCCAGTGGCGTAACGTACACCCCCGCATTGCGGGGGTGTACGTTAGACTGGCCCAAAGCTAGACTGGCGCCATTAACGCAGAATTTCACAAAATTAGTTTTACATTTTTTTAATCCAATTTTTAAGCGATTTTCAAATTGGAAATCTAACATCATTCAAAATCAAAACTTTTATCGCTTATAAGATATCTTAGATCCAATAACCAAATCAAAAAGCATTTTAATTTGCTGTAATCCCCGCGACGAAAGCGATACTTTTCTTTAGTGGGTTTTCCTTCCAAACCTAAATTGCTAACAGATAAAAAGAAAGTCAGACGGAAAATTGAATAAAATGCTAGAAATATAAAAAATTCATCACTGTTTTTTTAGTATACTTCATGTTAGCGGAAGGGAGAAAAAAAGACATGTTACTTTTTACTGAAGTAGCAAAGAAATTTATTGGGATCCGGATAGTTAATATCCGCCATCCCCACATGTATTTCATTTTCATTTAGCGAACTCGTAAGTAAAGTACATCTGTTATGCTTTTTTCATGAAAAATAGTATTGCGATACTTGAAAACGCATAAATGATTACATGGTCTAGATTTATGATTTAGAAACCCATATGCCCACAGAAATTTCCGTAGATTTATGAGTATTCAATCAAATAAAGCATAATGAGAAATGTTTCACAAAATTGTTTTTAGAACATATATATTTTTATATTCAATGCACTTCAATATAAGGAGTGTTCCTTCCCTGTTAAAACATTTTGATCTCACTTTTCTCTCTTGTAGTATTAGAACTGTGTTTTGTAAACGGAATTAATTATTCTGGTTCTTATATTGTTACTAGCCGTTACCCACCCGCTTCACTGGGTATTTCACGATGTTGCATATACGTATACTGTTTACATATACATTAATTATTGATATCTAGCATTAAGAATTCGATTGTATTGAAAAATATATTTATAGCTGTTACACTATCACCCCTTGATGTAAAAAGAACATAAATTATAATATCTAATTTCTATTTATGTCTAAAATCGAAAAAGAAAGATTTTTTTCGCTCACTTAACCTAATAATCAAGTGGATTTCCACCAAAGCAACTTTCAGTGGATCTCTACTCCATAAAATAAACATGCGTGCTGAATTTCAAGTCTAAATCTAACAGAGCAAAAACGGAATTTTTATCATCAATACTTCGTTGACAGCATTCATAACGGATTCCAATTCAACAAAAGAGACATGCAAATCAAATTTTATTATTATAGTCTTAGTAGTTCAAAAACGGGAATTTTGTCTATCAATACGCCCCAATAACTTTCCCCGCTTCCCCCTGGAGTTGATTTCCGTAAAATCCATTCTTAGTGGAACTCTATTCAACTAAAGAAAAGTGCTCAACAAATTTCAAGTAAGTGAGTTAAATTCAAAAACAGGAATTTTTCTATAACATGCCTTCATCCCTCGAAAACCCACTCCTTTGGGGGTCCGTTTTCGCAAAAATCTTTGTAAAAGGAACTTTATTCCATGAACGGAACATACCTTCTAATTTCCAAGCAGGTGGTTCTATTAGTTGAAACGCGGAAATATTTATCTATTACGCCTCTTAATCCCCCTCAGTGACCTTTGGGGATCAATTTCCCCCAAAACTATTTTGTAGCGGATCTCTACACCATGAAAGGAATTAGCTTACCAAATTTTAAGACTGTACGTCTAATAGTTTAAAAATTGAAATAATTATCTATAACGCCCCTTAAGTCCCCGCAACGCCACTTAGGAAACGATTTACACAAAACCCATCTTATGACAGATCACTACTCAGTGAATGGAATCTGCTAACTCAATTTCAAGATTTTACGTTTAATAGTTTAAAAAAGGAGTTAATTGCCTATAACGCCCCTTAATTCTCCACAACGCTACTTGGGGGTCGATTTTCACAAAACCCATTTTGCAGCGGATCAGTACTCTATGAAAGGAATCCGCTTACCAAATTTCAAGACTGTACGTCTAATAGTTTAAAAATGGAAATAATTATGTATAACGCCCCTTAAGCCTTCGCAACGCCACTTAGGAAACGATTTTCACAAAACCCATCTTATAGCGGATCTCTACTCAATGAATGGAATTAACTTACGAAATTTCGAGATTTTACGACTAATAGTTTAAAAATGGAAATAATTATGTATAACGCCCCTTAATTCTCCACAACGCCACTTGGGGGTCGATTTTCACAAAACCCATTCTGTAGGGGATCTCTACTTTATGAAAGAAATCTGTGTACCAAGTTTCACGACTTTACACATCAAATAGTTTAGTAAAGGAAATAATTATCTATAACGCCCCTTGTGGGGTTCGAACTTTGCAAAATCCGTTCTTAGCTGACGTCTACACCATGAAGGGCACCTACCTACCAAATTTCAAGTTTGTTGGTTTAATAGTTCCGGAGATATCGTGATTAGTCAGTCAGTGAGTGAGTGAGTCGCTTTTCTCTTTTATATTGATGCGACGCTGATGATACTTAATTAATTACTTTTCTTTTCTTATTTAAAACACTAGTTTCTTAACTTCCCAGGTTCGTAAGTTACATCGCATCATGGCTTAAGTTAAAAATTAAACACTAATACTCTAAAGACATAAGACAGTACTCTAAATTAAAAGGCCGATTCTTGAAGTAACAATTAGTTTTATTGAATTAACAGATGTAAATTTAATATACAGCATAACTAGATTGAGATTTTACTTAGCTTTTTGAGAGAGAGGTGTCGAGTTGGAGGGAGTGGGGACATAGTTGCCGCTCGAAGTCCCGCGGAGTCTAGTTCAAGGCCTGGATCTGATTAGTTTGTCTCTCCGTGTCCGAGTGTGTCCAAATCGGGGTGCTTCCCCCTTTTGTTCAATGCCGCTTTTCTCCAAAATTCTAGAGCGGACTATATGCCTTCTCCACTTAATTACTTCTGATTGGTCCGGAACCAGCGCAAAGGTCGTTGCCTTGTTTTCGAGCGGGAAAATTCTCTGACGTTCCGCAAATATTGCCGCACGCATAAGTCCCGATACCAAGTCCCGATAGCCGAGTTGGCAGAGCGTTGGACTGAACTTCCTCAGGTCTCGGGTTCGAATCCCGGCCCCGGCAGATTTATCCAAAGACTGGAATTTTGTTCTCGTTTTTAATGTATTGTTTCTCTAGGTTCTAGATGAATCCAGATCATTCTTTAGAGTGCATACTGGGTATTTCTCGAATATTCCGAAGTGTATAAAAGCAGAGTTCATCGCCAGTTGGGCATGTTCTCAGTCCAGTGTTGTATCGAGCTCCCAGCGTTAGAATAAATCTAATTGTTTGTTTAATTGAACTGTGTGCTTCTTTCGCACTCCGTGACAAGTTTGGTGGAAGCGCGGGGTACAATTACGTCAAACGTGGATAATAGCGACAACCTTCGCAGGAGCCTCCGGTTAAGAGGATTATCCCCGAATTCGGACTGTTAAAAGAAAATAGTAGGAAGAGGACAAAAATGCCGACCGAGCAAGAAGCCAAGCCCGCTGTAGTAACACCTTCCTTACAGCAATGGAGGAGCCCATCGACCTTCCGAGGAGCGCCTGGGGAAGACCCTCTCAAATGGCTTAAAGAGTACGATCGAGTAGCCAACTTTAACAAGTGGGATGACATGATGTGCCTGGCTAACGTTTATTTCTTTCTTGACGGTACTGCGAGACAGTGGTATGTCAACAACGAAGACGCCTTAGATTCCTGGGAAGCGTTTAAAAATGGACTAAGTGGACTTTTCGGTGACCGTCAAAGATATACCAGAAGGGCAGAAGAACAACTAAAATGCCGAGCCCAGCGTTCAGGCGAGAGTACACAGTCCTACATACAAAGTGTATTAGGACTTTGCCAAGAGGTAAATCCTCTGATGAGAGAAGACGAAAAAGTGTCACACCTAATGAAAGGTGTTGCTGAGGATATTTATCAGGCCCTGTTGACGAGAGAAATCAACGACACAGCAAGTTTTATCAAATGGTGCAACTATATCGAAGATATGAAGCAGAAGAGAGTTGGTCGACCGAGATTTGAAAGGCTTCCAAACGTCGTACCGGTTGCATCCCTGACGGATGAGACTGATTTGGTCTCTCTTATTCGCACAATCGTACGAGAAGAAGTCCATCGACTAGTTAACCAGACGCAAGAATCTTTGGACTCCGATCCCCAGTCCTTAGAAGAGATCGTTCAAGACGAAGTTGAAAGGGTTTTGGCCCCAGTGTCGACAAAACCTACAGAAACTAGACCACGACCAACATACGCCACTGTAACCAGGAAATACAGAGCTCCTGTTCAGAAATTCCCACCTCAACCAAGAAAAACAGATGTGTGGAGAACGGCTGACAACAGACCTGTTTGTTTCCACTGCGGACGTCCTGGACATGTAATGCGCTACTGCCGAGAGAGAAAGGCTGTCTTTGACAACTCTCGAAACCGCCGACGGAACTTCGACGACGTTGGCACTGAAGAAGAAATACGCCGACCAAACTCTTCTCGCCGTTTTACGCCAAGTCCCACGAGAGGCCGATCCCCAATACGTCGTTACAGATCCCCGTCGCCATATCGCCGATCCAGTCAGTCGCCAGGCCGTAGGAGCGAGGAAAACTAAACAGAGCGACCTTCCAAGGAGGTGAGGCCGCTTGTACTGGAAATCCTCCGTCGACCGCCAAGATGACTGGTAACCAACTAGACGTAATAATAGATAAGAAGCCGATACGTGCTCTAGTAGATTCTGGGGCATCGTTTTCGGTCATATCCGATAAGTATCGCCGATTTTTAAAGAAAGTTCTGTTTGCCGATGCCAAGAGCGTTATGCTGAAAGTTGCGGATGGAAATTTTGTTCGGCCGATAGGGAAATGTGTTTTACGTGTCCGTATAAACAATCGAGAACTGCCTTTTGAATTTATTGTTTTATCACATTGTAGCCATGACGTCATCCTAGGATGGGACTTTTTAGAGGCGTCTCAAGCCGTTATAGACTGTGGACAAAATGAACTTGTTCTAGAAGACATCTGTCGAGACTCCACAGCGCCTGACGCCTGGAATTTGTATGCCACCAGAGACTATACACTTAAGCCGCATTCTTTAACTAGAATAACAGTATCAGGATATCAAATCCGAGGAGACATAAATGTAGTTCTAGACGGCAGCAAACATTTGCTCTTCGAGAAAAATATTGCTACACCGTCCATGGTATCCACATATCGTAACGGAAAAAGTGATGTCTGGGTTACCAACCTGCAGTTCCGAAACCAAATCATCCCTAGAGGAATGTGCATAGGCCAAGCTGAACCACTAAATGAAGGGCATCTATGTGTTATTTCCGACACATCAGGTTGCTTGGATGACCAGCAAGAAACTTCGGAGTCACAGATGAATTGTTCGGTAATGATGTCACCCGAGTTAAGTGACGAACAGAGAAACAAGCTATCCGAACTACTCCGGAAATTTTCTGGGCTTTTCACGAAGACCGACAAGTCGACAGCCGCGAAGACGAATGTGAAACACAGGATTTTTACTGGTGATCATGCTCCAATCAACCAACGAGCCTACAGAGTCTCGCCGACTGAAAGACGCATCATTCATGAAGAGGTTCAGAAAATGCTTGATGAAGGTATCGTCCAACCCTCTGAAAGTCCTTGGTCATCACCCGTTGTGCTCGTAAGAAAAAAGACGGTAGTTGGCGTTTTTGCGTCGATTATCGCAAGTTGAATAGCATCACGAAAAAAAGACGTTTATCCTCTGCCTCGTATTGACGATACGCTCGACTGTCTGAAAGGTGCCAAGTTCTTTTCATCCATGGATCTCCGATCTGGTTATTGGCAAATAGAAATAGACGAAGCGGATCGTGAAAAGACGGCATTTATTACCCCCGAAGGCTTATACGAGTTTAAAGTCATGCCGTTTGGTCTCTGTAATGCACCTGCGACCTTCGAGAGAATGATGGACAATTTGCTACGCCATTTTAAATGGACTATGTGTCTTTGTTACCTAGATGACATAATAGTGTTCTCAGAAACTTTTGAAGACCATCTTATACGATTAAGACTTGTTCTAAAATGTCTTCAGGAAGCTGGTCTTAAATTAAATTCAAAGAAGTGTCTTTTTGCTACCCAAGAAGTCAAGATTCTAGGCCATCTTGTATCTAGTAATGGCGTTCGTCCCGATCCCGACAAAATAAAAGCCGTAAGAAATTTTCCCACTCCAAAGAATATACATGACATACGAAGTTTTCTTGGCCTTTGCTCATACTTTAGAAGATTTATTAAAGGTTTCTGTTATCTCGCCGAACCTTTGCAGTCGTTGCTGAAAAGTGGCGTGGAGTTTCATTGGGGTCCTGAAGAGGTGGAAGCATTTAACAGTCTTAAGAAAGCACTTACTTCGGATCCAGTATTGGGGATGTACGACGAAAGAGCTTCTACAGAAATCCATACTGATGCAAGCGGGTACGGTATCGGAGCTGTCCTAGTACAAATTCAGAATAATGTCGAGAAAGTTATAGCATACGCTTCTAGAACTCTGACAAAAGCCGAAAAGAATTATTCCACCACAGAAAGGGAATGTCTTGCCATCGTATGGGCTACCAACAAATTCCGGCCGTACATATTCGGAAAACACTTTACTGTTGTAACTGACCATCATTCCTTGTGCTGGCTCATGAATTTAAAGGATCCTTCAGGAAGGCTTGCCAGATGGGCCCTCCGACTTCAAGAGCATGATTTTGACGTAAAATATAAAACCGGTAAGAAGCATAGTGACGCCGACGCTCTTTCGAGAAATCCAGTGGAAGAGGAAACGGAAACATCAGACAAATTTTTAGCAGTCACGACGAGTATGAACCTTGCGGTGGAACAGAAAAAAGATCAAGACCTTGAGAAATTAAAACTTTTGAGCAACTCATCCAAAAACGAAGAATTCAGATTCATCGACGGTATCCTTTGCAGGAAGAATTTTGATCCAGATGGAAAGTTGTGGTTACCAGTCATTCCTAAACATCTACGAGCAGACATACTAAGGCACTTTCATGACGCCCCCACCGCAGGACACCTTGGTTTTGCGAAAACTTATGACAGGATTCGCAAGAGATTTTACTGGCCGGGAATGTACCGAAATGTCGTTCGGTATGTCATGCATTGTCGGGAGTGCCAAAGGAGAAAATCCGTTCCTCAACGACCACCTGGACGTTTAGTTCCCATCCCTCCAGCTACAGCTCCTTTCCATCGCATTGGAATTGATCTCCTTGGGAGATTTCCAAAGTCTGCTCATGGAAACAAATGGATAATAGTCTGCACGGATTACTCAACGCGATATGCAATAACAAAAGCCTTGCCGACAGCCGAAGTCGACGAAATAGCGAAGTTCTTACTTGAAGAAATTGTCCTCAGGCATGGAGCTCCTCGAGTAATTATCACAGATCGTGGAGCCGTCTTTCGATCCAGACTTGTTTCCTCTCTCGTCGACTTGTGTAACATTGATCATCGTTTCACAACGGCGTATCATCCCCAAACAAATGGACTGACGGAGCGCTTCAATAAGACCTTGGCCGACATGTTGTCAATGTATGTGGATGTAGAGCAGAAAAATTGGGATGAAATTCTACCATTTGTAACCTTCGCTTATAATACCGCTAAACAAGAGACCACAGGTTTTACGCCGTTCTATTTACTTCATGGTCGTGAAGCGGAAACGACACTAGATACAATGCTACCATTCTGTCCTAACGATTTTGATGACAATAACATCACCAAGATAGCAGCCAGAGCCGAAGAATCACGACAGCTAGCCCGAGTGCACACTCTGAGAGCTCAAGACAAAGATCGTCGACGTTACGATTCCAAACACCAAATGGTATCCTACGCTCCCGGAGATCTCGTATGGGTTTATACTCCAGTGAGAAAAGTCGGTCTCTCCGAAAAACTCTTAAGAAGGTATTTCGGACCGTATCAGGTGCTACGCCGTTTATCAGCCGTGACTTACGAAGTACAAGATTTTGATCCTGCTTCACGAAAAAGAAAACTAAGAGAAGTTGTCCATGTACTGCGTATGAAACCGTACCATGATCCCGCCGAGCAAATCGAAACCGAGGATATTCCTCCCAAAGAATCATACAAAGGACCCATCACTCGTTCCAGAATAAAGACCCTTGAACAAAATGACAGCGGGGCGCTGTCTTCTTTTTTGAGGGGAGCAATGCCGCACGCATAAGTCCCGATACCAAGTCCCGATAGCCGAGTTGGCAGAGCGTTGGACTGAACTTCCTCAGGTCTCGGGTTCGAATCCCGGCCCCGGCAGATTTATCCAAAGACTGGAATTTTGTTCTCGTTTTTAATGTATTGTTTCTCTAGGTTCTAGATGAATCCAGATCATTCTTTAGAGTGCATACTGGGTATTTCTCGAATATTCCGAAGTGTATAAAAGCAGAGTTCATCGCCAGTTGGGCATGTTCTCAGTCCAGTGTTGTATCGAGCTCCCAGCGTTAGAATAAATCTAATTGTTTGTTTAATTGAACTGTGTGCTTCTTTCGCACTCCGTGACAATATTTATGGGTGTAATGATCCCTGCAGGCGTGGGAATGTAAGCACCCTTTGCTAAAGTATTTCAGTGGTGGGGAAAGAAAACACTTTCCACCAAGCTGAGTTCGCAATTTTGAAGTTCTATTGAATATTCCTGAATGAATCCGCGCCTCCCATCAATATATATAGATTTTGTTAATAAGACAAGAAGAAACGTGGCCCTAAAATGAATGGAGTTAAAAAAAACTGAGTGGTTCTCAAAAACGAAAAGTTCGGAAGTAAAAGTAGTTTAATATTAATAGCAAATATGTAAAATTGGATAACTTTTTAATATCCGGAAGTTCATCATCTTGTGCAAGTGCTAGTAGTAGTAATGCCAGGGAACTTGATGAACAAGGTCAAGCTCATCCCGGGATTCATAAACGAAGAATTTGGTAAGTGATACCTTTTTTTCTATCATAAGGATCTGAAATTGAAAATATTATTTTACGGTGTCTGTGTTTTTCTTAGTATATTGTTTTTATTTAAGTTACCAGGTTATCAGTCGACTGTTGTTAGATTTTCCATTTTTTAAATATTATATATACTGCCTAATGTTAAACGTTATTTACTTTGGTTACTCAGACACAGGTTGATTTTATATTCAGTTATAAGTGTAATATTTAAATATTTTTACGTGATGTGTAAAGGTACATTATGTTATGGTTTTGCAATTCTTTGTATATATATATATATATATATATATATATATATATATATCCTGCTTGGGGCCCAGGATCTGACCTTGCGGGGGGCCCAATTATTTTCCGTTACGCCACTGTAGCTTTCGCAATCCTGAAGCTGATTCTTGTTTTAAAACAGGCTGCAAAACTAATTTATTTAATGCCGCATTTATAATCTCTGCTTCATTCTCATAGCACTCAGTTAATGCATTCCACGCCTTTTTATAATTATCGTTTGTGATTTGAATGGATAGTAATAAAGTGGCTGCTTCGCCCTTTACAGAGAGTTTAAGATACTGCAGATTTTGACTATCACTGAAAGTACTATTATTCCCTACACTCTCTAGAAATAAATCACGAAACGAGATCCTGTTTATATAATTTGAAGTGAATACTGGCAATTCTATGCGAGGAAGTTTTATATTGTTTACATTACTGTTAACAATGTTTTGGTTTGCATAAGTATATATTATTATCATTAACAAGTTTTTTCATTTCCTCTTTTAAAATAATTTTTAGTGTATCTAATTTAGAAAATAAATCATGCATTTCCATTTCATAATCGTTAAAATCTTCATCTGCACAAGTGCTTAAAAGATTATCGTTTAAATTATTTATTTCAATATCTATTGAATTAACCTCTATTTCATAAACTTCAATAACGGATACAGAAGTTTCTTGATTTTGTAAATCATTTACTTTTGAAATTAAACGAGTTAGCTTACCTTTTAAGATTTTCTTTTGTTTAAGAATGGCGTCCATGTTGCATGGTTTGTGACCTTCCCAAACTCGAAGTTCAATGCTTGCAATGATTATTGAGTAAATTCTGTTTTTGTGCATGATTACTTTGACAAATGTCGCAGACCGCTTTTCACTTCATTAATTAAATGTTTTGACTTGAATGCTCCGGTAGCTCGAGGGACCAAATGAATGCGATGGAAAGAAATCGGTCTGGTCCGTTTGACGAAGCTTTTACTCAAGTACAAAAATACATCCGGCGGCTCTCTCGCGCCCTCTTACGGTGAAAAATAAGAAGGCGTTACAACACTATGAACATGCTACACTTTCCCCTATGAACAACTTGTGGTTTTGATTGCTGTGTTGTACGACTTATTATGGTTTATAAATGTAAATGAGCAGAATATGAAACAATAATGGGCATCTGTGATCTCTATTGAAGGAAGTTGAAACTGATCAAGCAATTGAAGAACCTGCTGAAATAATGCATATTAATCAAGATATCGAAAGTAAATATGAGAAAAGCGATAGACATGAGACGTTTGAGTTGAATTGAAATTTTCAAAAGCTGTCTAAAGAACTCTATGAAGAAAACTATGAAGCCATTAATGTAGCACTTCACTTTGTCAAAAAGACACAAGGGAGAAAAGTTCAAAATGATATTTGTAGATCATCAAACGACAGCGAAACTACAATAACGTGAACAAAATATGACAGTTTTGCTGGAAAATAACGTTCTTGTATTGTTAGCGAAAAGTGTCTATGATTTATGTCCTTTATTAAGGTCACGAACATTTGGAATATTTTCTTTAATTTTATTGGATTTTTTCTCAAATTATCAAAGAAAAATTGAAAAAAATCCTTGAAAGTAGTGTAAGTATATTTTCTCTTAGTTAAATTATTCACTGGAATTTTTTGTGATTTTTATCGTATATAGTAAAAATAATTATAAAACAAATTATAGTTTAAAAATAAACTAAAAAACGCGCTTTTATAGTGAATCAAATTAAAAAGTAAAAAAATTAAAATATATATTACTTTAAAGTTAACATATATTCAAAATTTAATATTTATCTTGTGTGTTAATTTGTACGGTTTATAATTATGATCGCATTGAAGCTTTAGCACCAAAGTGCATTATTATTGTATTCAATACATTATTATTTGGGGGGGAGGCGATAAAAAATATGTTTGAATCACCAGTAGTGAAAGTTTGAGAACCACTGATTTAATTCATTTGGCCAGATAGATAAGGAAATCGTACCTGAAATATATTTTTGTAGATCCACGTAGTTAAGATTTTTAGTTTCCGGGTGGCGCTTTCAAGACAAGGTTGATCTAATATCTTCGTTCCTGTTTCAGGAATTCTTTGTTGACGGTGCGGCGTTTCTTTTAAGACCGGGATGTTCATATATCTTCTTTCCTCTTGCAGGAATTTTTTGTTGACGAGGTGGCTTTGATCCCAAGACCAGGATGGTCTAAACACTTCTCTATTGCCGGGGTGGCGTATCTTCAAAGACTAGAATAGTCTAAATACTTTTCGATTGCCGAGGTGGCGTTTCTTCAAAAACCAAGAGGGTCTATATCAGAGGTGGGCAGACTTTTCAGGGCACGGGCTACTTCTACTTTTTTCAAGGTGTTGCGGTCAACCCAGTGTTAGGGATTCACGAGCCCGGACGCTGCCTCATTCCCCCCGATTCATTATAATTCCATGTAATATAGTACGTAAAATGTAATTAAGTAACAGTTATTAATTTTTTATTAATTAATGTTAATTATTTATGCATAATTTTTTTTGCTGTTTTTATTCCCTACAATCGATAAAATCAAAAAAAAAATGTTACGCTGCGTGTTGGGATATGATACGAGAATTGTAGACTTTCGACCCTTAACCCCCTCCCCTTGAAAAATTATTGCGTGCACCACTACCCAATGTCGGAGGTGTGATGAGGTAATGAAAAAGGTTAGTATTATAACTTAATAAATACAGAATATGTACTTACCTACATAACTAAAATAAACAAACAACACCACGTTTAAAGCAAAACGCAAGATCTAAACTTAATAATAATTGCCACAAATATAATTATATCAAATGATGAATTATTATGAAGCAATTCAAAATACATTAGAAAATAAAACATTTTTATCTTAAGTTAGTTTTCATTGTTATAGTCAGTAGAAGACAGCCTGCGTACTGTAAGCCAATCTTGAATTTTCCGTATATAATTACTAATTGCTAAAATCATCAGGCGATCACCCAGAAATGTCTTAGCGGTTCACCGGTTGATCGCGATCGACGTAATGCCCACTTTGGGTCTATATCCTTTTTCTATCAGATAGAATCCTTGGTTGCTGGGACGACGCGATTGTTTCTATTCTCAATCTTCATGCATTCATTATATCTCTAGCCAAAAATTACATTTGAGTAATTATTTATCTCCGTCGGTGCCTCCACTAAATAGACTGTGACGTATAGGATACGAAGAGACACAGTCAGGCTAGAGATATAAATATGTGCAATTTAATTACAGAACATTCTAAACCGCCATCTTACATCAAGATCACGTTTCTGCCTTCCGCTCCCAGCCGGACACTCAAATCCGGTCCTCGCGCATGTCCTTTTCTAGACAAGTCTATTCGAAACGTAGGGGAAGTGGATTCTAGGAAACCCTTCTCCCCTACTATCTCAGGCAGTAGTAACACCATCCACTCGCCGTCTCCGACGTCATCATCTGGAGTCATAGTAATAATCGTTACACCATACTGCCTCCATCTAACGAACACCTACATTCATGCCAATTCGAATATCTATCCTTAATTAAGATGCGAGCAGTGTTCAATAAGTATCTTTTAATTTTGTTTTGTATAAATGTAGTCGCCACGATTTTTTGATTGTTCATATTTGAATTAGGAATGAAAGGAGGGGCAGAGGAATTATATATCGTTTGCGGTTTCTCTTCAAGGACCGAAGGAGGTCCAATTTGGGAAGTCTGGATACTTTTTATTTCTCTTTGAAAATGAAGCAATTTATTATGCAGCTTCTTACAAATTATGCAATTTCTAGAGCGACACTGTTTAACACAACATGCTGGGGATAGACATTTAAAGCACATTTTATTATTTTTAACAAAATCTACTCTTTCATTTATCGAAAAACTTTTAAACTGAGGGCAAAATTGTAAAGCATGTGCTTCATTTTTTCACAACACACATTTTTCACTCTTTATTTCAGAAAAAAATACACTCGAAACTCCTCTCTGACTTCGCGAGCTGTTATATCTCTGCTGTTTATTGAAATCAAAATTGTTTATTTTCATTTCCATTGAAGGGCCTGGAAAATGTATTAGACTCGCTTTTAATTTTATCTTTAGAAGATAAATAAATATCACATTCTCGCCCTAACTCGTGGGGTTTAAAAAATGTTTCTCCTTGTTTTACATTAACATGAGTCAACAATTCTCTGTCAAGAGTGCTCATCATTTTATCCGCAACAATTAATTCACTCACCGACTTAAATTCATTAACATTTCGTAACTGGCAGTAATACTCAAATGTTGAACTTAACCTAGACGCAAATTGAACATAACTTTCTGAATTTATTTTTTGAGTTTTACGAACATTATTATAGCATTCTTGCGGTGTAGGCTGAAATTTTTTCAAAACTAAATTTTTTAGTTTATCATAACTGCGCAATTCTTCCTCTGACACATAAATCATTAAGTTATTCACTCTCTCTCCTAGGGTATTTAAAAGATTTTCTAATTTCCATTCTTCGGAAACCTCTTTCGTTTTGAATGCTTTCTCTAATGACTGAAAAATAAATTATATGACTCAACACGTGAGGGTACAGAGATAGTTAATGTTTTTACACTTTTTATTAACGTTTCTATACTAATATTGTTACATGTTTAGGTGACGCCCCCTGTTGAAAGGGAAGAATCATGTGGTAAATCTTTCCGAATATTAGCAAGCTCTAATTGCTTCTCTAACCGCGCTAACTTAATTTTCTCTAACTCTAAATTTGCTTCACTTTCTGACCGCTTATGAGCTATTTTTATTTTTTCTAACTCTAAACTTAGTTCACTCGCAGATTTTTTACTTCTCATTTCTTCAACAACATAGTCAATAATATTTTTAACTAATTATGTGTCTGTTTTATGCACTTTACTACTTTCAATTAAAATTTTCAGGTCAAGAAATTTTGCATGTCACCTACCTCACGTCACTGACTGCCGAACTTGGCTTTTTGCCCAAATCACTGTTTTCCAAACTTGGCTTTTATTTCGTAATACGAATACAACGCATTAGCTTCATTCAATCATTTTATAATCCATAATAGTTAATTCCTATACTCCGGCTGCGTAAGGATCAATTTCTAAGTCGATAACTCCAACACTTAAGCAGTGGACTCAAGAGTATCTAGAACAATAACACTTTATTTTTGCAAACACTGTTCACACATTCGTTTCTAAAGACACAATAACACACACTCAACTCTCTTAATTACATAGATGGTGCTTCATATGCCGTGAACTGACAGACTAAAGTATTTGCCATAAATATGCCGACGAATCCTGGGACGTGAATGCCTCGTTTTCGTGGTTCCCAATTCTTTGATGGCTTATTCTATGTAAAATATTTAGGAACATTAGTATACATTAATGTTTTTGCGAATTAACCAACAGCATCTTGTCGATTACAAAGGTTGAAAAATTCGGTAAGGGTTGTTTTTAGAGCTGTTAAAGCTTGTTGTAGAGCAGTCTGCTCTGTGAAATAAGCGCGTTGTCCATTTTCAAGGTGCATAGCCAAATGTATAACAACAGGATCCCTTTCATGTATAGGAAAATTAAAAATGCGCCAAATAGCTCCGTTACTACAAATGTATCGGAAAATTTGATAACGTGTTATTTCATCATTGTCGTTTACATTTTGAACGGCAAATATAGCTTTATTACTGCCATTATGAACGCACTTACAAATGTACTTGATGGACTTCACCGAGCTGCATACCTCAACGTTTATGTGTGCTTTGTAGGTTTTGCACAGCAATGGTGAATATGGAACCACCCAGCGATTATCAATATCTACTCTTACACCGTTTGACAGACGCAATTCATATGATTGACCACCATTGTCTACGTCTCTACGACGGTAAAATGAATAACCATCGATATTGGTGATGGTATCAGTTTGACACGGTTTTGGAAAACGCTTAAGAGAAACACAGATACAAACTATTTCTTTTATTAGTATAGATTTCCGATAAGAAATAATTTTAAATAAAAAAGAGTTTAATAATGTGCGTAATCAATTAGCTTGACAAATAGATTTGTATGTTAGGATAACTGTTGATCAGCGCACGTGTAAATTTAATCGAAAATCATGTAAAATACTTCAATTGCACACTACATTTGCATAATGTATAGTTTTTTATGCACACTTCAAAACTCTTCAAACACTAATTATATCTTAATGTAATAATTTAATTAACACACGATTTATTTCAACAAAATAATAACACGAAGTGACAAAATATTTTCCTGAATTTGATCGCAGCACCAACTGTCGGGACAAACTGGAATTATAATAAAATAGTTTTTGAATATTCGATACTGCGATCGTTGCGCAATCTACCGGATCCAATGTAAAACATTCCAAGATTTATTTTAAGACAATTTATAAATAAAAAAATTAATTAAATTAAAATTTTTCCATTGAACCGAATTGTAAATCTAAACCATTCTCGAGTCCACTGGAACAGACACAAATTTTTTTTTCAAAATCGGTCCCACCGTTTAGTCACATACACACTCACAGAAGATTTTTATATTTTAAGATATTTTTCATTGAAATAAAATTTTTTGTCAAAATAAGCTTTTAATTTTAAACATTTTATTTCCATCTCTGTATAAATCAAGCATTAATTTTTACCTTAACTTTATTATATAGAGTAGTTAAAAGTAGTTTTATAGTAAAGATATTAAAAATAATAACATATAGAAAAGTTTTCTAGTAAAAATAATAATATATGAAAATATATAGAATATGTATATATATATATATATATATATATATACAGTCGGACCTCTATATAATGAAGTCGCCAAATCCCGGAAAGAAGCTCGTTATATAGAGGTTCATCTTTTAATATACTTTATAAACCACATAAAAGAAATTTTAGATTCATAAACACTATGTACTAAAAAAAGGAATTATTCACACCTTTTTTTAAAATTAATATATGTTAAGGTATCCGACTACGTTCGGAACCGGGATTTTTCAAAAGCGTATAAATGGATAATATTTATGATATTTAGTGTTACTAAGATTAGAAAATGTATATAAAATTGTTTCAAGAATAGTATTATAATAAAAAATTATTTAAGTATAATATTTTGACAAAAAATGAACATAGATTGACCCGTTTTGAAAATATTCTCCTTTTATGAAAATTGCTTCTATTATAATAATATTTTGCCTGTATATAACTCAGAGCTCTGTATAGAGGCTCAACTAGAATTTTTGAAATATATAACTTAGAAGTGGATTTATATCCATGTTTTACAACAACAGAGGGGAGAAATTTTAAGAAGAAAGCGCCGATAATTATTTCAATTGGCCGTAACTCTGAAAATAATGTGAATTTTTCAAAAATCATTGTTGAGCCTCTGTACAGAGGTCTGAGCTATATACAGGCAAAATATTATTACAATAGAAGCATTTTTTACAAAAGAAGAACATTTTGAAAAAGGTTATTCTAAGTAAATTTTTTGCCGAAATATTGTATTTAAATAGTTTTTTTTTTGTCAAAATATCCTTAAAACAATTTTATACATGTATTCTAATCTAAATGACACTAAATATCATGAAAATTATCCATTTATGCACTTTTTTAAAATCACGGTTGCGAATGTAGTCGGATACCTTAATTTTATATATCTTACCCATCAAAAAAGAAAGTAAGTAAAACCGCAAGGGAAACAAGAAAAAAGAATGTCTAAGAATTTACTGTATTTTTAATATTAGTAAAATAATTTTATACTAAAATTAATAAATGTTAAGGACATTTTATAATTTAAAGCATACAAGTAATATTAAACATACATTATTATATAATTAGAACACGACTACATGGGACGACTCCACTGAGGGTGAAAGAGGACATTGAAGATGTTTCTATTGAACTGGACACTGGGGGTTCAAGGTTGCACTTCTTGGATTAAACGTCCAGAATTCAATAGTTCTCGGCAAGTTAGGATCTAATAAAACCAGTTCAAGATTTATGATCATTATAAAATGTGTTAGAGAGGATATCTTAAAATTTTTTCAGAAATACTTTAAAAAAAGGAAGAACAAAAATTGAATCACAAAATAAAAGTTCGTTATATTAAAGATGCACTTCGCTATAGAGAGGTTAGTTTACGAAGAAAATCGTGAAATGTTCAAGGTTCCAGGAAAAAATTCGCTATATAAAAAAATTCTCAAAATAGAGGTTCTTTTTATAGAGGTTCAACTGTAAATAAATATATTTTTATAGTAAAGTAAACATATTATATATAAAAGAAATAAAGAAGATAAGAGAAAAAGGGCTTATTATATATATATATATATATATATATATATATATATATATATATATAGGTTTATTTATTTAATACTATTTTAATGAATTTCTGCAATTTTTATTTTATGTTTAAATAACAAGATTCCCTAACTTTAAAAAATATACTAATTGTTTAAAAAAAAATTGGAAAGTATTCGTCAAAATAAAAATGAAAAGAAAAGAATCAAATATGATAAGGAACTGCTTTTTGAGAGTTTAATTTACAAATTTCTAATATTTTAATCTTTTCAACTATACTTGAAATATTATTCTAAGACTGGTTCAAAAATTCTCATCTGAAACAAGCCAAAAACTGACATTAAAAATTCCCTTTTTTATGTGTTTTCTTTTAAAGGTGTAATTGTATTTATGACTTTTTTATGTTGCCTATGAGAGAGAGAGAGAGAGAATCGCACACTTTCTAACTCATTTACTCTATTTATGTGATGCAGCCAGACGCAAGAAGATCTAATGGACGGACAGCCAGATTTGAATGATACTCGCTCTGTTTGGTGATTTTGGTGCACTTTGAACTGATTTTTACGTCGGATACTTCCGCCATCAATAGTAGGGCCTTCTAAGCTTAAGCTCCTCAACATATATAAGCAAAACATCCTAAACTATCAAGGGTCATTAAAAAAAGGGCCCCAGGAAATTCTTATAACGGGTCCACTTAGGATTTGCTACACCAGTGTATCATCACCAAATGAAATCTACTTCTGTATTTGATCCACAAGAAAATCTTGCCACCTGTTGAAATTTAAGTCTTGCTCGCTGTCTTAAGCTTCAAACTAATGTATGGAATTTAAAAGCAAACATAGAGGAATTTATTTCCCATGTCACGTCACCTCGATGCCCTATTTACAGACCCTTCCTATCAAGGAAATAGAAATTCATTCAAAATAAATATTGCTTTTCTTACAGTTACCTATTTTTTAAAGTATTTTTCAAAAATCTGAAAAAAGTCGAAATTAGTTTTTTTAATTCCCCCGATTGAATTTTAACATTAATATAATATAACTGTAACTGTAAACTGCATTTATTTCCCTTCTTGTGTTGTTAAACGTAACATGTGTTTTATGTGTCTAAAATTTTATTCTTTAAGGAAAAGGTATTAAAGGTGAGTTAATAATTTTAATTTTGCTTTTTTTCTGCATTGGAATTCACATATATAAAATACATGAGCATTGTAGTATAAAATCTCATGTAAACTCTATACCTGTATATCATTTTATAATTTAAATACTATAGACCCCATTTTAATGCATCTCTTGGTGTCGATTTAAAGAATTATTTTTAAATCGCGTTTTTGAAATTCGACATCGTTTCAATTAGATGTCCGAAAATGAGTGAGTTATTTATTAATGTTGCACTTAAACCAACACAAGGGTTATCCCTATTCCCCTACTGGCTCAAGTGTGGAGGGGGGCACTTTTTGATTTGGCGATTTTTCTTCGGATTTGGCGATTTTTATCTAAATGTCATGGTGAGATATCGAATTCATTCTATAATAAATAATTCCGAAAAAAGTACCTTGGCGACCACTGTTGATCGCCTAAAAAAAGGACCACCAAGTGTACCACCTATACTACACTTTAACCGGACTATTAGAGACGGATCTAGTAATTTTAGAACGTGGTCAAGCGTTAGAGGTCAGAAAGACTATGATTTCACCAACTGGATTGTATAAATGTGTAAAATACTTAAATATTTATGTAAATTGTATTTGTTGCTGACCACATACCTTTTCTTGTGCTCTTATGTACATCATGGAGATTTTCGTTTCCCTTGGCAGATTCATTGAAATATATCAGTCATGTCCTTTCACCCTTTTCGTTTCTTTGTAGAGTGATTTTAAAAACTAGTCGCTGTACTGGAGAAATTTAGAGAGGTGCTAGTTCTCTCTCTCTCAGGTGTCAGCATGTCTCTTGATCGTAGTTCAAAATTGAGGTTAATCTCAAATAGCCTTCATGTTGATTTGATGTGTGACATTAATTAACAATCTTTATAAAATATTTTTCTCTATGATGATGTATATTGCTCATAAAAATTGCTAATTTGTCAAAATTTGATTATTTGCACAGTGTTATTAAGACTAAAATATTTTTCATGAGCACACTATGTTTGTAATAAACAATGTTAGCATTTTAAATTACTGAATTCTGCATGTAATTTTAAAATTATTGCACCTTTTTACAGATTATTGAATATGGAGAGTCTTGTTGATGTTAAATTCAGCTCTTTGAAAGGCACAGTTTCAGATATCACTCTGAAAGCCATTGCAGATATGGGATTTGAAACAATGACAGAAATTCAAGCTAAATGTATTCCTCCTTTACTAGAGGGAAAGTATGATGATTTTTCATTTATTTTATTTATAAAATGAATAACAAGCATAATTAATTAATGTGATTAAAAATACGTATGATTTAGAGCTTGAATTAATTTAATATTTATTTTATAGCTAAGACATAATTTAGGCTAAGGTGTATAACAAAGGGCTCTTTGAAATTGTTGAATTTTATCTAGATATCATGGAGAGATAACAAATTCATTCTAGAAAACTAATTTGGTAACCCTTGATTTTTGATGTTTGACAGATCAGGTCATGTGTTCTTTTTAATTAATTGCTATTGGTTATTTAAAAAAAATGCAGATGTTTTTAAAAAGGCAGAT